>JAKSZU010000010.1:65555851-66160018 GCA_026018925.1 Tupaia tana
TGAACGGACAGATATCAGGATGGCAATAGTAGCCGATCACCTGGGACTTAGTTGGACAGGTAAGTGTGTACCTGGCGGGATGAAGCCAATACCGTTTCTTAACTTCTTTGCCTTATTCACAAGTAGTTTTTTTATATATTTTTAAAGAAATAGAAACAAACAACTCGTAAAAAAAATTTTTTAGAGGTTTTTTTTTTTTTTTTTTTTTTTTTTTTTTTTTTTTTTTTTTTTTTTTTTTTTCCGCCTTAGGCTATGTGTGTTTGCCAGAGAAATAGAGACAGACACAGTGAGAGAGAAAGTGAAAAATCACCCTCCAGGGGGGATGGCCACACTGCAACCTTTTCTCCTCCATTCTTTCCCAGGATCTTGTCATACATGCACATGCACCTGGTGTGATTTTCAAACTACCAAGTCTGGGACTCGAACCGCTGTCAGCTATGTGGAATTCCAGTAACATAACTACTACACCAGCTACTGGTCCCATAAAAAAACATTTTTATCATCTATAATTCTATCTACCCATAGGTAATTTCAGATAGTGCCTTGCACTTCGTGCTTTCCCAAAGCTTTTTCTATGTATAGACACTAAAGAGCAGACATGTAAATTTTATTTTGCCTTAAGTGTGAACATTCTTCACAATGCCATTTATGATAATATAGAATAATGTTTTACCTAATAGCACACTTATTTTGCAATATAAAGGAAAACATAGCTAAGGCCTATGACTTTAAATAATCTGAATTCTTTAACATGATTAATGTCCTTAGAGCAGCAATCTTAGGCAACAACTCAATTAGCCCATGCTAGGTTTCACAAATTTTAATTATTCGTGAGTCATCTTCACAATTTCTATGTCTACATATAATATACATGTTTGTTTACTTAGTGCTTTTCTTTTTAAAAATATTTAACTTTATTTATTCATTCATTTTATTTTAATTTGACTAGAGAAAGAGAGAAAGTGAGAAAGCAAGCCACCAGATCTGGGATTCCAACTGTGGTCAACCATATGGGAGTGTCCAGTGCAATTTTCCAGTATCGTATCTTGATGATTATTTTAATTAATATTTAATATTTTAATTAATTTAAATTTTAATTCTTGATTAACCACCCTGCCATCTGCTGGTCCCCACTTAGTGCTTTTCTTTAAGTGGACTCTTTCTTATACTCGAGGATATATTTACAAGGAAAACCTTACATTACTTTGATCATGGAAAACAAAGATTATTTGCAGTATCCATGCATTGGGTTGTTGGAAAAGTCACATTTTTGCATAGAAAAACATAGAAAAAAATACATCATGACTTTTTGGACAACTCAATAAATAAGAAAACAGGATTATTTCAATGTTGAATTAAAATATTAAAAAATAGGCTACAAATAAATAAATATATGCAATTCACAAAAGTAGTGGAATTTATTGAAATTAACAAAATTTTATAATCAGTGTGTAGTGAGAGGATATTTGGCTTGATTTTAATTAAAGATGAAAATGAGGGGTACTGGTAAGTGACATAGTGGTTAAGGCACTGGACTCCCACGATAGTTGACTAGAGTTCAAATTCTGGACCTAGCACCTTGCTTTCTCACATTTCCTCTCTGTGTGTCTCTATTAAATTAAAAATAATAACAATAATAAATAAAATTAAATAAAAATAGTTCTTAGGGCCTACCAGGTAGCATGGTGGTTGGGGTGCTGGACTCCCAAGTGACCAACCATGGTTCAAATCCCAGAGCTGGCAGCTTGCTTTCTTACTTTCCCTTTCTCTCTCTCTCTCTCTGGTCAAATAATAATAATAATAACAAATAAATTTAAATAAATAATTCCTTTAAAAAATAAGTCTTTAAAGGGAAAAAAAAGATGAAAATGAGTTTTTTTGTCATTCAAACAATTCAACTTTGTAGTTTTGATCTTAACATTCCCCCCCAATCCTACGTTCCATGAATCTGAGACATTTTTTTGTTTTGTAGGTTGAGTATGGATTTTTTTAATACACAGCCAAAAACCATAATAGTTAAAATAGTGTTAATTACTATCATATCTAAAGTCATCTTTCATGTCATCAGTGACATTCATTCCATATAATTATCCCTGTTATTAAAAGGGGAGATGTGAAATTAAGTATTTCATCTGAATTATTTTCCTTACGTGCCCTCGGCACCCCTGTCCACCCTCACTACTACAGCATACCAAACCTTCCTTTCTCCATCCAAGCATCCCTGCTCTCGGGTACTCTGCTAATGACCAGGAGCCTGATGGAGCTCCAAAGAAGTATTTGATCTGAGGAATCCTCAGCAAGTGGTTGAGCGTTAATAATTATTCATTATGTCTACATATTGACTAACAAACAGTATCGAATAATATTTATAACAACATTGTAATCTGATAATACACTGGAGAAAATATTAATTTTCATCATTATATGCCTATGTTAGATTCATTTCTTTTTTTTTTTTTTAGAGGTTATTTTTTGCTATAGGGCACGTGCGCTTGCCAGACAGAGAGAGACAGAGAGATAGAAAGCGAGAAATCACCCCCCAGAGGGGATGGCCACGCCACAATCCCTTCTCCTCCATTCTCTTCTCGGGATCTTGGGCATGCACGCACACACGCCCGGTGTGAGTTTTAAGCCACCAGGTCTGGGACGCGAACCGCAGTCGACTATGTGGGAGTCCAGCGACATAGCCATTATGCTAACTGCTGGTCCCCTTAGATTATTTTCTTTAAGCAAATACAATCTATACTGTGTCAGAGTAAATTTTCAGAGGAAGTGTAGCATAATAGCCAGACACGGGCCATAAAACTATAGAATTTGTAGTGTGTATTTGCTCCTCACTGTGTCTCCAGATAACGGATACAGTTTGTCACCAGGGCCTGTTGGGCAATAGGATTATTATCTCCCTCTCTCTCTCTTTTAGGTTTTTGCCATAGTGCATGTATACTTGCCAGAGAGAGAGAGACAGACAGAGGGAAAGAAAGTGAGAAATCACCCTGAAGGGTGATGGCCATGCTGCACTCCCTTGTCCTGCAGGCTTCTCTCAGGATTTGGGGGACTCATGCACACATTCCTGGAGTCATTTTCAAGCCTCCAGGTCTAGGACTTGAACCAGAGTTACACATGTGGAAGTCCAGCATCTTAACCACCACATCACCTGCAGGCCCAAGTGTTGTCTCTTATAAGAAACAGGAAAAAAAGGCCAGTAGATGGCGGGAAAGTTAAGGCGGAAGTACTCCACATACCTGACTCCACAGTTCAAGTCCTAGACCTGATGGCTTGAAAACCACGTTGGGAATGTGGGTATACATGCCCAAAATGCCAAGAGCAGAAGGGAGAAGGTTGCTGCATGGCCATTCCCCTTGGGAGATGATTTCTCACTTTTCCTCTCTGTCTCTCTCTGGCCAGCACATGTGCATTTTGACAAAAACAATCTTTAAAAAAAAAAGAGAGAAACAGAAAAACTGAAATAATTAATTTCTCTAACTAGACTTTAGGAAAATTAAACATTTGAGAGAACAAAATTTAAATCTGTTCCTAGAAATCATTATCAACATCTCATGTGTGGTGTTTCCTTAATAAAAACCTTTTATAATGTTATAAATACTATGTAATCTTCTGGTTTTTTATTTATAACTATATTGTTTCCTACAAAATCATTTGTTGATCCTGGCTTTAGCACATCTTATAGATGTACCTTTTGATAGTGTTTTTCTAGCTATTAGTCCCAATGCACTCAGTTCTGAAATCAATTCATGTTTTGTTTTTAAATGAAATATAATGTAAAAGAAAATGTGCATTATGTGTATTGAGGGAAATTCTGCTTCATGAAGATCTGGTTTATTTACATAAAAACATGTTATATACAATGTGTCTAACTATAGGCCTCAAAACCATTTATAAGCCAGTGCCTTCCATAAATTAACTCCTCCTTTTGTTCAACCTGTGAGTCATTTTTAATTTTTCAGTAATAAAGGCTTGAAATGAGCATTCATATTTTTAAAAATCATTGTATATAGCCCTTATGTATCATCTGGATTGATGTCTAGAGTAAATCACTTGGTCAAAAGATACGAACTTTTTGAACCCCTGAATGCATTTTGCAAAATTGCTGGAAATATTTCTTAAGAGAAAGAGAATCTTGACCAGTTCCTTTCTATGGGAATATTTCCCCCCATTTCTTACATTTTATAATCACTTAAGGTAATATACTCCCAACGAACATTTTTTTTTTTTTTTTTTTTGGAGAGGATTTTGCTATAGGGCGCGTGCGCTCGCCAGACAGAGAGAGAGAGACAGAGAGATAGAAAGCGAGAAATCATCCCCCAGGGGGGATGGCCACGCTACAATCCCTTCTCCTCCATTCTCCTCTCGGGATCTTGGGCACACACGCACACGCGCCCGGCTTGAGTTTAAGCCACTAGGTCCGGGACGCGAACCGCGGTCGACTACGTGGGAGTCCAGCGACATAGCCATTACGCTAACTGCTGGTCCCAACGAACATTTTTTAATGTGCAAAAAAGTACTCAGTGAAAAGTCTCTTTCCTATCTTTGACTCCTAAGTTTCCCTCTCTCAAGACAGCCAGTACTACCCAGATCATGTCTGTAACTCCAGAGAGAGACTCTTTACATTTACAAGATTGAGTATATGAGTTGTATATACAGAAAACTATCTTTTTTTTTTTTTCTTAATACAAGTGGCTGTGTATCATACATAATGATCTGGCCCAAAGTTACCATTAACCTCATGAGTGGAGTTCTTGAAACTTAAAGGTTTCTAGAGTGAAATATTATGTGAGAAAAAGATGCATTTCACAGATTGTTTGGAGGAAACCCTACTGGCATCTCTTGTGCCATATTTGTGAATTGTATACCTCTACCTATTTTGTATGCAATTTGCTCAAATTGTAGAGAATATGGCTGAATTAGAAGAATCAAGCAACACCATCTTCCCAAAGGCTGAGAATCTTTATAAAATCATCTCTAAAGGGAATCTAATTATATGTAATTACTGAAGAGACTTATGTCACAGACTGAATGTGATTACTACTTTCCTGTGAAATCAAGTATTAAAAAAGTTAACATCCAAAAAGTTGTTCTTTGGCTTTACTATAAAATTCTTTCACTTTTGTGTGTGTGTTTGGGGGGTCTTTTGAGCATTTCTCTCTTGAACGGTGTGTGAAAAAGTATCATATGCAATCTTAGTAACTCTTTTTCTTTTTACAGAACTGGCAAGGGAACTGAATTTTTCAGTGGATGAAATCAATCAAATACGTGTGGAAAATCCAAATTCTTTAATTTCTCAAAGCTTCATGTTATTAAAAAAATGGGTTACCAGAGACGGAAAAAATGCTACAAGTATGCTGAAATTATATTATTTTAACTTTCCAAAATGCATATATCCAATAAGCCTGCTGTTAGGTTCATTCAAATATTACTCTGTATTTTCTGTGATTTTTTTTAATATAGGAAAATTAAATCAGAATGATCATAAAGTAACTCTTGAAATTATTCTTGTTAAAGCTGACATTCTAAACTGCTTTTACAAAGCTTTTTGGAAAGCAATGGGTAGGGAATTGTTTGGGATTTGTCTGTCTTTCTGTGACCATTAAAAGTGAAAATATAACTGTAGTTGTTAAATCATGGAACAGTCTTCAGAAATACTCGGAAATTACTGCCAAGGCTGGAAGTGAATGTGCAAGTAAATGCAGAGAGAAGGATAGGATCGAATTAGGGGAGCAAGTGGTTTTATTCAGCTCAGTCTGTAGTGGCAGAGAATTCTCGAATATGTTGAGTTGGGTCGGGTTTGGCTTTGTTAGCAAGGGGGGGTATGGAGGATGGTGGTGTACTTTAGCAAGTGCCAAACCCACGACAATGTGGAATAAGTTATTGTGGGTTTGCCTGTGTCAGCCTGACCTTTAAAATGCTAAGCCTCAAATAATGAGGTTGACCTATTTTGACTAAAAGGAAAGGAACTTGTTAAAAGTTTTATTAGATCCCTTTATAACTAAAAAGAATATAGCTATCGGGACCAGCAGACGGTGTCATGGTTCTGTCACTGGCCTTCCACATAGTTGACCATGGTTCGAGTCCCGGACCTGGTGGCTTAAAACTTACACTGGGTATATGTGCATGTGTGCCCAAAATCCCAAAAGGAGAATGAAAGAGAAAGAATTGTGGTGTGGCCATCCCCCTTGAGAGGTGATTTCTCACTTTCTGTCTCTCTGTCTCTGTGTCTTGGGCGAGTGTATGCACCCGATACCAAAAATCTCTCTTAAAGAAAAGAAAAAAAAAAGAATCTAGCTATCTTCAGGCCCATCTGCTATTCGTGAAATGAATGCTATTGTAATAACACACCACTTTATAAAGTGATGCTTATGACCCTAACAAACGTCTCCCTATGGCACTGAGCATTCTGAGCCTCCTCTAGTGACATTGCAGAACCAGAGTACAGAGGAGCTAAAGAGTCAAGAGGGTCGTAAAAGCCATGCCTTTGTGTGGATGTTGTGTTGAGTGGAAGGCAACGATGTAATTGGGTTTTCAACCTCTTTTCTCCTTTTCAGCTGATGCCTTAACTTCGGTCTTGACAAAAATTAATCGAATAGATATAGTGACTCTGCTAGAAGGACCAATATTTGATTATGGAAATATTTCAGGCACCAGAAGTTTTGCAGATGAGAACAATGTTTTCCATGACCCTGTTGATGGTAATTGAATTTAGTGTTCATATTTATTTAATCATTTGATAAAATTCAAAAGTGTGTTCGGACAAGGCAGTCACTTAAACCCAACCAAATTGCGATGCGCTTGACTTAATTTCTCATTTTCACAGTGTTTTCTTTGCCACGTTCTGCACATAAACACTCTGATATCTGACTTGCTAAATGTCTCTGTTATATGCAGTGTAAATAATGAGGTATGGAAGCATAAGTTATCCAAAAAAGTTGAAGTTAATAACATTTTATATGACCAAAAGGAAGAAAGTTAATGCTTAAAGCCTTGCTTTTGTCATTTTTATTTTGACATTAACCAAAAAAGCTAGAGATTTCTTTTATTTATATATAGTAAAACCAAATCTTGAATCATTTTTATCAAGGAAATAAGGTATTCAGTCAAGCTTGGGCATATAGTGTATAAACTTTTAATACAAAATGGAGAGTTTACTGTTCTGGTACCAAGGATTTAAGCATGCACTGAAAAAAAAATCTTGTCATTTAAATATGTAGCTACTTAGGATCATTTTAACTTCATCTGCTGCCATTTATTCTTTGTAAAAGTCCTATATGATCTATTCTGTATAAAAAGGCAGCATAATTTATAATTCAGCAAGCATAGATAACAAAATTCCTCTTTCACGTTAGCTTAATTTACACCATATTGTCCTCTTCATTACATTAATTGGAACTTTCTTTATCGATGTAGAACATGATAAACTTTTTACTATGTTTTTTAATATAGTCTTTTCAAGTGGAAATGTATTCCAACAATAAGTTTTGAGTGGACGATATTGATGGTGAAGAGACATAAAGAGGAAACCATTCCATTTCAAATTTTGCAAAATATGGTGATTTTTTTTCATATTTCACTGGCAAAGTTAGACTCATTACCTTGTAATTCTACATTATGTTATGTGGGAAAAGATCTCAAATCCTTAAAAAGTTTCCATTTACTTAAAGTAAACAAACTTTAAAGCATAACAAAACTAAACATAGTTCCCATATAACATGAACACAAAGGGTAATGAAGTCATAAGCTGTGTCTTTTTAAGCATGTAAATACCACAGAGGCTCTCGTCAAGGCTGTCATAGATGTGAGACCGTGTATTGCTAACCAAACTCTTTTTGCTCTAGATAAATGTAGATCATTGTGATATCAAATTCCGAATTATTGACAAGTTATAGTTCATAGATTCTTTTAATATTCTTTGTAGGGAAAATTTTTTAAGAAAAGGAACTCTAATAAAAAAGACCATCAGAATACAACAGAAGTATTTGGCGACCTTAAAAGCTTCATTTAATTTTAACATTTCAAAATCAGAATAGTGTTCAAATATATTTACAAGAAATTTTGTTGCTCTCTCTTAGTATTTCATAGTAAGTTTCCTCATTTAAAAATGTTTTAGGGGGGACCAGCAGTTAGCGTAATGGCTATGTCGCTGGACTCCCACGTAGTCGACCGCGGTTCGTGTCCCGGACCTGGTGGCTTAGAAGTCACGCCGGGCGCATGTGCATGTGTGCCCAAGATCCCGAGAGGAGAATGGAAGAGAAGGGATTGCGGCGTGGCCATCCCCCCGGGGGGTGATTTCTCGCTTTCTGTCTCTCTGTCTCTGTCTTTGTCTGGCGAGCGCACGCGCCCTATAGCAAAAACCTCTCCAAAAAAAAAAAAAAAAAGTAAAAAAAAAAATGTTTTAGGGACATTTAAGAATGCATATATGAAGTAAACTGTATTTACGCAGGTTATAAATCTCCGCTAATCTTAGCCTACTTATCAGTAAGATTCTGGCTTATAGGTGACTATAACTGGAAAAAGTCCACTTACTTACAGCTATTTGAAGTTACAACAGCTAAATTGATGTTTACCTTGGGGTGATAGAAAAACTAGGCTTTAGCTTTGTTTTATAAACCAATATAAGACAGTGTGCTTCGTTGCCTTTTTTTTTTCCTGTCTCTCCTCTTCATTGAATTTTTTGAAACTTCCTTTCCTCACCATGACCAGACCATTGTTGGCTTTTCTCTCTGCTAAGGCAGAAAAATACTTTGATAGTCCACACAGCAATGTTTGAATCAAAGGATTAGCGCCCTCCTCTATAGGCCGGTTCATAAGCTCTCTGTTTCAGTTTTATCATGAATATTCAGAGGGCTCTCTGTCGAAGGTCTTCCTCCTATTTGTGTTGTGTATCATTTTTTTTTTCTTTACTGATTTGCGCTTGTAAGTGGACACCATCATCGGCTTTACCAAGACCTCCATACTCACCATAGCCCTTTCATCTCTGTCACATTACAACACCAAAAACTACATGGAGTCCTCCTATTTCATCTGCTTTTTAAATCCTTTTCCTAATAGCTTTTTAGGTTTTTTTCCCCCAGTGCTGCTGCTCTAAAATCTAATAATCATTTCTTTCCAAAGATTAAATTTATTTTTTCTTTGCTGCAAATTTCATGTGAAACAAATACGAATTAGAGTCAGATTTCATTGTTCATATTGTACAGTACTTAAAATAAATTATAGGTAATTGATTGCAAAACTTGGTTTCTTGTGGCTTTACTGTATTCAGTCTACCACAGTATAAATTTTGCATGCTAAACATAGAAAGATAATAAATTTGGCCATGGAATAACTCTATATTGGATTAATTAGTCTGCATATTAAGTTATGATATGAAAAGTATCTCAATTGATAGAAACATTATCTTAATTGCTTATTCTATTTTATTGTAGTTTGCACTAGGCTTTAATTTCATTGTATTACATGTAATTGAACTAAACTAATAAAGTTGTCAACATAATTCTGTAAGTCATCATACATTTTCATACCTGAAACCATTTTAATCATTCCATGTGTTTTTGTTTGATGTGTTCTAATTCATTTCAGTCAGTCCAAATGTACTGTCTTCCATAGGTTATCCTTCCCTTCAAGTGGAACTGGAGACCCCCACAGGGTTGCACTACACACCACCCACCCCTTTCCAGCAAGATGATTATTTTAGTGATATCTCTAGCATAGAGTCTCCCCTTAGAACCCCCAGTAGACTAAGTGATGGGCTAGCGCCTTCCCAGGGAAACCTAGAGCATTCAGCAGCCGGACCTCCCGTGGTAACTGCGGAAGATACTTCCTTAGAAGACAGCAAACTGGAAGACTCAGTGCCTTTAACAGAAATGCCCGAAGCAGTGGATGTAGATGAGAGCCAGTTGGAAGATGTGTGTCTGAGTGAGTATCCTCAATACCTCGGAAGTTTGGCTGGGGTCCCAAAAGATGCTAAATCAGCAGAGCCTTTGAATCAGACTAGGAAAGTAGGAGTAAGTGCTGAGCAGCAGGCAAAAGGAAAATCTGGTCCTGATGAGGAGATGATGGAAGAGAAATTAAAGTGTCTGTTTGAGAACATTCAACTTGAAGAAGGAGTAGCATCTGAGGAGATGACAGAAGAAAAAGTACAGGCTGTTCTTAAACGTGTTCAGCAAGCAGAACTGGAACTGTCTTCAATTACAGGTTGGCAGAACGAGACATCCAGCGGAAACCTAGAATCCCCTGGCCAAGCTCGAAGAATAACTGGTGGGTTACTGGACCGACTGGATGACAGGTATGGATCAGTCTCAGAGAAAAAGTGAAACACAGGTTACCTGTTAAAAGTGTGCTTTAAATGCATGCTTTTTAGCAATGACACTTTTCCTCAATTACCATCCCAGTTTGTGGATTACTTTCTGTTTTAAAGGTTGGTTCATTACGGTAATCTGGAGAGGGAAAGTGAACTCATATTCAAATACAATTCTCAAAACTATTGAGAGCCTGAAGTAAAATGCAAAAAAGTTACATACATGCCAAAGATTTATAAGTAGTTGCCTTCCCTTTAGAAGACTATTCTTATTACTTGTCTTATTATATTCACATGGCTAGTAGTTCATTCAAAATAATTTAATAAATAAAAGTCCAGGTCATTTAGAAGTAGACATTTTGATTGTGTTCTAGCTACAAACATAAATATGCTCATTATACAAAATACTACAGTACAGATTTTTAAAAATTTATTTAATTTTATTTATTATTATTTCTTCAATTTGACCAGAGAGGAGGAGGAGGGAGAGTAAGAAAGCAAGCTGCCAGTCTGGGACTCAAACCGCAGTTGGCCATGTGGGAGTCCAGTGCCTTAACCACCACACCACCTACTGGCCCCTACAATAGAGATTTTAAAAATCAATATAATCCCATCATCTAGAATAGCCACCATTAAAATTTTGCTGGATTTACTGTCTTCTATGCACATTTCACAAATGTTTTAGTGTAGAAAATGCAGACAAAGAAAATGAAGTCATCTGACAACCTATCATACTGGAAAAAAGTTAACACTTTATATATCCTATCTTTCCAAAAATATTATTTTTCATCATTTGAAACACATGTAGTTCTTTACTCCAAATAATATTGCCATGGTAGATATCTATTTACAACCAAAATAATTTCTTGATCATGAATTTCGTTCATTTTTATACTGCCTTTATACTGTCTTAAAAAGCTAAGAGTCTAGGATACCCAAGGCATTGGTTCAACCTCTACCCCTATTAGGTTTGCACTTCGAGATTTTGGATGAATTTATAAGCTCTAAGAATAAGACCACTTTTCTCAAACAGGTTTATAGATTTAAAAGAGAAGCCTGTATCATGCCTACCAAATGTCTGGTGCAAACAGTAATCTCTCAGTGACGATAGGCTTCACTTACTTGCAGGTTAGACTATATTTTACTTCACTGGCAACTAGTGATAAACTTATGTTGGATGAAGAACCGATATTGGGTCTTGGAAAAGTCATGA
Organism: Tupaia tana; assembly: GCA_026018925.1. Lineage (NCBI taxonomy): Eukaryota > Metazoa > Chordata > Mammalia > Scandentia > Tupaiidae > Tupaia > Tupaia tana. Next base: position 65,567,371 of record JAKSZU010000010.1, read on the forward strand.
TACATCTTTGTGTAGAAAACCAGAAAAATAAGTCATGACTTTCCCAATGACCTAGTATTTCACAACCATATTTAATATATGTCACTGATAAGTTTCTTGCTCACTAAAATTCCCTAAAAAGGAGTTTATAAATTTGCAAGGAGTTTAGAAAACTCCATTTGAAAACATCAATGAATTCAGCGTACAGCCTACCAAAGAGATTATTGCAAAAAAGACATAGTACTAATTTTAATGTCTGTTGTAATTTATTGTTGCACATCAGGAAACAAATTTAAATATATTAAAGGTATTCATTATTATTAACTCGGAATTGCTTATTTCATATAGGCTCTTCCAGGGAATTAAAATGGAAAAAAATACTAGTGAGTCTCACAGTATCCTGAGATTGTCTTACATACAGAATATGATGTGCTATTGATACCTTTTCTTAAATTGTTCAGATATCAGAATTTTATTTTGAGGTATATACTTTAAAATTATAAACCATATATACGAGGGGAATTCCAAAAGTATGTGCAAATATAGAATTAGAGTAGCAATTTACTTTGGTGCAAAACAACTTGAAATCCATGAATAGATTTTTCATAGTATGCATTTTCCATAAGCTTTTGGAAGACCCCCTTCCATACATATAAAACATGGTTCTACTTACTGCCTTCTACGGTAAGCAAAGACACTAAAAATTCACAGCTATAACATAAAATGAAGGGTATCTATACTGCAGTTAGTGAAAATTTACCCTAAAAGAGTAGAAAAAAAATTTTTTTTTTTATTGCCAGAGGGCACATGCAAATGCCAGAGAGAAAGTACCCTCCCTACTCCCATCCCCTTGGTAATGGGGTAGGTTATGCTGAGGTCCTTTCCCTCCATTTCTCCATATTTTCAGGATTTGGGGCATGTATTCATATGTGCCATATTTTTCAAGTTGATAGGGCCAGGGTATAAATCCTCTCTTCTATATTCATTTTTAAAATGTTTTAATTCTGTAGAAAGGCTATTCAAAATGTTAATGGTATATTTTTTATACGGTAGAGGGTCAGATGACTTTTCATTTTGTCATGTGGGATCTGGCTCCCTGAGCTACAGGCCTGACCCTAAAAGATTCTTTCTTATTGAAAGAATTATTTTATTTAACTTTATTTATTTTAATTTGATCAGAGAAGGACAGAGTGAGAGAGGGAAAGTGAGAAGGCAAGCTACCAGGTTTGGGACTTTAACTGCGGTCGGCCATGTGGGAGTCCAGCACCCTTAACCATTATGCCACCTCCTGGCCCCAGATTTTTTTATTTTTTACAAGATTTTTGTTATAGAGTGTGTGCACTCACTGGAGAGACAGAAACAGAGAGACAGAAAGCAAGAAATCACCCATCCAGGGGGTATGACCATACCACAGTCCCTTCTCCTCTATTCTCTTCTTGGGATCTTGGGCATCCACACACGTGCTCCTGGCATGAGTGTTAAGCTGCCAGGTCCTGGGACTCGAACTGCAGTCGACTACATGGTAGTCCATAACCATTACGCCATCTGCTGGCCCCCGGAAGATTTTTAATGGTTAAGGAAAAATGGTCAGCAAAGGGTATGCACCAACACTCTGAACACAGTGAGGTCAGAAGCAGAGATGAGATTCAGATAAAGGTATAACAGTTGGAAAAGCATGATAGAAGGATTCATAATTGAAAACATATACAAAGGACTAGAATTTTGGGGTTCTTGGGGATACCAGCATTTTCATCACAAGATTGGTTTCGTTCTGTCAGCAAGCTTTTTTTTTTTTTCCTTTCTTTTTAAGTGGTACTATAAAAGCAGTTTGAAATATCCTACCCCTTTTAGATTGCTGGGGTTGTAACTATAGGATGTCCATGGACCTGTCAGGATTACTTTTCAAGATACAGTATTCGGAACCAGCAGTTAGCATAATGGCTATGTCACTGGACTCCCACGTAGTTGACCGCTGTTTGAGTCCTAGACCCAGTGGCTTAAACTCACACAGGGCGTGTGTGCGTGCATGCCCAAGATCCCAAGAGGAGAATGGAGGAGAAGGGATTGCAGCGTGGCCATCCCCCCTGGGGGGGTGATTTCTCGCCTCCTGTCTCTATGTCTCTCTTTCTGGCGAGCACACGCACCCTATAGCAAAAACCTCTCCAAAAAAAAAAAAAAAAAAAGATACAGTATTCAAGTAGCTAAACTGCAATGAAAAAGAACAGATGACAATAAGTTAGCCAGGATACAAGTTGGCATGTGACGCATACCTGGATCTGTGTAGCACCTCCTCACACTTCCACCATGGTAGCCTCTCACATTTTTAATCCAGTGACTAGCTTTTTTTTTTTCTTGTCAACTTTATTTTATTTTTTTCTTTTTCTTTCTTTTTAAATTTATTTATTTATTTTTGCATATACATTCAATCACATTGTTTAGCTTACAATGTGAGCATTTCAATATGTGAACATTTCTCCCCAGTCCCGTTGATCAAAATGTCTTCAACCGATAATACCACACCTCTCCATCTCATCAATGCTCTACCTCTGTATCCCTTCTCCAAATGTGTTAGGCCCCACTCCTCTGTCGTCGTCCGCCCCCGGGCTCGGCACTACTATGGAAGAAGCAGAAAAATGAGACAAAAGATAGAGTAGAGATGGACACAGGCAGCCTGAGCCTAGGTAGCCCAAGCAACTTGTGCCGCCCAGATGAACTGGACGTCTTTATTTATAGAACAAGGAGACATTACACATGTATGTTTTACGACACTTCATACATTAGTTGCCAGGTTACAGACAATAAGAAGCAGTTAACAAATCCATGAGGGCTTAGTCACACCAGGCCAGGTGTATCCCTTGGTGATAATCCCATCAAGAGAAAATCTCATCTTCCTTTCTAATGCAAAGAACTAGCTGTTAGGTGTGGGGAAGGAGCTAAAGATCTTCTCGCACCACCACACCCAGAGTAGGCTAAGGAACCTTTCAGATGCAGAGCAGGGATTGGATTTTGCCAAGATGTTTCTTGAAGTCCATCAGATGTATCTGTTGGAATGCCCCTAGCAATTTCCACCCTTGCTCTGTCTGCAGCCAAGGTCAAGGAAAGACAAGTTACAAGGTTCTGCCAAACCCCAAAAGAGCATGTGGTGTTTGCTCAGAGCATGTCCCCACACCTCAGATTCTCTCTCTTAAACGTGTCCCCACACTCCCCCACATATACCTCATCTGACATTCACACCCATCCCTTGTGTTTGTTCAACCATTAGTCAGTTTCAGTCATAGAGTGCAGACATTCGGTATATGTTAAGTGGAGACATACAATGTCTCTCCTTCATAGCCTGGCTTGCCTCACTCAGCAGTAAATCTTCCATATTCTTCCACTTTCTGTCAAAAGCCAGGGTTCTGTTGGTTTTTATGACTGAGTAGTGTTCCATAGAGTATATGTGCCACAGTTTTTCAATCCATTCCTCCATACGGGGGCATTTGGATTGGTTCCATGACTTAGCAATCGTGAATAGTACCGCAATAAACATCGATGTGCAAGCACTTTTCCAATGAAGAATTCTTCTGTCCTTTGGGTAGATACCAAGGAGTGGGATTGCTGGATCATATGGTAGATCTATTTGTAGATTTTTGAGGAATCTCCAAATTCCAGTGACTAGCTTTTTCATACCATCTATTTCATACCTTCAGACATGATTTAAAAACATGGCTGTCAGAAATTTGTGTTTTTGAAGCCCATTGTTAACCACAGGTTGCCATTGTCAATATGCCATGTTATCTTTTGCAGCCCTGACCAGTGTAGAGATTCCATTACCTCATATCTCAAAGGAGAACCTGGAAAATTTGAAGCAAATGGAAGCCATGCAGAAGTCACTCCAGATGCAAAGACAAAAGCTTACTTTCCAGAATCACAAAATGATATAGGCAAACAGAGTGTTAAAGAAACTCTGAAACCAAAAACACAAGGGTCTGGTCGTGTTGAGGAACCAGCATCACCACTAGCAGCATATCAGAAATCTCTGGAAGAAACCAGCAAGCTTGTCATCGAAGAGCCTAAACCCTGTGTGCCTGTCAGTATGAAAAAGATGAGTAGGACTTCTCCTGCAGACGGCAGGCCAAGGCTCAATCTCCATGAAGAAGAGGGGTCCAGTGGGTCTGAGCAAAAGGTATGTCACTTGGTCATCCAGTACGCTGTCCTGTAAATAGGAAATGCTGATGCTTTGCTTCTTGTGTGAGTCTCGTACCGCTGGGCCCAGAGCGCTTTACTATTTCTATGTGAAGTCGTAGCACTAAGGGTGGAAGTTGAGAAAGCACTGATGGAAAGAAATGCCATTTGATCATACCTTTATTCAGTGGGTAGGAAAAAGGAATTGTAACACTAAGTAACTAGCTTAGGGTGTATTAATAATTTTGTCTGGGACTCAAGTTTCTTAAAGAGTCATCTTTCTTATGGGAGGAAGATAAGAACTGATTCTTTCTGGCTCTTTGGCATAATGTAGATTCTATAGCATCTGACCCATTTAAGAGTTCTATTCTGTAAGGTTTATTGTCTGAATGTGTTTTAAAAACTGAAGAGGTACAATTTCCAAGTCTGCAATAAGAGGTGTTGACAGCAGTTAGAAATGTAAAGTTAAAAATGTCATTTTCACAATTGCTGCATCTTAGTTGATCATTGAACATTCATTTCTAATAATACTAGTTTAAAACCTTACTGTGAAAGAATTATTTGCTTGCTCTTTGTACTTGTATGTTGTTGTGGTACCATCTAATAGCTTTTTATTCTTTGAGGTTTATCACTTTTAAAATGATAAATATTTTTAAAATATTTTAGACTGCAACTATGACCCATAGATGGATATAAGAAAATAGAAATCAGCTCTGTTTCCTACATCCATTACTGCTTTTCACACCTTTTCATCAACTATGCAACAGACATAGATTGAGTCTTTGGAATAGCAGCACTTACAGTTTTCCCTGAAACACAGTTAGTTCACTCAAGACCCACCTCAGTGTTTGGGGCAGGAGGGTGGGGGGAATCTTTTCTAAAATAATGAGTTCGTGATTAATTTTATAGTGAACTCCCAATCAGTCTGGACTTAATTATCAGCGTATCACTAGATACGTTTTTCTTTTCTGCAGACTGTCTTGACTATTTTCCTACTTGTTAGAGGGAAAAGAAGGCCAGCCTGTGGTGTGGTGCTTAAGGTGACTGGACCCTACAAGGACAACCACACAGCTGAGTCCCAGACCCAGTGACTTGAAAAACACCCTGGGCACGTGCATGTGCATACTCAACATCCTGAAAAGAGGGAGAAATAAATGGAGGAGAAGGGACTGTGGCATGACCATTCCCCATGGGGGGATGCTTTCTCATTTTCCCTCTCTTAGGCATTCTGAGGCTCACATGTGCCCTATCTGAAAAGGAAAACAAAACAAAGAAGGGAGAGGATGTAAAATCCTGATTCATCTAGTTATATAGAATTTGGTGTAGGCAGTTATTGAATGAAACAGTTCTTTTTCTGGTTTTCTCTCAAGCTTTTGTGTTGAAGTGAGTCTTGGGCTCAGGATGTTTACTTCCTGACAAGCATGGTTTTGATGACTGATTTCTGTCTTTGACTTGACTCTTAAGGATATTTAAGCTGTATGAGTCTGGATGGTATAGTCTCTTTTAAAATATACCTGTAAAAATTAGAAGAAACAATAAGGTAGTGATATTTTACCTATGGCTTTTGTTCTGAATAAGCCTACTGCAAATTAGCATTAAAGTTCTGAAAATAAAGTACTATATATCTATAATGAGCACTGGTCTGTGTGTACATATGCATACGTATTGGCTATTAGGGAACCATACTGGCCATTGTCATGAAGAGCTAAATGAACATCTGTGAAAACTCAACTGAATTGGTCAGTTGAAAAATAATTACCTCTAGAAAGCATTTTTCAAGATTTTTTATAAATAAGTTTGTACCTTTGGTATTGGTCACCAGTCCCACCCTAATGCTTAAAAACTTCATGACCACAAAAATCTGTAGTGGTGGGCCAGCAGGTGGTGTTGTGGTTCAGGTGGCTGGATTCCCACAAGTCCCAGATGTGGTAACTTGAAAGTCATGCTAGGCAGTTTGCATGCATGCCCAAAGTTCAGAGAGAATGGAGGAGAAGGGATTACAGCATGGCCATCCCCAATACGGGGTGATTTCTCACTTTCCCTTTCTCTGTATCTCTCTCTCTCTGGTGAGCGCATGCACCCTGTGACAGGAAAAAAATAATTCCATAATGGAGTTAAAGCTTCTGGGAGATATGAGCCTGAGCGCACAAGAAATCCAAAGATGTTTGGTATCTTTTGTGGCTATGCCATATTTACGATAGCATCCAACTAGGTTATCTGATATATGATCTCAAAAAACAGCCCCTTTTTATCCCTTAAAATATCAGGTCAAAAGTCCGGGTGCAGCTCTTACACGGATCACTGCCTGCTGTTACAAGGTAAAATTCTGCTTTTCCACCTCTTTCCGTACAGCAACCCATGACAAGGAGAACTAAGAAAATTCCTTTTTGTTTCGTAGTTTCTCCCTTTACCAATTCCTAGAGAATTCTTTAAAAGGAACCCTCATCCCGAGATTCTTCTGCTTCTCACTACCCTTCACCTTAAGGTTAGCAAGGAGTCCAGGGAGAAAGTGGAACCTGAAGCGTTGACCAGATGACCACTTTTTCTTTACGAGACTGTCTCAGATGATTCTTGATAGGAGTATAATATCAGTAACATCTAGGTTTGCTGTTACTGTTCGCATTCACATTATGGATTTATGCTTTGGGAATTACCCAAAGGAAAACTGTTCCCCATTTTAAGATCCCGCATATGGCTAATTCAGTTTCCCTTTAACCTCATCAACCCATCAATTGTGGAATGCGGTTAAGTAATTCTTTCATCATTAGGAATTCCTCTTACCATTTTCTGCCTTTTTGACCTGTTGTAGGGCTACTTTCACAAAATGTAGATCATTCTAAGTATTCTGATTTTACTGCCCTTTTCTGAACATTTGAAAATATAATAGGGAATTTAATTTCAAGTTTTTACTTCTTACAGAGCTATTGGCTACTATTTTCTCTTGAAACCATGTTACTCCATGGGGTACAGTGTTTTTGTTCATAGGAAATTTCCTACATTAGGTTGATATTACTATAACATTTAAAAATATTTGTCAGGTTTACCTTTAGAAAAAAGACAGCCTAGCATATTATCCATTTGACTAACATTTCATAAATCATTGTATCTAACACCTCCTATGGCAATTTTACTTCTTTTTTCACCATTTAATAAATATTGCCATTTCTTTTTCCAATGAATATTAACTGGAATTTATGTACCTGAGACTAGTAGATTTGGGGTAACCAGTAAACTTAATAAAATACCAGAATTATTTTCCAGAACCCCTCCATTAAGGTCTAGAAATAAAACCACTTAGTAAATACTCTTTTTTAAGTAAAAGCTAAAGATATTTTTCCCTTTGAGTTATTAACTGTGCTACCTGATAGTTTTTCCTGATTCCTATCCTTTTTCCCTAAAAATATTTTGTGTAATTATTTTTATATGTAAAATGTTCTACTTTATATTTTGATTTCAGTTCTTTAAAAAGACTTCAAACATTTATGTTTTACATTATTCAATCATTTGAATAAAATCTTAAGATACAACTGGTACTAAGGCCCAATTATCTTGATGATAATCTCTGATATAAAAATATGGACCACATTGTGCTGATATAAATATTTTACATTGTCAATTTGTTGAAAATTTCATGAAAATCAGAAATGCCTCATTCTTGTACATCAAGTTGAAATGTGACCCGAACTATAATATTATATATTCCAATTAATGAACATAGATATAAAACTAGTTTTAAAAGGAATGTGAATGTTTCTCCACATTAATAGTTTCTGATGTCAGAAGGCTCCATAGTCATTTTTTATAGTTTATAATTTAGCTTGATTTTTACGTACATACAAAGGGTAATTTTATTTACAATCCAGTTTCAAATTTTTTCTTAAGTCTCACAAATATATGTCATGATTTTCCTTACCAGGAAAAACTAGAAAGTAAATGTACTTCTTCTTTGATTTCCCTTCTCAGAATGTCTTTTATTTTAAATGTGATGGTAAAATTATACTAAAAATACATTTATCAGGACTTGAAAAACAGTGAAAGTGATTCAAGCTCAGAGGAAGAACGGAGAGTCACTACCCGAGTTATTCGCCGACGTTTGATTATAAAGGTATCCTGTAGCAGGATCATTACGGGCATTGTTGTAATGTTAGAAAGTCCTTTCTTGTGGTTTTGGAAATTCAGCATGCTTGATAACTGAACGGCTCTGTATATGGGGATTTTTGCGTACTTGAAAGCTTGTAAAAAACAACCACCAAAAAGAAAAAGCCATGTTGCATGGTAGTGAGTATTCTGGGCCTGTGTGAAATGTGGCGGTTGTAATTTTATCTGAGAATTCTTGGCATCTGTATCCTGTTTTCCTTGGAGAAGTGTTGTATGTGTGAACACAGATTCTATCTTGGTGTGAGAGTAGTTCCTATCAAATGAAATGCTCAGTTGAAACCTCAGAGACTATAACAAGGTATGAGGTAAGAGCAAGAGAAGGAAAGAATGAAAAGGTTTTCTTCTCAGTCTCAGATTCCTCCTGCCTTAACTATTTTTAAATAAAAACTAGTTCTTATCAATCAGTGTCTGAGAATTTTGAGGTTACTACCCAGCATGGGGATAGATACATAATGCCTGTCAAGCAACCTCTGAGAGAGGTTTATAACTTTACTAACATACCAAAAACAAAGCCTTATTTTTAAGTAGAGGAAGCAATTTTTATTGGAAATGGAAAACATAATTCTAACTTCTCATAGCATAATTTGAAAACACTATTTCTGGGGACCAACAGTTAGCATAATGACTGTGTCGCTGGACTCCCATGTAGTCGACCGCTGTTCGTGTCCCAGACCCAGTGGCTTAAACTCACGCCAGGCATGTGTGCGTGCATGCCCAAGATCCCGAGAGGAGAATGGAGGAGAAGGGATTGTGGCATGGTCATCCCCCACAGGGGGGTGATTTCTCACTTTCTGTCTTTCTGGCGCGTGCACGCGCCCTCTAGCAAAAACTTCTCCAAAAAAAAAAAAAAAAAAAACCCAAAAACAAAACAAAACAAGAACACTATTTCTGCTCACAATGGCCTTTGAAGCACTGACCTTACACACATAAGGTCCAGCAGAATGCGTCTCACATTTTACTGTTTGTCTTCATGACTCTCTTTAGAGAGTCCTTTCTTGATGCTGGAATAATTGAGTGCAGAGCGGTAGGAAGCCATACAGACCACCTTTGAATGTGACCCAATGACCGAAACTTCTTGGTTGAAAGCTCTGGAGAGAAAAAGAATTATCTATCAAAAACGGTTTATCAAGCTTACCTAATTCCAAAGTATCAGGAGACCTGAGAGCAGAAAAGTTAGCTTAGGTATCCAAAATTTCCTTTTTTTTTATTAGTTCAAATTTATTTATTTGCATTCATTCACTATGCATCATTACAGCATACAAAATGAGATTTTCCATCCAGAATACACTGTTTATTGGCTTAATCAAGCACATCAACATAAGTGTTATCGTCAACAAATAATTTTCCATTTCTTGTTTCCTGTATATTTTGCTTTTTTTTTTTGCCATCCTATTTTACTGCTTTGTACTTTTCATGAAGAAACCCTGCCAGATCTTCTTTAATATACTTTTTCTAAACTCTGGAAACAGTAGAAAAGCAGTCCTTGTCTGAATTTTGAGTTGTCCCACAAATCAGTTGTGTTCAATAGAGTGCCCTCAAAATAGCATGAGTCGGTTACTTGAAATAGTCCATGTAGGCAAGCCACATTACTTATTATTACTGCCTAGCATATTTGCAAGTATTGAACCTGCTGACTGTGAAATCCTCATAATCAATTACTTAGCACATGTTCTCTGGGGTTAGGGAGTGAAAAATCCTAGATTCAGTTTTCCTAGAGCTATTAAAGGCTTACTCTTTGCTCAGGTTTTGCTATTCCGATAATCAGTATCTTTAAGAGATGATATTTTAAAGTGAAATGTCTAGAAAAGTATACTAGGCATATTATTCTCTAACTTGCTTTTTATGATTAACCTATGGCATTCACATGTACATCCAACTCCATCTCATCCCTTTCTAAGGGCTGCCCATTATAGAAGTTGGCTCTCCTTTTTCTAGGATAGAAGACAGCAAATATAATCATGTTTGAAAGAAAAAAAAAAAAAGTGGGTGGCAGGAGGCAAAGAAGTGTTCCTCTAAATAGGACTATGACAACATCAAAACCCCTCTTGTCAACAAGGGGTTTTTGATTTCTTTTTGTCTCCTAGGATTCAACTTAAGTAATTTTATTAGAGTGAGCTTTTTGGGCTAAATATTTGATTAGTATGTAATACATTAACATACCTATTGATAAATTTAAAAGGTTAAAAAATACTATGAAGGGGACTAGCAGATGGCAAATGGTTACGTCACTGGACTCCCATGTAGTTGACCACAGTTCGAGTCTCGGACCCGGCAGCTTCAACTCAGGCTGGGCGCATGTGGTACATGTGTGCCCAAGATCTTGAGAGGAGAATGTCCGGCGAGCGCACGCACCCTATAGCAAAAACCTCTCTTAAAATCAAAAACAAACAAAGAAAACACACTAGGAAGTCATTGGCTTCTTAAAACCAGGAATCCATAGTCTCCCCAAATACTTCTTGGAATTAGTGTATTTTAGAAAGATTGAGCCAGAATCGCTAGAGAATGGGTTTTATAAGTGGGGAGAGTACTGTGTAAACAGTAATACTGATTCACAAATAAGCTTTGCCAAGTATCTTTTAGATGTCACAGAGAAACCAAAAGCTATAATTACCATCTGAAACCACATTTATAACAAGCTTTATAACATACATATGTAAGATCTTTTCTGATTAATATTTTCTGTTCAGATTTTTGAGGCAGTTGAAAAGGATCTCACTTTTGTTACTTTCCTCTTTACCCCGTATGCTGGTATTACCTCCACAATGTCAGAGTCCAAAAGCAATGATAGCTTATGGTAAATATTATATTTTTAACAGAGGTAATTACCAAGTCATATGTAAGACCTAAAAAAGGTCATCAAAACTAAAGTCATTGCTTTTTCTAGATGTCAGAACTGAAGATTGGAGTTGAACTGATTTACTGAAAATCACTCAGCTAGGCAGTATCAGCTTTGGGACCGGAACCTAATCCCCCAGCCCTCCAATGAATGCTTTCTATCCATGGGAGATCTCTCTTCTAGAACAAATGAAAAAGGAATACTTCTTGCCAGCCTAAATAAGGCATTTGGCTCTTCAGACTTTTCCAGTTGCATGGAAGACGACAGCATTGGGCTGTCCTTGCCGAAACCTATTTGACAGGGCTGGAATGCTGAGAATCTGACCTCTTGCTTGGTTGCAATCCTGATTCACCTTCCCCCACCCGCCCTCCTGAACATCAGCATAGACTTATTTATTTATTTACATTTAATAATGTCTGCCCTAGTACTCCCCTTAGCACCTACTATCTCAGTGCTGGGAGCTATTTGGGGTTGTTCCATCCCTCCCAGAGCTAGCTTTGACTGGGAAGTGTCTCCCACAGGGAGCAGTAAGTGTGCTCAGGATTACACTCCCACATGTCTGGGCACATCTGTAGTCTCAGCTTTATTTTGCATAATAAGTACAGTGAAAGTGTGGTTTTTCTCTTGATTTTCAAATGTGGCTCTATTTTCTTTTACACTTAGTATTTTCAAGACCCTATGGAATGAGTTAAGTTCAATTCTCCCATTTCTCTTAGGACTTTCAAATCTTACCAGCATACTCATTTATGTCTATACTGTTTGATAATATCACAGCAGTTTCAGATGCTGAGAAGCAGTGTAAGTCATTAATCAGTCCTGTGAGTTTACTGACCTTGTTTGCTTAGCAAATCCAGCAACGGTAAGGGAATAACTCTAAACCAACTTACATCCAAACAACTGTGAGATTCAAATAGCTAAATGTTTACTGTGTAGTACAACTTTATTTCTATTTTTTTTTCAGTATTTTTATTGTCTAAGTAAGAGTTTGTATTTTCCCCATATCAAGCAACTCAAAAGTATGTAATATTTAATCTACCCATTCCATTCCTGCAGGGAACCACTGTTCAAAAGTTTGATTGTTTTTACATGCAAAGACCAATAAATGCAGTTCATGTATGTACCCGTGTTCTGCTAGTGGACTTCTATGCATACAAAATGGGTTATACTATACATATTATTTAGTAACTTGTTTTTTACAAAATATATCATATCCATCTATTTTTAAAAAGTTCAACTTTATTTATTTTTTATAATTATTTTATTTATTATTACTATTTTGACCAGAGAGAGAGACAGAGAAAGGGGAAGTAAGAAAGTAAGCCACCAGATCTAGGACTTGAGTGCCGTTGGCCATGTAGGAGTTCAGCTCCTTAACCACCATGCCACCTGCTAGCCCCAGACAAGTTCAACTCTCAGTGTGTACAAGGAGAATTGGTACAGTTCATATTGTCATTCTTCTATTATATTAAAAACTTAAAGAAGAGAAAAGTAAGAGTTACAAAATGCAATGCTTCTAGCTGGGGTCCACAGGGAAGTACAGTTAGACTTTGTGAAGAAGGCCACCAGATTGAAAACCTAACACCACACATGCTGTAATTTTCCATTGAAATGTGGAGGAAATAGGGAGGCTACCAAAAATGTATTCAACAAGACCAGGGGCAGGGGTGTGATTTTGTGTGCTTAAAAGTACAAACTATATCGAACTTCAGAAACTAATAGAGATTGTTGTTTTTCATTGAAGAGAGGCCCCAGAGAGCTTTCTTTGGTAACCATTAGTCTCTAATATATTTGACAGAATTACAAGTGAATGAATTTAAGAAGAAAATACATTTCTTTCTTGACTTTATTATCTCTCCTATCTAATTCATTGTATATGGTTTCTACATAATTATAGTTTATTCAGAACTTATTAAAGCAATAATTGACAATGTTTAATAGTCATTTAAGAAAAACACTATACATAAATAGTATGAATTTTCTGTATAAAACAATGAAAATGCTTACATTTCTCGACAGATTATTTGACTTGTTATTTATAAATAGAAGGTTGTTTTTTCTAAAGCTGTTAATCTAAATAAATACTCTTGCATGCATTCACTATGTTTATACATACACTTAAGTCACATTTCATTCAGAGACCATCCAAATAGTTTAAAAATTAACTGGCAACTTTCCCCACAAAAGAATCTATTCATAACATATCTAAGAAGATTCTAATTTTGGTGCATTGTCACAGAATTCTTTAACTGTCTACCACTCAATGAGCTGAACGTTTCCAAAGAGTTAACTCAAAAAAATTTCATTACTGTTTATATTCTAGTGAATCCTTTCATGACTTTTTATCAGCTTTTTTTTTTTTTCCGGAGAGGTTTTTGCTGTAGGGCACGTGTGCTCGCCAGACAGAGAGAGAGAGACAGAAAGCGAGAAATCACCCCCAGGGGGGATGGCCACGCTGCAATCCCTTCTCTTCCATTCTCCTCTCAGGATCTTGGGCACACACACACACACACACACACACACACACACACACGCCCAGCGTGAGTTTAAGCCACCGGGTCCGGGATTCGCACTGTGGTCAACTACATGTGAGTCCAGCGACATAGCCATTTTGCTAACTGCTAGTCCTGATGACTTTTTATTAGCTTTTATTATTGTCTGTCTTTATGCCTTTACTTTAAATTGAGCCCCACCCATCCAAATATATAAAACCTTCCATAGGAAACATAAATAACACTCCTACAAAACCTTGTCATGGAGTTTAGTGCGTTTAGGCCTAAGGCCTCTACAGGTATCTAGTTTCCTTCCTTCTCTTAACTGTGCTAGTTGAAACTAGTCATAAGCAAGATTCAGGATGAATTAAACATGTATAGCAAGAACAACTTGTTTTATTTTCATCCCACCAGTACCACAGTGAGGTGAAGTGAGTCATATGTCCCATCTATTGTCATGGCCTAGGCCCCACACTCTAAGAATAAAGAGTCAGTTTGTAATAAGAAAAAAGAATGAAAATGGAATATTGGTAGCAAAACAAGATAGTATTCATTCTGTCATTTTAAAACACCTTTCTATTGGGCGTGACATGATCATTCATAGAAGTTTTCTCACCATGGGCCAGCCCTGACAAATTTACCTGAATAACCACCCTGTTGTCCATGCCAGTAACTGAAAGAGTTGGAATTCTGGCTCTCCCGAAAACACAGCTATGTTTGTCATCTGTTTTCCTTAGAAAAACCACACCTTGGGACCAGCAAATGGTATAATGGTTACGTTGCTGGACTCCCACATGACCAACTGTGGTTCAAGTCCTGGATCCAGAGGCTGACCACTCACACCAGGCACGTGTGTGTGTGTGCCTAAAATCTCAAGAAAACAATGAAGGAGAAGGGGTTCCCACTTGACCATTCCCCCTGTGGGGTGATTTCTCACTTTCTGTCTCTCTGTCTCTGTCTCCCCTGCAAGCACCTGTGCCCTATAGCAAAAATCTCTCTTAAAACAAAAAGAAAGACCACATCTGTTTACTGCAGTGTATCACTATCCATTTTCCCTTTTAAACAAGGATTATAACTATCAGGTCAGTAGGTCTTTGGAGTACTAGACCTCACTAAATATTGGGTCATTAGAAAGTCATGACACATTTTTGCAGGGAAAAACATGAAAAAATACATCATGAGTTTTCTGACAACCCAATATATTTATCTTTGTTCCCCCAAACTACAAATGGCACACATCTGAGATTGAACACCGATGAAGAAGTCAACATATTACAGAGATAGGCCTATTTTAGCCCTCTGAAAAGTCTTTTTACACAATCACAAAGCTAGTAGAGATATCTTAAAGAGTTATTTAAAGATACCAACCTACTAAGAGCAGGTAAGCTTGGATAGTTATGAATTTATTCCATTTTTTAAAACTCTCCAGAGTTTGACATTTTCCCCTTGTAAATCAGATTACAGTCACTACTGAAATATATAATGCTAAATTCCTTTGGTATTGATTTTTCTTCCCCTATGGCATTGGAGATCATCACTCATCATATAAGACCCTTTTCACTTAAAGATAGTATTCTTAAACTATGTACTTCATCAGAAATGGTTATTCTCACTTACTTTGAGGCCTGTGAAAGGCTTATTAGTCTTTTAATAAAAAAAAAAAAAAAATTTTCTCTAGACCCTGAACTTTCCTGTCTTGTGAAAAGCAAAGGGTATATATTACCCTTAGTAAATGAATTTTTAAATGAGACACAGTAACAAGGATAATAATACAGTGCTCCAACTAAGGCACAATCTCAGTACAAATTAGGTAAGACTCGATCCACAAATCTCCCCTCATGAGATTTGGTAGGACTAATAAAACACTGTGCTTAAAGTAAGATGATATGATCAGGTCTAATCATTGGCTAATTTTGTTTTTCAATAAATGATGCCTTTTGGTTTATTTATCAATGTGTAACTACATTCCATAACTACATATTTCCAAATTCTTCCTTCTTGAATTTGTTGCTAACCATCATTACGTTCTGTATACCTTAGGTTTAATGCTTGAATGTTGTTGAGTGCTACATAACTGCTAGTGAAGTCTGCCTTTTCCCCTTGCATTGGGATAGCAAGTAGAATCGACAACTTCTTTTCCTAAAATTGCAGAGCATGTGTGTGGTGTTTGGAGTGGTGTGGAAATCTCTTCGTCTAGTATGTTGCTAATCTCTATGCCACATCCTTTAGGGGGAGGAAGCAAAAAATATTCCTGGTGAATCTGTCACAGAAGAACAATTTACTGATGAAGAAGGCAACCTCATCACCCGAAAAGTAATCACTATTGAGATTTCATGCTTTCTTTGGAATTCAGATTTTTTTTTTCCTGTGCATTAAAATCACTGCTATTTTGGTACTGTGGCATCATGTCTTCCAACCAAAAAAATCTCTGCTTCTCACTATTGCTCCCTACAGATCACTCGGACAGTAATAAGACGAATGGTTCTCCCACAAGAGAGAAAACATGATGTGGTAATGGAAAGGCATTGCCAAGGAGAAAGTGGAGCATAAAAGCTTGTGCACTGCCTAGAAAGTGCTGCTAACAGGCTGGCATCTGCAGTGTGCAGCTTACAGTATTCGCTGCTTTTGACAGTTCATGCATTTGATCAAGATTAGGAAAATAACTTTTCTTTCTAACATTCTGTACTGTTACATATGTTTTTACTGTCTTCAGAGTTTTCTCAGTGATAAGTTAAGAAAGAGAGAAACTAAAACCCCTCAAGAGCTCTAAGTACCTGGGAGTGCCCCCATCCCACTCACCCTGCCTTTGGATGAGGACACTCCCAGGACGTGGGGCTTACTCTTCATTCAAGAGCTCTACATCAGGGGCCAGCGGGTGGCATGGTGGTTAAGGCACTGGACACTCCCACATGGCCAACCATGGTCCAGGTCCCAGATCTGGTGGCTTGCTTTCTTACTCCTCCCCTGTCCCCGGTCTCTCTCTCTCTGGTCAAACTAAAATGAATGAATAAAATTAAATAAATAATTTTGAAAAGTTCTACATCAGATTTCTACATTTTTCCTTTCTAATACATTCTGTAGGAAATCTGAATTCCCCCATATCTATTACTTATTTTTCCTTTGTGATTGACTGTGTACACATGAGAATGAGAAAAGGGAGAGATGCACCCTCCGTGAGGCCTGCTCATGCCTTCTCCAACCCCTCGGATCTTGGGCACTTGTGCATACTGTGTGTTTCAGGGCTAGTAGGCTGAGGATTTGAACAGCAATATGCATGTGGGATCCAGCTTTCCTTAAGCAGCATATTACTGCTATGCCATGGAGATAGCCCCTAAACTCCCCCATCTTGAGAGGGTTCATCTTCAGTGGGTGTCTAACAGCCCATTTCCAACCAGTCAGCTAAAGAACCAAACTCATCGCTGAGACGTGTAGCTCACCAAGGAGCCCCCCCCCCCCCCCCCCCCCCCCCCCCCCCCCCCCGCCTCAGAAAACATTTCTGGCTATTTTCATTTCTCTCTATTTCTCAGATCTTTACCCTTTTGATTTAAAAATAGGAACTTCAATCGAGTGTGTTTATGTTAGCAAAAAAGTGAAGTGAAAATGTCTCCGAAGGACTAAATCAAAACTAGGAAGGCTACTTGTGTTTTCTATTGTAAGTAAGATAAAAACAGAGTATTCGTACAACTGCCCTGAGAGAAGTCTGGTCCTGGTGGTCAGTGGAGAGAACTCTTGTTTTAGGCTGCCTTCTTAGTCTGAGAGTTCCACAAACTTTAAACAATAAAAATAAAGTTCTTCAGAGCAACAGCATTTCCATGGGGTTTGGTTCTTGATCAGTGCTTTGCTGAGGAATTTCAGTCACATTACAACAGATTACTTCAAATTCTGCTGGCTAAAAAAGACATAAATGATAAACTACTGATGTTCTTAAAACTGAGTGGTGTTGGGTGCCTTGCAAACTTTAGTGATGATTTGTCGCTTACTATGGAAAAGGATGCTTTCTTTTTTATTTATCACTAACCTGCTGAATTACTGTTAAGTTGTGTTGTATTGTGTTGACAGTGCTCTCCAGCTTGCCTCGATGATGACGCTAAGGCTGTGTGGTTACGCCAAATGGATTGTATTTTTGGACATGAAGTGATGAAGTGCTTTAAACTGTTTGACTTATCTTAGTCTAGCCCCCAGGGACCAGGATGGGAAGTACTACAATGCAGTTTGCCATGGAATCTTAATGTGTGCATTCCTTTTATACAGGGAGAAGGTTATAAGGTGAAAACGAAGAAAGAAATCCGGCATGTGGAAAAGAAGAGCCACTCATAACAGTAAACAGTCAGTCAAGGTAATAAGTGTGCTCCCATCAATAGCAGTAGGACTTAAATTCCCATGAAATGTCTAATTCCAAAAACTGATTCAGATCTTTCCCTTCCTTTTCTTTTCACTGAATTCCAGCTTTAAAAATTCAGTATGAAGTTGTTCCTGTTCTTTTGATTTATGCACACACACACACACACACACACACACATATACACTAAACCTTGACCCTTGTTCATGGTCCATAAACTTTCTCCTCACAAATGGAGCAGGAATTTAAATGTAAATGATGTTTGCAGAAGCAAATGTAAACAGTGATTTTTGAATAACCTCCTTATGAGTGAAGGCTCTCTCTGAAATGCAATAGCTTCATGCAGTCTAACATGAAGACTCTGGCCACCAGTAATTGTTACAAATGTGTTCGAAGAGTTGTATTGATTAGCCTTTCACCATTTTAGCAGAACAACATCGGAGGAGATCTTCTTGGTTGAAATATAGTGGTTGTTTAACCTACACTGAATGACTGAAATCCTCATAAGTTATTTTATATATTTTATATAAATCAAAGCAAAAAAAATAGATTACTAGTACTACTGGTTATTATTTTTTAAAGCTAAATGCTTAATAAGTGAGTTTTGTTTAAATATGTCTGTACGTCTCTTCACAGATCACACTATTTTAACATTGTTTTCTAAATTTTACATACCCTGTATCTGTGTGGCTACAGTCATAAAGGCCAGTGAGGGTGGACTCCTGAAAATTTTGGGTTTTTTTTACCCCAAGTCTATGTATTATTTAGGGTGAAAAACAGAATTTTCAGGAGTCCACCCTAAGTCTAAGTATAAATAGAATCATTTCTTTAGGGCCATTTATCTCCAATCTTCTGTAGCTCTATTGGTCAAAATAACAAAGAGCAAATAGATTCTGGTTTTCACTTTCATATATCTACTGTTCTCTACTTACTAGAATCTTAGTATTTTGAGCAGTAGGGTAAGGAAAAAAGACATAATCTAGTCTCATTGCCCCTAATTTTATATGTGAGGTAACTAAAATCAGATAAATTCTTAATCCTCCCCTTCCCCTTGTCATTTGTTTATTTTTCACTTTAAGATTTATCTTCCTCTCTTGAAGTACTCACTCAGGAATCATTGCTAAACAACACAAGTGTGAACTTATCCTTTGGTTAGTTGATTGGGTACCATCTCCAATCATTTAATGGTACTGAAAAAAGTTTTAAATTTTGTTTAGAATTAGTTTACTTCACTTTATTTATTTATTTTAATTTGACCAGAGAGGGACAGAACAAGAGAGAGTATGAGAGAGACAGTGAGAAAGCAAGCCACTTGGTCCACAGTACTTGAATCATGGGCAGCCATGTGGGAGTCCTGTGCCCTTAACCACCATGCCACCCGCCAGCCCCCTGAGAAAACTATTTTAAACAGTAGAATGTTCTAGAAATAATTCCAGTTTAGAGATGAAGACATAGGCCAAAAGTGATAAAGTAAGTTACTCAAGGTTACATAGGTTAAAAAAGGGGCAGAAATAAGATATAAACCCTAACAAACCCTGATTCCAGGGCTAACATGTTGACAGACTGGGGACTTGACCTGGATCTGGGTAACAGGAAGATTTCCTTGAGAGTATAATACAGTAGTCATCTCTGTGAAGATTCTGATCTTTACCCTAAAAGCAGCAGGATAGCACTGTAGATTTTTAGGCAGGAGTGGGGTCTGATCCGATTTATATTCTGCATTGACTCACACAAGATACAGAATGGAGGATGAATTGGAGAGGGCAAAAATGGATGAGTAGAAAACCAATTAAGACACTATTGCAGGTGTTGGCTGTGGCAGTGCGGAAGGCTGAATCAGGAGATATTGACATGACTTGGCTTTTATTGGATAAGGGTGCAAAATAAGAAAATTAAGGATGCTATCAATGCAGTAATATCTAGAATGAACACACTTTTTATCTATGTCCTACTACTAAATCTAGTGAAAGACTTACATAAAGTAGATTCATAAAATACTAAGCATGAGTTTTCTGTCTTGAATTAGTCTACTTAAGCAATTCTAAGTGATAAATGGAGTGTAGAAGAGTCCAGACAGCATTAGTGTGGCCCTAAAAATTTAGCAGCTTGTTCAATCATATTCTCAGAGTTTGAGTGGGAAAGAACCGAAAAGGTCACCTATACCAGCTCACCATTTTTCTACAGTGACATATAGCCTAATACCTGCAAATAAATGGCACCAAAACTAAAACAGTGCTGGTTTCCAGGGTCCTTTAAAATGTACTAATATAAAAATGATGTGGTCACTAGGTATGCAAGAGGCTTTAAAATTATGAATAATGACCCTGTAAAGAAATTATCAGATTCACTTGCTACACCACTGAATGGAAGCAAAATTTGAGTAGATTAGTTCATATGGATGTGAAAATGTGTCAGATGGAAAGAACAGTGATTTGACAACAAGCCTAATTTTACCTTTCAGGGTCAGGTTTCCCTTCCATCAGTGAACTTAAGAAATGAGTCCAAGAATATTGTTCAGGACATTGTAAATCTGCTCTGGAGAAATCAGAGAGTTTTTAGAGTCTTGCTGGCTGCCTTTAAAAAAATAAAAATAACAAAACGACTAAGCAAGTGAAATGCTGCCAAATTTCACTGACTCATTTTAGAAGCAACTGGATTTTTGAACTACCTGAACTCTGCACCTGCTTTACTTTAATTTGGAGTTGCAGCCATTCCTATATTTAAGAGGAAGTCGGTGACTTTAAAGATTTGTACATAGTACAGTGGTTTACAGTGTACAAAGTACTTTTACATTTTTGTCTTACTTAATTGATTCTTCAGAAGAACTTTGAGGCTGGTTAAGCCAGTTTTGCTTGTGGCTTTTTACAGAAGAGGGTCTAAGGCTTGGAGAGGTCAGAGATCTGTCTGTTGTCAAAGAGCTTGTGACTGGCAAGCTAGGATTTAAAGATGATCAATATTCAATATAATGCTCTATGATTCTAGGCTGTCTTACTAAAATTATTTATGAATAGTGAAAACAGTCATTCTTGTATGGAACGATGACTATATGATGGGTACTGGGTAAGATCATTATACAGATTACCTTACAAAAAATCCCTAAAATGGGACCACCAGTTGGCGTAATGGCTGTCACTGGACTCCAATGTAGTCGACCGCAGTTTGAGTCCTGGAACCGGTGGCTTAAACTCACACCAGGCATGTGTGCGCACATGCCCAAGATCCTGAGAGGGGAAGGGATTGCGACGTGGCCATCCCCCCCTGGGGGTGATTTCTCGCTTTCTTTCTCTCTGTCTTTCGGGCAAGCGTACATGCCCTATAGCAAAAATCTCTCCAAAAAAAAACTTAAAAATCCCTAAAACAATGTTGTACAATAAATACCAAAATCCCTTGTTTATAAATGAGAAAACTGAGGTTTAGACAAATTACATGATTTACCCAAGGTCCTGCAGCTAGAAAACAAAAGAATGAAATTTGAACTCATCTAAAATCTAAGATCTTTAATACTACTCATATTAATAAATAGTACTGGGTGATTATTACAGACTCAAAGCAAATTTTAAATCAAACACTAGTACAAAGGCAACCTATAGTAAATCTCTTCATACTCTATAGTGAAAACACTCAGGTTTGTTTCGTTTTTTTTTTTTTTAAATAAGGCAAGCCTTTATTTTTAAGGTATCCATAATCCCTAGATTTTTTTACCTCAAATACCGTTAGAGGGCTGATTAGTGAGGTCATGACAAGAAAAGGAGCCCAGATAGAAGCCATGTCGGAGACGTACATCAGCCTGTAGCCGTATTCCAACCTCCTTTGGGAAAATGCTCAGGATCTCTCAGCCCTGCGGGAAGCAAGAGTGGTGAGAATGTCCATGTTTGCCAAGGCAGCATTTTATCTCAGGCCAAAAAGTTGATTCCTTCAAAGAACACTTGACCGCATGCATGGCTTAGAGTGCAAGGGCTCGATATACAATGGTGAGTAAACCTCCATGGTCCCTGCCTTTCTGGATCTCCTAGTCTGCAAGGGGGTAAAAGATAGGCAATTGTTGTTCAGGCTGTAGAATACAAAGTGCAGGATCCAGTGAAAAAATAATGTGGGAATACTTTAGAGGCTAGGAAAGTTCTCTCTGAAGTCATGACACTTAGGATTTCATAGGGGACAGCAGCTATGAAAAGAATGGGGAAGAAGAGGGCTTCGAGTGAGGGGCATAGCACATGCAAGGACCTTGAGGTGGGAACAGGTCTGCTGTATCTGATGAAATGAAAAAAGATCGGCTCCAGAACTTGGTGAGCTGCTGGTGGTGGTGAGTCCGGCACAGATAAAGTGAGAAATGCACTATAATTCAGAACCCTGTAGGCCAGAGAAAGATGTAGACTTCCTTCTAAGAAGAATTTGAGTCCTTTGAAGGGTTTAAACCAGGGCCAGACCTAATCTTTTTTTTTTCTTTTTCATTCTTCTCTTGCTCGTTTATTATTTTTAGGGCACACTATGTAGAGAATGGATATAGGTACAAGCATAAAATGAAGGTGACCAGTTAGGAAGTTATTGCTATATTCCAAGTAAGCCATAATGGTGACTTGGGCTGGGACCTGGACAATCATTTTAGGAATATCGACAGCACTTGACAAATGAACTTGGGGATAGGGTGGAAAAGAAGGGCTGAGTTGAGAATGAGTCTCGGGCAACTGGTGGTAATGAAAGAAGTGGCAGAGAAAGGGGTTTCAAGAATAGCAGGCATTCAGACTTGGACACACTAAGTTGAACTGCTTATGAGACAGCCACAAATTTATGTTAGGTAAGCCTGGAGCTGTAAGGAAAGGTTAGTGCTGGACAGAAAACGTGGCAGTCATCAGTAAAGAGGTGGGTATTGAACACCAGGGAACAGATGTGATTACCTAGGGAGAAAGCTGAAGTGAGCAGAGAAGGGGTTTGCAATTGAGTGCTAAGGAGAAACATTTTCAGAGAAGAGGTTAAAAGGTTGCCTCTGGTCTGTCCTCTAGAAAGCTCAAACCATGACCCTCCTTCATTTCTTCTTTTAGATGCCAAGCTGTTTTAGATCCCCTAGTCAATCTAAAATTGCCTTCATTTATCCTCAGCCCACTAGCATATTTGTTTGAGTTTATCTCAAAATTTATTAACCCATGTATTTAATAACAGTGGGTGAGAGAAAGTTTTCTCTAGTAGAATGCAGACTAATTGACCAGCTTTTGTGACTGTGAGACCTTTAGAGTTCTTTAACCTCTTATCTACTATGTGCAAAGGTTTATGATACATGCTGTGTAGGTGATGGGGAAGTGCAATGTTCAAGCCATTATCCTAAGTTTCTGCTACTCATTTGTATGGAGTCTTACTCATGACTTAACAACTTGGTCCAAGAGCAAATGTGAACCTCAGTAACACAAATCAAAATATATATAACTATTATAAAGGATACTGTATATACTGCTAGCAGAACCCACTAGAAGATGTAATTAACTACAACACAGGAGGCCTTCCAAAATTTACTGGAAGTGAATATTTGCACTGGCTCTTGAAGAAAGTACAGGATTTGAAACAGGGCAAGAGAGGATTATATGTGTTATGCTCAAAAGTTTGGCTTTTATCCTGGAGACAGTAAGGGTACTCCTGGAACTCTTATAGCAGAGGATAATATCAGATGGGATATTAGGTCACCCGAGTAATGGTAGAGGAAATAAGTGAAAATGAGTTTGAACACAAAAGCCTTCAGTCAGACACAGATGAGGGCCTGAACTGGAATGGAGGGAATGGAAAGGACCGGACAGATTTGAGAAACATCTCTGAAGTCTATCAACCAGACTCAGTCTATATGGAAAGTGAGAGAGTGACGACAATATAGTGTTGCTAGCTTTTATGTCATCTTTGGCATAAATAAAGAACTCAGTACCACAAAAATACATGTAGGGATTGAAGTGGCCTGGGGGATGGACTAGGCTTTCTAAACACTATGTAGGCAGTGACCTCAGGATTTGCCAGTAGCCACAAAGAGAAGTCTGTGCTCCAGATCTCGTGTGGCCATCTCTGGTATAAGGGCGCAGAGAGAAGGGACATGATGAAATTGCCAGAGAGTCTAGTCGCTGTGTGAGTTTGGGGAGGTTACTTGATTTCCGTGACTGAATTTCCTCACTTCTATTATCCCAGTAGGACAGAGAAGGGGCTTGAAATTGAGCCTAAGGAATAACCCTCTCCGTCTACCCCAGTAGAAGAATAAGAGTTGTTAGAATTTACTGGACCAGCAGATGGTGTAATGGTTATGTCACTGGACTCCCACATAGTCAACCACAGTTTGAGTCCCAGACCCAGTGGCTTAAAAGTTACTCTGGGCATGTGCCTGTGTGCCCAAAATCCCAAGAGGAGATGGGAGGAGAAGGGATTGCAGCATGGCCATCCCCACTGTGAGGCGATTTCTCACTTTCTGTCTCTTTCTGTCTCTCTGGTGAGCGCATACACCCTATAGCAAAAATCTCTCTTAAGAAAAAAAGAGTTTAATGATTATACATGTAAATTGCCATATACAGTGGCTGGTAAGCCCACAGCAAACACTCAGCAACTACGTGTTCTGACTAGTGCTTGGAGAAGCAGGAAGAGAACCAAGAGTAGAACCTTGAAGAGCCTGGATTACAGAGGCTGCTGGCAGTCTGCACAGTTGCGGCCCGGGCTGGGCTGCTGAAATGTACATACCCTAGGAGAAGAAGGAACAGCACTGTCTCTGAAATCCTCTGTGTGTGGTAGTGGTATTTTGCATTTTGGAAACCTTTTCATTTTTCCATATTACTTGTTTCTCACAGTAACCTAGGAACTTAGTAAGACAGGTACTCATTCCTCCTTACTAACCAGTGAACAGAGACAGAGGAGCAAGATCTCTGCAGCTGCAGATAATGACAGGTCTGGACTTTCACCCAGCCCTCCTGATCCTGCTTCCGGAAAGTTAGAGGTGCACCCTGGTTTGCTTCACTCTGAATTCAGAACCCTCCCACCAAGGATATTTTCCAAGGACTTAGTTGGAGTAGATATGGTTTCATATTATGTTTTCTGTATTTATCTTAGTCACAGAAAAAGAAATCCCTAATTAACCAAGAGCCTTAGCTGACTTCAAGGTAAGGGCAAGACATGTCGTGTGGCTTGCCTTCCAGTTCTGGCTCAACCACGGATTAGCTGCGTAACCTTGTTGTTCCAAAGCTCCGAGGCTCTATTTTCTTAACTATAAAACAGCAAAAGTAATAGTATCTCTTTGGTATTAGGATTCAATGAGCTAAACTACTTTGAAACAGTGGTGCATAAGAAGCATTTAATAAAAATGAAAGCTATAAAATTTTATTTTGTAAATGTTTTTCTTGCATTCTTAAACTATTTCTCTATTTTTTTTTACTTGTCCTGTGATTTCTGATACTTTAAAACCAGGAAGAAAACTCAAAAAAGCCCAATTAGTATTAAAGTGATCGAAACATGTTCTTAGCCTCATGACTCCTACAACTGGAGAGAAAGAAAAAGAGAAGGGAAGGGAAGGGAAGATGGCAAGGAGAGAAAGAACTCTTCTCCGTATTCGGTGGGCTTGGGCAAAGACTACCAGAAAAGGCTTTCTTTAAAGCATGCCAAAGCTAAGTCTGCAAGGGTGAATTGCATTGGCAATAGCAGTTTGCCCTTTCAAGGAAATGGCATTTGAAAGAAACTCGAAGAGTAGCAGTGAAGTAGATGTAGATTACGACTAAGGAAGGGAAGTGGTGGTAAATACTAACTCATGAGCAAAGCAAAAGAAGTTGGAAAAGAATGCACAGTAGATTACTGGCATGCCATCTAATCCTCCAAGTAAGGTTGATGGGCCAGATCCCCAGGTGATCAATGCACATTACATTTTTGGAAGCACTGCTCCACAGCATATCACAGGCTCTCAAACTTTGCTGGGCCTATCCCAAGTAATTTTGGATAAACTGGTATGAGATGTGCCTGGCCTGGACATTGGGGTTTTGTTTTTGTTTTCTTCTTCAAGTCAGAGTCTTACTGTGTTGCTCTGGCTGGCTTCGAACTCACAGTCCTCCTACTTCAGCCTCCCAAGAAGCAGGAATTACAGGTGCACACCATCACCCCTGCCACATTAGGATTTTAAAAACCTTCTCTAATAACTCTAATATACAGTCAACTTTGAGAACCGCTGAAGATTATGAAACAAAGCTTTTCAGTGGAGGGTAGTAGGAATTGAGCCTGAAAAGGTTCACTGGGCTGGACCACAGAGAACTTCAGATGCCATACTAAAGAGATGGACTTTTTTTAAGCTAAGCAGTAGAAACCACAGGTATATCCATGGTCCTGTACAGGTCTGTTAGGTTGTCTGGAAAGTCACGATGTACTTTTGCATGGAAAAATATGTCTTGACTTTCCCGATGACCTACTGCAGCTGCGCATACTCCTAACTGAGAGATGTAATATATCAAGTACAAAGTGCATCTGTGAAATACCAGCCGCTATGAAAATTCACTGAATTGCTGTTTTGTTTTTCTGTGTTTAATATATTTAATATAATACTTTCTAAATTATTTTCTATATTTTAAAAAATGTATTTTGAGATATTTTGCTATAGGGCATGTGTACTTACTGGAGAGACAGACAGACAGCAAAAAATGGCCACGTTGCAATCCCTTCTCCTTCATTCTCCTCTCAGGATTTTGGCCATCCACGCGCGTATGTACACACACACACCCAGCATGAGGTTTAAGCTGCCGGGTCCAGTCCAGAACTTAAGCCACAGTCAACTACACAGGAGTCCAGCAACATAAACATCATGCCATCTGCTGGTCCCAAAATATTTCTTAAAATTAAAAATCACAGGGGCTAAGGGCTAGCAGGTGCCTGGAGTTTAAAGATGCTGAATTTCCACATGACCGACTGCAGTTTGAGTCCCGGACCTGGCAACTTGCTTTCTCGCTTTCCCTTTCTCTCTCTCTTTCTGTCTCTGTCTGGTCAAATTAAAAAACCATAACAGATGGAATTAAATAAATAAATAATTTTTAAAACAATGTACAGGGGCCAATAGATGGTATGGTGGTTAAGGCACTGGATCCCACATGGCTGACTCCATCCCAGACCCAGCAGCTTGAAAAACAAGCAAGGCGCATGTGAATGCAGGCTCAAGATCCCAAGAAGAGAATGAAGGGGATGGGTTTGTGGCACAGTTAACCCTACTGAGACTGATTTCTTACTTTCCCTCTCCGTCTCTCCAGCAGGCACACACTCCCTATGGCAAAAATCTAAAAATAAAAATTACAGTGAAATAGCTAAAATTAATTCTTGGTTTTGAGTTAGTTTCTCCTACAGTTGGGGTTGAGAGGCATACAGACTCAAAAGACAGATTCCTAAATGCAAATAATCTATCTCTAATCAACTAAATCTAGAAAGGGAGATGATTAAAAATTCTGTTTCTGAAATGTCATCTTGACAACTCCTGCTATCACACCTTCCCATCAGATGGCGCTGTCATTATAGTTTATAAAAAGTGTTAATTTTCTTTTTTGGCGAGGAGGGGGGGGGGGGGGTGAGGTTTTTGCTATGGGGCATGTGCACTCACCAAAAAGAGAGAGACAGAAAGCAAAAAATCACCCCCCCCCCCACCCCGGGGAGATTGCCACACTGCAATCTCTTCTTCTCCATTCTCCTCTCGGGATCTTGGGCACACACGTGTGTCATGCACATGCACCCAGCGTGAGTTTAAGGCACCAGGTTCGGGACTCGAACCAAAGTCGACTACATGGGAGTCCAGCGACGTACCTATTATGCCATCTCCTGATCCCACAAAGTGTTAGTATTTTATAACAGGCTCTCAGTTCCTTAGGCTTCTCATACTTTTGTAGTTGGTATATTTTGTCCGGTGAATGACTCCCCTGCACTCCTAGTGTTTGCCACTAACACGCTTACTGCAAACTGAGAACAAGAGAGATTTATACAAGGAACTAACTCTTGCTTTTTTTTTTTTGAAACCAAATCATACCTGAATATAAATAGGCATAATAGATAATTTTTTTTTTAGTTATAGAAACACATCCACTATATCTAGAAGAGGAAAAATGATTACTTGCATTGAGATGAGACGAGAACGACCTTGCTTCTTCTTAGGGTTAAGCTGGGAAGTTGGATGGGTTTTTAAAAGAGATGGGAAAAAGAAGTTCAGATGGATTGTAGTGATGACTCCACATCTGTTCAGTCATCTGGATAGTCATGACACATTTTTGCATAGAAAATCAGAAAAATACGTCATGACTTTCCCGACTACCCAATATATATCCGTACTGCAAATTATCAGGCTGTATATGTATATGAGATGAAGTAGGGTATAGAAGTTACAAATATATATATATATATTTTGTTCCTTTTTTTTCTCTTTAAATTTATTTATTTTTTACATTAATTCACTATACATCACTACAGCATACAAATGAATTTTCCATCCAAAATACACTGTGTATTGGCTCAATCAAGCACATCAACATACATGTTATCAGCAAATAATTTTCCAATTCTTATGTCTTGTATACTTTGTTTTTTTGCTTTGCCATCCTTGATTCCCTATTCCTCACCCTCTGCCATGTCCCACCCTCCTCCCACATTGTCTCTGGTATCCATGGTTGCTCTCTATGCCTTCCCCCCTCCCATTTAATTGAATTGCTAATGAACTTAATTAGTCTAAATATATCCAATAGCTAGCACAGCTGATATATACCTATACATGAACCCAAGTCTGACTTTAGGCATAAACCCCAGTGAATAGAATGAACATATTATAAAGTAGTACCCAGCTGGGGCTATATAGCTTACTACAGTCATCAAATATGCATTTTTTTTAATTTCGATATGAACAGTTTTACTGTTTTTTTTTTCTCCTGCAACTTTTTTTTTTTAATTACTTAACATTCATTCCTTGAGCATCATCACAACATATTAAATGTGGTTTCCCATCTAGAATAAACTGCATAGTTGCTTAATCATGCATGTTATCATCAATAATATTCCATTTCTACTTTCATACATATGTATATGTATATATATGTTTTTTACCCCATGTTTGACCCTCTGCCCTTTCCCACTCTCTTATTACACTATCTCTGCTATATACAGTTGTCTTCCATTCCTTTTCCCCCAACATTTTGTTGATCACACAATATCATAAGTAATCTAACTACTTTCAATAGCAAGTCCAGCTGGTAATTTCAAGAAGAGCAGTTTTGAACTGGTAAAGAAATTTCCTTGAAACTTAAAGCCTAGAAACAGGTTAGTATTCTGTTCAAATAGTAGGTACATGCACCTATCAACAGCTCAAGACAGGACAAAAATCCTTTAAAACCGGACAACAAAGCTTAGAAGAAAAGCAGCAATATTTTAGTCAAGTCACAGAATGTTGTTTCATCAGTTCAGTCTCATGTACTTAATCTTTCTTCTGTTAAGGCTCGATCTTCCAGATTGAATTCTGGGATATAATATTCATCTCCAGACATTGTCCCTACAATTAAGTTGCCCATTTTCTTAACTTTTGAACTTTTATTTCTGTGTGTCTGCATTTAATTTTAGTGACATAGTTACAAATATATTAAGCTGCAAACATTGGGGGAAGGATAAAAGTTAAACTAGAACAAATTGCTGAGGTTCTCCCAAAGAAAACAGAATGAGAGTGCTGGTGACCTCGTAGGACCATCTCATAAACCTGGTGCCTGGAAGATTAAGATTAAATAGTAAAAACAGAGGTGACAAAATCCTGATCTTCTTACTCTGATCTGCCCACTCCTGGCCACATGAGCTGCCCAAATGAGTCACTTTCCTTCTCTGGAACCTTTGCACAGTCACTGGAGGGGGCAGCAAGTGTTGAAATCACCCAGAAGGAATTGATACTTTGATGTTCTTGGCTCCAAGTATTAGTGACCTGGGGCATGGAGGTTAGTAGCAGCTGTAATCCAAAAAGGGAAGCCAGACCTGTAAAGCAGACAGAGGAAGCGCTGTACTAGCGTGTTTACATAAGCCAGGTGGCCCAGGTGCTCCATCTAAAGAGAAAGAAACTTGATGGGTAAGTAAATAACCCAAGAACAGGTCACTGAGAACACTCTTGCTCCCCAACAGGAGCAAAATTCTAAAGGCTTTTCTCCATCTGCAAAAAGTCTGTTGCTTTTATGTGAGTGAACAGGGCTGCTCCTAAGATTGTTCTTGCCCTAACTCAGGGTTTCTACAGGGGCTATGCATTGTTCTCAGGCAGGCTGATTCAAGTTCGTCAGCTTTTCACTTAACCAGGAGGAAGGACTAGAATATGTCTGGGAAGAACTTTATTCTATAGAGAAGAAGTTCGTACCATGAATAATATTGCCCAAAAGTATGAAAAGCTACGCTGCAGAATGCTGATTTCTTTTGACATTTTAAGACTGGCTTGGTAACACTAATGCTTTATGCTTCAGTGTAAATCAGTAAGACAAGACACTCTTAGTAGGGCCTCCATTAAAAAGCTGCAGTTAATTTATCCCATCCTGACTGATGTGAGCAAGAGAAGGGAAAGTGGTCATTGCAATTGCAGACTTAGAAGTTAGACTTTCATTTTAATTTACATAGAGAAAAGCAAAGCAATGGCATAGCAATGAACTGATGATATGGTTTACCCTTTTTAAAAATGAGCTGGATTGTTGGAGGGAGAGGGACTTATTATAAAGTACACAGTCCTGACTCCACCTCCCTGGTCCTTTCTGCCCATTTCATTTTGAGGTTGACACAACTCTCAGAATCACCTCTCAGCCACTTCATTTTACAGATGATAAAACTGAGACCAAAGGGCTATGAATAACTTCCTCTAGGAGCTGAGTAACCTGAGCTACAGAGAGAACTACATAGGACAGGATCTTCCCCGCTCAATCTCAAAGACCAGAAATACAGAAAGCACAGCTGTGGGGAGGTCAGAGGTCACCGCCTTCTAAGTGCTTTGGTCCACACCTGAAGATCTTGTTCTGTGAGGCATCTAGCAGGTAGCCTCAGTCAAAAACATGTTAAACCACTTCATTAGGAAGTAGAGGGCCTTCATTTTCTGAGGCATTTCTGTTGAATGGTGAAGAAGGCTTGAGACAAGTTCGCTTGCGGAGAAAAAAAGGCAACAAGCAAAACTCACCACCTACTGTCTATCTTTCCACAGGATCCTGTGTTTTTACTGCCAGTATTGAGAAATTCATGGAAGATACATCAGCAGGAAGTAAAAATTCACAGAAGAGGATGTGTGTGTTTGCTGCTTCCACTCATTAATGGCATGATTTTTTTTTTTAATGCAAAAAGAAGAGAAAAAGAAAAACCACCCACATTTTAATTTAGCATGAGCCAATTTACAGAGCATGGAAATTCACTTTCATTTCCGGGATTGGCGCGTGTGCAATTAGCAATGCAGTGTATATACAAGAAGCCATGCTGTTAACAGTTTATCTCAAGTAATTTGGTGTCATTTACAAAAGGAAGAAATTCCTGCTACCAGAAAGGACAGAAGGAGATGGAATGATCAGATCATGGAGAAACACTAAAATTAATAATCCACAACAGCTCGCCTTATTTTTCTTGGACCCAAACTGTCAGGGTATAAACACTATTTGTTTCTTTTTTAAAACATCAATAGTTTTGCTGTAAATAATAACACTGTATAAATTCTAACAGAAAAATAGAATAAATGTTGATAAGGCACTGCCTCTTAGAACACAAACAGAATATTGCAAATGCATTTAACAGAATAGGGGGTCTCAAGTGACTTCACCCTAGAAGAGGAGGGAGGGGTTCTGGGTGGGGGGAACTCTTCACCAATTCTTGTATATTAGCAATTATAATGTTTGTATATGCAAAACTGCTAGCTTGATTTTAAAAAGAAAGAAAACAAATCTTTAAAATCTGCTGCAAATTTAAATAATTCCCAAAATGAGGAATTCTGTAGTTCTGTGAAAAAAATTTTTCTTCAGAATACTAATATTTTGATGCATGTGTATCACCTTATTTTGATTAAATCTTTTCCAATTTTGCAAACACTACAGTATACTGCAACACAGAAGATTTTATCTGTAAACACAAAGCCCTTCATCTAATCTTTGTTGCTATTGCCAATTTTTCAATGAAATGACCTAAAAACAAACAAAAAAAAAAACCTACACAGTAGTTGCTTTAGGGGGTGGGGGGATGCTGTTAGTGCTTAAAAGGGGATAATGCTTGCCGCTTTAGAGGTGGATGGTGCTCTTAAAAGGCCCCAGTTGGGGGTATTTAAAATGGACTGAACAGAAATCCTTAGGTAGTAGAATGGCAGCACGCTGTAAAATTACTACTGTATCGTGTACTGGCTATAAGATGTAGACACCTTTCAGTAAGCCAATCATTTGTAACCATTCTAGCAGTGTCATATTAGGTTAATAAGGCTGCTGTGTTTTAAAGGGCGTTTTTATTTGGGTTTTGGTGAAATTCTTTAATTTGTTGATTATATTCACATAAAATCAGCATTCATTGACACATAGTTCTAATGACATATGTATTAAAACCATACACTGGATGACCTAGTCGATTATTTAAGCATAAAATAAATTGTGTTAAACTCTTCACCTATCTGCTTTCTACAGTGTCCTTGTGTTTTCTGGACAAAAAAAATATATATATATATATTTGTCTAGCCCCTTGTCTTGAATCCTGCCTACACCCATCCACCCTACTGGTTCTGTTTGTACTGCTGAGATCACTAATGAGATAGTCACGAACATTCAGTTCTGCCCTATCAATTCTGTACATTTCCTGGAGGAGCCAAGAATTCAAGAAAAACTGACAGATAATCTTTGCCCACATCTGCTTGGGCTTCCCCCTAAACGTAGTGCATTGGGGCAATGAGAGCTGGTGTGTCAAGAGGTTGTAAACTGGCACTTCCAGGAATCATCTAGCTTGAAGTTGATGTGAGCCCAGAAAACATTTGTTTTGTCTTAACTGAGATTCATTGTCAGTGCTTACCCATTTGAGGGATTTCACAGAGCGACCCAAGTTTGTTTTGTTTTTTTAAAGAGTTTTTGCTCTAGGGCACATGCACTCACCAGAGAAACAGAGACAAAAGGCAAGAAATCATCCCCCAGAGGGAATGGTTATGCCACAATCCCTTCTCCTCCGGTCTCCTCTCAGGATTTTGGGCACACATGCACACACGCCTGCATGAGTTTTAAGCTGCTGGATCCAGGACTCGAACCACAGTCACTACGTGGAAGTACAGAGACAAAACCATTATGCCACCTGCTGGCCCCAGCAACCCAACTTTCTAACTTCTCTTCAAAAGTAAGATTTGCCAACAAGAGGCCTCTTTCCCAGAAGACCACAACCTTCTCCAGGCAAGTACAAGTACCACAGATTCCAAACCCATTTATATCGGTGTCTTGACTAGCCCAGTAGGTGTTAAGAGTTTGCAGCGCATACATCACATGAATCCAAGTTCTATAGGGGCAGAGACCAGGGCAGTTTTCATTTATATTCTAGCCCAGTGCCTAGCATATAGTAGTAGTGGTAACCGATTATCTTCACTAAAATTGGAATAGCCACTATATTCTTTTCTGTGTTCTGTTTATTAACACAGTCCTAATCACCATTTCGAGTTAAGTACTATCTCTGATAGTAACAGTCTCATAAAATTAAATGAGTGCTTAGACCCAATTCAGCGATGTCGTTGCCTGTCCATAGTAGATATTGCCAAATG
Source organism: Tupaia tana (assembly GCA_026018925.1). Classification (NCBI taxonomy): domain Eukaryota; kingdom Metazoa; phylum Chordata; class Mammalia; order Scandentia; family Tupaiidae; genus Tupaia; species Tupaia tana. The sequence continues at coordinate 65,601,054 of JAKSZU010000010.1, forward strand.
GGATGAATTGCTCCAAGAATTCAATATCAATGTACACGACACCTATAGAGAACCTACTGCTTTGTATGGGATCCCGAGTAAATGGAATGAGTCCCTGCCTTGCATCAAAACCATCTTCTGAGCATATCAAGCCCCTTGAAATGCTTAAACAAAACAAAACCTTGCCCCCAAAAGCCTCTTTTTAAGACCAGGACCAGCTATAGGTGTCTTCACTGCCCACCTGAGTTACGAATTTCTGACTCTTAGACCTTGACAGAAGGTGTTTACCCTGAACTATTGTGTCATCAAGTAAGTCGTGGGACATTTTTGCATAGAAAACTAGAAAAATACATCATGACTTCCCTGACTATCTAATAGAAACATGTGTTTCGTCTAGGAATCATAACGTAGTTATATTTATGTACCTAAAATTTGACTTTTAGATTTGAGATGAGCTAACTTCAGGACTTCAGGTCAACAAAAATCATATTTATTCATAAATATACAAAATTTTATTTGCATATATGTGCATATGTATATGTATATGTATATACATGGATTGAGTGAAGCATACATTATATATTCCTAATACAGTCTTTTGCCTGTCAATTTATAAAAATGTATATAAGCTTTTCCTTGAATAACAATGCTGTTAAAAAAAATGAATTGTGATTGGTAAATTCCTGATCTTTACCCTCTTTTTCCATTTTCTATTCTTAACAAATTTCTGAGTGTGCTAAAATTAAAAATGTATTATCACTGCATTGCCATATTATGACAGTATGCTGTTCAGGGTTATTTCACCAGTTGGAAGAGAGATCTTCACTAAACACATGAGCAGCCAGCCTCCTTTTCTCTCAATAAGGACTGCTTTGGTACCCTGATGTTCCACCGTATTCATTTTGGTGATCCTGGAATTACATCATGACTGAGGTTTCTGTCCAAGACAAATGGACAAAAAACATTTGCTTGCCTTTATGATTATGAATATCTAGCTGTATGACAGGGATATGTGAGAAACCCAGAAGTAAATCGCAAGAAATGATAACTCATCCCCTGAGCCTGAAGGAAGTCAGTGATGCAAAAGCTACCTTCTTGTCTGGGTGAGTAACCACTGGTTGAAGAGGTTCTAACATATTCAAAGGTATGTAATTTTCCAGTCACCCGTCCCTGCTGCTTTTTCATGCGTCTATAATTAAATCCAGAGTAAGTCTTTCCAAGATTGAGATTTAGCCAGACTTACAAAGTTCTTTTTTAAAAGAATTATTTCATTTTATTCATTCATTCATTCATTTTAATTTGACCAGAGAGACACACCACAGGGGTGGGGGGAGGGGAGAGTGAGAAAGCAAGCCACCAGTTCTGGGACTCGAACTGTGGTTGGCCATGTGGGAGTGTCCAGTGCCTTAACCACCATGCCACCTGCTGGTCCCCACAAAGTTCTTTTAATAACAGATAGTGGTGTAACATTTACATAGTTAGCTAGCTAATCATGGACTAAGATAAAAATAATACAGTGGATTCTGATGAACATCCTTAGTAATAGGCCCAAGAGCTTTCATTTCTTTACTAGAATTACATGTGGACAATTTGAAGTACAGTAAATTGCGATTTAGCATTATATTTGCTACACTGATTCACTGAGAGGCATGTATGATGTGTACAACTAGGTGAATGTGGGACCAGCAGATGGCTTAATGGTTATATCGCTGGACTCCCACTTAACCTACTGTGGTTCAATACTAGACCCAGCAACTTAAACTCATGCTGGGCGTGTGTGTGTGTATCCAAGATTCCAAGAGGAGAACGGAGGAGAAGGGATTACAGCGTGGCCATCCCCTCTGGGGGGTGATTTCTCACTGTCTGTCTCTGGCGAGCGCACATGCCCTATAGCAAAAATCTCTTTTGAAAAAATAGGTGAATGTGCAATGAAGAGATCTTATTCTTTATCCCTTGGTGGTTCCCAAGAAAGGAACTAAACACCCTGAGGGTTGCATTTCCAATGAAACATCTTGGACCTCTTCACCAGTTAAAAAGGAATTCCATAGCAAAGTTTATATAAGCATGCTCAGAGGTTTTTAAATTCTGCAACAAGACCACTGTGCCATGGGGCATACGCCAGATCGATCAAGACTGTCAGGACTTCTCTTCCAGAGCCACCTGAACTTCCTGGTGCTATCCCAGGAAAAGATGATCTCCCTGCCTAATTTCTCACAATCTTCTCAATCACCACTTATCTTCTGCCATCCAACAAAAGCAATGGCATAACTCAGAGCCCTTCAAAGTGAGAATGCAAAACCCTCTGTGAAACTTCAATCTTGAGCGCCTCAAGAAAGGAAACCCTACAGTGACTCTTAGAAACAAAACTGCGATGTGACAGGTGGTGCATGTTGCAGAACAGGGGAAGATGAGACAAGATGGACAAAGAGCCCCACGGTAGCTCAGTAGAGCTGTAGCACTCTCAAATCACACGTAAGTGGGACTCCAGGCTTGATGAAAACATGCAGTTAGAAAAGTTCCAAACATTTCAAAGGTATTTAACCAACCCTATAAAAGAACACAAGCACACCTTACTTCCAAAGATTCTGGATTTAGGTGGAAATCAGTTGACAGATTGAACTCATGTGCCATGTTTTTCTTTCTTGTGTCAAATCCCTCAAATTCTGACCTCTTCGGGAAGCTTCCCCTCCCAACACCAACCCGCCCTGGAATCTCGGGTGAACTAAGAATACCCCTACAATTCATTCAGGTTACATCCTTGATCACTTCTCAGGAAGTCTCCTTGCTCTTCAAGAATAGAATGCGTTTTCCACAGTCTCAAAAGCAGATCTAGGTACAGAGATGTGAGTTTGTAACAGACCTTCAGCTTCACATTATTCCGAGCTCATTTATTAGTCCTCCATGGTGGTCTCACCAGACTCCTACTGTGCTAACAGTATACATTTGTCAGCCCCATCTGGAGCACACCCCACCCACTTAAGTCAGTTTTGGATGCAGCGAAGAGCAGAGCTAGCCTGACTTGCCAACACTGCTAAGTACTTAGAGGGCCTTGCCTAGGTAGAGCCTGAAACAAGAAATAAATAAAAGGCATGTAGGTATGCATGTATAAAAGCCTGTGAAACCCTAACCCACTCGAAGATATGTGGTTCTTACTAATAATTATAATAATAAAATGATGTAGTGGTGACAACTGAAATATAGTAAGCTTTAAGAGTCGTGCTCATGTGTCTGGCCATGATAAAACTGAATTAGCAAGTTCCATAGGCCAGAGTGGTCACATTCAAATATCTAGAGAGAGTAGGTAGGTCATCCAAATTAGGCAAAAGGGTTGTGGTAGACTGTATCGCACGTAAACACTGGCTGCCTCTTGCTGAATGGACTGTGTGTTCGAGCCCCATTGCCTTCACCTAGACTATGCAACTTGCTTTAGGCAATGAAGTAAGATCAGATGCCCAGAGTTAGTGCATTTTGTTCATGCTCCCTTTCCTATTTCAACACCAGTCATGCTCCAGAGAGACTGCTTCCTGGCCTGGAGCTTTGGTGAAAATGATGTGGAACAGAACCACACTCGACCCACCATGGACATGCCGTGTGAGCAAGAAATAGACCTTTCTTGGAAGTCACTGAGATGCGCAGTCATTCATTACTGTGGCATAATCCACATTCCAAATTCATATACGAATCAGCTCTAAGGCACTAAGGGGTGATTGGTAGTGTGAGGACAAGCTTCCAAATGCCTGTGGGAATACAGACCTAGCCGTGCCAGAAAAACAGTACATAATTCAATTTGTTTTCCTGATAAGATTGTATGGGCCAAACAAAACATGCCCGTGTGTCACCAGTTTTCCAGCTCTGTCACTAGCTCTTGGCACTTGCAGAAAGCACACATTCGTGGGTTGTGCTATACAAATTTACTGATGTGCAAGTTCTCATCACACACTGTGAGGCTAGTACGTAAGCAAATAACTGAATTTATGTGTCAGGCTGATGGACGACCTATGAACCCCACCTCAATACAGCTTGGTTGTTCTCTATGCAGTATTCCCAACGCTGAAACTCTCATTAGGGACCTGAAGGAGTCACTTAGGTTTTTAACTGCATTTGATTGCATTTTAGTGAAAACCCACCCTTCACTTATACATTTAGGCCTGGTGAGGCTCCTGCCCCCCTCTGTAACTTACCGTCTTATCCCTTTCTCACTACACCCCACTAATGAGGGGAGGCCAGGACTGGTCTCAGTCCTGCTGTCTGTCTGCCATGAGATAATAAACCTAAAACAATGTGAATCAACCATGTTACTAAGCATATTCTTTTTCCCTTTAATGGTAATGCTTGAGAAGAAGTGATACACAGATTTACAATCGGATACAAGTTCATTATGTCATTGCAGACTACTGCTCTACATAGCTCAGCACCAGTCACTCTGGCTTCCTTCCTGTTCCTCAAAAATGCCAAGTTCCTTTCGTTTCATATCACATCCCATTTGACATTACAAGGAAGCTCTCATCTCAACCTCCAAGTGTCCTCAGGCCCTCTCTATAGTAGTCTGACCCTCCCCCCAATTATCCTCTATTACATCACCATTTTTTTTTCCCCTTCGTAGCATTTTTCAGTAAAAGGTTTGTGTACACTTGTTGATAGTCCTTCTTATTCATTGCTATATCTGTAGCATTTAGCATAAGACCTGGCACTAGTACTCAAACATTTGTTGAATAAGTAAATGAAGGATGCAGGGAAGTGTGGCTTAGGGTCGGCATCTTACAAACACTGTGAATGGCAAGGAAAACCAGCCATATCTTCAGTGACTCACAACCAAGTATCAAAAAGACTTGAGCAAGCCTTTGAGGATTGTTCTGCTTCTACCCCCGCGAAGAGCTGCTGAGAAGAGCTTTATCATGCAACTCTCCCCTCCACAGCACTGTCTGCAAGTTTTGTTACTGACAGGTAACATCCTGTTGTTTTTTCATTCTTGTGCAGTGAACAAGTGACTGGGAGGTTGTTAAAGTCATCTGGTATGTGTCACCACATCAGATCTTCAAATGACTCTTTGAATCACCCAAGCACAACACAGTCCCTGTGAACTTGGTATCATCTCTCTGGCTGAAATAAAAGCTTGCTGGGGAATACTAACAGAAAAAAGCTGCTCGGGAGCCAGAGTGACGACCCTGTAGAACGGCTGCAACTCTTCCTACCCTGATCAGGCCAACCTATAGATGCAACCTACGCTCTCTTTTCATAACTCAAGAGTCAAAAATAAATGCTGGGGGACTGGCAGTTAGCGTAATGGCTATGTCGCTGGACTCCCACGTAGTCGACCGTGGTTCGAGTCCCGGACCCGGTGGCTTAAACTCACGCCGGGCGCGTGTGCGTGCATGCCCAAGATCCCGAGAGGAGAATGGAGGAGAAGGGATTGCGGCGTGACCATCCCCCCTGGGGGGTGATTTCTCGCTTTCTATCTCTCGGTCTCTGTCCGTCTGTCTGGCGAGCACACGCGCCCTATAGCAAAAACCTCTCCAAAATAAATAAATAAATAAATGAATGAATGATGAATGAATGAATGCTGGAGGGCCCTGTACAAGAATTAGAAAGTGTAGAGACTGAAACACTTGAGCGTGCATATCCCATCCCAAAATATAGTGGTTAGTTAGTTCTAACAAAATACGATGTAATTTAGGCCCAGGATTATCAGCTCTTCTGAGTTTCCAAGAGAACCTGGAAATCTGTGAGGATGGAAGTGAGGTCTGAATATGTATCAGTATGGATACACATCAAATTCAACTGAGGCACTGTTTATTAGTTCATCCTAAGTCCAAGTCACTCTCCTAGATACCTATATAGAAAAATCCAAGGGCTTTGTGACTGCAGAATCATAATGTGATCACGAGGATTTGTTGGCCCTTATCTTTTGATTAACTCCTGAAACAGTCAACATTGTTGAACGTCACTTGTCTTGCCTCCTAGAGGCGGGCGGGGGGGGGGGGGGGGGGGGGCGGGTCTCCTGCTTCCTCTGGCTGCTCCGACTCAGTTCTTCCAGCTGGACGCTCTTCTCTTAGCCATCCTTTTACTGATGGGGTACACCAAAATCCCTTGCGTGATCTTATCCCTTCCCCAAATTCTAGAAAGTATTCATGAGCTGATAATGCACCCCACCTCTGTCCTGAGATCCAGAGTTCCTATCAGTAGCCTACTAATCCTCGCCAGTGAAACACCCCATGTGCACCTCCAACTTCTAGTGTCCAGAAATGAACAAACACCCTCCCCTCAAGTATCCTCCTCTGTGATTGGCACTGCCATCTGTTCTTGCCCAGATCAGACACTTCTGAGGTGCATTCTCAACTACTTCTCCTTCTTTATCCAGTTCAAAAGCATGTTCTTCTTATCTTTTTTTTTTTTGTTCTCACCCACTCAGAACACATGTCTGAGAGGGACAGGGGAAAAAACACCCTCCACAGGGCTTGGACACAATGCAAACCCCCTTCCATCCTCCAACCTGCTAGGACCCTGGGCACAGGTGGGCATGCCGTGACTCACGTGTGCTGGCTGACTGGGTCTAGAACATGAATTGTAGTTAGCATGTGGTCGGCATGTGACTTCCACCTCCGCAGTCCGGCATGTTACCAACTATGCCACAGAGGTTGGGCCCATATCTTTATAATGTGGCATAGTCTGTTCAGTTGTTTCCGTTTATACAACTACTACCTTAGGTCCCCACTTTTCATCAGAAAAACTGTAACAGCTTCTTAACTAGCTGTCCTACCTCTGATCCTTGAAAACAGCATATTTCTCTTAAGACCTGTGATGATACTATTTTCCTACTTAAAACTCTTGCTTTTCTTTAGAATGAGGAATAAACTCCTTTAAAATATCACACAAAGCTTAACTGAGACTTGGACCAAGTTTTTTTTCTTAACCAGAGCTCAGTTTCCTCATGTGTAACAATGGGGTCACTAATGTCACGTGCCTCACTGGATTGTACTAGGAATTTAATCCGTGGATGCAGGTGAGATGACTGGCAGCGTTCCTGATGTAATGTTAGCTCTTAGCCGATGGCAGCTCTATGGTTCAGTACTAGTGCAAGGTCTTCTACTTCTCATTCTTCTTGGAACTAACTCATCTTGGGCCTCTAAACTAATTGCTTAGAAACTCTTGGGGGGGGTATGACAGATGGTGGTACATCAATAACAGTGCTCTGTGTAACTGTCCCATGTGTTCTCAGTTGTACAGGGAGACCTTGAACATGCTGCGCGTGTGCACCATGGCCTAGGACTGGCTAGGCTGTGGGCAGATCATTCTTTCTCTCCAGCTCTGTCTCTCTCTCTGTCTGTCTCTGTCTCTCCCTCTATTTCTCCCCATCTCCCCTCTCTCTCTGACTCTCTTTCTCTCTTTTTTGCCCATGGAAGAAATAAAGAAACTTTTTTTTTTAAAAGGACCAGCAGATGGCATAAGGGTTACCTCACTGAAGTCCCACGTAGTCAACCACAGTTCAAGTCCCTACCTGGTGGCTTAAAACTCACACCAGGCACATGTGCATGCATGCTCAAAATCCCAAGAGGAGAATAAAGGAAAAGGGATTGTAGCATGGTTATCCCCCCCCCGGGGGGGGGTAGTTTCTTGCTTTTGGTCTCTGTCTCTCTCTGTCTTGCCAGCGAGCACATGTGCCCTATACCAAAATTCTCTCTTAAAAAATAAAAAGAAAAGAAATAAAGAAAAGTCCAAACCCTCTCATAGCAAATGTGATCCTTAAGTGATCGCAGTACTGAACTGAGAAAACTCAGTTCTGGATATTTCCACCTTTACAAAGATCCTTTTGGCAATACTGAATTCTCCTCTCTTTCCATTCTCACCCCTTTTCCTGCTGTTTAATATCATCGTTTATCTTCTCTCTCCTCCTCCTCCCTGTGCCCTCGCTCATCACAAGAGGGAATTATGTCTTATTTGATTTGCTGTACTGGATATGTGTTCATACTGAATGGAAGAAAGAAATTTAAATGAGAATATGTATTTTTTGTTAAATCCCTTATTCATCTTGCATTTAAAAGTCATTGATATTTAATATAATCAACCTAGTTTCCCTTTGGCTTAGACATTTGGGGATATCCTGGGGTAGAAGAGACTTACAAAGAAGAAATAGACAAAATATATTAAAGCTGATTACCGTGAATCAAATAAACATAGTGAATTTAGTATTTTATTTATTTTTATTCCATGGCCTGGTGATTAAAGCAGCTGTATCCATGTGGCCAACTGCACAGTTTGAACCCCACACTTGACAGGTGGAGAAGTGCACGGCGCATGTGCATTCGTGCCCAAAATCCTGAAGGAGGGAGAGATGGAGGAGAAAGGACAGCAGCGTGAACATGGCCCATAGGAGGCGCTGTCTCCTTTCCCTCTCTGCCTCTGAGCCTCTGTCTCCCTCTAATGAGAGCACACATCCTCTAGTGTGTATGTGCCTGCACACAAACACACACGAGCGCGCACACACACACACACACACACATAGCTTGAAAGAAGAAAAGCCACCTAAAATCCTACTACCATAATGACCATTTTGTTTTTATAATTCCCTCTCACTTATATGATTGTATATGTGTGTGTGTGTGTGTGGAGGACTGCTCAATGCCTTTTCTTGGTCTCTGACCTTCTAAATTCAAAATACTAAACAGGTCTTCTGTAATGTGACCCTGGGGCAAAGATAGGGACAGAGAACCTTTATCATAATCCTTCCGTTTTTTTTTTTTTTTTTTTTTTTTTTTTGAGAGGTTTTTGCTATAGGGCGCGTGCGCTCACCAGACAGACAGACAGAGACAGAGAAACAGAAAGCAAGAAATCACCCCCCAGGGGGGATGGCCACGCCGCAATCCCTTCTCCTCCATTCTCCTCTCGGGATCTTGGACACGCATGCACACACGCCCGGCGTGAGTTTTAAGCCACTGGGTCCGGGACGCGAACTGCAATCAACTACATGGGAGTCCAGCGACAAAGCCATTATTCTAACTGCTGGTCACTTATCATAATACTTGTAAGCTGGTCAGTTTTGACAGTGCAGATAAAGGTCTGGGACCAGCAGGTGGCGTGGTGGTTAAGGTGCTGGACTTCCACATGGCTGAGTGTGGTTCAAGTCCTGGACCTGGTGTCTTGCTTTCTCACTTTCTCCTTCTCTCTCTCTCTCTCTGATCAAATACAAATAATAATAATAATAAATAAAATTAAATAAACCTTTTTAAAACTCTGAATTTTTACATATGCTGGACCCTGGAGGGAAAAAAAATGTGTAGATGAGAAACAGAAAAGGAGGAATCTGAAGACAAAGAGATGGAGGAGCCTGAAGAGAGCAGAGGCACCTCAGCAACAGGAAGATGGGTGATGGCCTGGGCCCCAAGAGTTGGAAAGGCAAACCTGCCGTATGTGAGGGGCCACATGGAGTGAGCCAAGGACATCGCTTCCTGGATGAAGCCGGGCTGGACCGCTCCTCGTAGCCTGACAGGCACCGTAACCCGATGCAGAGCCTGCTCTGCGCGACCTCCTGGATTGCACATGCGACGACTCAGCCGAAAGCAAGGCTAGTTTGGATACCCAACCCCAGCACGTGGGTGTCAAGGACAAGGAGAGCCCAGTCTTACGTGCATACGTGCTTGTGTGTGCTTTACAGAGCGTTGTACTAAATACTACATGCGGCAGTTTACTTTTTTTCAAGAGTTTTTTTTTTTTTTTTAATTTAACCTTTATCCCTTATTTATTTATTTATTTATTTATGTACTTAATTTGACCAAAGAGAGATAGAGTGAGAGAGTGAGAGAGAATTAAAGTGAAAAAGCAAGCCACCAGGTCTGGGACTTGAACCGCCATAACCCATGTGGGAGTCCAGAGTCCTTAATCATCATACCACTTGCTGGACCTATGGTGGTTTACTTAACCTATGTCTTCATCTGGCAAATGAGGGTGACAGCTTTACCGACCACAAACAGCGGAAATGAGATCCTCTCTTGACAACACATCAAAAAGTATCTGGCTCAGAGTTAGTGCTCCCTCAGTGTATCTGCTTTTTACTATTTGAGGTGGTGGCAGAGCATGCTGAGAGGTAAAACAGAGGGAAAGGCTGTGCTTGGGTCTCTGTGGCTCGTGACACGACCTTTCAGGCTCTAGAAGGCTACATGCCACTGCAGAGGCTAGGGGACACCCAACTGGGACTCTGCACTCCCCGCCTCAGGATCCAACAACCTCCTCTCCCCCAGCTCATTCCTGGGCAAATGAGCCTCCATTGTCAGACCTGAGACAAAACAGAACAGCTGGCCTAATAACCCCTCTCCTCACACCACTCACTTCTACCATCAGCCTCACCCCCTCTAAAGTTAATCACCAACTCCTCTAAAGCAGAAAGGCCTCGCTCAACATGATAGTCTCCAATGCGTTCTTATTCTTCCAAATCCACTTCCTCTGCTTCAAGAGAAAAGAGAAGTGTTTTTTATTATTCAGAGGCAAAGGCTGTGTGTCTACCTGGGGTTGGAGTAGGAGTTGAATTATAGCAAACTTCTATCCAGAACTATATTTAGGAGTTGAGCTCACTTACACAACAGAATCCAAATGAAAAGCTTTTGGTTCTTGGATGATTTATCTACCACTTCATTATCCAAAATTAAATCACAGTTCAAAGTTTACCAAGACAGATAAGGGAGTAAACTTCTGGGAAATAAAATCAAGTAAGATAGAAGAATAGAGAGTTACTTCATGTGGGTGCAGGCCGGGCAGAGGCCCAAACCGAAAGCATGCTGCCTTCCAGGTATGAAATGACTTGTGGTAGCCGGTGACAAAGTCAAGGCAGACAACAGGTACTTGGTGAAGGACACGGGAAGGTTTAGAAAGCAACAGTCTCGAGGCAAAGCAGAGTTTGGCAAGCAGGCCATTGGGATTGGAGGCCAGTCAGGAGGCCAGACTTAGGGTTGCTGTCAACCTGCTTTCCCTGTCACCTGGCCTATTTCTACTACGCCATCTTCCAATGTGGAGCACTGTGGCGGGGTCTCAGAGGCACCACTCTGCCTCAGACCACAGGCCTTTGCAAACTACAAAGTGCCACAACCACACAAGTTCTTTTCAGGGGTGTCCTATCAATGGCAGATGGCGGCTCTTGACTCAGATCGTTCATGGTCTATACACTTTTCACACCGGTATGTTCTATTATCTGAACCACAGAACTGGGTGTTCTTAATTTCCATGTGTTGTTGCTTTTCTATCTTTGACATTTTGTAACCTATAGGAAGAAGAAAGAACATCAGCCTCTAAAGACTTGTTTTCCCCTGATGTCTCTGTTCTTCTGGGTGCTATAAATTTTCCTTGTTTTTAAATCTGTTTAAAAACAACAGCGGATTGGGGCCAACAGGTGGCATGGTAGTTAAGGTGCTGGACTCCCACATGGTCGACCATGTTTGGTGACTTGACAAATCACGCTGGGCATGTACATGTGTGTCCAAGAGGAGAATGGAGGACAAGGGGTTGTGCATGGTCATCCCCTCTGGGAGGCACATTTTACTTTCCCTGTCCCTGTCTCTGTCTCTGTCTCCCTCTCTCTTTCACTCTCTCTGGTGAATGCACACAACCTAAAAACCTAAAAACAAAAACAAAAAACTGAGGATCAGTGGTTAAAGGAGCCAGATCTCACATGATCAAATGTGGTTTGAATCCCAGCCCCAATGGGTTGAAGAACAAAAACCCTGACAAGGTGGAGAGATAGAAGGGAAAGGATGGGATCACACCCCGAGGGGGTAGGTGCTTTCTCCTGTTTCTTTTTCTCTCTGGCAAGTACATGTGTGTTCTGGCAACAACAACAAAAATTTTAATTAAAAAATAATAAAAGAAGAGTGATGTAAGTGTCGGCTTAAGGGAACTAACTTACCCTGTGTTCGTACAATTCTCCTGAGTGGAGAAGTAGAATGGGCAAGCTTCTGAGCAACAGACCTGGGTTCAAATCCTGTGTGATCTTAGGTAAGTTGTCTTTCCTAATGTAAATGAGATGCTAATCCCACCTTGCACGGATATTTAAGGATTGAAGAAAATGTATGTAAAAGTCTTTGCGTAGTAACTAGCAAGTAGCGGGTACTCAATAAACACTATTTTAATCACAGACAGAATTTTAACCAGAAATTGGGACCAGCAGATGGCATAATGATTATGTTACTGGACTCCCACATAGTCGACTGCAGTTCAAGTCCTAGACCCGGTGACTGAAAACTCATGCTGGGTACATGTGTATGCATGCCCAAAATCCCGAGAAGTGAATAGAGGAGAAAGGATTGTGCATGGCCATCCTTCTGAAGGTAAGTTCTCACTTTATATCTCTTTGTCTCTGTCTCTCTGGAGAGCACACATGCCCTATAGCAAAAAATCTCTTTCTAAAAAAAAAAAAAAAGAATTTGGGGACTAGCAAATGGCATAATGGTTACATCCCTGGACTCCCATGTAGTTGACTGTGGTTTGAATCCCAGAACCAGTGGCTTGAAACTTATGCTGGGTGCATGTGCGTGCGTGCCCAAAATCCCAAGAGGAGAATGGAGGAGAAGGGATTGCAGTGTGGCCTTCCCCCTAGAGGTAATTTCTTACTTTCTGTCTCTCTGGTGAGGTCACGCACTCTATGGCAAAACCCTCTCTCTCTGAAAAAAAAAAAAAAGGAATTTTAACCAGAAATTAAATGACCAGCCTCTAACAATAAGGTCGACTACCATGCAATGTGGGAAGAATGCAGAGGCTGGAGTGGGGATCAGAGGGCCAGGGAGCAAATGGATTGAGCGTCAAGACATTCTTTACCTTTAAATGTGCCCCACAATAAGTGACCCGAAAGCCGGATCATTCACATTGTTCATAGAGAAATTAAATGGTAAAAAAGACAACTTTCTACTCTTGACAGATGGAATTAAAAATGCTAACATTTGCCTCCTCCCCCAAAAAGGGAGAAAAAGAAAAGTAACTCTTGTTTTTGTCTTAGAAAACACATACTGTTTAAAATATCTCATTATTAAGTACTATTTTATGACTCTAAAACTGAGCTCTGTGGGCTGGTAGTATGCTTGTTGCCTGTACTATAGAGAGGGAAAAAAAAGGCTTGAAGTACACTTGTATCCCCTTCTTTGTCTACAATCCCAAATGTCCTGTTGTCATGGAAATATATTCTCTGAGCATCTGATATCAGGTGTGTTTGCATCCTGCACAAAGAGAATTCCAATATTTGTCACTCTTGGCAGTCCCATGAAGAGAGAAGACAACTGACTGTTTGGGATTCAGACACGACATAATATGATCAGCTGGCAGAGTTAATCCACTAGCTTGAATCAAAATGGAGTTGAAAAAATGTACTGATGGCTATAGGGTGCTGAAGAGGAGGAGAAAAAGAGTAACAAGAAAATCAGAGAGCAAGGGGGACTTGGGTAAGAAGTACCACCAGATATGACTGAATGTTTGTGGGGCTAGCAGGTAGTACGGTGGTTAAGGCACTGGACTCCCACATGGCTGACTATGGTTTGAGTCCCAAACCTGGCAGCTTGCTTTCTCATTTTCCCTTTCTCTCTCTGTATCTCTCTGGTGGAATATTTTAAAAATAACAATTTTGGGGGGCCAGCTGATGGCATAGTGGTTAAGTTGCTATATTCCCACATGGCCGACCACAGTTTGAGTCCTGGACCTGGTGGCTTGAGACACACACCAGGTGTATGTGTATGCATGCCCAGGATCCTGGGGGAAGAATGGAGGAGAAGGAATGCAGTGTGACCATTCTCTGGGGGGAAAGGGGGTGATTTCTCATTTTCCCTCTCACTGTCTCTGTCTGTCTGTCTCTCTCTGTGGCAAATGCATGTACCCTAAGGCAAAAACCTCTACCAAAAAAATAATAAATAAATAATTCTGAAACAAAATAAAAGGTTTTTTTCTGTATTATTTCTTTTTTTTTTTTTTTAGAGGTTTTTGCTAAAGGGCACGTGCGCTCACCAGACAGAGAGAGACAGAGAGACAGAAAGCGAGAAATCACCCCCCAGGGGGGATGGCCACGCCGCAATCCCTTCTCCTCCATTCTCCTCTCGGGATCTTGGGCACGCACGCACACGCGCCCGGCGTGAGTTTTAAGGCACTGGGTCCGGGACGCGACCGGGACGGTAGACTACGTGGGAGTCCAGTGACATAGCCATTACACTAACTGCTGGTCCCTTTTCGGTATTATTTCTAATGCTGATGTGGGAAGATCTTGGCTGAAAAAAAAAAAAAATCCCACCTAGGCAGAAAAGGAGTTTATAGAAAGCGTATCAAGGAGCTCATAGGATCATGGGAAAGAAGGGAGCCTTGGCAGACAGGTACAAATTAAGCGAAGCTGGAGGGTGGAAGTGGAGCCGGGTCATGTTACAAGCAAAGGCTGGTTAGGAAGTCCTCAGAAGTTCCAGGGACATGCAATGCCATCAAGGTTGGCAGTGGAGAGAATCCAAAACCGCCCTTGCTTTCTGTGACACTCACTCCTGACGTGAATTCTTGTGTGGTGTGGTCTGATAGGCTGAGCTCAGGTTGGGTTCTAAGAGGCCAGTAGTTAAAAGGGTCTGGCCTTGGGGCCAGCAGGTGACATAGTGGTTAAGGTGTTGGACTCCCACATGGCCGACTGTGGTTAGAGTCCCAGACCTAGTGGCTTGAAATCATGCCAGGTGCATGTGCCTATGCACCCCAAACTCCAGGAGGAGAATGGAGGAGAAGGGATTGCGGCCTGCCCATCCTCCAGGGGGTGATTTCTCACCTTCTCTCTCTCTCTCTCTCTCTCTCTCTCTCTCTCTCTCTCTCCAGTGAGTATATGTAACCCATGGGGGGGGGGGGGGGACAAAAAAGGGTCTGCCTGCCTTTATTTATTTATTTACTTATTTATTTATTTATTTATTTTGAGAGATTTTTGCTATAGGGCGCGTGCACTTGCCTGACAGACAGAGAGAGACAGAGAGACAGAAAGCAAGAAATCACCCCCCAGGGGGGATGACTACGCCGCAATCCCTTGGGCACGCACATACATGTGCCCGGCATGAGTTTTAAGCCACCGGGTCCGGGACGCGAAACGCGGTCGACTACATGGAGTCCAGCGACATAGCCATTACGCTAACTGCTGGTCCCCTTACCTTTTTCAGCTTCTGCATTTTGAGGTAGAATCCTTACCTCCTACTAGATTTGCACACAAAGGCACCTGACATCAGACAGCCTCCCTTAAAATGCAAAGTTTCTTCCACTGAAGGAGTTCTTCTTGTGTTTACGGCATATATGCTCTACCTTCAGAAGACACTTTGGAAGCTAACAATAAAAGACAGAAAATCCATGGATATTTTTAAATAAAGAAATGAAACCGAGAAGCCATGGAGCAAGGCCAGAAGGCCTTAGATGAGTGGAACAGAGGTGTTAGAAGGAGAAAAGATTTTTTCCTATTATTTCTGTCATTCCTTTCCCTCTCACATCCTTCTTTTGTTATTCTCTCTCCTCCAACTGTGCATTTCTTTCATTCTCAGTAATGTGAAATGTTATTTAGGAAGGCACTCCCAAGCCTTTAGGTTTTCTAACAGTCATTCTTCCATTTTTCTGGGTCAGTTTTCTTGAGGTTTATGTGTAAAGGGCTACAGTGCTGAAAATCTTCACATGTTACTGGCGAAAGTATTATCAGCAAAATTCTCCAGTCTGTCCAAGAAGTGGTAAGTGATTGAGGCCAGTTGCTGGGGTGGAATGAACCTCAGCCTGAGTCACCCAAAAATCCATAGTCTAGTCCAAGGCTTTACCGCTTAGAAGTCAAATGACCATAGGAACCCCACCTAATCTCCATATTAGTGCTCAAAGTGGAGTGACAAAAAAACAGATATAAAAGTTGAGGTGCTCTGGACAATCCTATCGACTCACTGACCAGTCACTCATTGAGTACCTATTAGGTGCTAAGCATAATAATACACAAAGGGTACCATCCTTAAGAAGCTTACAAAGTAAAAGTTTATATTTAAGGTTTGGACAAGAACTTAAATGCCTTCAGCCACAAGGAAAGTCACAGTTAGCAGCTTTTATGTGTCAGTTAAGAGGTGGAGCCTGTGGCTTAGTGCAAATCCCACTGAAATGCATTCAGTACAGTGTTAAAAAAAGAAAGAATGTGAATCAGATATTAAAATGCAGGACACTGTATGCAATAAAGTATGTACAGATCAATACAGAAATTAGAAATCGATCCATTCTGCTGAAAATGGGATGGTAAAGCTGTCCAAAAACATTTCAAAGGAATATAATGTGACAAAAAGATTTTGAAAGACAAAAGGAGATCCCCACTCAAGGAAGTGGGAGAAGGGCTTCTTAGGCAAAGTGAGTATCATGTGCCAAGACACGCAGTATTGAAACATTCAGTTTATGGGGTACCAGCAGTTAGCATAATGGCTATGTCGCTGGACTCCCATGTAGTCAACTGCAGTTTGCGTCCCAGACTCGGTGGCTTAAAACTCACGCCAGGCGCGTGTGCGTGCATGCCCAAGATCCCGAGAGGAGAATGGAGGAGAAGGGATTGCAGTATGGCCATCCCCCCTAGGGGGTGATTTCTCGCTTTCTGTCTCTCTCTGTCTGGTGAGTGCATGTGCCCTGTGGCAAAAAACTGTCAAAAAAAAAAAAAAAAAACATTCAGTTTATGATGTGCTCCACAAGATGCTGGGTGTGATGGAAATCCAGAGAGAACCAATAAAAAAAATTAAGACTAGAGAGAAAAGCTAAGAGGATCTTCCATCGGAGGGCCTTTTATCACCATCTATAGGCAAGGGGGGAACAAAATAGAGGAATTCAAACAGGGAACTGAGAGGCTCTGGAGGAGAGTAGGCAGATAGAATTGAGAAGCATAAAACTGTAATCACAGGGCTCTCCTAGCAAGGATGGCCACGCCCCGGGTGGAAGAGGGTTAGGCACTAAATGAAGTGTCTGCGGAGATGGGGAAATCCTGGATCCAAGGACTATCCAGGAGGTAAGGCTGTAAAAAACGTAGTGGTTTAATAAATGTGTGGGCTAACTTAGTGTGCTGTCATTGAAAGGGATCGTGAAAATCCAAGACATAGAGAACAAGACTATGGAAGAGTCAACAAAGGAGACAACTTTAAGTGGAGATTCATGTCAACGGTATGAAACGTTATGGAGAGGTCAAGTACATTAAAGGAAGACACATGTTTGTGTAATTTGGGTATTCATAAGGCCTTTAGACATTTTGGTAAAAAGCAGTCTTTTTTTTTTCTTTTTCTTTTTTTTGGAGAGGTTTTTGCTACAGGGCGCATGCGCTTGTCAGACAGACAGAGAGACAGAGAGACAGAAAGCGAGAAATCACCCCCCCAGAGGGGATGGCCACGCCACAATCCCTTCTCCTCCATTCTCCTCTCGGGATCTTGGGCACACACGCACATGCGCCCAGCGTGAGTTTAAGCCACCGGGTCCGGGACTCGAACCGCGGTCGACTACGTGGGAGTCCAGCGACATAGCCATTACGCTAACTACTGGTCCCGTAAAAAGCAGTCTTAATGAATGATAGGAAAATGTCTCAGAAGGGCATGTATATGTGTGTAGTGCTCCCAGAGCAGATCCGGCCCTTTGGTCCTATATGACAGACCCAGGGAGAAAGTGAAAGGTTGTTCTTATGACTCTTAGTTTCCCACCCAGATATAGATTCCTCCTTCTTCTGATAGGTCTTGGTTCTACTTTAGAGAGTAACCCTCCATCCCTCAGGGTCTACTTGGTTTAGGATGGACATTCCCTAACTACCAAATGGACATAGACTCAGGCCCGGCCAATCACAGAATAGCATTCCATGGGCTACACCAATTGATTCAGCAATGAGCCCATAATCTAAGCCAGACAGATCATGAAGACAGTTCATTTTGGTTGTTGTTTTGTTATGAGATGAGCTTTGTTTTGGTTTTTTAAGAGCTTTTGGGTTCCTTTCCTCTGGGATCACCGAGGAATATTCTCTTTCCTGTGGGATTGTTAAAATTGTATATTAATCTGGAGATGCTAGAAACCACCAGATACAAAAGGCCTGCCTAGAAATAAGGCCAACACAGATGAAAAGAGAACTGACAGATGGAGAAGACAGAGAAGGAGAGAGAACAAGACTAGGTTCTAATGACATCATCTGAGCTCCTGAAGCCAGATATACTCAAATGCTTTTTAGTAATATGAGCCAATAAATCATCTTTGTTTTTACTTAAGCCACTTACATTTGGGTTTTCTGTCTCTTCTAACCAACAGAGCCCTATTTGACAGTAGGTAGAGAGGTTTGGGAAGGAAACTGGCTCCAGTGCAGCCTTGCATGGGGCCATCTTTGAAAATGGCCCTCCTGGGACCAGCCGTTAGCGTAATGGCTATGTCACTGGACTCCCATGTAGTCGACCGTGGTTCGCGTCCCAGACCCGGTGGCTTAAACTCACGCCGGGCACATGTGCGTGCGTGCCCAAGACCCCAAGAGGAGCATGGAGGAGAAGGGATTGCGGTGTGGCCATCCCCCCTGGGGGGGTGATTTCTCGCTTTCTATCTGTCTGTCTCTCTCTGTCTTTCTGGCGAGCGCACGCGCCCTATAGCAAAAAACTTCTCCAAAAAAAAAAAAAAGAAAATGGCCCTCCAAGTTTGCCTTATCCCCAGCCTGCTCAGTCTAGTTTATTACCTAAGTCCCCAGTGGACTGACAAATTGAGAGGAAGTTAGGAGAAACCTTGAATAATCGTAGCAGTTTAGCCCAGAGCCAGGACAACAGTGTTGCTGATGGATCAAGGTTTCTGAGAACTCACAGTAAACAGATATTATGCAATTCCTAGAATTCTTCAGACAAGGACCCCTGACTGCTCCTGTTCTGCAGAAACTCTAGAATAGAGACCATCATGTTCGAATAATCCAACATTTGAAATGCAATTATCATAAGAAATGGAATCTCAAACCTCCGCCACCCTGCATTTAAAGCAAATATTAGAGCTTCCAAGCACAGTTTTGTACTTAACTCAAAGGACATCAAACACATTGTATTATATGAATAGCACTCCCTGGGTTTATGCCATGCTCAACCTACACAGCTATATGCAATGACCCTGGCAGATACCATTAATTAATGAGAAAAATTAGCATCCATTGACCCTAAAGTGCAGAAAGACTTCGCATCTGTGTCAACTACAGAGCAGGTTAAAAAGAGAAAAGGAAGTATTTGCAACTGCTCTGATAGCAAGAACCTTTAACAGTTCAGTTCTTCAAAACTGAGCCAACTGAGTTGTCTGTGTGAACCCACCATGTCCCAGAGTCCTCTGTGCTGAGTGTCGGACAGGGTTTATGGCCAAGGTTAGCTCAATGGTCTGTCCTGGTCAGAGTCCCTGGAACTTTTCTTTCCCAAAAAGACTAGTTTGGATAAATACAGATAAAACAGCTGACACTCAGAAAGCAGCTGGATTTTTGGCAATGGTGTTACTGAGTCCATTTGTATTAAATAGAAAAAGAAAGAAAGAAAGAAAGAAAGAAAGAAAGAAAGAAAGAAAGAAAGAAAGAAAGAAAGAAAGAAAGAAGTAGACTTAATTTAAATGGGGGAAGAATCAGAGTTTTGGGTCCCAATTAAATCTTTGGGATTCCATGGTGCTCCTTTCTCTTCCAGATATGGAACACATTAAAAATAGTTTCTTATCTGAACATCCTGCTCAATGCCTGTTCAGATAAGAATTGCCTAAAATCTTTCCAGGGCCTGATATTGAGTCCACAATTAATGAAATAAACAGTGTCCAAGTGAAGTATCTTCATTATACAATGAAGATTCAGCCCTTTGCTCCTTACCAATTCTACATGGGAAGTACAGAGAGATTCTTTCTTTTTATTTGTTTTAATTAATTAATTAATTTTTATTTTTGGTGAGGTTTTTTGTTATAGGGCACGTGCGCTTGCCAGAAAAACAGAGAGAAACAGAGAGACAGAAAGTGAGAAATTACCCCCCAGGTGGGATGGCCACGCCGCAATACCTTTTCTTCCATACTCCCCTCGGGATCTTGGGCACGCAGGCACGCACACATGCCCAGCGTGAGTTTAAGCCACCGGGTCCGGAACTCGAACCGCGGTTGACTACATGGGAGTCCACTGACATAGCCATTATGCCAACTGCTGGTCCCAAGAGATTGTTTCTTTAAAAAAAAAAAAAAAAAAAAAAAAAAAAAGAATTATTTTATCTAACTGTATTTATTTTTTTATTTAAATTTTACCAGAGAGGGATAGAGTGAGAGAGAGGGAAAGTGAGAAAGCAAGCCTTCAAGTCCGGGACTCAAACCACAGTCAGCCATGTGGGAGTCCAGCATCCTTAACCACCACACCATTTGCTGACCCCCAGAGAGATTGTTTCTAATAGGGTCTCAAAGACAAAACACCCCTAAAATTAATTAGGTTAGCATCCTTGTAAGAGTGCTATCATTTTAATCACCAGAAAAACTGCAAATAGTACATTTCTCATGTCTTCTGTGAAGCCACAAAATATTAAAAAAAAATTTCTCCCTAATTATAACTACCATTGGCAATCTATTTGCATTCATGGGTACATTGGGACTGGAACTTTTTTTGATATGAGAAAATTGGGGGCCAACCAGTAGTGTGGTGGTGAAGGTGCTGGACTCCCCCATGGCCGACCACAGTTTGAGACCCCGATCTGGTGGTTTGCTTTTTCACTTTCCATCTCTCTCTTCTCTCTTTCTCTCTCACATATGTGCCCTAGAGAAAATTTAAAAATAATAAATAAAATATCTTAAAAAGAAATATGGGAACATTGTAAAACCTTATTGTTAGAAGCTATGACTATCTGATTGGAGTCCAAATAAGAACTAACTAAAATGTATAGGTACAAAATATGAACAACACTCAGATGAATTAAGAACCTTTCTGGGACAAAAAAGAACTGTCTGCGGTCCTCGGTAGCATCCAGGGCCTGACGACCCCTCAGGTCCTTGTTCTTCCCCCCCACAAAGGACTAAGCCCTAATGTGTCAGGGATTTGCTGTTTTCTGACTGCAGGGCCCTAGCAATTCACAGCAGTTGGAGCCAGTCCAAGCAGCCTGCAGGATCGGGACTGGCTGTGTATTTCATTTTTATAGACCAAAAGGCTCCTCCATAATTTATCATCGGTGTGTTGGAGGAAAGCACCAATAAAATGCCATTGTAAATCTCCACCTTCTTCCAGGATCAAGGAAAGAATGAAAGGAAACTAAAAGGGATATGACTACACCGTTTTGTGACCTCAAACTGTATATTTTCCAAAATTAAATGCTGTTCCGTTTCTTGAACTAAATGTCCCTAAAGGTGTTGAATTTAAAAGTAGGGGAAAATCGAGCATATGTGGGCAGCCTACTGAGTGACATCTTCCTGAGACAGAGTCTTTGATAATGGTCCCTGTGAACGTTTTATCTGCTACTTCCTGTTAAGATGAAGAACCGCATCACTTTAGCATCAGGCTTGAGCCCCTCAACCCAGGAAGAGTTCTTCCTTGAAAGAAAATAAATCCTGCACTTGAGAGGAAGAGGAAGAGGAGACTCATGTTACTAAGTCCTATCAGAAAGAAGACTCGAAATTACAATAGTTTAGAAGTTTTAAAAAAGAAAAAGTTTGCCAGAGAACAGATTTCACCAGAATCTATTTCTGGGATTGTCTCATTTACACATTGGTGGCATTTGTTTTACCCCAAGAAGATATTTTCACTCTAATTTTTTTTTCCTTTTCCAGCAAAACTTTGTAGTTTTAGATTCCCTCAGACAAATCCCAGCAGTTACTTTAAAAGTGTAGGGATCAGCAGATGGCATAATGGCTATGTCACTGAACTCCCACATGGCTGACCATGGTTTGAGTCCTGGACCGGGAGGCTTGAGACTTATGCTGGAAGTGTGTGTGTGTGTGTGTGTGTGTGTGTGTGTGTGTGTGTATGACCAAAGTCTCAAGAGGAGAATGGAGGAGAAGGGATTGTAGTATGGTGCTCCCCCCTGAGGGGTGACTTCTCACTTTCTGTCTCTCTCTTTCTCTCTGGTGAGCACACACGCCCCACAGGGAAAAATCTCTCAATCGATCAAAACATTTTTGAAAAGGTCAGCGTAGTTCTACCTCTGAGTACTCTTCATACTGTGCCCCATAAACACAGGAACCCATGAGAATGCCAGCCTGCCCCAACAACCAGACTGACTCCCTTTCCTATCTTGTCAATGTCCCAGGAGAGGCTTATGCCCACCAAGGGCTGTTACGTATTCAGAGAATAGCAACAAGCAAACATTTATATAGAGCTTACTGCGTGCCAGGTGCCATCCTAAACACTTCACAAAAATGCTATGCAGGGGGCCAGTGGGTGGCGTGGTGGTTAAGGCGCTGGACATTCTCACATGGCCGACCATGGTTCGAGTCCTGGACCTGGTGGATTGCTTTCTCACTTTCCTTCTCTCTGTGTGTCTATCTTTCTGGTCAAATGAAAATAAATGAATGAATAAATAAAATTAGATAAATAATTCTTTATCAGAAAATAAAAAAGCTGTGCAGTAGGTGCTAGTATTACTATTATTTTCATAGATGATGAAATCGAAGCACAGAAAGCTTAAGCAGCTGAACAAAGACCACATAGCTAGTAAGTAGTGTAACTTTAGGGGCTGGGCCATGGTGCATGGATATAACAGAATGCTCTGCAAGGCTGACCCACGTGAGGAAGTTCCAGGTCCATATCCAGAGCCTCCCCGGAGTACACTGGTGTGCATGTACCCATGATCTAGGGCTGGCTGGGGCTTGGGGTGAATCACAGCATGACGACCCTGTTGGGGATGCTCTCTCTCATCTCTCTTATTCATGGAAGAGGGAAACTTCTTTTAAAGGTAATATAACTATAATTTAATTATAATCACAATCTAATGAAGTAGGGATCATTTTTCCTACTTTCTGAACAAGAAATATGAGCTTCAGAAGGGTCAAGTGACTAACCTGTATTCACACAACTACTAAATGGCAGTTAGAATCAAATCCAAGCCGCTCAGGGCTTCTTCGCCATGTCTCTCTGCAGGCCAACAACACAGCCTTGGTAGCCTTTAAATTGTTTACAAAACTTTGCGTTTTGATTATTTTGACTTATAGTAAACAAAGACCATTCATCCAGAGGAAAAAATAAGGGATCTGGAACTAAAGTTCCACCCAAATAAAAATCTTCTCTAGGTTTTTGTTCTCCCTACGTGAGAAAGATTAATACAGAAGACTAATGCACTTGACTGTTGCAAGCTTCACTGGCAAGAACAAACAAGTCTGCAGAGTCATGTACACTCAAGTACCAATGGCACAGAAAACTAGTTGACAATACATATCAGTGTCCTGGCAAGAACAAGAGATTCCAGTTTACTTCACTTAAATTCAGTTTAGGGTGAGATATATTGGCTCTTTATTTCTAATAAATGAACTGTTTACCTTGGCAAACACTGGAATAGAAGAACTTGTTTTTTGAAACACAATGTCATTTGTGAAAAATGCAGTCATTGGGACCAGCAGTTGGCATAATGGCTATGTCGCTGGTCTCCCATGTAGCCAACCGCGGTTTGAGTCCCGGACCCAGTGGTTTAAACTCACACTGGGCGTGTGTGCGTGCGTGTCCAAGATCCCGAGAGGAGAATGGAGGAGAAGGGAATGCGGTGTGGCCATCCCCCTGGGGGGTGATTTCTCGCTTTCTGTCTCTTTGTCTTTCTGGCGCACGTGCCCTATAGCAAAAACCTCTCCAAAAAAATGCAGTCATCCCTGTATAATAAGGATATTTGCTCTGACTTCAAGTGTTTATAATCTGAGAGAAGAAACAAAATGTTTTTGGCAGGATGCGTGTCTTTGAGCCTAGAGTTAGAATTAATCCAGGGTTTAGACAAAAAACTTGCTCTTGGCAGTTCTTTGAGAAGTAGCCAAATTGTGCTGTCAGTGCCTCTCCAGCTTACCTCCTTCCCTGCCTCCAGGTATGGTCTAGGATTTAGTATTGCACCAGGGATACTCACAATCAGACCCGCCTCCCTCCCATTAGCACTGCCTATCTGCTCACTTCATCCGGGTCCTCTCTTTTTGTACACTAAAGACACTTTTCTCCCTTAAAAGGCATCCTAGGGCATGTTTTCTAGGAGGGAGAGGTGTGAGCTGGAAGAACGGAACAGACTGTTAAATATACTCTCAATATTCATTTGTCTTTTCTCCATTTTTGTAATATAACTTCCCCAGCCCAGCTAGAGGTTACGCAGCACGGCATTCCTTGTACCCAGCTGTGGCTGTGTGACTACACAGGTTCCAACAGGAAGCAAACAGCACGGATGCCTGCGACTTCTTACAGTGGCTTTACTTCTTCAAAGCCGGCTGCTTGGCCCTCCACTCCCTCTATCTCCTCCTCTCACGGGTGCTGGTAAGCCAACTCTGAATGATAGACTTCAACGAAATGAAAAAGGTATTTTCATGGAACGAAATTGCCTATATACCCTGACAATCTTTCTATCAATTTTTCTATCATTTTAACAGAGAAATAAACTTTAATTATGATAGGCCCCTTGTGTTTTCATTCTGGAAAGAGGTCAAATCAATATCTTAACTAGTATGGGCAAGAAGAGAAAGAACAGCAGAAGACCTTCCTAAAAGTATGTGTACCCACATCCATGCCCCTTCTCTAAGACTCAGTTTCTTCATCTGTAAGGGGGATAATATCTCCCTTTCACAGTTAAATAATGTACGTCATACATGAAGTAGACACAGACTTCAAGCAATGACAGCTTAAAAACTTAGAAATCTCACTTGACACATCAAAAGCTCTTTCCTTCCCACATATCTACAGAGTCACCACGTCCAAACGTTTTTACCATCCATCCTTTTCTCTGTCTCTCCATTTATTTGCTTTTCTGATAAAGAGAGACAGACATCCAGTCCCCACCAACTCCCAGCCAGCCAGGATGTGTACAGGAAGTCCTCAGGATGCAAACTGGGGACCTTCCCGTGTGGCGTCAGCCTTGCAGAGGGGAGCGTTCCCACTGTATCACACTGTGTCTGGCCCATATCCTTTTCTCTTAACTTTCACTGCTACTATAAGTTTGGCCAGAATGCATGAGCAAACTATTCACTAGCTCAATCCAAGCAGGACACTATTTTTTCTTTAATTAGTTACCAATATAAAAGCCAGGTGTTTCCAAATACCATTTCCCACGAGGCATCTCTGGAGAAATGAACAATTTCAAGTCTCGGCAGAAAACGAAAAAAGATGAACTGGGACATCTTCTCATACAAGATAATTAAGAAGTTATCAAAAGCTACTTAGGGGAGCCAGCAGATCCTGTAATGTTTATATCACTGGCTGACTGTGGTTCAAGTCCCGGACCCAGTGGCTTGAAAATCACACTGGGCACGTGTGAAAGTGTGCCCAAGATCCCAGGAAGAGAATGGAAGACAAGGGATTGCAGTATGGCCATCCCCCACCCCCACCTCCCAGGCAGGGATGATTTATCACTTTCCCTCTCACTGTCTCTCTGTCTCTCTCTCTCTCTGGTGAGTGCATGTGACCTACAGCAAAAACTTTAAAAAAAAAAAAAAGAAGAAGAAGATGAACCTACTTAGGGAGTGTCATGACTCAGGGAATGAATTTGAAGAGGCTCTAAGAGATCAAAGTAAAACAATTTAATCATCAACAAGAATATGAGGAAAAAATTCATGGAAAACAGAATTAAAGTATAAATTTTATGGGACTAGCAGTTGGCGTAATGGCTATGTCGCTGGACTCTCATGTAGTCAACTGTGGTTCGAGTCCTGGACCCGGTGGCTTAAACTCACGCTGGGCACATGTGCATGCATTCCCAAGATTCCGCGAGGAGAATGGAAGAGAAGGGACTGTGGTGTGGCCATCCCCCCTTGGGGGTGATTTCTCACTTTCTATCTCTCTGCCTTTCTGGAGAGCACATGCACCCTATAGTAGAAACCTCTCAAAAAAAAAAAAATAGAAAAAGAAAAACAAATATATATGTATCTATCTCATAGAGTTATTGTGAAGACTGGGCTAATGAATTAATACATTAAATACTTAACTTATTGCCTAGCTTGTGGTACATGATTAAAAGTTATTCTTGTTGGGACTAGCAGTTGGCATAATGGTTACGTCGCTGGACTCCCATGTAGTCGACTGCAGTTTGCATTCGGTACCCGATGGCTTGAAACTCCCATGCGGCATGTGTCCATGTGTGCCCAAGATGAGAATAAAGGAGAAGAGACTGTGGTGTAGCCATCCCCCTGGGGGTGATTTCTCGTTTTCTCTTTGTCTTTCTCTGTCTCTCCAGCAAGCGTATGTACCCTATAGCAAAAATCTCTCTTAAAAAATAGTTATTCTTATTATCTTCATTATTAGAAAACATGTGTTGAATATAAAAATACATGTGCTCATGACATAAGGCTGGCTGAAGCCCGAGCTGGATTGCAAAGTGAAAACTCTGCTGTAAGTGCTGTCTTTCACTCATGGAAGAAATAAGTTAACTTAAAAAAGAAAAACTATGCTGAATGAGTAAATGAATAACTAGAATTAACCTGCTAAAAATGTGAACTAGAGGGCAGCATGTGTGGCATACTGGTTAAGGCACTGGATCACACATGGCTGACTCCACAGTTTGAATCCTGGACCTGGCAGCTTGAAAATACACCAGGTATGAATGCCCAAAAACTCGAGAGAATGAAGGAGAAGGGATGGTGGTGTGGCCATTCCCCCTTGGGAGTGATTTCTCACTTTCCTTTGTTGTCTCTGTCTCTGGCAAGCACATACACCCTATGACAAAAATCTAAAAATTAATTAATTAAAATAAATAAAAGTGTGAACTACTCTTGGCTGATAATTTTGATCATGTAATGGACTCAATATTTATTGGAGTTATCACAAGAGGTACAAAAATAAATATGATGTAACCTCCACTCTCATAGTGGCCTTTTTCAATAAAGATTGTCGGTTTCCCATCCCCAAAGAACACTAATGAAGCTGTCAAGGCCCATGAATAGTCAGCTGGGAAGAACTTTTATTAAGGATAGCCACTGGGCCAGCAGGTGATGTGGTGGTTAAGGTGCTCAACTCCCACATGGCCGACCGTGGTTCAATTCCCGAACCTGGCAGCTTGTTTTCTCATGCTCCCCCTCTCTCTGGTCAGACTGAATAATAATATTAGTAAATAAAATAAAATAAAAAATAATTCTTAAGAAAAAAGGATAGCCACCAAATGTTGGTTCTTTCGTACAGAAACTGATCGAGGGTAGATAATACTGTGTGATGTTCACTCTACGTTACTGAATTGACGACCCTTGCCTGGTTCTCTTCTCCTGTTACTCCCACCACCTATTTCTCTTTCCCATCCATAAAATGTCCTTTCATTCCATTCCTCTCCTGAAAATCAATTCCGACAACACATTCATCTGTATGACTTGGATGAAGAAGACTAAATAAACAAGCTTGCCAGGATGTTACCAGAACAAATACTTCCTTCTTAGAGGAGAGACAACTGACCTACTTAAATGTCAAGATACAGATGACTAATACAGTACAGACAGTTCCCACCTTATAAACACTCAACTTACAAGTGACCCACACACACACTGCTGTCCCACCTCAGCAGGCTGCTGTCGTCATGGGGACCACTCCAGGCAGGGAGGGGGAAAGAAACGGAAGCTATTAGATAGTGAAGGAGCTCAGAATAAAAGGGAATAAAAGGGAACAAGTAAGAACTGCTCCTCGTCCCCAGCATATCCCACGTTCGTTCATGAACTCTGTTTTCCTGCCTGAGATTCCATAGTTACAGAGGGCAGTGGTTAGTGAGGTTCTAGTTTAAGAGACCATCACAGTTTATCATAGTTTATTATCAAAATTGAGGGGCTAACTTTTCATTCAAGACATGAAGAATTTTTTTTTTGAGAGGTTTTGCTATAGGGCACGTGCTCTGGCCAGAAAGACAGAGAGAGATAGATCACCCCCCCAGGGGGGATGGCCATGCTGCAATCCCTTCTCCTCTATTCTCCTCTTGGAATTCTGAGCACACACACACACGTGCCTGGCATGAGTTTAAGCCACCGGATCTGGGACTTGAACCACGGTTGACTACGTAGGAGTCCAGGGATACAGCCATTACGCCAACTGCTGGTCCCCAGATGAGTCATATTTAACCAGTCTTCTATTGATGAACATGTAGAGTGCCTTTCGCTCTTACGGCAATGTAATAATGAACATAATGGTGCATGTTTTTGCACATTCATACAAAGTGTTTCCGTTTGGTAAATTCTCAGAAGTAGAACCATTGCATCAACAAGTAATTAAGTAATTAACAAGATGAATCTATTATTAATCTTTTCCCTCTTTTATTTGGCTTCTTGTTTGCTTGAGCTTTCTCCAACCTAATAACAAAAGGAATATTCCTTCGCCCTTCTGCTGATAAGAGCTCCCTTTTAGGAAACTGCAGGTCCTCTACTTCACCACCCAGTAGGTCATTTAACTGGGACTGACAAGCGTAGTATCTTATTCCTAGGGCACTGGAATGGGCTTATGACTAAGACCTGGCCAAGCATGGTATTTCATGTTCTGTGTCAAAGACACACCAAGGAAAGACATGCCTTAAACCAAGCCAGAGGTCCTTTGACATTTTACACACAGACACTGAGAAGGGGCAGTCCTTATTCTTCAGGGTCTCTAAGATGAATAACATAAACTTAAGGAAGTTCATAGCAAAGCCTGCCCTCCCACCCCTCAGAAGACGGTCAATTCAAATAGGAGAAGGGCTGACCAATAAATAAAAACTAGCAGGTCCAAAAGATGATTGAAAAGAGAGAGTGAAAAAAAAAATCCCGGTGAAGTAATTTGACTTTTTACGTGCTACCTCCTCGTTACAGACCAACGCAATCTCTTTATACTTCACATCATTTGAATTGTTTATTGTTCCTTGCAAACAAGAGTCATGACTAATATGGCTTCAGTCTCAGACTGTCTGGCTTTTTTGGGGGCTTATCTCCTTCCTATTTGGCATTCCTCTGCCTGGTTTCCCAGGGTTTTGTCTGACTTCGGTCCCTGTAGCCCAAGGGCAATCCTGTGGAAATACTGGCCAGTGTTCCCCAGATCAGCTTCTGTCCTGGAGCCAGCCAGTGAGAATAATATTGTACTTCTGGACGCAGACCCCTTACTCCTCCCACGATCTGGACTCTCATTCTCAGTGACGTTGGCTATACCTTAAACAGTACTAAATATTGGGTTGTTGGGAAAGTAATGATACACTTTGCATAGAAAAATACTTCATGACTATCCCAATGACCTAATTCCAGTATTTCTGAACAGCTTTTAAGAACAGTGGGTCTAGGGACCAGCAGATGATGTAATGGATACATCACTGGACTCCCACATTGTCAACCAAGGTTCAAGTCCTGGACCTGGTGACTTAAAACTCACATCTGGCACGTGTGCATGAGTGCCCAAAACCCCGAGAGGAGAATGGAAGGGAAGGGATTGGAGTGTGCTCATTCCCCCAGGGGATGATTTCTGGCTTTCTGTCTCTTGGTCTCTCTCTGTCTCTCGGGTGAGCAAACGTGCCCTAGAGCAAAAATCTCTCTTAAAAAAAAAAGAACGGTGGGGACCAGCAGTTAGCGTAATGGCTATGTCACTGGACTCCCAGGTAGTTGACCGCGGTTCACGTCCCAGACCCGGTGGCTTAAAACTCACACCGGGCGCGTGTGCGTGCGTGCCCAAGATCCCGAGAGGAGAACGGAGGAGAAGGGATTGCGGTGCGGCCATCCCCCCTGGGGGGTGATTTCTCTCTTTCTGTCTCTCTGTCTCTGTCTGTCTGGAGAGCGCACGCGCCCTATAGCAAAAAAAAAAAAAAAAAAAAAAAAAAAAAAAAAAAAACCTCTCCAAAAAAAGAACGGTGGATCTACACAGTGAAGGTCACCAAAGCTGGGGTGCAAGTTGTTGCCTGTTGCACTGGTGGAATAAATGGAATAAATGGGAGTGAACAATCAGTTATGTACCACTGAGTACTTGTCATTTCATTTCAGAGTTTTAGTTATGCTTTTTGCCAGCTTTTATGATTTCCATGGAGTCTGAATAGGCATTTCCTAGAAACCACATGACTTTCTAGAATATCAAGTTTTATATTTTTTTCTACTTTAGCACAAGGAAAAAAATCACACTTGAAATGAGAAAAGAGCCAAGCCTGGTAGCAGTTGGTAGCAAACTGAACTGTCGTACTGGAAGCTGCATGGCTGACTGAAGGGTTTAGATCTTAAAGTGGGTGTAAAAACCAGCTGGGCACGTGCTGTGTGCCCAAGATCCCGAGGAGCTGAAGGGTTGGAGAAAGGGGACCGCAGCGAGACAAGACTCTGTTGAGAAGCTTTTCTCGTCCTTTCACTTGCATGCACTATCATGAATAAACTAGACTTTAAAAACAAAACAAACAAACAAAAAAAAACAAGAGCCAGCCCGTGGTTTGCCGGTTAAGGCAGCCAGATTCCACACGGTCAAAAGCACCGTAGAGTTCCAGACCTGGCAGCTTGGAAAAAACACACTGGACACATGTATGTGTATGCATGTCCAAAAACTCAGAAAGAGGGAGAAAAGAAAGAATTGCATTGTGGCCATCCCTCACGGGGGTGTGCTTGCTTGCTTTCTTTCGGTCTCTGTCCAGCCAGTACAACAACAAAATTTTTCATTTTACCACCCTAAATGAAGTATTTCCATTCAGTTTACATCTAAATGTATTCATATTTTTCGTAAGTGGAACTTTGTATCTTTGCTTTTTTTCACTTATACTTAAAAATAAGCTTTTCCCTTGGGGCCAGCAGATGGTGTGATTGTTGTATTGCTGGACTCTCACATAGTCGATGGTGCTTCAAGTCTTGGACCCAGTGGCTTAAACTCATGCTGGGAGCATGTATGTGTGTGCCCAAGATCCCAAGGTGAGAATGGAGGAGGAGGGATTGCTGCACGGTCATCCCCCTGACGGGTGATTTCTCACTTTCTGTCTGTTTTTCTCTGTCTTTCCAGTGATTGCACGCACCCTATAGCAAAAATCACTCTTTAAAAAAAATAAATAAATAAGCTTTTCCTACTTTATACATTTCTTAAAAGAATTATTTATTTATTTATTATTTCTTACAATTTAACTGGGAGAGACAGAGAGAGAGAGAGGGAAAGTGAGAGAGTAAGCTCCCAGATCTAGGACTCAAACCACATTCGGCCATGTGGGAGTCCAGCACCCTAACCACCACGCCACCTGCTGACTCCCCTTTCATAAATTTAATAACTATATAATATTTCTTTCATAGACACATAGTGCACATAATTGTGTTTTCCACTTATTGAATATTTCTATTTTTTTCAAAGAGCAAGTGTAATGTTCTAATGAAAAGTAGGATTATTGGGCTAAAATTATCTAGGAACCACTCTTGCTGTCTATTATACAAAATTGTTTCTCAATAGGGCTTTCCCAAATCACCCCATTACCAGCCAAGGGTGAGTATATGTGTGTGGCTGTTTCACTTTCAATGCACCAAAATCCTGTCTTTGCTATTAGATTCTTTTTCTAATGTAATAAGTGTAACAGGTTGCCTCTCAGTGAACACCATATAAATTAGAACCTGAATTTTAGGAAGGATAAATAAGATGTAAGAAAGAAGACCAACAAAATAAAATAAAATAAAAGCTTGCAAGTAAGAAAATTTTCTACTCCTAAATCTCTTGAAAATGAACCTTAGTGTATACTATTTATAATTCTTCCTTTCTTTCAGACATCATGATTTACAGGGAAAATGGTAACCCTGCATGCACATGCTACCCTGCCAGTAAGGATCCAGTTTCAGAGACTAAAACGAAAATGCAAATCTGACATTTTATACTTTTTAAAAAGGGGTACACTTCATAAAAGACAAAACTGTAAGCAGAGGATAATGGGCAGACAAGGCAAAACCTAGAGATTTCTTTTGAGAGGTTTTAGAAAGAAAAGAAATTAAAACGTATGAACCAATATCATCCCCCAAAACATTCGATCTTGATGGATCTAACTTCCCTGGATCTGGTGTGGAAATTTAAGACTAACATCTAGACTCTTCAGCTCTAGACCGTTATGTGTAGAAAGCAGTAGCAGGCTAAGGTGGCCTCTGTGGCCCTTGCCACAAGCTCTGGGGCACTCAGCTTTAACTGTGAGATTCGGCCAGAAGAGGAAGCGGCCCTGAGCTCAACCTCGAACAGTGAAGACTGAAACGACAGGCGCATTTAAAAAGTTGTGGTGGGGACCAGCAGTTGGCATAATGACTATGTCCCTGGACTCCCATGTAGTCGACTGCGGTTCAAGTCCTAGACCCAGTGGCTTAAACTCACGCTGGGCACGTGTGTGTGTCCAAGATCCCGAGAGGGGAATGGAAGAGACGGGATTGCTGTGTGGTCATCCTCCCTGTGGGGGTGATTTCTTGCTTTCTGTCTCTTTGTCTCTCTCTGTCTTTCCGGTGAGGGTATGTGCCCTATAGCAAAAACCTCTCAAAAAGAAAAAAAAGTTGTGGTCAGACTGTGGAGATAAACAGTTCTAAAATAGATCGGATGCAGACTTGATTGACCATTTCCAACTCACTGTTCGTTTATCAGAGAAACGTATAAAATCTTCAGAAAGTAATGGAATTGAAGTGCACACCTAGTAATACAATGATCTGTTTCCAAATGCCATACCCTAAACTTTTGAATGATGTAAACTAATCATCCATACGATTTGGTCATATAGCAGCAGAAAAGTATGTTTTAAAAAAAAAATCCATTTCTGGTCTAAATCATTCTAGAACGTAGGTTGTTAAGAGGTCATTTATGTAAAGTGCTTAGTGTAGTCAATTCTTCATTTATTCAACAAACTGAACACCTACTAGGTACTAGAAATCCAGAGGTGAATAAAAACAAGTAAGGTCATGCAAGAAGGGGCTTAAAGTGAATAGTCTTTGCACTATCACTGTAGGGTATGCGAAAGAAAGCTCGGAACAGAGACCTAATCTACTACTCGCTTTAGAAAACACCTGAGCATCAACCAAGGGAGGCCAGGAGAGGCTTGTTTAGAACCACGAGGTACTCCACAGCTGAAGCACGCGGCTTTGCTGCCCTTAAACCAACCCTATAAAAGAATGAGCACAGAGTGGCTGGGCCAGGACATTCTCCAACAGAGACGCTGGGTTCATCTAGCTTCTGCTTTTTATTTGTTGGTCTTTTCTCGGTTCACAGCCCTTCCCCTAGGGATACCCTCTCTCTTCACCCTCTGGCTGGGGCCCGTGGAGCCCTAACAGTCACTTTAGTACAGAAGATAATGAGAGGGAACACTCCGGAGGCCTCAGAAAAGAGAGAAAAGAAAAATATTCAGAGTAAGGAGTGGATGTACAGTCAGTTGGGCATAAAACAGGGAAACCTCTCAGATATATGTATGTTTGAATGTTGTCCTGTATATGAAAAGTACGTCATATAAAAAGTACCAAAGTTAAGAAATTTAGAAGTAAAAAATCTAAAAGAGTTAAGAGATTTAGAAACTCAAACTTAGAAGTTAAAAGTTAAGAGATTTCGAAGTTAAGAGATTTGGAAGTTAGGAGATTTGGAAGCTAAGATTTAGGAAGTTAAATTTAGAAGTTAGAGAAGGCTAGGAGAGTAATTAGAAAGCTAAGGTTAAGAAAATGTATTAAAAGGTTAAGAAATTTAAAAGGCCAAGAAGAAATTTGCAAAGTGAAGAGATTTATTAAAAGGCTAAGAAATTGAGGGCTATGACATATTGGAAGGCTAGGAAGAAATTTAAAAAGCTAAAAAAGAAAAGTAACAATTGGAGGAGTCAACTTGAAGTTGGGACTGAAGCAGAGAAAACTCTCCAAGAAAAAGTAAAAAAGAATTGGCAGAGTAAAAAATCTAGGGGTAGCAAAAAAAAGTTGAAAAAAAATAAAGTCCCCAGTTTAATATTAAAATAAAAGCTCCGCAAATTTGAAAGGTCAGGTGTAAAACAGAAAGCTATCCAAGAAAAATAGGTATGTTTAACTGCAAAAGTGTATGGCAAGATGTTTAAGGGCAAAGTCTACTGGGCTCAAACGAAAGGGAGGAGACACAGGGAGTCCTTAAAGTAGGTTCAGGCTTTGCACTATCTATACTATGGCTGCAGGGCATGTGAATGCTCTAAAGGAAGACAATCTACTGCTGGGCTTTACAGCTAGGAGAAACCTGAGCCTCAGCTGGAGAAGGCCAGCAGAGACTTGTTTAGAACCCTTGGTGCTCCACAGCTGAAGCTCTGGGCTTTGTCTTCCCTCTAAGAGAAGGAGCACAGAGGCTTGGGGCCACATGCTCTCCAGCAGAGATGCAGAGTCCGTCTGACCCCTCCCCCCTTTTAATTGTCCTTTCTCAATCCGTACTCCTTCCTCTGGGCTACCTTATCTCTTTGCCCTCAAGTAGGGACAAGGTTAGGACCAGGAGATGACATAACTGTGAAGTCACTGGACTCCCACAGGACCGGTTTCAGTCCTGGACCCAGCAGCTTAAAACTCACCCTGGGGGGATCAACTGCTGGCATAAAGTCTATGTTGCTGGACTCCCATTGTAGTCGACCACGGTTTGAGTTCTGGACCCGGTGGCTTAAACTCACACTGGGCACGTGTGCATGCCGAGAGGAGAATAGAGGAGAAGGGATTGCGGTGAAGCCATTCCCCCTGGGGAGGGAAGGGGGTGATTTCCTGCTTTCTGTGTCTCTTTCTGGCGAGCGCACACTCCATGTAGCAAAAACCACTTCAAAAAGAAGTAACTCACCCTGGGACCAGCAGGCACCTGACATGTTTCTCAAACCACTGGTGCTAAGATTTCAACCATGAGGTCAGCCATATGGGACCCAGGTCCTTTAACCACCAGGCAATGGGGCTGGCCCAAGAATCTATCCTTCATTTTTAACAGTGCTCTGTGTTCTCTCCCTCCTTCCTCTGGGGCAGTGCCCCACCTGCATGGGCACATGCATGCATTCCACTTTTCTGATAATTCCAAGACTTTGCTTCATATTAGGGGATTAAGAACTCCTTCCTTTCTCCCTTTTTGCTATCAGGCACACACACTCACCAGTACAAAGACAAAAACAGAGGGAAAGTGAGAAATCACCCCCCGGAGGTGTGGGGGAATGGCCACACCACAATCCCTTCTCCTCCATTCTTCTCTTGGAATTTGGGTACATATGCACACATGCCCAGTGTATTTTTCAAGTCATCAGGTCCGGAACTTGAACCACATAGTTGACCCTGTGTAATCCAGCCACCTTAACCACCACGCCACCTGCTGGTCCCAGAAACTCCTGATCCAAAGAATCTGTACCATAGGTATTCACAACAGCCAACTATGAGATTTAGTTACTGGAACTGCAGCTTAACTCCCCCCCCCCCCAAAAAAAAAAATCACCATTTCATTCACGCATTCCTTCATACTAAACAAATACCATTTAAAGAGAGAACAGCTGGCTTTATATACAAAGAACAAATTTTGAGCAAGGAAGGAGAAGTTACTGTGTAAAGTCTTTACAATCTAAATGATGTATAGTGACTAAATGTATAAATTAAAATGTACAGAACAACAACAAAAATACTTTCATGTTTTCGAACTGAGGTGCTTTTCTGTATCACTGCCATTTACATTTATTTTCCTCCCTTGAATGTAGGTTATAGGATTTGTTACTGAGACATTGATGAATTGATTCTTCTGAGGTTAGAAATAGCCTAACTCTAGTTCTCAATATTGTCTTCACCAATTTAAAAGACATCAGATAACCTTTGGATGCATGTTCCAAGTTTGCTTTTGGAAATCCTCTGGGCAAAAGTGCAGGAACCCCAGAAACGGAGACCACACTAGCAAAATACATCTCGGCTAGGACAGGAGTGAGGAGAAATGGGGCCCAGGCTTGGACGTCGCCATCAATTCCCTGTAGACATACTTTGATTTCTATAAAGGCCTCATCATAAATGAAAGTCAAGAGTCATGCTACAGCTCTGCCCCAAGGCACAGGTCTTCATTTTGCATTTTGACAAAACTTCAAATACATTCAAGTAAGGCAAAAAGCTCCAAAATGTCATAGAACTATAGAAGCTTTCTGATCACAGCTTAAAGAGATACACATGAGGTTTCCTTAATTGGACTCACCTGGGATGATTTAACCTGAAACAGGAAGCACATGAGTAACTGGTTTTGTTCTTACTTTTAAATAATAGGCAATCATCAAAAAAGAATTTTAGCTAATTACCTGGAATTCTTGTTAAAGTAAAGATTTATCCAGAACTCTTTGGATTCTTATTTAATTAGGGATGTGAGACCTGCACACTGACTTGGGTTTTTTGTTTGATTTTTTTTTTTCTTTGTTAGCACTGACTTGAAAAAAAATCATCCCTGGTATGTACAAAGTTAAAACCATAAAGAAGAATATGGTTCTATTTTTTTTTTAGGTATGTATCTGGATTCATAAATATATGAACAAAAAGTTCCAGAATAATATACACCTACATATCAATAGTGGTTATCTATTTCCTTTTTAAATAATTATTTAACTTTATGTTTTTTTTTTTTTTTTTTTTTGATTGACCAGACAGAGAGAAAGGGAAAGTAAGCTGCCAGGCCTAAGACTTGAGCCATAGTCGGCCATGTGGGAGTCTAGTGCCTTGACCACCACACCACCTGGTGGCCCCATTAGCAGTTATTTCTGTGTTGTAGGATTACAGGGATTTTCAGTTTTCTTTCTGCTTTCCTTTGTTTCTAAATCTATCAGAAAAATACAGCCATTATAGTTTTTAAAAATTATTTACCACCTACGGGTTGGCAGGTGATGTGGTAGTTAAGGGCACTGGTCTCCCACATAGCCGACCACAGTTTGAGTACGGGACTACGGGACCTGGTGGCTTGTTTTCCTCACATTCTCTCTCTCTCTCTCTCTCTTTCTCATTCTGTCCTCTTGTCAGATTAAGATAAATATATATATATATATATATATATTTACCTATATTTATATATATTTATTAATAAATATATTTATTTATTTAAATAAATACATTTATATATTAAATATATTTAAATACATTTATATATTAATAAATATATTTATTAATATAAATATATTTATTTATATTTATTTATATTATTAAACTTAAATCATTCTTTTTTATTTTTTGGAGAGGTTATTTTTTTTTTCCGCTATAGGGCACGTGCGCTCACCAGACAGAGAGAGACATAGAGACAGAAAGCGAGAAATCACCCCCCAAAGGGGATGGTCACGCCACAATCCCTTCTCCTCCTTTCTCCTCTCAGGATCTTGGGCACGCACGCACACGCACCCGGCGTGAGTTTTAAGCCACCGGGTCTGGGACACAAACCGCGGTCGACTACGTGGGAGTCCAGCGACATAGCCATTACGCTAACTGCTGGTTCCCAATAATTCTTTTATAAAAATTATTTACCCTAGACTCCTAAAATATTCAGGCAAGAAGCCATTTTAAAGCTGAGGTGTGTCCTGGCCTGTTCAGGAAAGCTATGCTCTTATCTCCTAGACTCCCAAAATATTCGGACAAGTGGAGAAAAGATTTTTGTCACAGAAAGACCAGAAACCACTGCAGAGGCACAAGAAACATGAGAAACCAAGAAAATATCTGTCCCCTAAGGGAAAAGAACGATCCCTCATCATCCACAGATAGTACAGTAGAACTCGTGGAAATTTCAGATAGAGAATTCAGAATATTCATAGTGACAAAACTAAATGAGATACAAGAGCTGAGAGATAATAAACTCCAGAAGATGCAGGAGAAAAGAGACAAGTTCCAGGAAGTGTTGAAGTTCTTCCATGACCTGAAAGAGGAAATACACACCATTAAAAAGAATCAAATGGAGCTATTAGAGATGACTGCTGCCATTCAGGAAATCAAAACCTCCTTCAAAAGTATTAAAAGCAAATTAGTCCATGCAGAAAATCAAATCTCCCCTATTGAAGGCAAAAACCTCTGATCTGGAAAAAACAACCAAAAAAAACCAGAAAATAACCCCCAAAAGAGAATACTATACAAGAAATACTGGACAGTATTAAGCCCCCAAACATCTGAATAATCAGTATCCCAGAAGGTGAGGAAACTAATAAGGGCATTGATAATCTATTCCATGAAATCTTGGAAGAAAACTTTCCAAATCTAGGGATGCATTCAAATATCCAGACCCAAGAAATACAAAGGACCCCTAATAGAATCAACCCAAGAAGATCTCCAAGGCACATCATAGCCAGACTGGCCAATCTACAGACAAAGACAAGATACTAAAATTGGCAGGAGAGAAACATCAGGTTACTTATAAAGGTTATCTAATCAGGCTAACTTCAGACCTCTCATCAGAAACAATGTGAGCAAGAAAAGAATGGGAAAATATATTCCAAGTGTTAAGTGAAAAATAGTTTCAACCAAGAATAGTATACCCGGCAAGATTATCTTTCATATGGAAAGAAAGGATAAAAACATTTTTAGATAAACAAGACCTGAAAGAATTTGCCAATAGCAGACCCACTCTTCGAGAAGTTCTGAAAGGAGTGCTCTACCAGGAAAAGTAAAGACACATACAGAAATAAGAGAACAAAAGGCAACCAAGAAAATGACCAATTTAATGCTAGGGACAAGAAATATCAATAATATTGAATGTTAAGATTGGACCACAATAACACTGCATATTCAACAGAAGAGAATTTGAACATAAGACTGAAGTGGCGAAATAGAATTTTATCACTTGAGTAAAACATTACTGATTTTTTTTCTATGCTTTGTTTTCCCAATTTAAGCATTTTACTTTCTTTTGAGTTGTTGATAGGTTCAGCAATTTGATAAAATATTTTTCTTGTTTGTTTCTTTAAATGGAAACAAACTTTTCTTCCTTCCTGATCTCTCTGGAATTGGAAAATATTTAGGAGTATTCTTATTTTGTGGAAGAAGGGTTATTTGCCTAAGTTCAATAATGCTTGCATTGCATTGAAATAGAAATTGGAAATACTCATTATTGGACAGGGCTTTGACTGGAATGACATACCTGAAGATTAATCAGAAAACTATGGAACTAAGGTGGATCTCAAGTAAGCCAACAGAGGCTCTTAGAAAGGTGGCCTGGCACCATAAATAGTTCCGCCTGGCAGAGAGGATTAGAGAAAATATATGAAAGAATTTATAATATAGAATAACCTGGACTTTTCCAGCCCAGCATTGTAATCAGTAGAGATTGCAAAAGAGCAACCACACCAGAGGATTATCAAGAATATTTAAAACCATACTGTTTCTGTTGTTATAGATCACAAAATTATACAAATTTATAAGAAATATTTTGAACATTACCTTTAAAATTCAGCATTTTGAAATTTTGAAAGTTGTTTATTAACTGTCAAGAACTATGAAGTATGAGCAAACATTTTTTGATATGTAAAGTAAATGTGGGAAAATGAAAATAATTTAAAAATATTTACCACATAAACCTTTCAAATACATTAATTTCTGCTATTCTGAAGAGGGTTCAACTGGAAAACACACTTTTACAAATGAGGAACGTCTCAGGTTAAGGAATTTAATAGTTATTCTTAAGCCAACTCAAAAGCATTCATTTTCAAAGTTTTCTTAGGAGGAAACTAGTGAAAGATTTATAATATCCATATCCCACTACATCCTGACCTATCCCTGGATATAGATTTACAGAGCCAACTGCCTACTCAGCATCTACACTGGCATATTAAAAATAGCTCAAAATTAACATATCTCAAATTGAAATTTGTCACTTCTATGCCAGCTTCCCTCCACAACCTTCTTTTCCCCTTCCAAATAGGCTGCTACCATTTACTCATTTGCTCAGTCAATAACTTGGAAGCATTCTTCACTATTTCTTTTCCCTTAAACCTGATGACCAAACTGTCAAGAAGTTCACTTTTTTCCTAATTTATAACAAATCTTGATTTTTTTTTCCCAGCACCTCTGTCAACTTTATTGTGCCCTGATATTTAGGTGGATATTGAAGCTATATGTAACTGGCAATTTATGACTACCCATTTCTCTTTATTTTTATTTTATTTATTTTATACTTTGAATCACTACACATCACTTAGCTTGCAAAGTGAATTTACCCAACATGAATATACTTCACACCTGTCCAGTTGAGGATACTATACATGTTATCATCTACAGATGATTCATTTTTATATCCCATAGATGTCTTGCCTCTCTTTTTCTCAATTTATTTCCTCACACTCTTCCCCCTTCTCTTCTTCCCACAATGTCTCCGGTATCCATAACCATTTTCCATGCTTCTACAGCCTCATATCTTTCAGTTTCCGCCATACAGTGTGGATAGTCCAGTGGATATGTTAAGTGGAAACATACAGTATCTCTCTTTCATAGCCTGGCTTGCTTCACTCAGCAGTAAATATTCCATATTTGTCCACTTTCTATTGAATGCTAGGATCTTTTTTTTATGGCTGAGTAGTATTCCATAGAGTATATGTGCCACACTTTTCCAACCCATTCATCTGTTTGTGGACATTTGGGTTGGTTCCATGTCTTAGTGATTGTGAATAATGCTGCAATAAACATTGATGGGCAAGCACTTTTCTGACTAAGCATTCTCCTATCCTTTGGGTAGATACCCAGGAGTGGAATTGCTAGATCATACGGTAATTCTAACTGTAGACCTTTGAGGAACCTCCATGTTGTTCTCCACAGTAACTGAACCAATTTGCATTTCCACCAACAGTGTAGGAGAGTTCCCTTTTCACCACAGGCCTGCCAGCACTTATACTTTTTAGAATCTTAGTCATTCTGACAGGGGTTAGGTGGTATCTCATTGGGATTTTCATCTGCATTTCCCTTATGACGAGGGATATTGAGCATTTTTTCACATGCTTTTTAGCTGTTCATATGTCTTCCTTAGAGAATTGTTTGTTCAGCTCATTTTGCCATCTTTTAATTGAGTTGATCGATTTTTTTTCAGATAAGCTTCTTCAGTTTCCTGCATATTCTAGTTACCAGACTCTTATTTGAGGCATAGTTTACAAATATATTCTCCCATTCCAAGGGTTGTTGATTCACACTAATTACTGTGTCTTTTGTCGTGCAGAAACTTTTTAATCAGATGTAATCCTACTTGTCTATTTTGGGGATTATTGCCTGTGTGTTGAAGGTCTTATTAAGAAGTCTTTGCCTACACCCATGTCTCTAAGAGTTTCTCCATTGTTTTCCACTAGTAGTTTTATAGTTTTGATCTACTTTGAGTTGATTTTTGTTAATAATGAGAGACAGGGGTCCAAACTCATCTTTCTATAGGTGGATACCTAGTTTTTCCAGCACCATTTGCTGAAGATGTTTCCTTTTCCCCACTAGATTGACTGGTGCCCTTTGCTAGAAATCAATTGGCTGGGGGCTAGCAGGTGGCTAAAGGATTCTCACATAGCCGACTGCAATTCAAGTCCTGGATCTGGTAACTTGGTTTCCCTCTCTCCCTCTCTGTCTGGTCAAATTAAAAAATAAAAATAACAAAAGGAATTAAATAAATCTAAAAAAAAAAGCAGTGTGTTGTATATTTTGGGGCTCATTTCTGGGGTCTCTATTCTGTTCCATTGGTCCACATGTCTTTTATTGTGCCAATACCATGGTGTTTTGATTATCACAGCTTTGTAATATATTTTGGGGTCAGGGAGTGAGATGCCCTCTACTCCACTCTTTTGTGCAGGATTTCTGTGGGATCTTTTATGATTCTAGACAAATTCTATGATTGTCTTTTCTAGATATCTGAAGAATGTCTCTGGTAATTTGATTGGGATCACATTAAATATGTAGATTAATTTAGGTAGAATTACTATTTTGATTATATGAATTCTTCAAATCCAGGAACATGGGATTTCCTTCCACTTTTTTTGTCATTTTCAGGTTTTTTTTAAGATTTTTGTAATTTTCCTTGTAAAGGTCTTTGACTTCTTTGGTGAGATTTATTCATAGGTATCTTATATCCTTTGTGGTTATGGTAAATGGGATTATTTTCTTCAATTATATCTCAGTCTGCTTGTTTATATATAGAAATGCCATAGATTTTTGTATAGTTGATTTTGTATCCTGCGACTTGACTGCATTCGCTTATTACTTTCAGGGTTTTTTTCATGGATATCTTTGGGTTTTCTATGTCTACAATCATGTCATCTGCAAATAGAGATAATTTCACCTCTTCTTTCTCTATTTGAATGCCTTTTATTTTACTCTTTTTCGGATTGTATTGGCTAGGACTGTCAGCACTATACTGAAAAGGAATGGAGATAGTAGGCAGCCTTGTCATGTCTTGTACCAGCTTTTCCCCATACAGTATAGTGTTAGCTATGGGTTTTCATAGATGGCTTTTTATTGTATTGAGAAATGACCCTTTTATGCTGAGTCTTAATCATGAAGGGATGTTATATTTTATTGAATGCTTTTTCTGCATCGATTGATAGTCCATTTTGTGTTGCTATAACAAAATACTAGGTCATTTATAAAGAACAAACAGCTATTTTCTCACAGTTCAGAAGTCCAAGATCCCAGGGCCAGCATTGGGTGAAGGCCTTCTTGCTGCATCCTCATGTAGCAGAGGGTGGAAAGCCAAGTGAGAACCAACTCCCTCCAGCAGCTCCTTTAATAAGGACACCTAATTCTACTTATCTGGCAGAATCCCTCATACCCTAATCATTTCTTAAAATTGGTCACATTGGCCACATCCAACTTTTAGAAAAGACCCATTCAAACCATAGTGACAAGCTTCATTTAAACACACACACACAGGGCTAGGTCTGTGGTCTAATGGTTAAGGCAGCTAGATCTCACCTGGCCGACTGTAAGGTCCCAGTCCTGGACCTGGTGCCTCGAGAAACATACTGGGCACGAGTGCCTGGGTGCTAAAATCCTGAAAGGAAGGAGAGATGAAGAGGAAGAGATTTAGGCATGACCATTCCCCACTATGGGGTTGGGGGAAAGTGCTTTCTCCTCTCCCTCTCTCTTGCTTTGGAGAGAGCATGTGTCCCCAAGTTAAAAATATATATATACTAAAAAAAAAAAAGTGCAATCCTTGATACATTTCAAATGAACTTTAAATAGGACCATAAAATTATACCACATAGAAAAAGAAACACAGTGACATAACTATTACACACAGTAACTATAATGTAAAATAGTATGACAGTTGAAACCAAATACATCGGTTACATCAGTAAAAATGTGAATGAGATTGAACATACCGCGCTTTTTTAAAAAAAGCTGTTTTCAAACTGCCTCAGAAAACAAGTCAACTGCAGGCTGCATATAGAGATACATCTAAATGATCCAAACAGACTAAAAATAAGGGGATGAGCAAAGAAATACCACTTAAATGTAAACAGTAAAAAATCCCAGTTGGAATAAATAAAACTGCCTTTGTTCACAAACAAATAATTGTCTATGCAGTGAATTTTAAAAACTGATCAAAAAAAACTATTGAGGACTGGCCTCAGCACAGTGGTGATGGGGATGTATGGTACGAGCTGGATCTCACATGGCCAGCTGCAGTTCAAATCCCAACCCCGGTTGCTTGAAAACATGCTAGGAGAGTGCGCATGAAGGCCTAAAATCCTGACAGGATGGAGAATTGGAGGGAAAAGAATTGAAGCATGACGATGCCCCATGGGGGAGGGGGGTGCTTTCTGTCTCCTGTTTCTCTCTAGTGAGCACAAATGTTCTCTGGCCAAAAAAAAAAAAAAAAAAAAAAAAAAACCAACTAAAAAAACTACTGGAACTAATAAATGATTACAGCAAGATTGTAGGATGCAAGGTCGATATATGCAAGTCAATTGCGGCCCCATATTCTACCAATGAAGTAAAATTTTAAGATTAAAAACACATAGGAACTGGGACCAGCAGTTAACGTAATGGCTATGTCGCTGGACTCCCACGTAGTCGACCGTGGTTCGAGTCCCAGACCCGGTGGCTTAAACTCACTCCAGGTGCATGTGCGTGCATGCCCAAGATCCCAAGAGGAGAATGGAGGAGAAGGGATTGTGGCGTGGCCATCCCCCCTGGGGGGTGATTTCCTGCTTTCTGTCTCTCTGTCTCTCTCTGTCTGTCTGGCGAGCACACGCACCCTATAGCAAAAACCTCTCCAAAAAAAAAACACATAGGGACTTGGGACTGGCAGGTGCCATGGTAATTAAGGCATTGGACTCCCACATGGCTAACTGCAGTTCAAGTCCTGGACCTGGTAGCTTGCTTTCTCACTTTCCCCCCTTTCTGTCTTTCTCTGGTCAAAGTATTATTAATAATAATAATAAATAAAATTAATAAATATTTCTTAGATTTTTAGTGTAGTGTCCATGCACTTGCCAGAGAGACAGAGACAGAAAGACAAAGAGCAAGAAATCATCTCCCTGGAAGTAGCAATTGGCATAATGGTTATGTTACTGGACTCCCATGTAGT
Source organism: Tupaia tana (assembly GCA_026018925.1). NCBI lineage: Eukaryota > Metazoa > Chordata > Mammalia > Scandentia > Tupaiidae > Tupaia > Tupaia tana. The sequence goes on from JAKSZU010000010.1 coordinate 65,645,503, forward strand.
TGACCATGGATCGAGTCCTGGACCTGGTGGCTTAAATTCACACCGGGCGCATGTGCGTGCGTGCCCAAGATCCTGAGAGAAGAATGGAAGAGAAGGGATTGTGGCGTGGCCATCCCCCCGGGGGTGTTTTTTTGCTTTCTGTCTCTGTCTTTCTGGCAAGCACATGCGCCCTATAGCAAAAAAAAAAAAAAAAAAAAAAAAAAAAAAAAAAAATCACTGTTTTTTTCCACTTATTTTCTCTTTTATTCTCATCTCAAAATGTAATTTGTGCTTTAAGGGCCAGATCCCAAATCTCAAACTCTTCAGAGGTCTTCAGAGGTTTCTCACTGCAGTTCATGATACTGCCACCACTCTCTGAATTTCCTTGCATTTTACTGTCAAAAAATTTTTTTGCCGGGACCAGCAGTTAGCGTAATGGCTATGTCACTGGACTCCCACGTAGTCGACCGTGGTTCGAGTTCCAGACCCGGTGGCTTAAACTCACGCCGGGTGCGTGTGCGTGCGTGCCCAAGATCCCTAGAGAAGAATGGAGGAGAAGGGATTGCGGCGTGGCCATCCCCCCCAGGGGGGTGATTTCTCACTTTCTGTCTCTCTGTCTCTCTCTGTCTGGCGAGCGCATGCGCCCTATAGCAAAAACCTCTCCAGAAAAAAATCTTTTTTGCCTCATTTAAAAATCTTACCGTAAGAACCAGAAGATGGTGTAATAGTTACATCTCTGGACTCCCACATAGTTGACCACAGTTCAAGTCTTGGACGTGGCAGTCTAAAAACTCACACCAAGGGACCAGCAGATAGTGTGATGGTTACACCACTGGACTCCCATGTAGTTGACAGTGGTTTGAGTCCCAGACCCAGTGGCTTAAACTCATTCCAGGTGCATGTGCATGCATGCCCAAAATCCTGAGAGGAGAATGGAGGAGAAGGGATCACCATGTGATCATCCCCACTGGAGGGGAGGGGTGATTTCTCACTTTCTGTCTCTGTCTTTCTGCTTAGTGCATGCATGCTAAACCAAAAAACTCTTTAAAAATAATCTTATTTTATATAGTCATGCAACTGTATAATGACATCTTGGTAATGATGAACCACATATACAACAGTGATCCTATAAGATGATGGAGCTGAGGGATTAGCAGGTGGCATGGTGGCTAAGGTGCTTGACAGTTCCACATGGCCGACCATGGTTTGCGTTCTGGACTTGGTTGCTTATTTTCTCACTTTCCCTCTTTCTCTCTCTCTCTGGTCAAATGAAAATAAATGAATGAATAAATAAATAATTAAAACAATTCTTTAAAATTAAAAAAAAAAGATAATGGAGCTGAAAGATTCCTATCACCTAGTGACATTTTAGCTATCATCACATCATAGTACAATGTACTATTCACGCCGGCGTAAACAAGCCCACTGTGGTGCAAATCATATAAAAGCATAGTGCATACAATTATGTATAGTACAGAGTCGACAAGGACAATAAACAACTATGTTCCTGGTTCATGTATCTACTATACTACATGCTGTACTTTCTGCTGTTATTTTAGCATACATTCCTACTTACAAAAACAAAGACAAACCTTTACTGTAAAGCAGCATGCCACGTCGCCAGCAGCAGCCCGTACATCTGGTGTTTACCTTGTCTCGTGATTGCGTCATTTTCTCTTGTGCTCAATTTAATCTCCTGTTTTGCTCAATATGGCCCTTCAGTGGGACGAAATGTGAAGTGAAAAGCATACAACTGATGAGTCTGACCTGTGTCGGTTTAACAAAAAAGTTTAAAAAATAAAAAACTTAAACTATAAAATGTGGGCCAGCTCCATAGCCTAGTGTTTAAGGGAGTCAGATCTCATATGGCCGACCACATAGTTTGAACCCTGGACCTGACAGCTTGACCAACATGTTGGGTATGTGTGTATGCATGCCCCAAATCCTGACAGAATAGAGGAATGGAAGAGAAGGGATTGTACCTTAACCAAGCCTTATGGGGGGGGAGATGCTTTCTTCTCCTCTCCTTCTGTCTGTCAGAGGGCACATGTTTTTAAAGAAAGACATGTATTTTTAAAGAAAAAACCCATAGAAAAAGGATAAAAAAAGAAAAAATAATTTTTGTACAGCTGTATATTTTTTTAAGAATTATTTAACTTTATTGTTATTTTCCAGTTTGATCAAAGAGAGACAGAAAGAGAGAGAGGGAAAGTGAGGAAACAAGCCACCAGGTCCAGGGCTTGAACCATGGTTGGCCACATGGGAGTCTAGTGCCTTTAACCACCATGGTACCTGCTGGCCGCCCCTATGTTAAGTGTTATTACAAGAGTCAAAATTTCTTTAAAAAAATTTAAAGTTAATAAAGTAATAATGTTTAAGGCCAGTGGGTGGTATGGTGGTTAAGGCCCTAGATTCCTTCATTGTTGATTGCAGTTCAAGTCCCGGACCTGGTAGCTTGCCTTCTAACTCCACACCACTACCCCCCACCAGTCTCTCTCTGCTCAAATTAAAAATAATAAATATTTTTTAAAGTTACAGTAAGTTGGAACCAGCAGTTAGTGTAATGGCTATGTCGCTGGACTCCCACGTAGTCTACCACGGTGCGCGTCCCAGACCCGGTGGCTTAAAACTCACGCGGGGCGCGTGTGCATGCGGGCCCAGGATCCCGAGGGGAGAATGGAGGAGAAGGGATTGCGGCGTGACCATTCCCCCTGGGGGGTGATTTCTCGCTTTCTGTCTCTCTCTGTCTGTCTGGCGAGCGCACGCACCCTATAGTGAAAATCTCTCCAAAAAAAAAAGAAAAGAAAAAGAAAGTTAGAGTAAGTTAAAGTTAATTGATTACTGAGGGAAGTTTTTTAAAAAGAAATTTAGTGTGGCCTAAGTGTACAGTGTTTATGAAGTCTACAGTAGCAAACAACAATGTCCTAGGCCTTCACATCCACTCATCACTCTCTCACTGACTCACCCTGAGCGACTTCCAATTCTGCAAACTCCATTCATGGAAAGTGCCCGTGCCCGTATCCCATTGTCTGTCCTTTCTACGGTATCTTTGCGATACCTTTCCCATGTTTCGTTACGTTTCAATACACAAATACCTACCATTGTATTATAACTTGTCTATATTATTCTGTACAGCAACGTGTGACACAGGTTTGTAGCCTGAGAGCAACAGGTTCTATGGGAATATAGCCTAGGCGAGTGACAGGCTTTACCTAGAGTTTTGTGTAAGGTTATTCTATGATTTCCACACAACAAAACTGCCTGCCGACACAGTTCTCAGAACGTATCTCCATCATTAAGTGACACGTGACCGGACCTGTTTACGTTGGCTCTTCTGGAATGTTTTCAGCTTGTGGAGGGGAAAGACGCATGTCCTGCACTTTCTTACACCAGTCTGTCTTATGCATAGACAAGTGCTCAGTCCAGAGTAGATGCCCTGCGTGTCTACTTGCTGACTGAGTTTAATTTAACCTGAGCTTCACTGTGAGGCTGCAATGTGTATTTGACTCCAATACAGGTCAGCAATGTAACCTATTGTTGTGGATGCTGCAAGCTCCCCACCCCCCCTTTTTTCCCTTCTGTTTGGTTAACTATTCTGTCCCCTTCTTGTCCTGGAGAGGGAGACCCGCAGTAATCAGTTCTGCTGAGTCCTCAGGATTGGGGACAGACACATGGGATTCAGGTATGAGAGAAAGAGCAGCACCTGGCCAGGGTTCTTAGGTGACAATTAGAACAGAGTAATTTGTTACATAGCCTGAGCACCAGAGCTTAACTCTACCCTGGAATCACTTCATGAAGAACTAATTAGAAACATGCCTAAGTATACACTCCACCAAGCTGAGTTTCCTGTGGCTGTGAGTCACTTCTGCGGGACTGCGGCCATGGTTATTGTGTCTCGAGGTGTGACTCCCTGGTTCTGCAGAGTATCACCTGTGGGTAGAAGAGCCCAACGGGGCTGACACCTCTCTCCCGTCAACTGGCAGCTGGCTCTCCCCTGCAGTGCTGACACCCCTACTTCTCTTTCACAGCATAAGAAAATAGCCCGAGTGATTCATTTTCAGGAATAACTTAACAAAAGGTGCCTAAACAGCTTGCAGATGTGACAACTCCAAAAGTACACATTCCCAAAAAGGCTCTGAAGCCCAGAAACAACACTTCACCCTAGAGAAGTAACTTCTCAAGATGGTGGCTGGTCACCAGCCCTTTGTTCCTCTTTTACTGCCTGGCTCTTCTCCCTCCTCAGGACATTGGGTGGGGCTTTTACCACAGGCCTGTCCTGAGCCTACGCCTTTCTGCCACACAAGAGAGGGATAGGGACAAGAAGTGTTTATGAGAGAATAAAAAAACTGAGGCGACGTCCAGGAAGATTGCACACCGCATAGTACTTAACCAGTGAGGAAACGGGGGAGGGACTTGCACACTAGGGAATAAATCTTGTTGTAACCATTCCAGGAGTGCCTGGCCATCAGACCCCTGATCTTGCAAGACAGCCCTTAAAGTCTCGCGTCTCTGAACCTCGTGTCTCTGGGTCCCTTCTTTGGCATTGGACCAGCGAGCGTGTCCCTCACAGTCGGCACGCACTGCTTGGCTCTTTTTGCTTCCTTTTATGCTGTTGCGCTCTCCCTCATGCATTCTCACCTATACATTTCCTCGCTCCTTCCCTGAAGCTTATTTCCCCTACGAAAACCCCATCATAAAAAATATTGTGTCGCTGGGAGAAGTCATGATGCATTTTCGCATAGAAAACAGAAAACTACATCATGACTTTCCTGATGACCTAATTAGAAAGGGCTGATTTTTTAGGCAGTGCTTTAAAGAGGACACTGCTAGCACCATATAAGAAACAGGTTTTCAGTATCTGTTGGGTTGTCAGAAAAATCAAGACATATATTTTCATTTTTTAATGTAAAAATGCATCATGACTTTTTCAACTACCCAATAGCACTTTGGACTCCATAATACATACACTATATACTGTGTATGCCAGCGTGTGTATGGAAACACACCCAAGTGTTCCAATTCCAAAGGGCCCTATCACAGAAAGGACATGGTAAGTCCTTGCCAGTAAAAGCCATTTGTGAGAATTCTCTCCACAACGTCCAGTACCTGCTCTGCTTTTTCGGGCCTATTCCAGTTCTTCCGGCCTGATGCTGTCAAGCTTCTTTCCAACTCCTGAATTCCACCTGGATGATAAACCCTCTCCCAACCTCTGAGACTTCATCTTTTCTGCACGCAAAAGGGAGAGAGAGAGAGAGATAAAGATGTTTTCAAAAATGTTATGGAAAATGCGTCTTATGAAGAAAACATGCATGGATTTTGAAATTCTTTTGAACCAAAATAGTCATACTTTTGTTTTTTTTGTATTTTCACTTATTGTTAGGTTGATTCTTCTGACAAGTCAATCTTGACTTTTTGCATTTTTTTAAAGAGAATTTTGCTGAAGGACGCGTGCGCTCACCAGAGAGACAGAGACAGAAAGCAAGAAATCATCCCCCGGGGGAATGGCCACACCAGGCAATCTCTTCTCCATTCTCCTCTTGGGATCTTGGGCATACATGTACACACGTCCGGTATGAGTTTTAAGCTGCCCGGTCTATGCCTTGAGCTGTGGTCAAGTGCATGGGAGTCCAGTGACATAATCATTATGCCATCTGCTGTTCCACCTTTCAGCATTTGTAAACGCTGATGTCATAGTGTGAGTTAAACAATCTTATATTTTTAAAGCCACTGATCCATTCTTAATTATAAGAAAAAAAATACACATTTAGTTTGGAATAAAGTTACTAAATTCTAAACTAAGCTGTATTTAAACTTTAAATTGTGGAGTTTGAGGAAATACTTAAAACTTGATTGTGGAGGGGACGGCAGGTGGCATGCTGGTTAAGGGCGCTCGACTCCCACATGGCTGACTGTGGTTCGAGTTCCAGACCTGGCAGTTTGTTCTCTCTCTCTCTCTCTCTCTCTCTCTCTGTCTCTCTCGTCAAATTTAAAAATAAATAAAGTTAAATAAAATGTCTTTTCTTAAAAAAAACATGATTGTGGGACCAGCAGATGGCGTAGTGTAGAGTCATTGGACTCTCACATAGCCAACCATGGCTCAAGTCCCAGAGCTGGCAACTTGAAACTCATGCCGGGCATGTGTGCATGCCCAAAATCCCGACAGGAGAATACAGGAGAAGAAATTGCGGTGGCCAGGACCAGCAGTTGGTGTAATGGCTATGTTGCTGAACTCCCATGAAGTCGACTGCGGTTCGAATTCTGGACCCAGTGGCTTAAACTCATGCCGGGCACGTGTGTGTGCATGCCCAAGGTCCCTAGAGGAAAATGGAGGAAAAGGGATTGCGGTCTCCCCTGGGGAAGGTAATAATTTCTTACTTCTTATCTCTCTGTCTCTCTCTGTCTTTCTGGCGAGCACACAAAAAATTGCGGTGACTATCCCCCCTGGAGGGTTGATTTCTCGCTTTCTGTCTCTCTCTGGCAAGCATATGCACCCTATGGCAAAAATCTAAAAAAGATGGCAAAACAAGACAGTAAAAGGTACTTATTATGGGGACCAGCAGATTGCATAATGGTTATGTTCGAGCCCTGGACCCAGTGGCTTCAAACTTATGCCAGGCATGTTTACAAACGTGCCCACGATCCTGAGAGGAGAATGGATAAGAAGGGACTGTGGCGTTGCCATCCTCCCTGAGTTGTGATTTCTTGCGTTTTGTCTCTCTATCTGTCTCTGTCCCACTGGCGAGCACATGCGCCCGATAGCAAAAAAAAATCTCTTAAAAAAAAAAAAAGGTACTTCTTATGTTTATGCTTAGGCACAAGGAATATTGCAGGATTTAAAAGTAACAGTTACACAATATTGAGGTTGCAGCGGTTAAGGAAGGTATAACTTAAAAAGTGGGCTACTGGGAGCAGCAGTTAGCGTAATGGCTATGTCTCTGGACTCCCACATAGTTAACCGCGGTTCGAGTCCTGGACCTGGTGGCTTAAACTCACACCAGGCACGTGTGCATGCGTGCCCAAGATCCCGAGAGGAAAATGGAGGAGAAGGGATTGCGACGTGGCCATGCCCCCCTAGGGGGTGATTTCTCGCTTTCTGTCTCTCTGTCTTTCTCTGTCTGGTGAATGCATGCACCCTATAGCAAAAACCTCTCCAAAAAATAAAAAAATAAAAAGTGGGCTACTTTGTATAAGCACAAATATTCATAACTAAGCCTACCTGGCACCTTAGAAAATTCTAGAAAAATAAGGAATATACAGCACCTTTCATAAGCATTGGGGATACGTCATCACACATGTAACCTCTGCACACTTACGAGAACAAGTGAAAAAGGCAAATGATAGCTTGGCATGATGAGTTTTGACTTAGACCTCCCTACGCATAGGCCACAGGATCCAGTCAACAAGCGCTCTCTTGCCCTCCAGGAACAACTAGCTAATGCTCTCGAAATAAACTTGTACTTGAATTCCTTTTCTCCATCAATTTTTTGAAGTCCTCTCATAAGTTTATTTTTTTGTATTGCCACAGGGCTCATGCCACTTGCCAGAGAGAGAGAGAGAACGACGTCACCTGCCAATGGGGCATGGCCACTTCGCAATTTGTTTTTCTCTGTTGCTCCACTCCATCAAGATTTTGGACACACACACAGAATGAGAGCAAGAGATATACTGGGTTGAAATCAACAGAAAAACAAAACAAAACAAAAATGAATTTTGTATCAGTCCAAAAAATATAATAAAGGTTTATTTAGGCACAGCCTTGGTGGTCCAGGTCATAGTTTACTAAACTGCAGGGCTAGAAACCACACGGCCAGCCACAGGTTCAGCTGAACTGAAAATACACTAGGTGCACCAGTGTCCAAGATCCTGACAAGCTGAGGGCTGGGGAGAGGGGTTCATGGTGTGGCAAGACCGTGTTGAGGGTACGTGTCTGTCTCTCTCGCTCTCTCAAACATACACACACACACACACACACACACACACACACACGTGTTCTCTCACATGAATAACAAACTTGAAAAAACTAAAATTTTAAAAAAAGGTGTCATGTCCAGGTCCAGCAGCCACCCAGAGGTGCCTGGGCCACAGTTGCCGGAAGATCTGCACTAGCGTCTGGGGCCATGTGGGTGGGTGTCTAAGAGCCCAGATGGTAGGATGTTCACTTCCTGCATTCCAGGCAAACAGCAGGTGGACAGCCTTCCCACTGTCTTTTAATAGGCAACCCAGCTAGAAAATCTGGAATCTGGTGGGCAATGTCTGCCCACGGAAAAAGTGGAAGGGCACTGAGAGAAAAATAAGCATGTCTTACACGATGATGATTAAAACGCTGATGAGTGCTGATGATGAGTGCTTCAAAAAATTCACGGAAAAAACATTTGATGAAAAAACTATATATGGATTTCAAAGTTTTGCACTAAAGTAAACTCATACTGTAATTTTATTTTCCACAAACTTTTAAAGTATGCTTATACTATAAAGGGGCAATATTCAAGAGCATTAAATAAATGTATTTGTGTTCATAGTTAACTCTAGTTCCTCGCCAACTTGTAGTTCTCCTATCAAAAGCCATGTAGTTTTTTTGTTTTGTTTTGTTTTTAGATTTTGCCATAAGGCACATGTGTTCAATGAGAGAGACAGAAAGAGAGGGAAAGTGAGAAATTCCCTGCCCCCCAGGGCGGAATGGCCACACCACAATCCCTTCTTTTTTATTCTCTTCTCAGGGATTTGGGCTTGAGTGCACACACACACACACACACACACACACACACACACACCCTGTATATTTTTCAAGCTGCTGGGTCCAGGACTTGAACCACAAAGTCAGTCATATGGGATCCAGCCGCCTTAACCACTACACTACCAGCCTGCTGAAACCACGTAGTTTTTTTTTTAAAAAAGAATTATTTTATTTATGGGACCAGCAGCTAGTGTAATGGCTGCAGCTGGACTCCCATGTAGTCGACCGCGGTTTGAGTCCCGGACCCAGTGGCTTAAACTCACGCCAGGCGCGTGTGCGTGCATGCCTAAGATCCTGAGAGGAAAATGGAGGAGAAGAGATTGCGGCATGGCCACCCCCCCAGGGGGTGATTTCTCGCTTTCTGTCTGTCTCTTTCTGGTGAGCGCATGCGCCCTATAACAAAAACCTCTCCAAAAAAAAAGAATTATTTTATTTAACTTTATTCATTTGTTTATTTTAGTCTTACCAGAGAGGGAGGGAGAGAGTGAGAAAGCAAGCCACCAGGTCCAGGATTCGAACCACGGTTGACCATGTGGGAATACAACACCTTTAACCACCAAGCTACCTGCTGGTCCCAAGCCATGTAGTTTTTCATCAAGTAGAAGTTTTACCCCTCTGACATTAAATTAAATAATAAGGATTAGTGGTATAAGGGAAGTTTCTATAAACAAGATCAAAGAGAAAGCCTGCCCCAATCAACACCTGGAAATCATGGGCAAGACAGAAGAGAAAGGGAAAGAAAATAGGCTCTTTAACACTGAATGACTTTGGCCTAGAGGTGGATGACTGTTACCTAAATTGAATTAAAAAAATGAAAGTCGGGGGGAGGTGTGGGGTACTGTATGCGGCATGGTAAATTGAATTCCCACATGGCCGAATGTGGTTCAAATCCTGGACCTGGCAGTTGCTTTTCCTCTCTCTCTCTCTCTCTCTCTCTCTCTCTCTCCCCCCCTCTCTGTCCCTCTCTCTCATGAGCATATGTGCCATATAGCAAATTTTAAAATACTGATTAAGGGCGCTGGACTCCCACATAGCCAGTCACAGTTTGAGTCCCAACCTGGTATCTAGCTTTCTCACTTTTCCTCTCTCTCTTTCTCACTCTCTGATCAAATTAAAATAAAGTTCAATAAAATAATTCTTTTAAAAAAGTAGTAATAATATGGGACCAGCAGATGGTGTAACGGTTATGTCACTGGACTCCCACTAGTCAACTGTGTTTCAAGTCCTGGACCCTTAAAACTCACATGTGTGCATGCATGCCCCAAATCCCAAAGAGAATGGAGGAGAAGGGATTGTGGTGTGGCTATTCCCCCTGGGGGCTGATTTACTGCTTTCTGTATCTCTGGTGAGCACAGGGGCCCTGTAGCAAAAATCTCTTTAAAAAAATAAAATAAATAAAAATTTTTAAAATAATTATTTTATTTAACTTTATTTTTATTTGACCAGGGAGAGACAGAGAGAGAGGGGGAGAGAGAGAAAGAAAGAAAGTGAGAAAGTGAGCCACCAGGTTTAGGACTCAAGCCACAGTTGGCCATATGGGAGTCCAGTACCCTTAACCACCACACCACCTGTCGGCCCCGTAAAAAGTTAAATAAATTAAAAGAAAAGAAAAGAAAAAGAAAAGGCCAGGGAATCTTGAACCACTTCCAGTGTGGAATCTCAAAGTGAAATTTCATAGTTTGGAATGCTAAAATGAGACACCACACAAGGGACCATAGCATCCTCTAGCAGAGAGTAGGGTGAATGGGTTAAGCAGAAGTAGAAAAGGGGACCAGCCAATGGCATAATATTAGATCGCTGGACTCCCACATAGCCAACCCTAGTTTGAGTCCTGGACCCGGTGGGTTAAAACTCATCCTGGGCACATGTGCATGCATGCCCAAAATCCCAAAAGGAGAACAGAGAAGGGACTGTGGTGTGGTTATCTCCTCTGAGGGGTGATTTCTCACTTTCTCTCTCTCTGACTCTCCAGTGAGTTCACACACCCTATAGCTAATATCTCTCTGTTAAAAAAAAAAAAAAAAAAAAAAAAAAAAAGAAGTACGAAAGAGAAGGTACCTTTTGCTCCCTAAGGTCTATGCTTGGTGTGCAAAGAATCCAGAAAGATCTTAGGTGCCCTGGGGAAGGACTAATGAGAGGCTGCGAGGGCTGTTGGTCTTGTAGAAGCCAGGAGTTGAGAAAAACCCACGTGACCAGACCTTCAACACTAGAGGCCGTGCCAGGTCTCTTGTTGGCAAGAAAGTTTATCTGTTTTCTTTCTTAATTTCTGCATTGGCTTTCATTGCTGGAAAACTTGTTCTATTTGATCTTTTGCTCTACTCCTGCCGATATATAGATGATAGCTAGCTAGCTAGATGATAGATAGATACAGATGATGATAGATGATACATGATAATTTTTGACTGGAAGAGTATAACATATTTATTGTTTTTTTTTTCTTTAAGGTTTTTGCCATAGAGCGTGTAGGCTCTCTGGAGAGACCCAGAGAAAGGGATAGTGAGAAATCACCCCCTCAGGGGTGATGGTCATGTCGCAATCTTTTCTCCTTCATTCTCCTCCTGGGATGTTGGGCACAAACACAAACGTGCCTGGCATGATTTTTAAGCTGCCAGGTCCAGGATTCGAACACATGATCAGCCATGTAGAGTCCAGCACCTTAACTAACATGCCACCTTCTGGCTGCACATGTTGTTTTATTTCTATGACAACAATACTGAACACAGGCACTATGTCCTAAAAGGAAATGAATGAGGTCCTGGTAGATGGGTTTAGAATTATTCTGGAACGGACAAAAGCTGCAGAAATCATTTAGTGTTTCTTTCTCTTTTTCCATAAGACACTAATTGTATTTCTCCTTACCAGCAACAAAAGAAATAATCTCCCGTGACAGTGAAATGATGAAGGATCTTTGCAATTCTCTCGTATCTGTGAACACAATGAATGTGAATGAAAGCTCTCAGGAAGTTTTCAAAAGGCTTGTTGCTCCATTGCCAGCCTTTCTGAGGTATTATGAATTGACTGCTGCTTGTGAGAAGGTCACCAGAAATTGCTATAGGTCTCAAGGCAATGTTAATGATGAGCTGCTGAGATTCAAAGCTGCGTTTTAGCCTCAGCCTCAGCACTGACTCACCGTGAAGCTCTTTGATTTTCTGCTGGATCTTTCCTGAGGACATAACACATTTACGAAACCTTTCTTGACCTAACAGACTCAGACTGAGATGAAACCAAAGAAAGGGACTTAGTATTTTAGTCATATTCTTCATGTGTCAGTACCTTGAAGGTAAGCTCACACAGAGGAGGCCATGAAATGGTTAAACAGAAAAATCCCTGACTTCTGTAGTCAGTGAGAAATCTCTGAGAGAGTGTGTCAGAGTCAGGCATTTGAAGTCAGAGGTTCACTCATTCATCCATTCATTCTGTCAGTAAACATTCAGAAAGCTCCTACTATTTTCCAACAACTCGCAAGACTGTGGGGACGCAGAAACAAATATAATGTGGCTTATGGCTTTTGACCTGGGACAACTCCCCACTATTTTCCTGATAATAGACAAGCCCTTCTCCAGTACCACAGGGTTGGCTAACCAGAATACGCCATCCTCTTGACCTCAGTTGGAACCTGTCTCTCAGGAATTGTCATCTGGGATTATTGAGAAAGATGACCACTTGCCCCTGGGGACATCAGTCTGGAATCCTAGTACCCTTACAGCCAAATTATCTATCACGTGGTAGAAAAATGTCTACAGTAGGGAAGGAAGCCACTGCACAGATAGAAGCAAAGAGAGAAAAGGAGAGAAGAGCAAAGAGAAAGAGGGAGAAGAGAGACAGGAAAGGCAGTGTGGGAGGGTAAACATGAGACTATTTCCAGTCACATCAAACACCAGTACTACCACCAGCCTTTAAAAAAAATATCAATTTCTGGAACCAGCAGATGGTGTACTGGTTACGTTGCTGGACTCCCACATAGTTGACCATGGTTCCAGTCCTGGACCTGGTGGCTTAAAACTCACACCAGGTGCGTGTGTGTGTGCCCAAGATCCCAAGAGGAGAATAGAGGAGAAGGGATTGCAGCATGGCCATCTCCACGGAAGATGATTTCTCACATTCTGTCTGTCTCTCTCTCTCTCTCCAGCGAGCACACATGCCCTAGAGCAAAAATCTCTCTCATAAAAAAAAATAAATCTATGGGACCAGCAGGTGGTGTGGTGGTTAAGGCACTGGATACTTCCACATGGCCAACCAGGGTTCAAGTCCTGAATCTGGTGGCTTGCTTTCTCACTTCCTCTCTCACTCTCATCCTCTGTCTCTCTCTGGTCAAATTTTAAAAATGAATGAATGAACAAATAATTTAAAAATTTATTTCATGATCTTGAGTCAGTAAATGTTGTCTTCTTTCCATGCATGCTTTCTCTTTCTGCTTACACGGATTTCAGTACCTGAAACTAAGTATTTAGATGAAATCTGAGAACTTGAGGTTTAGTAGCATAGCAATCATATACATAAATAATTGCAAGGAAAAGAATCAACTATGCTTGGATGGTTTCTACTCCATCAGCCAGAGCTTGGTTTATTATATATATTGCTTAAATTTTTCTTCAGAGGGCACATGTACTCATTGGAGCGAGAGAGAAAGTGAGAAAGTGCCCTCCTTGGGGATGGTTACACCACAATCCCTTCTCCTCCATTTCTTTTGAGTGTACACACATGCACCTAACATGTTTTTCAAGTCACCGGGCCCAGGACTCAAACCAGTCAGTCATGTGGGATCCACCTACCCCAACCAGCATACCACCAGGTGGCCCAGTTTATTCTTTTATAGGGCATGTTGCCTGCGCTCCGTAAATATTAAGCTGTAGAAAAAGCAACACGCAAATTCCCTCTTACTCAAGAATGACTTTGTGATACTGGAGTTAAGTTTGGAAAAACATGGATATGCCGAGATGAGGAGCTGGGGAACATGTAAGTGGAATGAAATTAGGGAAAAAAAGAGTTCTGGTTCAATAGACATAATATACTTGTGTTAAATTAGAGATAACCACAAACTCTTTGCCACTACTCCAAATGAAAGGCAGAGTCTAACTAGTCTTCCCCTGAAACAGAACTGGTATTTAGTGACCTCGCTGGTCAGTAGAACTCACTGGAAACAATGTTTTGAGACGTCTAGGACAGAAATGGTTGCTGTTTTATGCCACTAAGTTTTAGGGTAGTTGGTTATGCAAATAGATAACCAACTTGGCATTGTAGGTTAGTGGGTTTCATGTTGGAGATAAGGCTAGAGAAACTGGCAGAGCCTGGAGGGTCATGCAAAGATGTTGGGTTTTTCTTTTTTTTCTTTCTTTTTTTTTTTTTTTTGAGAGGATTTTGCTATAGGACGCGTGCACTCGCCAGAAGAGAGACAGAGAGATAGAAAGCGAGAAATCACCCCCCAGAGGGGATGGCCATGCCGCAATCACTTCTCCTCCATCTCCTCTCGGGATCTTGGGCACGCACGCACACGCACCCGACGTGAGTTTAAGCTACCGGGTCCGGGACGCGAACCGTGGTCAACTACGTGGGAGTCGAGTGACATAGCCATTACTCTAACTGCTGGTTCCAAAATGTTGGATTTTATAAGTCATGAGGGGCCATTTAACATTTGGATTTTCAAACAATCATTCTGATGTTATTATGGAGACTGGACTGGAAGAAAATCAACCTAGAACTAAGGAGACCAGTTAAGGGCCTAAAACAATAACAATGGGGACGAAGAAGAAGGCACAGTTACAGAGTATGTTGGGTAGGCGTAAGTGGGGGTACTTATTAGGTTATTGATGAGAAAATAAAAGAGCAGGGGCCGGCAGATGGTGTGGTGGTTAAGGGCACTGGACTCCTACATGGCTGACCATGGTGTGAGTCTCAGACCTGGTGGCTTGCTTTCTCTCTCTCTCTCTCTCTCTCTCTCTCTCCCTCTCTAGTAAAATATTAAAATAAATAAAGTTACATAAAATAATCCTTAAAAAAAGAAAAAGAGCAAGGCAGATGTAAAGACTTCCATGACTGAAATGAGCATTAACCATATCAGAAATTGCAGAAGAATAAAATTACTTTAAAATTTCAGTTTTTGGGAACCAGCAGTTAGCGTAATGGCTATGTCGCTGGACTCCCATGTAGTCGACCGCGGTTCGCGTCTCGGACCCAGTGGCTTACAACTCACGCCGGGCGCGTGTGCGTGCGTGCCCAAGATCCCGAGAGGAGAATGGAGGAGAAGGGATTGCCGCGTGATCATCCCCCCTGGGGGGTGATTTCTCGCTTTCTGTCTCTATGTCTCTCTCTGTCTGTCTGGCGAGCGCACGCGCCCTATAGTGAAAAAACCTCTCCCCCCCAAAAAAAAAAAAAAAAAAAAAAAAAATTTCAGTTTTTGGGGCTGGCAGGTGGCATGGTGGTTAGGAGAACTGGCTTCTCATATGGCCAACCATAGTTCGAGTCTTGGACTTAGCTGCTTGCTTTCTCACTTTCTCTTTTTCTTTCTCTGTCCTTCTCTGGTCATATTAAAATAAATAAATAAAATTCAATAAAATGACTCTTAAAAAAAAATAATTCAGTTGGGGCCAGCAGGAGGCATGGTGGTTAAGGCGCTGGACTCCCATATAGCTAACCATGGTTTGAGTCCTGGACACACAGCTTGAAAATCGCACCAGGCATGTGTGTACAAGTGCCCAAAATCCTGAGAGGAGAATAAAGAAGAAGGGTATGTGATGTGGCCATTCCCCTAGGGAGCTTTCCCTCTCTCTGTTTCTCTCTGTCTCTCTCTGGCAAGTACATGTGGCCTGTGGCAAAAACTTACCAAAAAAAAAAAGAGTTCGGATATTGACACAGTGACCTTGAAGACATCTGAATGAAATTCTACTAAACACTTGAATCACAACTGCAATTAAATGGTTATCTAGGGACCTGCAGATGGCATAATGTTTATGTTGCTGGACTCCCATATAGTCGACCACAGTTCGAGTCCTGGACACTGTGCCTTAAAATTCATGCCAGGCATGTATACATGTGTGCCCAAATCTCAGGAGAATGGAGGAAAAGGGAGAAGGGATTGTGGTGTGGTCACCCCCCCTGGGGGGTGATTTCTCGCTTTCTGTCTCTCCAGCGAGGGCATGCACCCTATAGCAAGTATCTCTCTAAAAAAAGAAAAGAAAAAAATAAATGGTTATCTATATGTTTACCTTAGCATCTGTCTTTCTAGCTGGATTTTGAACACACACTATTTATCTTATTCACTACTAAATACCGAGAACCTGACAGTGTGCCTGGGATATGCAACCTTTCGCTAAATTATTGGTTGAATGAATGCATAAATGAAAATAAGCGGGGATCCTGCCATCGAGGTTCTCAACCTTGGCTGACTACTGGAATCACCTGGGGAGCTTTAAGAAATGCTGATGGAGGGACCAGCAGTTAGTGTAATGGCTATGTTGCTGGACTGCCATGTAGTCGACCACGGTTCGCGTCCCAAACCCGGTGGCTTAAAACTCATGCCGGGCGCATGTGCATGCATGCCCAAGATCCCAAGAGGAGAATAGAGGAGAAGGGATTGTGGTGTGGCCATCCCCCCTGGGGGGGTGATTTCTCGCTTTCTGTCTCTCTGTCTCTCTCTGTCTGGCAAGCGCACATGCCCTATAGCAAAAACCTCTCCAAAAATAAAATAAAATAAAATAAAATAAAATAAAATAAAATAAAATAAAATAAAATAAAATAAAATAAAAAAGAAACACTGATGCCTAGCACCCCCTCACCCCAAATCCCCATTCTTATTAAATTTGTCCTGGACACAGCCTGGACAATAGGACTTTTTAGAATGCCATCTGATTTTGATGAACGGTGAATGTAAGAGGTATAGATCTGGGCGTGATCTACATGAAAAAGCCATAACCTTAAAGTTGTTCCTATTCCTTCAAAAAAGACTATTAAACTCTTCTCTATATAAAATTACTTCCCACAGGTTTTATCCAGAGAACACACAGCACAGGGGCAAGAAGAGGGCTCCAGGGATCTGGAAAGCAGCAGCAGGCAGTTTTCCATGTGCTCATTAAAGAAACTAAACGTCCTTTAATTTCAAAATTACAGAGGTATGCAACAGATATTAGAAACAGCATTAGCCAGACCCATAAGACCACGGAGTTGGATTTCTAACACCATCAAGAAAGTGAAAGACAATTTACAGATTAAAGGAGAATATTTGTACAACATAGATGATAAGGGCCTAGTATACAAAATATGTATAAAGAAACCTTCTAAGTCAATGTTAAGAAGATAACCAACCCAATTTAAGTGGTGACTCATCCACAGCCCAGCTCTCTTGAACTCTAGCTTTGCAGGTCATTTCCACTAGGATGGCCTGTTGGTCAACAGACTCGGTCTATGGAGTGCAAGGTTTCCTGTAAAAGATCAGATAATAAATATTTTTGGACCAACCAACTGGTGGTGTAGTGGTAACACAACTGGGCCCACAGAGGAAAGGTCCTAGGTTCACATCCCAGGACCTCCCTGAGCACTCCAGGTGCCCACATGGTGATCTGGGCCTACTGAGACTAGGAGTGGATTGCAACATGAATGTAGTGGGCTTTTCTGGCAACATACAGTCTCTGTCATATATTCTCATTTGTTTCTTCAAATCTCTTTAAAAATGCAAAAACTATTCTTTGCTTACCAGCAGTACAAAAACAGGTCATGGGCCAGAGAACTGTAGTTGTCAACGTCTGCCCTGGATCCACATGGTTTTCATATGGGGAACTAGCCTAATAGCCTGAGTTGTTTGATCTAGGATTGAGTACATACCCCAGGTTGGGACAATTAAAATATTTCCCTAGGGCTGGCAGGTAGCATGGTGATTAAAGAGCTGGACTCTTACAGGGCTGACCACGGTTCAAGTCCTGGACCTGGTGGCTTGCTTTCTCACTTTCCCTCTTGCTCTGGTCAAATAAATAATAATAAGAAGAAATAAAAGTAAATGAAAAATAATCCTTAAAAATAGGATTATGAAATTAGAACAATAGATCCCAGTCCAACTGCCTTTTTAAAATAAGGAGAGAAAAACTTAAGAATATACATTAATAACCACTTCCTGTTGTGTGAAAACAGAAAACCAGACTTGATAAGAAAATAAAGCAACTGAGAAAAAGAGAGAAATGATACATAGAGTATTGCCTGGGTATTCTACAGTACCCAGAGTTTGTGCCCAGTTTTCCTTGCATTTCTATGGTATACCATGAATATTTCCCCCACCCCCACCATCTTCACACTAAAAATTCTGTTCTTTCATTTTAGAGTTGATTTCCATTACATGCAACCAAAAGAGATGGAGAAATTTAAAAAAGAAAAAAAGCAATACATTTTAACAGACATGTCTCCAAAGAAGCTATGAGACTAGTAAATAAACACAAAAAGATATTCAACATCATGAGTCATTAGGAAATGCAAATGAAAACCACTATGAGATACCACCTCACAATCACAAAGATGGCTATTAAAAAAGAAAGAAAGATAGTAAGCATGGGCATAAATGTAGAGAAATTGAAGCTCTCATATATTGCTATAGAAGTGGAAAGTGATATATTCACTTTTAAAAATAGTTTCACAAAATATTAAACACAAAGTTTTCATATCTTAGCGATTCCAGTCCTTGTGTAGGTATCTACACAAGAGAGATGAACCTCCATGCAAAGACTTGCACATCTTTAACAGCATTATTTATTAATAACCAGTAAGTAGAAACAACCCACATGTCCATTAACTGCTAAATGAATAAACAAATGCAGTATTTATCTTTACAACAGAGTAAACTTTAGCAGTAAAAAGGAACAAAATACCGGTACATGCCACAACATGAATAAACCTTAAAAACATTATACTATGTGCAAGTACTACTAGCTAGATACAAAAGACTACATATTATATGATTCCATTTATAAGAAATGTATTGAAAAAACTTAAGTGGCAGAGCTGGTAGGTGGCATGGTGGATAAGTCCAGTTGACCACTGGATTTCCATGTGGTCAACTACAATTCCAGTCCTGGACCTCACGGCTTGCTTTCTCAATTTCTCTCTCTCGCTCTGTCTCTCTCTGGTCAAGTTAAAAATAAATAAATAAAGTTAAATGAAGTAATTAAGAAAAACTTAAGTGGTTGCCTAGGACTAGGGATTGGCAATGGGAGTGACTCCAAAGGGACATGAGGTTTCTTTTCTTTTTTTTTTTGGAGAGGTTTTTGCTATAGGGCGCGTGCGCTCGCCAGGCAGACAGAGACAAAGAGACAGAAAATGAGAAATCACCCCCCCAGGGGGGATGACCACGCTGCAATTCCTTCTCCTCTATTCTCCTCTTGGGATCTTGGGCATGCATGCACATGCGCCCGGTGTGAGTTTTAAGTCACTGGGTCCGGGACACGAACCGTGGTCGACTACGTGGGAGTCCAGCAACATAGCCATTATGCTAACTGCTGGTCCCAAGGGCATGAGGTTTCTGATGGGGGTGATGGAAATGTCCTAAAATTGGTTGTGATGATGGTTGCAAAACTGCGATTATACTGAAAACCAATTTAATTTTATATTTTTTTCTTTTTGGAGAGGTTTTTGCTATAGGGCGCATGCACTCGCCAGAAAGAGAGAGAGATAGAAAGCCAGAAATCACCCCCCAGCGGGGATGGCCATCCCACAATCCCTTCTCCTCCATTCTCCTCTCAGGATCTTGGGCACACACAAACATGCACCCAGCATGAGTTTAAGCCACTGGGTCCAGGACTCAAACCGCAGTCAACTACATGGGAGTCCAGCAACATAGCCATTACACTAACTGCTGGTCCCTAATTTTACATTTAAGTAGGTAAACTTTATGACATGTTTTATATCTCAAGGCTGTTAAAAATTTAGATGAAATGATCAAATTCCTTGAAAAACACAACTTATCAAAGTTTAAACAAGAAGAAATGGAAAATCTGAATGACATTAAATATCATTGAAACTGTATCTTTCATTAAGGAAAACAAAACAAAACAAAAAAACTTCCCACAAAGAAAATTTCAAAATAAAAGAGCTTCAGTGAGAACTTCTTCTAAACATTTTTAAATTTTTTATTATTCTTTATTTTTTAAACATTCAATCACTATACATCATGACTAATTCTAAACATTTAAGAAAAAAATAATAATCTTACACAAAACACTTTCAGAAGCAAGAAAGAAAGCAGTTTCCAACTAATTTTACTTGTATAACTTCATTTAGCAGCATAACCTTGAAGTTTCCTTCTATTCTTAGATTACTGAGAGTTCATAAAAAAGTTTTGCATTTTATCAAAAATTTTTTCTGCATCTAGGGCTGGCAGGTGGCGTGGTGCTTAAAGACGGAGTCCCACACATTTGGCTGCGGTTCGAGTCCTGGACCTGGTGGCTTGCTTTCTTCTTTTTCCTTTCTCTCTCACTCTGTCTTTCTCTGGTCAAATTAAAGAAATAACAATAACAAATGGAATTAAATAAATTCTTTAAAAAAATTTCTGCATCTATTCAGAATATTATATGAATTTTCTCCTTTATATAAAAACGATAATACTGTATATTATGACCAAGTGGGATTTGTACCAGGAATGCAATCTTGGGGTAAGCATAAAAAGGACAAATTATAAGATTGCTATACTAGGGACCAGCAGGTGGCATGGTAGTTGGGGGCTCTGGACTCCCACATGACCAACCACCATTCGAGTCCCGGACCTGATGGCTTGTTTTCTCACTTTCCCTTTCTCTCTCTCTCTCGTTCTGTCCCTCTCTGGTCAAATTAAAATAAATAAATAAATAATTCTTAAAAAAAAAAAAAAAAAGAAAAGAAAAAAGATTGCTACACTAGACTTTACTAGAACTATGAGTTTCTGTTCATTGGGACCAGCAGATTGCCTAATGGTTATGTCGTTTGACTCCCACGTAGGCGACTGCTATTCGAGTCCTGGACCTGGTAGCTTAAAATTCATGTGGGGTGCATGTGCGTACGTGTGCCCAAAATCCCGAGAGAAGAATGAAGAAGGAATTGTGATGTGGCCATCCCCGGAAGGGATGATTTCTCACTTTCTGTCTCTATCTGTTCAGCTAGCACATGTGCCCTATCGCAAAAATCTCTCTACAAACAAAAAGAATTTCTGTTTATCAAAACATGCCAGTAAGGACAGCTGGAGGTAAGGTGGTTAAGTTGGCTAGATCCCACATCATCAACTTGTGGATCAAGTGCCAGACCTGATGGCTTGAGAAGCATGCTTGTGCAATTCATGCCCAAAATCCTGAAGAGAGGGAGAAACAGAGAGGGATTGCAATGTGACCATCCCCCATGGGGTGTGCTTTCTCATTTTCTCTCTCTCTCTGTCTTCTATGGTGACTGTACTTGCCCTCTAGTAAATTAAAAAAAAGTCACTAAGAGAAGGAAAAGACAAAACCACTTACTGGGAGAAGATACATATGCAATACATATTACCTAATAAAGAACTAAATTCTAAAAATATATAGCTTGAGGGATATTGTGTATGTGTATATCATGCAGATTCTTCAAAAAGTTTGTGTAAATGCATTTTAAAAAATTGTCCACTTTATTTGATTTATTATTATTTTTAATTTTACCAAAGAGAGACAGAAGGAGAAAAGGAAAATGTGAGAAAGCAAGTTACCAGGTCCAGGACTTGAACCGTGGTCAGCCATGTGGGAGTCCAGCACCCTTAACCACTTCACCACCTGACAGCTCCAAAATACATTTTTTAGAGTTCTTTTTGCCATAGAGTATGTGTGCTAGCCAGAGAGAGAGAAAGACAGAGACAGTGAGAGAGAAAATGAGAAATCACCCCCTGGGGGGATGGCTACTCCAGAATCCCTTCTCTATTCTCCTCCTGGGATCTTGGGCATGCATACACATGTGCCCAGCATGATTTTCAAGCCTGCAGATTCAGGATTCAAACCAGGGTTGGCCATGTAGGAGTCCAGTGACTTAACCCCTATTGCATTTGCTGACCCTAGAAAATGCATGCTATGAAAAACTATAAACTGATGTCAAAATTAGTTTTTACCAAAATAAATTTGTACTTTAATTCCATTTTCCCATGAATTTTTGGAAGTTCTCCCCTGTGAGTATATGTGTGTGTATATTTCATTCATTGGTATATTGAGGGCAGAAAGTAGGAAAGTCTGCTTTGGGTACAGACAATAAAAGTGTTATAACCATCTGTGAAGAATGTAAAAGCAATAACAAAACTGGCTAAAAATCAATCTACTCTTTACTGTACCATGTACTGAAAATCCTAAGCAATGCCATCATAAAATACTCCTCTAAAAGAAGCATCTTTGGTTAGTCTAAATTCTAAACTCAAGTGTGATCCACAGATGTGGCGTAACCCAAGATCCTTTCAGGGAATCCCTGGAGTAAACGTATTTTCATAATACCACTAAAACATTATTTGGCATTTTCATTGTGTTGACTACATGCACTGATGGCCCAAAACAATGGTAAGTAAAATTGCTTATTTCATGGCATGAAGCAAGGCAGTGGCACAAATTGTACTAGTACACACTGTTTCTTCACCATTAGACACTCAGTCTATAATAATAACAAGAAAACTAGATTTACTGAAGAATAGTCCCCAAGGAAGTAGTAAAAATGGCACTTACTTTTTCATTAAAACTTTCAGTTAAAATTTTTGAACTTATTAAAACATGTTATTGTATTAGCTTGACTGTGGTAATTATTTCACAATATACACATACATCTAAACATGTATACCATAAATATATATCATTGTTAATATATATAAACATGGTATACACAACATGTAAACATGTTGTTTACCATAAATATATATAATTGTTAATATACATAAACATGGTATACATCACATATAAACATGTAGTACAACATAAATATATATAATTGTAAATATAGATACAAACATGGTATACACCATATAGACATGTTGCATATCAAAAATATACATAATTATCTATTATACCTCCATAAGGCTGGAATAAATAAATAAAATTCAAAATAATTTTATTAACTCTGGATCCCCTCAGTGTCATCCTTTCCACGTGGTGTAATGGAAAAGCACTTTTGCTGCCTCAAGGAAAAGCACCTTGATTATTTAACTGTCAGCTGATCTAATCACGCTTTTCTTTCTTTCCTCTTTTTTGAAACATCAATTTGACTTGAAAAACAACTGAAATAGATGATAGTTACTTAGCAGATAGTTCCTGGTACTTCAAAGACACTCATGAAATACCTAAATTTGAGCAATCGAATACACATGGAATGTTGAAAACATATCTGTTACTGTGAGCCTTAAATCTCTATAAGCTAGCTTAAAGACCTTTCTAATGACATTAGTAGTGATACTAACACATATGATGTTTTTGCTATTATAAAATTAACTATATCCAAATTCAGAAAAGTTGCATTTACCCAGAGTAGTAACATTTTCCAAAACACCAAGACATAATGCAACAAAGTCATGTATGAGTAAAAAGATTCATTCATGGTGAAGATAAGATAAGCCATGTGGGAGTCCAGCACCGTAACCATCATGCCACCTGCTGGTTGGTCCCAACCTAAAAGTCTTACACAAAGAAAAACTTAGCCTTATGGAAGGTGACCAGATTGAGAATGACTTTTGGGGTCAGGGTAGAAGAGTCTCTGTAACTTGAACTCAATATTTCCATAGCCCACTCCACTTTATCTCAGCTTCTGGCTCCCTGCTGCCAATTACAAAAAGGAAGCAGATGTAAAAGAAAAAAAAAATTCTTCTAATGGGGCAGGAGAATGAGCCCTGGGTGGAGACAAAGAATAAATCAAATCCTTCTTGAAACTGCTTAGCAGTATTTCTCAAACATAGGCACTTGGTAAAAATACAAATTCCTGGACTCCACCCTAGACATATTGACTCAGAGTTTCTAAAGGTGGAGCCCAAGAATCACTGCTAGTGAGTGTAATGATCAGCCAGTTCAGTAAACACTGGAAATATCTGTGGGGACAATGAGCACAAATCTCACTAGGCCCAGACTGCAAAAGAACAGTCATGGCTCTCTCATGTGGTTGTTTGGCTTAAATAATTGTGGGCATCCTCACTGGCAGATTATTAGAAGGGTGACTAGCATACCTAATATGCCAAACACTTCATATTCAGTAGAACTGCTGAGAGTATTGACTTTGAGAAAGAGAATGACTTAATTTATCTCCCATTGTACCCTTCGAGATGTAAAATGATTTCTTTTCATGCTGCCTGAACAAGTGAACCCCATGTAATGCTGTCCAGGACCATACCATTTATTAAATAACACTTGGAAGCCCTCATAAAAGTGATTAATATGTGCTCACTCAGAGCTCGGAGTATAGTCATCTTTCAGATAATCTATTGTTCTACATTCAGAGAACTGACTTGTGTATCTGTGTACATGCGGGTGGGCACGTGAGCTTTATGTAGAAGGAAGGTTCTTTTTGTTTAACAGAATCACAGATTGTTAGAGAATTAGAGTTGGTGACATCAGCTAGTCTTATGGCTTTAATACTATCCATATACTACTGGGTCCAAATTCTTATCCCTAGCCCTGACCTCTCCCATTAACCTGTCTTATATTCAACTAATTGCTTTGATATCTACACTAACTTTTTTCAGAGGTTTTTGCTACAGGGCATGTGCACTTGTCAGAAAGACAGAGAGAGACAGAGAGACAGAAAGCGAGAAATCACCCCCCAGGGGGGATGGCTAGGCTGCAATCCCTTCTCCTCCATTCTCCTCTAGGGATCTTGGGCACACATGCACATGTGCCCAGCGTGAGTTTAAGTCACAGGGTCCGGCACTTGAACCGCGATCAACTATATGGGAGTCCAGGGACATAGCCATTACGCCAACTGCTGGTCCCTGATATCTACACTTTCTTTAATATGCATCTAAGATTTTATCAGACTAAAACCGAAACTTTTTTTTGTCTTTTTAAAGAGAGATTTTTGCTATAGAGCAAGCACATGGGCTTGCTGGAGAGACAGACAGAAAGTGAGAAATCACCCTCCAGGGCAGTGGCCATGCTGCAATCGCTTCTCCTCCATTCTCTTCTCGGGATTTTGGGCATGCATGCACATGCTCCTGGTGTGAGTTTTAAGTCTCCAGGTCTGGGACTCAACTGCAGTTGACTACGTGGGAGTCCAGCCACGTAATCATTATGCCATCTGCTGGTCCCTAAAACTGAACTTTAGATCTTTCCACATCTCTCATTTTTTCCTATCTCAGTTAATGTCAACCCCTTTTTTCCAGTTGCTTAGCATCTTTGACTCTGGTTTCCCTCCCATTCCACACCCAAATCTAGTAACCAATCCTTTTTACTTCTCTTTAAAAATAAGTCCAGAGCCCACCTACTTTTCAACACCTTCACTGCAACCATCCTAAGTCTCCATTCTCTTTTCCTTGAGTAAGTATAGTAGCCTTATTTTTCTATTTTTAATTATTTAATTTAATTTTATTTATTCATTTATTTGTTTTAATTTGACCAGAGAGAGAGACACACACAGAAAGAGAAAGGGGGGGTGGGGAGTGAGAAAGCAAGCCACCAGTTCCAGGACTCAAACCATGGTAGGCCATGTGGGAGTGTCCAGTGCCTTAACCACCACGCCACCTGCTGGTCTCCGCTATAGAGGCCTTCTAACTTGTCTCCTTTACTTTTACATTTGCCCCTTTTAAATCTCCTTTTAACAGTAGCTAAAGGGGTCTTGTTTGCTTGTTTCTTTAGACAGGATCTCACTGTTGGGATTCTTCTGCCTCAGCCTCTGAGTTGCTGGTACTACAGCTACATGCCACCACACTCAGTTTTTAGGATGTGCTAGAATTTCAACCAGGGCTCCCACGTGGCTTCAGCTTGCCAAATAGCAGCATCAATATGCTACTGCAGCTGAGCCCATTTTATCATGGAAGATTTTCACACAGAAAAGAGAGAAGTGTAATAAAAAACCTGTACCTACTCATCATCCAGCTTTAACAACTGTTACTACATAGCTTTTTTTTTTTTTTTTTTTTTTTTTTACTGTTAATTTTATTTATTGAGAGAGAGAGAGATACAGGTACCCTCAACAAGGCCAGCTATGCTGCAATCCTCCCTCCAGCTTTCTAGCCAGTCAAGACCTTGGCATGTTTGACCACACTCAGCATGGTTAGGTCTACCTGGAATCCAAACCGTCCTCGCAAATGGCCAGTGCCTCAAAGCTGCACCCCACTGGCTATGCAATCATGGCTGGGGCGATATATGGCTATTTAATTTTCTTTTTAAATATTTATTTAATTTATTCATTTTATTTTAATTTGACCAGAGAGAAACAGAGAGAGAAAGAGAGAGAGAGAGCAAGTGAGAAAGCAAGCTGCCAGGTCTGGTTCTTGAACTGTGTCAGCCATGTGGGAGTGTCCAGTGCCTTAACCACCATGCCACCTGCTGATCCCAAATATATGGCTATTTAAAAGTTCTGTATCCTCATTCACTTTCTCTCCATACCAAAGGAGAATGGGATGGGAAAGAAACCTTTAATGACTCCCTATCGTACTCAGAATGAAATCCAACATATTTTCAGTGGCAAGTGCTCTTACTTTTCCTATTTCTTACACTCTCAGTAACATAAGCCTCCCGCTGTGTTTCAAACCCATTAGGATGTTCCTGCTTGTGGCCTTTGCACTGTTCTCTCTGCCTGGCATGCAGTCCCTGCACTCGACATTCCCCTGGCCTGCTGTTCCTTTTCTTCCTTCAGGTCTTTACCCGTAGTTTCCTACAGCCTGGTTTTGCTGACTGTCTGCACAGGGCAAAGGGCAAAGTTCAAATGTTCCTCTGCCATTTGCGTTTCCTTTCCTATAATGTCAAAATCAGAACTGCTCACTCCTTGGCTACTTACCCTTCTGTGCATAGGTGACCGTCCATACAGTGGCAAGATGCAACTAACCCTTGTAAAATGATGCACTCACCCTTTCTCTGGGTTGACTGACAACGCTCCCTACCACACTTATACCAACAAATACCATCCAAATCCCTCTTGAAGGTCAAAGCAGCTCATTTGTGAGCCAGGATAAGAGCCTGAATTATATTCTTAGCGGTTCACTTTTTTTTTTTTTTTTTTTAAAGACTTGGTTTTTTGGGGGAGGGCCGGCAGGTAGCCTGGTGGCTGAGGGCGCTGGACTCCCACGTGGCCAACTGTGGTTCAAGTCCTGCACCTGCCAGCTTGCTTTCCCACTTTCTCTCTCTCTCTGTCCCTCTCTGGTCAAATTTAAATGAATAAATAAATAAATAAAAAGTTGAATAAAAATAATTCTAAAAATTTTTTTAATTTAATTTTACTCATCATTCTTATTTATTTATTTACTTAAATTTGAACAGAGAGAGACACAGAAAAAGAGGGAAAGTGAGAAAGCAAGCTGCCAGGTCCAGGACTTAAACCGTGGTCAGCCATGTGAGAGTCCTGCACTCTAACCACTACATCATCTGCTAGCCCCAGTGTTGTACTTTTTAACATGGTAAGAGTTCAATAAATCTGTTCATCACTCTAAATTATTTTAACAAAAATTAGTTGTGACTATACTTAAGGACACTTGTGTACCCTTTAAAATGGTTAGAATGGGGCCAGCAGTTGGCATGGTGGTTAAAGTGCTGGACTCCCACATTGTCAATGGCAGTTCAAGTCCCAGATCCGGATGCTTGAAACTTAGGCTGGGTGCATGTGTATATGTGCCCAAAATCCTGAAAGGAGAAAGAAGGAGAGGGGATTGTGGCATGGCCAACTCCAGTGATTTCTCACATTCTCTCTCTGTATCTCCAGTGAACACACACACCCTACAGCAAAAAATCTCTAAATAATAATAATAGAATTAAACAGTTCCTTCCAAAAAAAATAAGTAAAATGGTTATAATGCTAAGTTTTATGTCACATAGATTTATCATGTAATGAAATAAAACAAAAATCGGGCTTTTTTTTTTGGGGGGGGGGGTGCAAATCGTACATATCACCTCCACCAGGCTGGAAGGCTCTCACTGTATCCCACTTGCACTTCTGGAATCCAGATGTTAACACAAAGTGGAGGCCAAACAGGTTCTTCTCAGCACCTGCTCCTCGGAAGACATGGAGAGACTTTGAGTACCAGCCTTCTTTCGTACTTTCCTTCAGGTATGGGCTCATGACCCCAGTACTCAGGGATGATAGCTGCAGTGGACTACAAAGTACTAGAAGCAACAAAGAGGCCAAGTCGTGGTTCCCGGGATCCTCCCAGGCCAACGTGTCTTCTGGGAACAGGCCAGCGTGCTCAAAGGTTTGCACTGCGCCTGTGAGGCTCTGGACCCTGCCTCTTCCCTCTGTGCCACCGTCAGGTAAGTGCCCTGACTATGCTAACCTTGCCCTTCTTTCCGCCTCGGGTACACTTAGGTTTCAGAGCCTTTTTTTAGACATTAAAGCAGCCCCATCTGAGGCCAGTCCCATTCGTTGACAGTGGCCCTTCTGTTATCACCTAAGCCCCTGCCTGGACTCTGGCAGTTTTCCTAAGGATTCTCAACCCAAGCAATTCTCCCGACCAGGAGGCTCAGGGTAGTGCTCCTGTGGTTCAAAATATTTTGAACATGCCCCCACAGGAAGAGTATTGGTGTCCTTCAGATCTGTGGTTGATCACTCCATTGTGAACAAGTATGACCTTTGAAAAACAAGCCATGAATTGTCCTTTTTTAATTTGCCATAGAGTACATGTGCTCTCCAGAACACCACCACCCCACCCCCACCCTAAGTGGGGATGGCCATGCAGCAATCCTTTCTCCTCCATTCTCATTCTCCTCTCAGGATTTTGGGCTGCAAGCACCCAGCATGTTTTTCAAACCACCAGGTTTTGGACTGGTATGCACAATCAGCCATCCAGTCAACCTAACCACACACCATCGCTGGCACTCATGGGTTAGCATTTTTTTTTACAGCATTGGATGAAGCATGCATACTAATAAGTGATTTACATGCATTGTCTCATTAAATAGTTTACAGAATATTTTTTTTTTGGAGAGGTTTTTGCTATAGGGTGTGTACGCTCACCAGAAAGACAGAGAGAGACAGAGAGACAGAAAGTAAGAAATCACCCCCCAGGGGGATGGCCACGCCGCAATACCTTCTCCTCCATTCTCCTCTCGGGATCTTGGGCACCCACGCACACACGCCCAATGTGAGTTTAAGCCACCAGGTGCAGGACTCGAACCACGGTCAACTACATGGGAGTCCAGCGACATAGCCATTATGCTAACTGCTGGTCCCAGTAGTTTACAGGATTTTAACAAATAAGTCAGAAAGGGACTGCAGTCATTAACGGGAACATTTAAGGTATAAGGACTCAGATTTCTGGAGTACTGACAGTGGTCTTACTAAAAGAAAAAAGAGAAATGAAATCATTAGAGTTAATATTTTAAATAAAATCTATTATGAGAGGATTTCAACAAGACGTATGACAAAAGCTATTATGATATTGATTGGGGTATAGAATATATATATATAAATATATAATTCCTTTGAACAAGCACACCTAAAGAACATTCACTCAATGAAAGAGTGGTGATTGCTTAACACTGAATACTTTCTATGGGTTAGTCACCAGTCTAAATGCTTTACATGCTTTAATTCCATTTAATACTCAGTACAACTCTATGGGTAGTGGAGTATTATTACTCTTTCTCTGTTTTGTACATGAGCAAGGTGAGGCACAGTGTCATTAAATAACTTTTCCATCTTCACAGAGCTAGTAATCAGCAGAGATGGGATTTGAACTCTAGCAGACTTATACAAGTGGACTCATGTTCAACTGCCATGCTTACTGCCTCAACAGTAGCAAAACTGGAGGATTCCATTTTTATACACTATCCATTTTTATTGGTAACTTGGGAGAAGATATAGATGGCATGTTGATCAAATTAAGCATGATTCTAAGTAGGGAGGAGAAGCTAATGTATTCAAGTACAAAGTCAGGATTTAGACTAATTCCATGAGGCTTGTTTGGTGCTAGAATAGATAACGACTAATCTTTGCAATGTGGTACCGTTTTGACCTCAAACTTACTAATATTTTGGGCTATAGCTGTGGAAAGAAGCTGTCCAGTAAATTGTAAGATGATTTGCAGTGTTCTGGCCTCTATTTGCCAGATGGTAGTAACAGCTCCCAGTTGTAATAGCCAAAAATGTCTCCAAAATTACCAGATGTCACCTGGGTAATAAAATCACTCTCAGATCAGAACTATTGACTTACTCTTTTCTCTCTCTCTTTCTCTCTCTCTCTCTCTCTCTCTCTCTCTCTCTCATCTCTATCTCTATCTCTCTAGTTTTTGGTATAGGTCACCTACACTCACCAGGGAGGGAAAGAGAGAAAGCATCCCCCTATGGCAGATGGTCACACCACAATCCCTTCTGAACCATTGAACCTTGAAGCTGGCCTTGTGGGATCCAACTCCTAAGCCTTCATGCTACCTGCTGGCCCACCTGACTTAGTCTTTTATCACATGTTTTTTATTTAATTCCCAGAATTGTGGTAAGAGGTAGGTAGAGTTGAAATTAAAACCACAGCTATCTAAGTCCAGGTCGCATCCTTTCTTCAAGACAAAAGTAAGTAGCAATGAATATAAATTCCTGAAGTTGCAGCAGATAAACCAAATGAAACAAAAACCACACAACATATACATACAATGAGAAAATGATGAGTTAACACATTTGGAAGAAACCATTTGCATTATTTTTTACTTTATTAAAATACTGAGTTTATTTTTTTATGTATGTGTATTTTTGTCTCCCTACCATTTCCATGTCTGACCACCACTACTACTGTGTCCTATCATAAGATTCCGAACATACTTAAAACCAAGCAAAGGGTGGAGTTCCATCTTTAAAAACGAAACAGGCATTTTGGACAACACATTCTTGGCAATGGAACCTGGACAACATTTATCAAACACAGTAGGGAAAGCTCTCACTCTGCATTATAAAAAAGACAGCCAGATATCAACTGTTACAGAAATGAAATAAGATGGAAAATTTTAACTGTTTAAACTATTTTCTTAAAGAGACTTCCTCCATTGCTACAAATCTTGAATAGCCTCCTGATCAGTCATCCAGAAGCAATTCTTGACATAATTGATACATTTGGCTTCCACTTTGGGAAGAGAACTACCTTTTTCTGTACTTTCTTGCATTTTTGCTTTAATGTCTTCTACAGAACTAGGTCCTTTTGGTATTTTAGGAGATTTTTCCTGTGTTTTTGAATGATTCTTGACTTTTTTGATCTTGGTGTTGATGGTTTTGAGTCTTTTTGATTCTGGTTTGATTTTTGAGCATTTTTGCCAAGAGTATCTCATATAGATTTCTTCACTGGAGGTTTTTCTTCTGTTTCCTCATCTTCAAAATCATCATCATCATCTTCATCATCATCATCTTCGTCAGCAGCAAGTTTTATTTGTTTTCTGTGGAACCTTGCTACCACCTGCAGGGGCAGGTTGCTTTCCAGATATACTTAAGAGTTTCATGTTCTCTTCCTCTTCTGACTCTGACTCTGCATCTTCCTCCACAGCTACTAAGTGCTTTCCACTAATATGCACAGGCCCTGAACCACACTTCAACCTTAAGACCACAGGTGGTGTTATTTCAAAGCCCCCAAGGAAAACCGTTGGCTGTATAGACATTTTCAGTCTTGCCAGTGTTACTTTAATTGGACTGTCTTCATAATTCATTGCCTCTGCTTCAACAATGTGCAATTCATCCTTTGCACCAGCCCCTAAACTGACCGTTCTTAAAGATAACTGGTGTTCATTTTCATTATCACCTACTTTAAAGTGATCATCTTTGTCAGCCTTCAGTTCACAACCAAAAAGATAGTTCTGGGACCTCAGGGGACTCATGTCCACGTCCATCGAATCTTCCATGGGGTGGTGGCATGCACTTGGGTGGGCAAGAAGGCGGACGGAGATAAAAGACTACGGCTCCCAAAAACAGCCTCTCAGGATGGAATCACCCCAGGGCCCATTTGCATTTTGAGGTACGTATGAACCAAATAATAATAGTAACCATTTACTAAGGGCTTATGCTTTTTCAGATTCTGCTATGTGCTATGTACACCAGCTTATTTAATCCTCACTAGGAGCCCTAGAAGGCAATGTTATCACTATTTCAGAGATGAGGAAAGTGAAGCTTAAACAAGTAGCATAGCTAAAAGTAGAGATAAGTAACAAGGCTATGATTTGCATTCAAGCCATCTAACTCCAGAGTCAGTGCTTTTAGCAATTATGTAATACTTTTTTCACCAAAATAAATGAAGAATAAATGGAAGAAATCATCACTGAAAATGCTAAGGTACATAAAGAGATGTCCTAGTCAAAGGCTAGGACATCTGGTCTTCTCCTGCTTTGATGGTTAGGACATATATAATACACGTGAGAGCTGGGTTTGCACAGGCCCCCAACAACTTGATCAGATGGGTTTGAATCTACAGTCCATGTCTCATGGAAAGTCAAAGTCCTCCACAAGGGTTCTATAAATTCCACTGTTTCCTGGCTCCTGTTGTGCACTACCTGTTTGTATTCTGCACTGCAGAAGCCCAGATCTGGAACTGAGTCTTTTTCCTCGGTTCATGAAACATACTATCTTACTCTAAGCTTTCCAGGAAATAATAAAATTGACTGAGGTCTGTTACAGAATAAGCACAGCAGTAGAATCTAAAACTCCTCTATTCTATACTGAAATCCCTTCAGGCAGGAAAACATCAGGACCTTCTCCAGATATGCTTTGTCTCCCTATTTTCACCCTCATCCCTGCCCTACCTGAATTAGATATTATCCTTCTATTATCAAGAGGAATCAGCTCTTTCCAAAGAGCAAAAGTCTTTTGATTCTCCAGTGGAAAGTTTATGTATTTGTGGGACCAGCAGTTGGTGTAATGGCTTCGTCACTGGACTCCCATGTCATCCACCAGGGTTCGAGTTCCGGACCTGGTGGCTTAAACACACGCCAGGCATGTGTGCGTGTGTGCCCAAGATGTTGAGAGGAGAATGGAGGAAAAGGGATCGCAGCATGGCCATTCCCTCTGGGGGGAGTGGGGTAATTTCTTGCTTCCTGTCTCTCTGTCTCTCTCTGTCTTTCTGGCAAATCCCAGCACCCTATGGCAAAAAACCTATGTAACACAACTATCTCTGTTTGCTACCTTTTCCTATACATACTGTCCTATTCCTTCCTGAATTACAGAAATGTTAGGAAAGTTTCTTTGTAAATATACTATTCTAAGGAAATACTGTACTGATATTGCCAACATTGTGTGTATTTCATCAATTTTTGTTTTTCTGTGAGGAATGAGGAACTCCAAACCTTCTAAAATTTTGATTAATAGTTGTCTAGAGCTCCCCCCTCCAAAAAAAATTCCTAAGTTGTTAGCTATTACTGAGAACGTCAGTAAAATTTCATTTGAAATTGATGACTTTAGGGGCCGGCAGGTGGGGTGGTGGTTAGAGGCACTGGACTCCCAATGGTTACAACCTACAAAATGCAATTCCTGTAATTATTATGCCATTTCCTAAGAATAAAACTAAAAACTCACGATCTCCCAGAACAAAATCCTTCAAAAAGCAGCAATTAAGTGGCTAATAATTCATTAATTACCATTGCAAACATTATTTTGGGCATGGCCAACCAAGGTTCGAATCCCAGACCTCCTGGTGGCTTGCTTTCTCACTTTCCTTCTCTCTCTCTCTCTGTCTCTCTCTCATCAAATTTAAATAAATAAATA
The DNA here is from genome assembly GCA_026018925.1 of Tupaia tana. Classification (NCBI taxonomy): domain Eukaryota; kingdom Metazoa; phylum Chordata; class Mammalia; order Scandentia; family Tupaiidae; genus Tupaia; species Tupaia tana. The sequence continues at coordinate 65,679,007 of JAKSZU010000010.1, forward strand.
AATAAATAAATAAATAAATAAAATAATTCTTTTAAAAAAAGAAATCAATGACTTTGAGGAGAAAGAGAAAAAAAATACAGGAAACAACCTAAAAATATCCTATGAGTCAAAGTATAAAGGCAATTGTCCAGATGCCATAAACCTCTAGAAAACACTTTTTCAGTTCAGATCACATACGCTTAATATCAAGGACATGACTGACTACCTCATCCTTTCTGCCAGACGTGTAGAAATGATCAATGCATGCCCATCAAGGAAATGAGATTGATCTCTAGCCCAGGAACATACGTGGCACGTAATCTTTCCTGTGATAAAAGAGTGTTCCCGGGATTATGTTAGGGACTATTTAAGAAGAGGTAGAAACATCTTTGCTATTCTGTCAGTTCCAGTCTAACACTTCTTTTGAAATGATAAATTTATTCCAATGCGACTGATGTCTTAGGGAATAATTTGAGTGTAATTTTACTCTTGTGTGATTTTTGTCTGTGAGAAAGACTAGGCAAATCTAGAAATCTGTGCCCAGTTGAATAGAAGCATGCACATGTGTCTTAAACACATATACAACTAATGTTAAAAGTTTGTCTGATTTCAGATAACCCTGTTTCCATATTACCCAAGAATTGAAAAGAAGAAATTCTACTGAGTCCTTTTCCACAAGCAAACTTTAGGTCTTTTTCAATGTAAAATAGCCTACTTATTGTAGGCATTTCTTACCATTTAACATGTATAAGTCTGTACTACCGTTTTTATTAGGTTTTCATCTTTTTTAATGTGTCGCTGACCAAGTGTTTGAGTATTGTGCTCACAAACCATTTCTTTCCTATATACCCTGTGTTTATTATTGTGTGATTTTTGCACTATGTTATATTATTATACAATTGACCATATTTGAAAATGACTAAGAATGGGGCCAGGAGATGGTGTGGTGGTTAAGGCATTGGACTCCCACATGGTTGACCATGGTTCAAGTCCCTAACCTGGCAGCTCAAAAATCATGCTGGGTGCATACGCATGTATGCCCAAAATCCAGAGAGGAGAATGGAGGAGAAGGGGTTGCGGCGTGGCCATTCCCTTGAGGGATGATTTCTCACTTTTCCTTTCTCTGTCTCTCTTCTGCAAGCCTTCGCATCCTATGGCAAACCCTCTCCCCTCCATAAAGGAACATTGTCACTTATCAAATGTTTAAGTGTTCAATAAAATTGGTGGTTTGAATCCTAGCTCCAATATCTTGAATAAACACACTGGATATATATGCACTCTTACTCTCAATTCTGATAGGATGGAAGAGTAGAAGAGGGACTGCAGTATAAGAACTCTCCAGGGGCCAGCAGGTGACATAGTTGTTAAGGTGCTGGACTACCACGTGGAGTGGGAGTTTTAAAGCTTTAAAGCTCATGCTGGACGAGTGTACATGCATGTCCAAAATCCCGAGAGGAGAATAGAGAGGGATTGCAGTGTGGCCATCCCCACTTGGGGGTGATTTCTCACGCTCTCTCTCTGTCTCTCCAGCAAGCACATGTGCCTTATAGCAAAAAATCTCTCTGTCAAAACAAAACAATTCTCCAATGGCTCTTTCTAGCTCCCTCTCTCTGTCTCTCTCTGCTCTGAGGGCACACATCCTATGACAATTATAAATCAATAAATAGCTAACTGAAACTAGGATCATCAATGGATGCTAAAGTCATTAGGTAAAGTGATGATGGGAGATGAGATGACAATGTAGCCAATCACAAAATATCACCCCACAGATTTATTTGGTGAAAGAAAAAGTAAACTACATACAAGATGGCAATGGTGAGCCTTCCAATGTTTAAACCCAGGGATTAAGCTTAGTGAACAACCAGGAATCATGTGTCTCTCGAGATATTGCAATGTGAAGCACACACCATTGCCTGTCAAGTATTCTGGCTAAAAATGTTTAACCTGAATCTAAGCAAACCTAGACCCAAATTCTGTTTTATAAGAAGTACAAAGGGCAGAAGAAAAAGTTAAAACAATTATTAAAAGGAAAAATTGGGCAAATCTAGAAGTGGGATGTTCTACAAATGTCTTCAGTATTTTAACAACATGAGAAAACAGATGAGAGAGTTTTATTAAAACAAAAAAAAAAGGGTCGGCAGATGGTGTAGTGGCTAAGCGCACTGGACTCCCACATGGCTGACAGTGGTTCAAATCTCAGATCTGGTAGCTTGCTTTCTCATTTTCCCCTTCTCTTTTTCTCTCTCTCACTCTGTCCCTCTCTGTTCAAATTAGAAATAAATAAATAAATAAATAAATAAATAAATAAATAAATAAAGTTAAGTAAAAGATGGACTGGACAAAGGAACCAAATGCAATGTAATGTGTTGTTTTTGATTAGATCTTGGTTGAAATACACCAGCTACAAGAGACATGCTGGAGACAATTGGGCAATTTTTTTATATCATCAGGATATTACACTATATTAAAAGAATGACTATTAATTCTATCACGGATAATAATTTCATTGTGGTTTTGTTGAAAAAATAATTTGGGTGAGACATTATGATGTCTCTATTTTAAAGTATCCAAAAAGACTATTCTCTTTTTAGAAGGAAAGAAAATAACTGTTCTGATTTCTTTCCTTTTTTTTTTCTTCTTTTTTTTGGAGAGGTTTTTGCTATAGGGTGCATGTGCTTGCCAGAAAGACAGAGAGAGACAGAGAGACAGAAAGCGAGAAGTCACCCCCCAGGGGGGGATGGCCATGCCACAATCCCATCTCCTCCGTGCTCCTCTCGGAATCTTGGGCACGCATGCACACGTGCCCAGCGTGAGTTTAAGCCACTGGGTCTGGGACTAGAACCACGGTCAATTACATGGGAGTCCAGCAACATATCCATTATGCTAACTGCTGGTCCCCTGATTTATTTCTTACAGGATAAAATCCAAACTTCTTACTATGGCATAAAAAAAATGCTTCAAATCTGCTTTCAATTGATTTCTGTAGTCATTTACTCTCATACAGTTTATGTTCTGGCTGGCCGCATGAAATTTCTCATTGCTTTTAGTCTATACATAAGTTTGTTTTTCCAACTCGAAGTGTCCTTCCCTATCTTCTCTATATAAGTGCTAAAATTGGTATCTGGGCTAATGGGTTCGTGGCGGTTAAGACAACTGGATGCCACATGACTGACTGCATGCTTTGAGTCCTGGACCCAGCAGCTTGAGAAACACACTATGCCTGTTTTTGTACGTGTACATACTCTAAATCCCAAGAGAAATGGAGGAGAGAGGATTTTGAAGTGTTCTTCCCTACCTCCATCTTCCGGGGGGGGGGGGGGGGGGGGAGGGGGAGTGCTTTCTCACTTTCCCTATTTTTCTGTGAGTGTGTGTGTGTGTGTGTGTGTCTAGTGATCACATGTGTCCTACAGAAAAATTAAAAAAAAAACCTCAGTGCCCATACATGTGTGTATACTTGCCTATGCATACTCACCAAGATATTATGCTTTTAATGGGGGCAAGGTGTAGTAATGACCTATGTGTAAAACATAGACTGGGGCCAGCAGCTGGCATGGTGGTTATGCTGCTGGATCCCATCTGACTGACTCTGCAGTTCAAGTCCCGGGCCCTGCAGCTTGAAAATCACACAGGGTGAGGCCGGCAGGTCGTGTGATGGCTAGACATGCTGGACTTTCACATGGCCAACCGTGGTTTGAGTCCCAGACCTGATTGCTTGCTTTCTCTTTCTATTTCTCTCTCTGTCTCTCTCTGGTCAAATAATAAAAAATAATAATAATAAATAAAGTTAAATAAAATAATTCTAAAAAAAGAAAAGAAAGAAAGAAAATCACACAGAGCATTTGAGTGTGCATGCCCAAAATTCCAAGAGAAGAGATTGTGGCATGACCATCCACGCTGGGGAGGGGGTGATCTCTCATTTTCCCTCTCTCTTTGTCATTTTCTCCCTCTCTCTTGCAAGTCCATGTGCCCTATAGGAAAAACCTTAAAAAATTATTTATAAATATAGGGTAGAATAATATGTGCAAATTACAGAGAGGTGGGTTTGGGAATTTAACTGTGAGTGGTTATTAAGGGAGACTTAACTGAACATCTTCTATTCTTTTTTTAAAAAAGAAAAAGTCTAGAAAAAATATGACCAAATAGCAAAATTTATTAACTCAGTTTGTTGAAAATGTATGCTTGTGTGTTTGTCTTTAAAAATTTTTTCTGGGGGCTGGCAGGTGGCATGGTGGTTGAGGTGCTGGACTCCCACATGACCAACTCTGGTTCAGGTCCCGAACCTGGTGGCTTGCTTTCTCACTCTCCCTTTCTCTCTGTCTCTTTCTGGTCAAAATTGAAGGATAATGATAATAAATAAATATTTAAAAAAAAGAAAATTCTCTTTAGGGGCCAGCAGGAGGCATGGTGGTTAAGGTTCTGAACTCCTACATGGCTGATCATAGTTCAAGTCCTAGCCCTGGTGACTTGCTTTCTCACTTTCTCGCTCTCTTTCTCTGTTTCTCTTTACTGAGCACACATGCCCTATGGCAAGCTAAAAAAAATAATAATAAATAAAATTAAATAAATAAAAATTTAAAAATTATTTTTCTCTCTGTAAACAGTAAAAGCACATATCTGTAGGTGGTGCTAGTTGAACCCTGTTGATGAGTTCAGGCAATTCTCTCAGTTCTTCTAGCCTGAGTTTTCTCACCTTTAAAATGTGGATAATAATAGTATCCTCCTGAGTAGGGTTGTTGTGAAGATTGAACAAGCTACTATATATATAAAGCATTAAGGTGGGCCAATCAGGTGACATGATTGTTTTGGTAGCTGGGTCCCACATTGCTGACCACGTTGTTCAAGTCCCAGACCCAGCAGCTTGAAAATACACTAGGCACATGTGCATGTGCCTTAAATCCTGAGAGGAGAAGGAAGTACAGTGTGCCCCTCCCCCCTGAGGGGTGCTTTTGCACTTTCTCTTTCTCCAGCAAGCATTCATACCCCACAGCAAAAAAAAAAAAAAAAAAAAAAAAAAAAAAAAAAAAAAAGGCAACTAAAGCATTTAGCTAGTGCCTGCAATAGGAAAAGCACCTAATAAACACAAGGTATTGGGCCACCAAGTGGTGTGGTGGTTAAGGTGCTGGAATCCCACATGACATGGTCAACCACAGTTAGAGTCCCGAACCTGGCTGCTTGCTTTCTCACTCCCCCCTCCTCCCCCGTCTCTCTCTCTGGTAAGCACACATGCCCTACAGCAAACAGAATGATAATAATAAATAAAATGAATAATTTTTTTTGAGAGAGAGGGTTTTGCTATAGGGTGTGTGTGCTCACTGGAAAGACAGAGAGAGACAGAGAGACTGAAAGCATGAAATCACCCCCCCCCCCCCCACAAAGAGGTATGGCCATGCCACAATCCCTTCCTCTCCATTATCTTCTCAGGATTTGGGGCACGCATGCACGCATATCCAGTGTGAGTTTTAGGCGGCTGCATCTGGGACTCAAATTGCAATCAACTACATGGGAGTTCAGCGACATAACTATTACACCATTTGCTCGTCCCATGAATAATTCTTCTCTTTTTATTCATTTATTTATTTTAATTTGACCAAAGAGAGACACACAGAAAGAAAGTGAGAGAGCAAGTTACCAGGTCTGGGACCAGAACCATGGTCAGCCATGTGGGATTGTCCAGTGCCCTAAATGCCATGCCTCCTGCCAGTCTCCCCCCATGAACAATTCTTTAAAATTATTTATAAATAGAAGGTGGAATAATATGAATTCATCACAGAGAGTTTGGGCTTGGTAATTGAACTGTGTGTGGTTATTTTGGGGGACTTAATTGAATTTTTCTAGAAAAATTACCAAATAACAAAATTTATTAATTCAGTTTGTTGAGAATGTGTCTTGTGTGTTCATATTTAAAAATTCTCTCTTTAGGGGCCAGCAGGAGAGATGGTGGTTAAGGTGCTGGACTCCCATAAGATATTATTTGTTGGGACCCACTTTGTAGTACATTCTAGTACATTTTTCACATGTTGCATGCCTGAACAGAATGCTTGTTCTATACTAGGTACAGGGTCTAAATATGCATATTCATCACATCATCTTGTTAATTGCATTTAAATCTCATTCTTTTTTCTCTCATTTATTTATTTATTTTTACATTTTTCCACATTTACTTTACGTATCAAAAATTTTTTGCTCATACTCCTTAGTTCTTGGAACCAGCAGTTAGCATAATGACTTTGTTGCTGGACTCCCATGTAGTTGACTGCGGTTCACGTCCCGGACCCGGTGGCTTAAACTCACGCCTGGCGCGTGTGCGTGCGTGCCCAAGATCCCAAGAGGAGAATGGAGGAGAAGGGATTGCGGCATGGCCATCTCCCCGGGGGGTGATTTCTCGCTTTCTATCTCTCTGTCTCTCTCTGTCTGTCTGGCGAGCGCATGCGCCCTATAGCAAGAACCTCTCCAAAAAGAAGAAAAAAAAATTGTTTTTGCTCATACTCCATAGTTCTTGATAGTTAATAAACTTTCAAAATACTGAATTTTAAAGATAATGTTCAAAATATCTCTTACAATTTTGTTTGTGACTCTTTAACAACAGAAACAGTATGGTTTTAAATATCTTTGAGAAAATATTTACATGTCAACTACTCAAATTGTTGAAAAGCAAATGCCCAGCACACTAGTCACACATAAAACTTCTCAATTCAGCCCTGCCTACCAAGTATTCTGTGATATACCATCTACTAGCAAAGATCAGTCTCTTAAAATATGGAGTGTTGGAACAAGGAGTTAGCGTAATGGCTATGTCACTGAACTCCCATATAGTCAACTGTGGTTTGAGTGCCGGACCCGGTGGCTTAAATTCACCCCGGGCGTGTGTGTGTGTGCCCAAGATCCCAAGAGGAGAATGGAGGAGAGGGGATTGCAGTGTGATCATCCCCCCGGGGGGTGATTTCTCACTTTCTGTGTTTCTCTCTGTCTCTCTGGTGAGCGCACGCACCCTATAGCAAAAACCTCTCAAAAAAAAAAGTTAAAAAAAATATATGGAACACTTCACGAATTTGCGTGTCATCCTTGTGCAGGGGTCATGCTAATCTTCTCTGTATCGTTCCAATTTTAGTATATGTGCTGCTGAAGCGAGCACAATCTCACATTCTTTTACATTTTTCTTTTGCTTCATTGTTCAAAAGAGAGAAGTGCTATGATGCAAAATGATTGTGGATTTAGTCATCCTTATAATTCCATTAACTTTTAATATATACTTGAGGCTGTATTAACAGTTGCATAAAAAATTTAGAATTGTTATATCCCCCAGGTTATTTGATTAGGTGTAATAATATGTCATCTTTTATGTCATAAAAATCTATTGAGCAAGTATTTGCTGTCCTGATTTATTCCCCTTAATTCTTGGAAGTTAAAAATTCTTTTTATAGTGACCAGCAGATGGTATAGCTGTTAGTCACTGCACTCCCACATGGTTGACCATGGTTCGAGTTCCAGACCCGGTGGGTTGAAAATCATGCCGGGCACATACACATGCATGCCCAAGATCCCAGGAGGAGGATGGAGGAGAAGAGACTGTGTCATGGCCTTCCTCATTGGGGGAGTGAGTTCTCACTTTTCCTCTCACTGTGTCTGTCTCTGAATGAGCACATGTGCCCTAAGGCAAAAGCCTACCAAAACAGAAAAAAATCCTTTTCTATTCCTTTAGTGTTTTACTTTAAAACTTTAATATACACTTTTCAACAAAAACATGAGTGAATAATTACTCTCTTTGAGTGTAACAAGGCTTTTAGGATGACTTCATTCCAGTTGTCCTCTATCCATTCTTATCTTCCTGAAAATACTAATTATTATTATTGGTTTCAAAATTTCCATTATTTGGGACCAGCAGTTAGCTTAATGGCTATGTCGCTGGACTCCCAGGTAGTCGGCCGTGGTTCAAGTCCCAGACCCTTTGACTTAAACTCATGCTGGGCACTTGTGCATGCGTGCTCAAGATCCCTAGAGGAGAATGGAGAAGGGATTGCAACGTAGCCATCCCCCCTGGGAGGTGATTTCTCGCTTTCTGTCTGTCTCTCTCTCTCTGTCTTTCTGGCAAGCACACGCACCCCATAGCAGAAAGCCTCTCAAAAAATTTCCATTATTCATAATTATTTTTTATATTTATATAGTCAGTGTATGTTTACATTTATCTACTTTTTTTTTTTTTTTTTTTAAGAATTATTTTACTGGAGCCGGCAGGTGGCGTGGTGGTTAAAGGTGCAGGACTCCCACATGGCTGAGTTTGAATCCCGGACTTGGCAGTTTGCTTTCCACTTTCCCTCTGCATCTCTCTCTCTCTCTCTTTCACTCTGTCACTCTCTGGTAAAATTAAAATAAATAAATAAATAAAGTTAAATAAAACAGAGTATGAGAGAGAGAGCGAGAAAGCAAGCCACTAGGTCCAGGACTCAAACTACAGTTGGTCATGTGGGAGTCAAGCGCCTTAACCACCATGCTACCTGCTAGTCCCCCAAAATTTATCTACTTTTTTCCAAGTTTCTTTGCTTGTGATTCTTTCTGTGCCTTACTTTTTTCTTCTAGAAAAACATCCAGAAATTCTTTTAGCTGGACTGTGTTAGTGATAAAGCATTCATCTTAAAGTATCTTTATTTTGTTCTTATTGTTGAATAGTAGTAGTAAAGTTGTGCATAGAATTTTTTGTAGAGGTTTTTGCCTTAGGGTACATACACCCGCTGAAGAGAGAGAGAGAGAGAGACAGAGACAGAGACAGAGACAGAGACGGTGAGAGGAAAAGTGAGAAATCATCCCTCGGGGGGATGGCCATGTCTCAATCCCTTTTCCTCCATTCTTTTCTCAGCATCTTGGGCACACATGCATACATACCTGGCATGATTTTCAAGCCACCATATCTGGGACTTGAACCACAGTCAGCCATGTGGGAATCCAGTGATATAACCACTACGCCATCTGCTGGCTCCTGTGCATGGAATTTTTTGAACATTTTATCTCTCAGCACTTTATTGTTATTATTGTCTTCTGACTTTGACCATTGCAGTTAAGAAATCTATTAACACTCTAATTGTAGATAATTATCCTTTGTAGATAATTGGTTTTGTCTTTTCCCTTTGGCTTTTGTTTTTGTTTTCTTGTAATTATTTTCCAATTTTTTTTTCTAGTTTATGTATAAATTACTCTTTTTAAAAAATAATTACTTATTTAGTTTTATTATTTTAAATTTGCTACAGGGAACATTGGTTTACCAGAGAGAGGTAGAGAGAGAGAGAGAGAGAGATGGAGACAGAGAAACTGAGAAAGAAATCTGCCAGGTTTGGGACTTGCACTGCAGTAGGCCATGCAGGAATCCAGTGCCTCAACCACCACCCTACCTGCTGGCAACTATAAATTACCCTTGATATAGCTTTAGTTTTACTCATCATATTGCATTCTCATAGTGCTTTCTGAATGTGGACATTCAGGTTTTCTATCAATTCTGGAAAATTCTCAATCATTGTTGTTTTAAATATTGCCCCTCTAGTCTTCCTCTTTGTTCTCTAATTCCTGTATGCCTATTAGATGTATGCTAGATCATGTTAGTCTATCCTCTAAGTCTCTTACCTGCTCTTATATTTTTCTATTTCTATGTCTGGCTGCATCCTAATTTCCTCAGATGTATATTCTACTTTGTTAGTTCCCTCTTCAGTTGTATCTAATCTGCTGATTCATCTACCCCTTGAAGATTTAAAAATTTAATAACTTGTGGCCAGCAGGTAGTGTGGTGGTTAAGGGTGCTGGACTCCCACATGGCTGACCATGGTTTGAGTCCTGGGCCTAGTGACTTGCTTTCTCACTTTCCCTCTCTCTCTTTCTCACTCTGTCCCTCTCTGGTCAAAGTAAAGTAAGTAATTAAGTAAATAAAGTTAAATAATTCTTTTTAAAAAAAGGGGTTAAAAATTTAATCACTTAATAAAATAAAAAATTGTTACAGTGGCCATTGCCAGCTGAGGCATGATGCTCCTAACTAAAATAAGATAATCTTAACAGAATAAAAACAATGACTCAATAAAGCCATTCCATGTCAGTGGTTAAAACAGGACAAAAATGATACTCTGCTGCCACAAAACAACTAAACATTCCACTCATGACTAACATGAGTGACTACTGCTCCTTATCTCATGATAAATCTAGCTCTCTCTTTTTTCTTTTAGATTTTTGCCATAGAGCATGTGTGCTTGCTGGAAACAGACACAGAGAAAGATAAAATGAGAAAATACCCTCGGGGGGGGGGGGGGGGAGTGGTGACCATGCTGCATCCCTTCTCCTCCATTCTCCTCTTGGGTTTTTGTGCACCCACACACAAGTAATTGGCATGTTTTTCAAGCTGCCAAGTCTGGGATTTAAACTGTAGAGTTGGCCATGTGCAATACAGTGCCTTAACCACCACACCACCTTCTGGCCCACCTAGCTCTCTTTAATGCTTCTGCTTCTTAGATAAAATTTACCAAGATTGGGACCAGAAGATGGCATAATGGTAATATTTCTGGACTCCCACATGGCTGACTACTGTTTGAGTCCCAGACCCAGAGGCTTGAAACTCACACTGGTGTGTATGTGTATCTAAAATCACAAGTGGAGAATGGAGGAGGAGGAATTGTTGCATGGCCATCCCCCCAGGGAGTGATTACTCGCTTTCTGTTTCCTTGTCTCTGCCTCTTTGGCAAGCGCATGTGCTCTATAGCAAAAGTCTATCTAAAAAAAAAATTACCAAGATATTCAGTCACCAAATTTCCTCTACATCTTGACAGAACTTCTCATCCAGAACTGACCTCTGCTATCTAAACTCCTCCTTAGAATCATCCAGTTCAAATTAAAATCCTTTAATAATCCTGTCCCACAATTCATTTAGTGTCTACCCTCCTTTGCTGAAGAAAACTAAATAGAGCTAGCTTTTTTGGGCTATAATTGTGTTCTTGACCTTTGGTTAGTGGGTTTTAACATACTATATTTTTAACTTCTAGATGTTTTATTTGCTTTGTTTATAATTCTGACTGCTGTTTTTAATTTTGACACTTTTTCTTTCCTGTGCTATCTATTCCTTCTTTCATAGCTCTAGTTATTTTAAGTATACTTAATTTTATTCATTCTAACTCTGTAAACACTTGCATTAACGGAACTTATGATGACATTCTGCTCCTTATTGTCCGCTAATTTTTGTTCAAATGCATTATTGTTTCTCTGTGTGTCTTATAATTTTCAGTTGCGACCTGATCTTAGTTTTGAGTCTGTGTTCTTCCTGAGTAAATGTGTGCTTGCTTCTGCTAGTTCCACCAAGGATATTACATTACAGCACTATCTTTTCTTTTTTTTTTTTAAACAGAGAGTGCATGTGTATGCATGAGGGAGAGAAGGAGAAACACCTTTGGTAGGTCTTGTCATGTCATAATTCCCTCTCTTCAGCCTTCTAGCTCTTTAGGATTTGGGGCACCTGCATGTGTGTCTGATGTGTTTTAAGGCTGATCCAGGAATCCAAACCCATGGTCTCCATATGCTTCCAGCTTTGAAGGGCACTTGTGTTACTGATGTGTCATAGCAGCTGGAACTGCTTTTTTCTTTTTATTTAAGGAATTATTTTATTATTCTATTTAACTGTATCCATTTATTTATTTCTTTAAATTTGACCAGAGAGGAACAGAGTGAGAGAGAAAGGGAAAGTGAGAAAGCAAGCCGCCAGGTCTGAGACTCAAACCACATTCAGCCATGTAGGAGTCTAGCATCCTTAACCACCATGCCACTGCCAGCCCTTCCTTTTTTTTAAGAATTATTTAATTTAACTTTATCCATTTATTTACTGGGCCTGCTTTTTAAGTCAGTTTACGAGTTTCAAAAAGTTCATGGAAAATGTGTACTTTGAAAAACTATGGGGACCAGTGGATGGTATAAAGGTTATGTCACTGGACTCCCACATAGTTGACGACATTTGAGTCCTGGACCCAGTGGCTTAAACTTATGCTGGGTCTGTGTGTGTGTGAGTCCAATATCCTGAAAGGAGAATGAAGGAGAATGGATTGTAGTGTGGCCCTCTCGGAGGGGGGGATGGTTTCTTGCTTTCTGTCTGTCTGTCTCTTTAGTGAGCCCATGCGTCCTATAGCAAAACTCTTTTTTAAAAAAAGAAAAACTACGCCTGGACTTCAAACAACTTTTACACCAAAATGAACTTGTATTTTAATTCCCCTTTCCATAAACTTTTAGCCATTCTCCTCTTATTTTCCATAGAATACAATTTACTCTTTGTAAGTATATTTATGATGATATTTGAAAAATATATACATATTTGTAACCATTACCACAGTCAAAACGTGGAACATTCCTATCACACAAAGCATTTCTATTCAGGTGAACTTTCAAGATAGTATATTATCTTGGAGATTTCTGGACCATTTAGGTACTATAAAGTATATATATAAACTCCCTAATTCCACAAAGTTTGGGTCTAGATTATAACATTTCCAAAGAGACTTAAACAAAGAAACAAACACAACACTGAATCCTAAGACAAATGAGTTTCCTTATAGTATACTTGTTGGCGGATAGAAAGACTTCCCCTGTAGTTGAGCCTTTCAGTGTGGGTTATGGTTTTTCATAGTTCTGGTATCTTGTGGGTGCCTTAGTTAAACTTTCCTACCTTGTGTAGCACCAAGGCCTCAACTCCTGCCCTTGATAAGCATTAAAGTCAAACTCCATGATTAACGTGACCCAGTTTTAGGTGCCAGGTTTACTATTCTGGTTTTTAGTCATTTCCCTCTTTGTTTGATTCATACATTTTATTTAAGTATACCTTATATATAGAAAAGTACACTGATCACTCAACACTGTCTCACAAGAGAACATATAACAAGACGTGGAAAAAAATTACTGGAAATTTCCTAGTAATTCCTTTCTAGTCATTACCCTCTCTTAAAGGAATCGTTATTCTGACTTCTAACACCGTAGATTTATTTTGCCTATTTTGTATATATTTGCACATATAAATGCTATGCTACAGCATTTTGTGTCTGGCTTCTACTGCTTATTACGTTTGCGAGGTTCAAGCATGTTGCTTCGTGTAGTTTGTAGCTTGTTCATTTGCATTGCTTATATTATTTCATTGCACAAATATAAGGTTTGTAGTGTAGGTGGAGGCTGGGTTGTTTCACTTTCCTCTTTGCTACTAGAGCCTAGTATTTCCCTTTACTGTCTTTTAAGCTCTGCTGTGTATTGAGTAGGATTTACAAAGCATTTCCCAGTCAGCAGTTCTAGATGATCTGTGTCAGGACAAGTTTTAGGTCTTACAGGCTGCCAAATCTCTAAACTCATAAGTCATATATTTCATTTTTTGCTGAGATTCTTACCTGATTCCAATCTGATTTTCTTAAGCTTATTTCTTTACGCTGCCATCTGTATAGCTTTGATTCCTGTGGACCAATAATGAGTGACGGAATACAGAAGGATAGAGATGAAATATGTAATTCATTTTCTAGTCATGATCTCTTGCCAGGGTGGGATGTTGCATGGGCAAGGCAAGTTTAATGTGAATAGGTATAAAATATTGAAAAAGCATGTTAAATAAAGACTAGCTACAGATAGCAATAGTAGGGAGGGTGGTTGTGGTTGTTTGGGTCCTGGAGTTCCTGGCTTGTTGATACTGGGAATATCAAACAACAGTGACATTTCTTGATGACTCAGAGGTATGTAATTAATGTGTTGCCAGAAAAACCACTTTAAAATGGGTCTGCCTTCGCCTGGCAAAAGTAATTGCTCTACTCAGTCAGTGGTCTCAAATGGGGGCAATCATGCCCTCTGGGGGGAAATATGTGGCAACGTCTGGAGACATTTTTTGGTTGGTGTGGTACTGGCATCTAGTGGGTAGAGGAAAAGGATGTTGCCAAACATCCTACAATGCAAAGGGCAGCCCCCACAACAAAGGATTATTCCACCCCAAGTGCCAGTATTGATATGGTTGAGAAACCCCTCGCTAGACCAAACACGGAATCTAAATCAAAGGTGTATTTAAATAAACCCCATCAACTACCTTTTCCAAAATAACAGTCCCACAGGACACATTCTTCTGACTTTCTCCTGATGTTCTGATAGCCAGTTTATGCTTGGCTCATTGCGGTGCTTTTCAAAACTATAAGGGTTGGGAACCAGCAGTTAGCGTAATGGCTATGTCACTGGACTCCCACGTAGTCGACCGCGGTTCGCGTCTCGGACCCGGTGGCTTACAACTCACGCCGGGCGCGTGTGTGTGCGTGCCCAAGATCCCGAGAGGAGAATGGAGGAGAAGGGATTGCGGCGTGACCATCCCCCCTGGGGGGTGATTTCTCGCTTTCTGTCTCTCTGTCTCTCTCTGTCTGTCTGGCGAGCGCATGTGCCCTATAGCGAAAAACCTCTCCAAAACAAAAAAAAAACAAAAAAAAAAACTATAAGGGTAGGTCCTGAACCCACCAAATTCATTCCGAATTTGAATAAAATCACTCAGCTATTACATTAACATAACTAGATACATAGAGCAATCTGTTTATAGTCATTAAAAATTAAATAACACGATTTCCCTGTGATTTAGGCTGTTATTTTAATCTTACAATTGAAGATACCAAAGTTCCAAGGCCAGAGTAGATCAGCTGCAACAATGGCATTAGACAAAGAAAGATCTTGATGTTGTCTGATGCCTTGCAGTTAAAAGACTACAAGGTAGTCTTTTCTTTGGTTCATATATATTTGCAGTTTAAATTCAGGGCAAAGCTGAATTCCATTATTTCTCCAATGGAGGAGATTATCTAAATTTATCCCTTCTACCTCCAGGCAGCACATACTATCATTTATTCTTCTGATTCATTTCCCCTAGAAAGCTGAGAAGGAGTTTTATAATGATATTATTGGTTCGGTAACTGGTGTTTTCATTGTAATGCTATTACTGAACCAGTGTTGTGATAAATGGTCTGTTTATAAGGGGAATCACTTTTACAAGAAGTAGAAAATTAGACACACTTCTGCTTTGCAATAACAATAAAAACCACAGTGAAAAAAATATTCTCCTGTTTATTCGCCCTCTGTATCAGGAAGGAAGCTTTAGAAGATGGCTTTCCCCCTAAAGTCCTCTCAACACGATTACTGCCTACAAGTACCATGTCCAAATGCAGATTTCCTCCAAATCCTATTCAAGGCCAATACATTCTTAAGCTTACCATGACGTGGGCCCTTTAAGAAAGCCAGGCCCTTCAAACTCCACCCCTCAGCTGACTTGAAGCAGTCAGGCTGCTTTTCTCAGGCAGTTTAGTTTAGTAATAAAGCTAAAAGAGAGCCAATTTGCCCCCTGCTCTGCCTGGAAGGAATGTCTTGTTGCAATAGGCTCTAAAAGTGGAAGTCTTCAGATACTGTGGAATAGGAAACAATAGAAACTTGTGAAGTAGGGAAGCCAGACCCAATCTTAAAATTCTATCACAGTGCTGAATAAAGTGGAAAGAATGCTGGTAAATCTGAGTTTCCCCCTGTGGTGCTACTCTCTGCTAGCTTTACCCAGCAATTGAGTTTTCCAGAAGCCATTTCCAACTTAACAAGCTGATTGTCTCATACCAGATCCCGGTTGAGAGAGAAAAAAGTTTCATTGAAAATTAAACTGGCTCCCTGGTAACAGAATTTAGATTGGCTATATGTTTCTGAAGAGTAAAGCCAAACTTTCTTTTTATTCTTTTTGGCTATACCAATAGGGACTAAGTTCAGAAGCCCTCTAGTACTAAATTTTAAACAATACCTAGGGCAAATTGGGGTTTCTCTGCAGTTGGCCTTTTTGTGCTGTGTGTTAGAAGCAGCCATCTTGGTAAAGGATGATGTCATTTGGAATACTTGGTATTTTAGAGTTTAAGGTACAATTTCCAGTAGCCATTGGATAACAATTTAATCATTAAATCGTATTTATGTCTAAAGATAAAGGAGTGGGAATAAAACCTCATTAAAGCCATCTCTTTATTCTTCCTAAGACTTTATAAAAGTTGAATGCAATAAAGCTTTTTAACTTTTTTTTTTTTTTTTTTCCTATTTCCATTTCCTTCTTCTTCCATTGACTAACCTTGGATGATAAAACAAGTCTGGTCAGTTTCACTTTCCAATTTTTATGCATAAGTGAAAGAGCTGTTTTGTGTCAAGGCAAAGTGTTTAGAATCATCTCACCTGCTGGGCCAATTTCCTGCAAGCTTTTCTCTGAGTTGGGGAGGGGGAACAAAAGTATTTGATTTTACACGTTTTTCTCTTCCAAAACTAGAACCTGGAAATAGACCACCTCGGAGTAATGAATCTGTTTTGTCTTAAAGTTTTCTAGGACTGAGCTAGACGACAACAAAGAAGGGCATGTTGTACTTCTACTTAATCATAACTAAAATTTGTATATCATATGTTATGTCTGCAGTCACTTTGGAAAATTGGCACCAGAGATGTTTTCAGTTCTTCCGCAGTTTTTCTCTTTGCTTGCTTGCTTGCTTGCTTGATTTATTTATTTATTATTTAGGATTAGACAAATGTTAAGTGTCTTAATCCTATTGCGTGTGACATGTGCTGGAAGTGTTTGCAAGATGAAAAGAAGGGGAAAAAAGTTGTGCCTCCTTTAAACAATTGAGCGCAGTGTGGTTTGCAGATGATTAGAGGTTGGTGTGTCTCTTCTGCAAATTCTTTCTTAAGAAGGTTAACCTGTGGGTTGCTGTTGTTTTACCCAACTGGGCCCCTTGCAGAGGAACTTTCTGTTCTCTTAGCTCTATCCAAAGCTTCCCAGTCGAAAGCATTTCGCTCACTGAGAAGGTAACGACTGCGTGTATGTGTGAAACAGACAGAGGGAGACACGTACACACGTAGTCGGTAGAAGATGGGGCCACGACACGGCTGGAGTTGAATGCCGGAGCCGGGCTGACCTTTCCACGTGTCCTCAGCACCTGCGAGCTGGCCGGGCATTGGATTTCTTTTTTCTCTTCGCAGCAGGCGCGAGCCCGGAAGAGGCAGGGCGGCCCGGGGCTTAGGTCAGGGGGCTCGGAGGCCCTCCCTCGGAACACGTGTGGTCGGCGAGCTGGTGGTGCAGAGGGAGGCAGGCCGGGCTCTCTCGCACCCGCGGAGCCTGCGCGTCCCCAGCCCACTGGCGGTCGCTAGGCGGCAGCGGGCGGGTCCCCGCGCTCTCGACCAGCTTTGCAGGGCGGCCTAGCGAGCGCGAGGCTGGGCTGGAGCGAGCCCTAGTGCAATACTGCCCGAGCCCGGGCGGGGTCTCTGTTCTCTGGCAGAGGAGGTCCCTTGGCAGCGGGAAGCTCCCTCTCTTTCTCTCGCCGCCGCTCGGAGTCTGCGCCCTGGTGCCAGGCGCCCAGCTCGGCGCTCCCCTGTGCTCGCCCGGCGCCCACTCATTCGCAGCCTAGCCTTCGCCGCCGCCGCCTCCCTGCTCCTCCTCCTCCTCCTCCATTCCCCAGCCCGCCGCGGCCATGGCGGACAGCGCCAGCGAGAGCGACACGGACGGGGCTGGGGGCAACAGCAGCAGCTCGGCCGCCATGCAGTCGTCCTGCTCGTCGACCTCGGGCGGCGGCGGCGGCGGTGGCGGGGGAGGTAGCGGCGGTGGGAAGTCGGGGGGCATTGTCATCTCGCCGTTCCGCCTGGAGGAGCTCACCAACCGCCTGGCTTCGCTGCAGCAGGAGAACAAGGTGCTGAAGATCGAGCTGGAGACCTACAAACTCAAGTGCAAGGCGCTGCAGGAGGAGAACCGCGACCTGCGCAAAGCCAGCGTGACCATCGTAAGTACCCCCGGGGGTGCGCCGCACGGCCGACCTCCACCCTCCCCAGGGAGGGGCAGCACGCGGACCCAGGAAGCCTCCAGACTCCTGGGGACCCGCGGCGAGCACACTCCTTGTGGAGACCTACCGGCCTCGGGGGTGGGGTGGGGGGAAAGGTGTCCCTTCGGGGCCACGCGGGGTTGTTTTTCTGGGGACCCACGGACACGAGGGGAAGGCCACTGGGGCAACCACCGCAGGTCCCTTTTCGCCTCTGGGGAGGAGGCTCCTCAGAGGCTGGGCTGGAGGCGGGCGGCGTGGCTGGGGGGCGGGGTGGGACTTTACAGTCTTACCCTGCCTGAGCGGTGCGTCCAGAATCGGGAAAATCCGAGTCTGGGGAGAAGGAGGGCGCTGGGGTCTGTTCCCCGGGCCCGGCCAGGAGTGGGGGTGGATGGGGGTGCGCAGCTGGGCTGGGTACTCTGCTGGCATCTGGACGGCGGTAGCTGGATCGCCCGAGGAGGGGGCGGGAGAGTGGCCGGGAATCCGGGAAGTGGAGTTTTCTGGCCAGGATCGAGAGGGAAGGGCGGGTACCGGAGCGAATGCTCCCACCTCGTTGGAAGTCCTTTCGTTTGCGGTTGGGAGGTCGGGCACTGTACAGCGGGCAGGGAGTAGCATCTCGGACTGGCCTGGACAGGGCTGGGGCTGAAACCAGGGCCAAGGGTAGCGACTGTGACTCTGGCAGAGCCAGACGTACGTGTGTTTGCTTCATTGGTGGTAGAGTGGTTAGGAGTATCTTGCCTGAGTACAGAGACTTGCCATCTGTTCTGTTTCCACCTGCCCCCTGGAGACTCCCCAGAAGAGGGTAAGATGAGGTCTGTAGGTCCCTCTCCTGGTGTAGCGGGCGTTTAGAAAGGCTCCTATGGCCGTGATGAAGCGAAACATAACTGGAAAAAGTACACTCTGTGCTCTCACCTAACATCCTTGCCAGCTTGCCACTTCATTAACATGCACAGGCCTCGCACAGACAACTCCATTCAGATCCAAAACGTTCCCAGCCAGGAGCAGAGCAGGAAATGTCAAGAAATCAAGGGGATAAATTGCTGTCACTGCTGCACAGTAGCTGACTAGATTCAACCTTCAGATGGAGAAGAAGGGCTGAATTTGGGGGGGGGGGGGGATCAAGGGCCACACCTTGGAAATGAAATGTGGCAAGTTTAGGATGCTCCCGTGCCAGGAAAAAATTAACCTTTGATGGGGGGAATGAGTTTGTGTGTGTGCATTCCGTCAAAACGGCCCATCCATGAGAACTGGAAGGCGTTCTTCACTGTGTAGAAGGCAGGTGCTCACCAAAGTGTCAGTGTGATCAGCCGCAATAGCAGTTGGTTGTACAAAGACCTCGAAGCCGTTCCTGGTGAATGGAATGGGAGCAATATTCAGACTGTAAAGTTCTTGAAGTGCCCTTTTGGTAGGAAGGGGGAAGAATTTGCAGAGGCAGCCACTTCTAAGCCTCCAATGTTAGCTTTCTTGGCTGAGAGAGATGTCTCTGCTCAGTAGAGGTTTGAGAAAAGAGGGAATTACACGAGGCTGCTTATTTAAGGTTTGAGTTAGTAAATGAGAGGGTTAGTCTCTTGGAAAAGTAGTAAAACTTCCACGAAACAGAATCTCTAGCTTCTTGCATACAGTGAGCAATTCAGGCTGTTTTTGTTTGTTTGGGAGGGGAGGGTGGGAGCGAGTTAGACTATGAAAGGGTTATCTGTTTGACACTTTGACCATATTATAAGTAGGTACGTAAATTGTACATAAACATGTTGGCTTCGTAAGGACAAACATTCTCGTTCCTGGTGTGTCAGATCAGGGGCCCTCTGACGTTTGGCCTAAAGAGTGTGTAAGGGGGTAGCTTTATTTCTTAGCATTCACTCTCAACTAAAACGGACACTGAGCCGAGCATACTTTGTGATGTGCTCTGTAACCTCACCAAGTCAAGTTTTAAAATTGTTTTGGATGATAGTCTATGAGTACCAGAAGGCTTTCAGTTCTTCACAACTACCCACAGCCTCTCAGTTCTTTAATCTCTGACTAATATATTCAAGAAGACAAATAAAAGTGTGTGTGGTTTGCCTGGCTCCTGAGAACTTGGCAGGTGTTACTAAGGAGCTAAATGACAAATGCGGAAGAGAGATTCCTTCAAGGTTGTGAGGGCTTCATCAGCTGACTAGGACCTAGATTGTGTTAGAATGCGTTTGACCTCACATGTCAAGGGAGAAGTGTGTAAGTCCATGAAATGGGTCTGTGGATGTAAGGAATTTGTTGAGCAAAGCTGTCTCATACTTCATGTCAAAGTTAAGCTGTACAGGGAGCAGCAGTTGGTGTAATGGTTACGTCTCTGGACTCCCACGTAGTCGATTGTGGTTCAAGTCCTGGACCCAGTGGCATAAAAATGATGGTGGGTGTGTGTGAGCGTGCTCAAGATCCCTGAGAGGAGTCTGGAGGAGAAGGGACTGTGGTGTAACCATCCCTGGGGCGTGATTTCTTGCTTTCTGTCTCTCTCTGGTCAGTGCACATGCCCTATAGCAAAAACCTCTATGGAAAAAAAAGAAGTTGTACGGTCCTGACAACATGATTTAGGATTTGCCCTTGCTAGTAGCTGCTTGGGAGGTTTGTGGCAAGGCAATGACATGAAGGCCTTAGTAGGTTTTTTTTTTTTTTTTTAACTATTTTAGTTAATTTGAAGGGAGTTTGATACCATAATCCTGTTGCTTGCCATCTTGGCTCTTACGATTGAGTGGTTCCTCTAATTAAGACACTGACAGCAGGTGGCGTGGTGGTTAAGGTGCTGGACACTCCCACATGGCCCACCACGGTTCGAGTCCCGGACCTGGTGGCTTGCTTTCTCACTTTCCCTCTCTCTCTCTCTCTGTGTCTCTCTCTGGTCAAATTAAAATAAATAAATAAATGAGTGGATAAATAAATAATTTTAAAAAAGTAAAAAAAAAAAAAACACTGACGTTAGGGTTCTTGAGCACTAAAGGTGATGGTGGCTCTTTCTTTTCCTAGAACATGTTTAGGAAGGCACACTGACTTTCAAATACACCCTGGAGAAGAGACAGGCACCCTCTTTTTTAAATGAGAAGTAGACTTTATTTCTTAGAGTAGCTTTCAGTTCATGGTAAAATTTAGAATAAGGTATGCTTGCTCCTGCCCTCACCCAGGTGTGCCTCCCCCACTAATACCTGCATCAGATTTACAATCAGTGAACCTGTGTGGACCTCCTCATTAGCACGCGAAGTCTGTAGTGTATCTCAGGATGCCCTCTTGGTGTTGTGTTATATATATTCTCTGGGATTGGACAGATGTGTAATGACACGTGCCACACGGAGCAGGTTTACTGCCCCCACTCCAAATTTTCTGTGCCTTGTGTATTTACTCCTCTCTGTCTTCCTCCCCCCACTGATTTTCTAATTCCCTCCATACGTTTGCCTTTCCCAGTCATACGGTTGGAATCGTGTATGAGGGGACCTCAAGAAGTTCATGGGAAAATGGAATTAAAGTATAGTTTATTTTGGTGCCCTCCCAAATGAAATCCATGCATATTTTTCTTTTTTTTCTTTATTTTTTATTACCATAGGGTGTATGTGCTCACGGGGGGGGGGGGGGGAGAAGGGGAGGGAAACACCACAATCCTTTCTCCAGTCTGCTCTTGGGATTTGGGGCATACACGCCTACCTGGCATGATTTTCAAGACACCGGGACCAGGATTCAAACTGGTTGGCCATGTGGGAATCTAACTACCTTAACCACCACGCCACCCTGCTGACCTTCCATGTTTTTCTAGTACACATCTTCCATGAGCTTTTTAGGCTCCTCCTTCTAGTATGTAGCTCTTTCAGACTGGCTTCTTTCACAGTAATATGCCCTTAGGGTTCCTCCGTGTTTTTTTCATACCTTGATAGTTCATTTCTTTTTAGTGTCGAATAGTATTTCCTTGTTTGGGTGGATCATAGTTCATCCATTCACCTACTGAAGGGTATCTTGGTCATTTCCAAGTTTTGACAATTATGAATAAAGTTAATATAAACATTCATGTGCAAGTTTTCATATAGGAAGTTTTTACTTCATCGGGGTACGTATTAAAGAGCATGGTGGCTGGATTGTATGGTAAGTGTATATTCCTTTTTTGTAAGAAGTAACCAAACTGTCTTGCATAGCGGCTGTACCGTTTAACATTCCCATCCGCAATGAGCGAGAGTTGCTCTTGGTCCTCATCTCTGCCAGGGTTTGGTGGTGGTGGTCTGGATTTCGGCCAGTCTTATTTTGTATAGCGGTATCTCATTGTTGTGCCCTCCCCCATAATTTTCTTTTCTTTTTTTTTTATTAGCCAAGGCCAAAGGCCAGTAGAAATTCTTAACCAGTGGTCTCTTCTGACTGTTTTGGTATATAAGTGCTTATTCTAAACAAGCTACCTATTTATTTAAAATTATTTACTCATTATTTAAAAAAAAAAAATTGCTATGAACTTGTGTGCTCAGCAGAGAGACACAGAAGAGAGGAAGAGGGAGAGAGAGAGAAAGTGAGAAAGCAAGTTGCTAGGTCCAGGACTCAAACCATGGTTAGCCATAGTGGGAGTCCAGCACCCCAACCACCATGCCACCTGCTGGCCCCCGAAGCTACCTATTTAATGAAGGACTGGTATAGTGGGTTGTGTTCTCAGCCACTGTGTAATAGAGATAAAGCTCACCTGTGGGGAAGAATCAGCTGTATAAGAAGCCTTTCATTTACGTCTCTTAAGTGCCTGACACAGCTGGGAGGGGGCTATAACTTGCCCCAAATGCATTTTCATTTGGAATTTACAGGTGGAAGAGAATGTTTTGAGTGATGACCCAATTCCACTGATTAGTAGTGGAACCAGGCTACTGATTATAGATCATAATTTTCTTTCTTAAATTTTTTTGAAGCAGGGAAAATAAACCAAAACAAACTCTTAGTCGCCTTTTGAGTAGCTTTGGCCAGATCTGTCTGACTTGCCCTACGAATGAGAATGTGGTTGTGGATTGTTTGATCCAGGGCGTTAAGGGTTGTCACGGGAGGGTGGTCTCCAGGAAGGTGAAGAACTGCAGCGTGGGCAGTAATTGGATGGCTTCCAAGTAGTTCTCAGCGAGTCGCGGGTACTCTCAGAGTGTAAGCAAGGCCTTAGCTGGTTTTCTAGGATGTGTGCCCTTGTGGGCAGGTTCCGACCTTCCGTGTGTGTTTGGTTTGGAAATCAAGGCCCATGGTAAATCTCTAGTATATAAGTATCTCTTTTGGACTGTAAAATGAACCCTTCAATATAGAAGTTTAGAGGAATACAGAATACAAAGGTGTTTTGAAGTTAGAGTAGGAAAACATGTTGGTTTGGCATGAATAGGAAACCTGGTTACTTTAAATATTAGCAGTGTTATGATTTCATTCGCCAATAAAAGCCACCATATAGTTAATATTGTATTTTTTGGATGATTTACTCTGGAAGCCTACTATGCTCTTTTCTGTTTTTAAGACTTCATTTTGGCAGACTCACTGATGCCATTAGGTCAACATTACCTTTAAAATGAAGTGTAGTGTCTTCCCCCACCCCCATTTAGAAAATAAGTATGTCTTAGATTCTTATGGAAACACTCGGACACAACTTGGAGGAAAGTAGGTCCTCGTAGTTGGGTCTAACTGAACACAAGTTGTCTTAAAGAGAGTACTCTTGGGACCAGCAGGTGGCTTGGTGGTTAAGGCACTGCACATTCTCACATGGCCAACCACAGTTTGAGTCCCAGACCTGGTGGCTTGATTTCTCACTTTCTCTCCCTCTCTCTCTCTGTCCTTCTCTGGTTGAATTTAAAACAAATAAAGTTAAAATAAAATAATTCTTTAAAAAAGGGGGTAATTTTATATTTCTTTTGCGTTCAAAGTTCCTTTTTTTAACATTTGTAGGTAACTTTTGTGTGTGTGTGTGTTTTTTTTTTAAGAGAGCTCTTTGCTATAGGGTGCGTGAGAAAGAGAGAGTCAGAAAGTGAGAAATCACCCTTCAAGGGGTTTGGCCAAGCCACAACCCTTTCTCCCTTATTCTCTCAGGATCTTGGGCACTCACACATTCCTGCCCAGTGTGAGTTTTGAAGTCGCTGGGTTTGGGATGCGAACCACAGTTGGCCATGTGGGAGTCCAGCAATGTAACCATTGTGCCACCTGCTGGTCCCAACTATTGTGTATTTTATATAGTCTGTTTGTACTTAATTAAAAATAATTAAAACACTTTTAAGAGAGATTTTTGCTATAGGGCACATGTGCTTGCAGAGAGAAATCACCCCCTGGGGGATGGTCACTCTGCAATCCCTTCTTCTCCATCTCCTCAGAATCTTGGGCATGCATGCACATGTGCCTGGTGGGAGTTTTGAGCCACTGGGTCTGGGACTCAGATTACTGTCAACTACATGGGAATCCTGTGACATAACCATTACGCCATTTGCTGGCCCCTATTATTATTATTTTTAATTTGACCAGAGAGAGAGAGAGAGAGAGAGAGAGGGAGGAAATGTGAGAAAGCAAGCTGCCAAGTCCAAGACTCGAACGACAGTCAGCCATGTGGGAGTGCAGTGCCTTAACCACTATGCAACCTGCTGGCCCCTGTACTTAATTTTTAAAATACCAAAAAACCTGAACCCTTGAGATCATGATAGTCTTTTATGGTGTTCTTTATTTGCTGGAGGTGGGGAACAGTTAGAGAAGTTACAGTAGCTGGTTTGTGGTGACTTATTCAAGACCAGAGAGGTTGGTCTAAAGCAAAAATCTGAAGTAGTTATTGCTTGCTTAAAATTGTGCCAGGGCTCTCCATTGCCCTCTGGTTCCCGGTAAATGTTTGGGTGGCTTACTTACCAGGCTCTGCACGATCAGCCTTCACAGCCTGCGCCCTCACTGCATTTAGTTTAGGGTACATTCATTCTGAGGCTCTCTTGCCTGAATTTTTACCTCCAAAATTTCAGTAGGTTTCTCTGGTTCCTCAAGGATATATCTCCTGTTCTTAAAAGTTCTTCCCTACCCTTCCCTGCTTCTGTGTAAGTTCTAATCATGTCTGCAGCTTCCTCTGCCCATGGTGCCCTGGCGCTGTCTCTTTATCAGCCACATGCTGGGTTATGTGATTCCCTAGAACTTGTCTGTGACTTACTCTCCACTCCATAGACCTTCACTAGTAGAGGTGTAAATTCCTTTGGGGACAGAATTTGCCTTGTTCATCACATTCCTCAGTGCCCGGCATGCCAGAGGCATTTAGATTTGTTGAATCGCCTCCAAAGGCATTTTTTTCTCTGGGGAGAAGAAAATATTAATACTGTCTCCTGTATCTTGTGTTCTTAGAACCATTTTCCTGCCACAGCAGCAAACACCATCTTCACCATAATTGGTTAAGCAGACTGGATGGATGAATGGATACACTGTATACCTTCGGGGACTACTGTGATCCCCCTGTGCCCTAAGTAAGCCCTTGCCCTCCAGCCAAGGCTGATGTTGCAGGCTACCTTGTAGCATAGACCTGGACAGTCCTGATACATTTCATTTGAAAGGGACAAAGCGTCCCTAGGTTCACTTTTTCAAGTGTTTCTGAGCCAGCTTTGGAGAAAAAAGTAGTTCTCTGTTGGGAGTATTCAGATTTGCCACCTTGCTTTTAGTTGATGGGGACAGGTCATTCCAGTCATTTCCTAGGACTTTCTTTAATGTTGAAATGCCTTATAGCAATCTCTGGGAAACAACTGTGTGCCGTAATGGAGTTTGCTTCCCAGCCAGGTCTTCCCTGGAGGTCTGACTGGGGAGGTATCAGAACGCAGGCTGGGGAGACTTACTGGATCCTGGGGGGGCACAGTGGACATGCAGTGTTGACGAGCGAGTACTGGTGTTCTGCCTGTGTTTTTGTTTTTTGTTTTTTTTTTTTTCCCCTGAAGTCATGCCTTGCAGTGATAATTGTGTTTACACCTAAAAAATGCTAATCCAGGATTTTAATAAACTGCAGACTGCCTGGGCAAGGAGTAACAGTAATCTTTCTTGTCCCCACTGTTTGCTTTTTCCCCCTCAGTGGATAAATGTTGCTTTTGTTTTCAATCACAATGTGGTTGCCTTTAGATATATTGAATTATTGTCAAAAGTTGGCAAAGTCAATGTTCATAGATCGGTATGTTCCTGCTTGTTGGTGGTTAAAAGTTTCTTGATGGAGAAACTAATGCTTTGGAAAATGTTTCTAATTGTCAAGATCTTGGAGTCATGGTAACCTCAGACTTTTCCTCCTTCCACTGACTGTTAAATTTTGTTTTATGGCTGTCAAATTACAACCCTCATACCAGTAAACTTCAGATGTCATTTTGTGTCGATTCTCCCTTTTAAGGATAAGAATGCTTAGGGGGAGGGGTGTTAATGTGATTGATGGTCACTTAGAATTAATCTTCTCGTTTACTTATTGTTGCTCCCTTAATTACTAATTGCACGGGTAATACATTTGAAATGCAGCTTAGCAATTGAGATTCGGACAGTACTCATTTGTTTAATGCTGGGAAATTTTTTGTGACCCCCCCCCCCCCCCCACACACACACCGTCACTACCTTTGCTTTCTCAGTAGGGCACAAAAATGGCATGTAATAAATACAGCCTTAAATAGGCAGGATTCAGCCTTCCAGTGCTATGCATGGCATTCCGTGTGCCAGATACTCAGAAATATTCAAAAGGAATGTGAGGGCTCTTCCAGCAGCCTAGCAGAGCTTGCACTTGACTTTCATTCAGCATGGCCCTGGCCTGGTGTAGGGAATTGAGAGCTGAGGCAAACATCTTTTTTCAGGGAAGTGCAGAAGTCGCCAGCGTCCACGTGGAAGCCAGAGAGGTGCAGAGGGAGGGCAGTTCTGACCTTCCTCCTCCTAAAGTGAAGCTTATTCATTAGCTCGTAGTTAATTTTGTAAAGCAGAGATGGGGAGACTGGTTGCTGAATTTACCTATGCTGAAGTGGGGTGAGGAGGCTTTTTTTTTTTTTTTTTAAATTTTTTTAAAAGAGAGATTTTTGCCATAGGGCACGTGTGCTCACTGGAGAGACGGAGACAGAAAGCGAGAAATCACCCCCCATGGGCAGGATGGCCATGCTGCAGTCCCTTCTCCTCCATTCTCTTCTTGGGATCCTGGGCACACATGCACACACCCGATGTGAGTTTAAACTGCCAGGTCTGGGACTCGAACTGGGGTCAATTATGTTGGAGTTCAGTGATGTAACCATTACACGATCAACTGGTCTTTTTGTTTCTTTTTAATTCTTGTATTTATGTGTGATGGTGGGAAAGAAACTGAAGTATTAAGTTCATAATTTGCATCTGTCTGCAGACTGAAAATTTTTCTTT
The DNA here is from genome assembly GCA_026018925.1 of Tupaia tana. NCBI lineage: Eukaryota > Metazoa > Chordata > Mammalia > Scandentia > Tupaiidae > Tupaia > Tupaia tana. The sequence continues at coordinate 65,706,132 of JAKSZU010000010.1, forward strand.
TCTTTCTATTCCTGTTATGTTCTTGGGGTTCCTCTTGTGGAATATTGTGGTATGCATGGAGTTTTCTACGTCTTTACTCTCTAAAACTATGTGAAAGCAAACTTTGTAGGGTAGAATGAGAGACACTATTTTATGGGCAGTTTTGAATTCTATTTTTTAAAACATGCAGTGTTCATTGACAATTAATCTTCCATGGATCTGTTCCAGATCATTCCAGTCTTGGTGGGAACCAGGTGAGTGTCCAGAGTGATCTGGTTAATACCCACTGGGACATCTCAGGGTACTGGGGTCAAATAAGGCCAGCTGGAACTGAGGAAGTGCAGAGTCTGGTGATTCAACCAGATAGGTTGCAATTTAAAAAGGTTTCTGTCAAAGGAAAGGAGAATGTGAAATAGATTATGGATGGGGAGCTAAAGAAGATTCTTAGGAATGTAGTTACCTGCATTAACCACTTCACAGGTTGCTCTCAAAGTGGACAGTCTGAGTCTTTTGTGCCATCTGCTTTTTGAGAGTGAATTAGAGGGCCTAGAAAGGACAGATTGGAGAGCAAAATAACTATGCTTGGCATTTAATATAGAATTTTTCAACTCATAAAATTATGTTCATGTATATGTGATCCACCCAATTATCTTAGTGTGCCAACTCAAATGACAACTTTTTAAAAAATTCACTTAATTTTTTATTACTGTTATTCGATTTTAAGAGAGAGAGAGAGAGAGAGAGAGAGAGAAAGCTGCGAGGTCTGGGACTCAGACTGCAGTCGGCCATATGGGATTCCAGGGCCTTAACCACCACATCTACCACCTGCCAGCCCCTCAAATGATAACTCTTATTCTATTAGGATTTTCTTTCTTTTTTCTTTTTTTTTTTTTTTTTTTTTTTTGGTGGAGGGCATTCTTCAATACACAGGCCTTAATTTATCTAAATAAAGACATTTGTTGAGTCAAAATATTGTACCTCTGCTTCAGTTAGTAGCTACGGATTATAGAGAGACAAGAGGAAAAGATCTCAGCTAGATGATTTTGACGTCTTTGCTAATCAAAAAGTACAATTCTTTAAAAAAGAATTATTTAATTTTATTTGTCATTATTTTTCTGTTTGACGAGGGAGAGAGCAAGAGCGAGAGAAAGTGAGGAAGCAAGTTGCCAGGTCTGGGACTTCAACTGCGATCAGCCATTTGGGAGTCCAGTGCCTTAACCATTATGCCACCTGCCGGCCCTATAACTGTTTTAAATATACACTGCAGTGGCATTAAGAACATCCTCATCCACAACACTGCCTGTTGGCTATCCCACATCTAGTGGTTTTCTGTCATACACTAAATAAACACCCTATCCTGGTGCCCAGCCCTGGGCTCGGCACCTGTTGTCCAAGGCAATTAGATATGGAAAATCTAGATGGGGGAGTAACTGACAGGGAGGGCTTGTCCTTCAGGAGAGACAAAAGATTGTTCCCTGACATCTAATAGATCTATCTATCTATCTTTCTTTCTTTTTTTTTTCTTTTATGTAAATGAAATGTTGTAAATATTTTCTTTGATGGCATTTTTTTTTAATTGCCAGAGAGCATGTGTACTCACAAAGAGACAGAGAAAGGAGAGAGAAAGCACCCCAAATGGAGTATGGTCGTGCAGCAACCCCTTCTCCATTGCTCCATCCTGTAGGGATTTGGGGAGCACAGACATGTATCTGGCATATTTTTGAAACTGCCAAGGCCAGGATTCAAACCATGGCCTGCTCCCTTACCCACTAGGGCTACCTGACAGCAGTTTGAATAAAACATAATTTAAGAAAGTTTATTTGTGGGGGAAAAACACTTGAATTTTTATGCACTGACATACAAACATTTTTTGTTTGTTCCTTGTATGAACCAAAGCGACGGAGCCAACATCCCCAAGTAGAGACTCAGTGCCACGATCCACCCCCCAGCATTCAGTCAGCCCCAGCTTGTGGGCGCATGTGTGTCTGGTGTGTGCAGGGAGGTCCTCTGATGCTAACCTGGAACTTTTCCCACGTGGGCCTGCCCCATGGGATAACTTTTCATCCACTGCGCCACTGCCTGGCCTCCTCTTCAAAATCTTTTTGTGTTTCGGTGATAACAGCCAATGTTTACTCAGTGCTTACTATGGGATAAGCATGACGAGAGGGTTTTGGAGGGTTTCGTGACGTCCTCCCATTTAATCCTCACCACCATCCTTGGTGAATTAGTCCCACTGTTACCCACACCCGTAAACTTCCCCGCGGTCCCATAGCTGGGTGGAGCTGGCAGTTGGTCTGGCCTTGAAATGTACCCACAAGGCCTCAGTTCACCTCAAGGAAGGAGGGATGTAAATTAATTTAGGTCTGGTTTTCTTGTCTCTCGTCATGGGCATTTTTTCCTCTTACTAGTTTCTACACAGCTCTGTTCCTCAGTTAGGATAAGTCAGGGCTGCCCCATTATTACCATGGCAAATTCCCCGCACGCTGGGCCTAAGGGAGTGTTGCCAGGGTAGCAGAGTCCCAGTCTTGGAAAAGAAATGACGATGGAAGGGAACCTTCAGTGCATGGGGGACAGTCTGTGCTCTGCTTCCTGCCTCTGCACCCTCCCGTGTTGGGCCATGGTCTGTTCCACTGCTGCGCCCTGTCCACTGTGCCCTAGTGGGTGGCCACCTCTGTTGGTAGCACAGCCAGTGGACGTCACCCCCCCACCCTCCCCTCTGAGCCTGGAATCCGTTTCCTCCTTCGGACCATGTTACAGCCTCTACTTAAAAATAGTCTGATTAGCACAGTGCATGGGGAGTTTTTCAGCAAGCAGTGAGTACCTGTTGTATGTGCCCATCCGTAACAACTGGGTGAGACGGTGCTGGGGAGTGGGTGGGGGGCGTCCCTGGCCCAATCCTAGAGTGCCTGAAGAATCAATTGGAGTTGATCCAGAAGAAGGTTGGTGATCTGGGTAGTGGTGGGAGATATCTCCTCCCATACCCAGGCAGAACCTGAATGTCTAGAGAGCAGGACCCAAGTGGTCAAGTCTCCTGGGCTCTGCTCCTGGGCTCCATGCAGGAACTCCGTACAGAGGATGGGGAGGGACAAGGGCAAGGAACCGTTGGAGCATTTTGCTTTTTAGGGATCTGCTCTGGGGTCAACTCCGTGGTGCAGTGTTAATGTACTGCCTATGAAAAGCCAGATCCTACCTGAGGACCATAGTTCAAATCCCCATCTCGGTTGTCCTGAAACATGCTGGGAACACGTGTGCATGCTGAGGATCCGATGTGCTAAAAGACTGGAGGAAGGGGCTCACAGCAAGACCAAACCCTGCAGAGGGTGCTCACCCCCCCACCCCAGCCCAGTTCCCCTCACATGTTCTGTCATGGATAAAGGAAGAATAAAAAAAGTAAAGGCAGCAGAGATGAGTCTCCTTTGGCTGTTGAGTGTAAACATGTATTTGTGTTTTCCGTCTGAACTATTTTGAACACAGGTTTTTATATTTGTGTGTGTCATTTCTCATCTGTGAGATAATCCGTCTTCTTCCGTGATAATAATGGCCACGTTATTATACTCTCTGCCCGAACAGTTCTCGACACTTGCAGGGAGTCACTGAGTCCTCCTAACAACTCTTTGTGATCTCCGAGTCACAGGAGAAAAAGTGAGGTGTGGTGAGTCTCAGACTGCCTTGGAGTCGGCAGTGAGTGGTAGAGTGGGGATTCGACACCAGCAGTCTGACAGCACTCTGCTTGGTGACTGGCACCCACGGACCCTGCTGCTGGAGAGATCATTCGTGTTTTCTCACAGCCTCAATGTGGTAGCTCTTCCGTAATGTCTGGAATTTATTGTGGGAGGTGCCCACGTTTACTTTTCGTAAACTCCTTAACGGAGTCAAACACACTCTGGAAAAGTACACAGATTTTGATTGAACAGATTTACTAGAGAGTGCTCTGTGAATTTAAAAATGAATCCACTGGGGGCCAGCAGGTGGTGTGGTGGTTTAGGCACTGGACTCCCACATGGCCAATGTGGTTTGAGTCCCAGCCCTAGTAGCTTGAAAATCACCCTAGATGCGTGTGTGTGTACCCAAAATTCTGAAAGAAGAATGGGGGAAAGGGATTACAGTGTGGCCGTCACCCTGGGAGGTGGTTTCTTACTCTTCTGTCTGTCTCTGACAAATGCACATGTCATATGGCAAAAACTTAAAAAAAGAAAAAAAAAGGAGAAAAAAAAGAATTCACTGGTGTAACTACCATTTAGATCAGGAAACCTGCTGTTATCAGCACCCCTAAAATTCCATGTGCTCTGTTCCAGCCAGCACCCCCAAAAGGTAAACCTCTTCTGACTTCTGTTAATATAAGTTTGTTTTGCTTATGTCTGAATTTTGTATATTTTCTTTCTTTATAAGTGTTTATTTAAAAGAGAGAAGTGAGTCGGGCTCACTCGACGGGGTGTTCACACTGTAGTCCTGTCCAAGCCTTGTAGCCAGCCAGGGTCATGGGTTCATGGGTGTGCTCAGGGTCCTACTCTGTGAGTTCAGGTGGACACACGCACTGTGAACTCAACACCTCACAGCTTCCAGCATGGTGCAGCAGCACCCCGTTTGCTTGTACCACTGTGGCTGGGCTGTGAACTTCCTATAAAGAGAATTACACTGAATGTGTTTTGTGTGTCTGGATTCTTGTTACCTTAAGTTGGACATTTATTTACTAATATTAAACAGTATCCATGTTGCATATACTGGTAGTTTTTGCTTGCTTTTGTTTTTATGTGTAGTCTACTGCATGAATATCTGTGAAATTGTTTTTCTTCTTAGTGGCTGCCTGCTGGGTGGCCCCGCCCTTCTTCTCTTAGTGCTGGTCGCTGGGCATAGGGACAGTGAAAGAACTGTCAAGAGGAAGACAGGCAAGCCCTGTAGTTGGGTCCGGTTAGTTGAAGTTCAGGCTCCTTTACTGTTCACATTGCATTCAGAGTCTTTGAGCCCTCCGTTTATTTACCTGGTGTCTTAGTCATTGTGGTGTTGCCTACAGAAGTATCAGAGAGCTTTATTCAGCTCACGGTTTGGAGGTCCAAGGTCCAGGGTCAGTCACAGTGAGACTATGGCAGGCATAGGGCAGGATCTTGAGCAGAGCAGCTGCCATATAAATTTCGGTGTCTTTTTTTGGTCCTACCCACTTGTTTTCTTTCATTTTTTAAGAGAGATTTTTGCTTAGGGTACATGCGCTCGCTGGACACAGAGAAAGACAGAAACAGAATGTGAGAAATCATCCCCCCAGGGGGGATGGCCATGCCGCAATCCCTTCTCCTCCATTCTCCTCTTGGGATCCTGTGCATGCATGCACATTCTCAGCATGAGTTTGAAGCCACTGGGTCTGGGACTCAAACCGCGGTTGGCAGTGTGGGAGACCAGCAAGGTAACCATTATGCCATTTGTTGGTTCCTTTTTTTTTTTTTTTAGTGAGAGATTTTTGCTATAGGGCGTATGTGCTTGCTGGAGAGACAGAGACAGAGAGACAGAAAGTGAGAAATCACTCCCCAGTCAGGATAGCCACACTGTGCAATCCCTTCTACTCCATTTTCCTCTCAGGATCTTGGACACTCGTGTACTCATGCCCAGCGTGAGTTTTAAGTCACTGGGTCTGGGACTCGAACTACGGTCAACTACACGGGAGTTCAGTGACATAACCATTATGCCATCTGCTGGTCCCACCCCCTTGGTTTTTAAACCCACCACAACTCAATAATAGGTGCCTGCCCTAATGACCTTATCACACCCAAAGGTTCCATTGTAGGACACCGTGAAGGAATTAAGTTTTTACTTAACACCTTTACAGTACAATCAGCACCAAGATATGAACCTTTGGAATATCCAATCATTGCCTACTGAAACCAGATTCTAAAACATGAGCCTTTGGGGGGTGAATCACTATCCCAGCCATAACTCCTATGAAAAACAGTAATATGTGGCCAGCAGGTGGCGTAGTAGTTAAGGCTCTGGACTCCCATAGGGCCACCTGCGGTTCGAGTCCTGGAGCCGGTGGCTTGCTTTCTCACTTTCTGTCTCTGTCTCTGAGTGTGAGTGCCCTTTAGCAAATTAAAAAATAAGTTAAATAATTCTTAACAAAAAACTCCAGTAGGCTGAAGGGTTAAAACCAATCTTGTTTTCCTCTTGTTATAAGGATCAAATGAGATGATCCACATAAAAGTCTGGTAGTTTGTGAATTCCTTTAATAGCAAATGAGATGAAAGATTATTACTGGGTTGGTCCAGTGGCCTAGTGGATAAAGAGCTGGATTGCACATGGCTAATTGTGATTCAGTTCAAATCCCTGCTCTAGTGTCTGGAAAAACACTGGGCACGTGTGCCTGCATGCCCAAGGTCCCAATGGGATGGAGAAATGGAGATAAGATTGTAATACAACCATACCAAAATGGAGGATACCTTCTCCCTCTTTCCCTCTCTGTCTCTGTCTCTCTGGTGAGTGCATGTGCCCTCTGGCAGTTAAACAAGTTATTAATATGCCTCCACCCCACATACTTTCTGTTGTCTCCCACATACATTTCAAAATCAGTCCTGCTTTAAATAATTCTTGAAGATGATGGTAGAGAAACCAACCTCTTGAAAGTGGAAAGAGGACTGTGGAGAAAGTACCAAGCGCCCCTTAGACCTTGGGCTGTGGCGGCTGCATCCCGGCTTTTCAGGGCCTGCATTTCTGTGGCACTTGAAGATGCCTAGAACTTGGCCGATGTTCTAAAGCTTGGTGAGCCAGGATTAAACCAGCGTGTGTGTGGTTGTGTAAAGAAACAGGACTGCAGGAGGCAAACATGCTTTCTAAAATATCTGACCCCCCTCCGTAGGTCAGTCATGGGGCTCTCTGCATTATTTTCTGAAGAAGACACCAACGTGTACCTTTTTCCAGTTGTGTGACTTTACCATTTTGGCCAGACATAAGATGATCAAAGCCAGCTTCTCTGACATGTGACTTGTGACCCTGCTCTTTGGGTATGAATTCCAGAAAATGGACTGCGGTGGCTGATGCCCAGGTGCCAGTTCTCCTTAGCTTTTGTTTTAAAGAACAGAAATCCAAATAGGAGTATCTTTGAAACTGACTGCAGATTTTCAGTACCCAAATGATGGAAAGGCAGCCTAGGTTATGAGCCAAGGGTGGGCAAGGGACTCCATAAATGACCTATTTTCTCTCTATTGCCTCTGGATTCCTCTCTAGCAATAAAATGGTAGCCTGGGAATTTTTTGGAGGTTGAAACATGCCTTTCACCAGGCTACTGTTTTGATATTGGCCTGCTGGGAAGGCTTTTGGGATAGTGAGAGGGCAAGTAGATACTTTGTCTAACCCAGGGACTAAGCTTGCCTTGTAAATAACAATTGAAGTAAGCTATTTGGAACCCAGGAGTGCCCTTAGCCCTTTCCTTGTTGTCTGTCTGCCAGGAACATGGGCTCTAGCCAACACTTCTGGAGCCTTTTGTTTCTCTCCTGCCTTCCTGTTGAACTGTCTTCCAGGTAAGGAAGATTAGCACGAATGATGGTAATCCCTTATTTGATTGGTTCTTACTTGGCTCCAAGCCTTGGTAGCTCTGGGTCATTGGTACCTGATGGGCGATGTGAAAAGAGAGGAGGAGTTTTATTTGTCAGCTCACTGAGGAAAACTGGTAGGCTTTTCTGCTTCCCGTAAGTCTCGTGTACTCATTCTCCAGTTCTCATGAACATTAGTACTGCAGGTTCTCTTTTTGTTTTTACCCTTCTGTGTGTTGCAGATTAGTATTCGCTGCTAGGTCACGTGAACTCATGAACTCTTTTTTGATTTTCCACCTTGGTGTTCTTTGGGAGAAAGTGGGATAATGAAGAGGGACTTGGAAACTGGGTAGGGTTATGAAAGGTAGCAACGATACCAGATGCACAGGTGTATTTCAATTTCAGATAAACAATGAATAGCTTTTTAGTATGTGTGTCCCAAATGTTGCAGCAGACAGTATTAACAAGTTATTTGTTGGTTATTTGACATTCAAATTTAACTGGGCATCCTATATTTTATCTTGCACCGTTTTTCTTTTTAATTTGCCAGAGGGTGCATGTGTTCCTGTGGGAGCGTACGGGGAGGGATCAGAGAGATGGAAGGAGGGAGGGGGAGAGAGAGTAGAGAAAGCACCCTTTTGGGGGCATGATCCCGCCACAATCCTTTTTCCTTCATTTCTCCCTCCTTTCAGGATTTTAGGCACACATGCATACCCACTACTGGGTATGGGACTCAAACTGTGTAGTCTACATTGAGGGGATTCTGCTGCCTTAACTATCTCACCTTCGGCTGGACCCTATCGGGCATTTTTAAAGCCTAGAAGATTTGTTAAAAATCTCAGTTCTGCTCTTTCCTAGCTGTGTGATCCTGGGGTGACTTAGTTGACCTCTTAGCCACTGGCTTTCTTCTCTAAAAAAGGGGATCATGGTGGAACCAGCAGGTGGCAGAGTGGTTGAACAGTGGATTTCCACGTGGCTGACCACGGTTCAAGTCCTGGACTTGGTGGCTTGAAACTCACACCAGGAGAGTGTGTGCGTGCCCAAGATTCCAAGGGGAGAAATGAAGGAGAACAGTTTGGAGCGTGGCGATCCCCCCAGGGGTGATTTCTTTGATTTCTGTCTCTGTCTCTCCAGCAAGTGCACACACCCTATGACAAAAATTATAAAAATAAAATAAAACAAAAAAAAATTGCGTGGGATCATGATATCTTAGCGCTCTGGTTTCGATGTGATTTAAGAAAGCCCTCAGAATGCGTTTGGCACAAATCTGTTTTCTCTCTATTCAGTGATTGTGATTTGCTTCTCGCTCAATTTCTTCTCCTCTTTCTGCTCTTGGGGACCTGCGACACAGTTGCTATCTGGAAAAAGCCGTCCCCATGCCCTCCCCTTGGTGGTTTTCTTTGGAGTCTTTTTTTTCCCCCAGAGCTATTTATGCTGTAGGGCATGTGCGCTCACCAAAGCGACAGACAGAAAGCGAGAAATCACCTCTAGGGGGATGGCCACGCTGCAGTCCCTTTTGCTCCATTCTCCTCTTGGGATTTTGGGCATGCACGCACACGCTCCTGGCATGAGTTTTAAGCCATGGATCTGGAATTCTAACCATGGTCGACTCTGTGAGAAAGCAATGACATAACTATTACACCATCCGTTGGCCCCTGGAGTCTTCTTAAAATGGTCCCTCCTCTCTTTAACAGCTATTCTCAGTTTGCTTTCATTTTTCCTGCCTTCTACCACCAACTTCTTCATGTTCCCCTTTCTGGAAACCTTCTCTTCTCTCTCTCTCTCTCTTTTTAAGTTTGTGTATTTCTTTTGTGAACAAGAGAGACAGCAACTCACAGGGATCTTGATGCCATAATCCAGCCCCCAGCTTCAGCTTGCCCCTGGCCATTCATGGGCTTGGGTATTCCGGTGTACTCAAGGTGTCTGGACATGAACCGGGAACCTCTGTGTGTGGGTCAGCCTCACAGAGCATCGTGTTTCACGGCTGCACCAATATCTGGCCGCTGGATGCCATCCTGACTGTGTGTCCCAAGGGTCCCCCTTTACTCGTCCACGTGATTCCCGCTCCTTCCCCCTTTCTTTCTTCCTAAGGCTGCCAGAGAGAACTAGGCTCTTGGCTTCTCCCTGTGCGTGGGGTCAGGCATCTCTTGGTATCGTTTCGGGGCTTCACTTTCTCCTTAGTTTACTGAGAAGGCTTGCTGAGAGTTCAGGGTTTGCAAACTGGCGGCCTCCATTTGGCCTCTGGGTGAGTGGTTTGGCTCCAGAGCTTTGGAAAGACTGAGAGGCTGTAGGAGGCGTGCATTCCACTTGGTCATAGGCAGCACCCCTCCTCGTTTTGCTTTTCTGCAGCTTCATGTACTTGTTTCCTTCCCCATCTGATGGCAGTTGAGTTTGAGACCCCTGGAGTATGCCGAGGATAATGACTAAAGAAACCAATGTGTACTGGCTTGATTTATCTCTTCTTTTTTTGTAAGAGATTTTTGCTATAGGGTATGCGTGTTTGCCAGAGAGACCAAGAAACAGAAAGCGAGAAATTTCCCCTGTGGGATGGACATGCCGCAATCCATTCTCTTTCAGTCTTCTCTCAGGATGTTGGGCATGCACACACATGCACCCAGTGTGAATTTGAAGCTGCCGGGTCTGGGCCTTGAACTGCGATTGATCATGCGGGAGTCCAGTGAGGTAACCATTATGCCTTCTGCTGGTCTCTTGATTTAGCTCTTGAAACAAAATCAGGGAGGCACAGTTATTGCAACTTTGCAGATCGAGAGGGCTGAGCTGCAGAGACGGTAACTTGCCAGTGTCATTCAGCTGGTAGTGGTGGGCAGGATTTGGCAGCCTGGCTCTGAAGTCTTTTTTCTTGACCATACCATCTTGTATGCTGTCCCCACTTGCACTGGTAAAGATCTATACAATTCTTTGAATGTTCAGAATATAGCACAGTCTTTAGCCTTTCTTTGTTTTAAATTCATAATCTAAGTTCTTGCCCTATAGTTTGGGCAGTTGCTTTAATTCTTGAGTGGAGAATCCTTAAAATCAATTTCCTCTCAAAGAAATCCATTTTATGTTTCTCAAAGATGTTTCCAAAGGTGCTTGTAGCCTTCCTCTTTAACTCTCATAGAAGATGAGGCCTCCATGTGTTCATTCAGCTGCAGAGTTTGGACACCTATGAGGTGCCAGCTGTCCTTGTGTTCTTTTAGGGGCAGGGCAGCATATGGTTAATAATTGAGCCCAGTGCTGGGCCTTGGTCATCCAAGGCTCAGGGAGACCTCGTGCCTTCCTGCTGTGAGGGGATCAAGGTCTATTGAAGAGATGGGTGGGGAAGCAGGGACCCCCATGGCGGGTGAAGGTCAGTTTCTCATTCAGGGTTCTCATGGGAAAGCAGAAACCACCTGGAGCAAGAGGGAGGACTGTGATCCAGTGATCTTTTTATCCCCGTAGTAGAGTTGCTGAGAAGCTGATGGGGTGGACAGTGAGACAGACTGCAAAAGCAGGACACCCCTTCTACACCTTGTTTGGAGGATGAAGTAGGAGCCCAGAAGCTGGGGTCACCCAGAAAAGTTGGAACTACAGTGTGCCTCAAAGCAGGGAAGCTGTCCAAGGCTGAGAAGGGGAGAAACATCCAGGATTCTCTTTTCCTTCTGCCTTCCTGTCTTCTGCCAGTGTCTCTGTTGGCTGAATCCAGTCAAAGGTCAACTGACCTCAGGAATAGGGGATGCAGGAGAAGAGCAAGGGAGGCATTGTGGGGCAGGAAGAAATGAAATGGAATGGCCTTGTTTGTCCTGGGTAGTTGAACACTGTGCAGACAACAGGATGCTGGAGGATGCATAGGCTTTCAATTCACCCAGGCTGATGTGAGTAAAGGGCATTTCATGGGGGAAGGAACAACATGGACAAGGCTTGAATCAGCAGGCTCCATGTGTAGCATCCCATGCAGCTCTGAATGACTGGAGTGGTACTTGAGGCCTATCCTGTCCTCCTTTCTTCTGCCTCAGAAGCCCATCCTAGAGGATGCTCTCTCATGTGTCCATGTTACCAGTTATGACTGATGCGTGTCTTCCTGCTGGAAATGCCAGGTAGTAAGCTCTGCACCTGAGTATCTTTGTGGCTAGCTGCTTCTGACACAGAGCATGCACAATGTAACTAGTGGTGAGCAGCTTGGAATGCCTCATAGTAGGGGGTCCCAGCCCTTGGGCCACAACCCATAACAGCCCATGGCTTGTTAGGAACTGGGCCACGCAGTAGGAGGTGGGCCAGTGGCTGGCCAGTGGATGAGCTTGTGAAGCTTCATCTGTATTTACAACCGCTCCCCATTGCTCATGTTACTGCCTGAGCTTTGCCTCCTGTCAGATTGGTGGTGCTATTAGATTTTCATAGGGACGTGAACCCTGTTGTGAACTGCTCATGCGAGGGACCTAGCTTGCATGCTCCTTGTAAGAATCAAGTGGCTGATCTGAGGTGGAGCTGAGATGGTGATGCTAGCACTGGCAAGTGGCAGCAAATACTGCATTGTGGTGAATTGCACAATTATTTCATTATATATTACAAAGTAACAGTAAAAATGAAGTACAATAAGTGTACTGTGCTTGGATCATCCTGAAACCGTCTTGCCCCACGTCTTCCCATCCATGGAAAAATTGTCTTCCATGAAACCAGTGTCTCGTGCCAAAAAGACTGGGGACTGCTGCCTCACAGCATGGAATTAGTTCATAGCCAGTCCCCGTGACACCCAGGCCCAACTCTGACAAGGATGCGGATGTCCCGGAAGGAGGAGTGACTGCCCACATTCATGACTTAGAGACTTGTCTTGTGGTTTGGGTGACCGGCACACAATCAGACTGCTAGAATATTTCTCATATTCTGCTGTGAAGTTTGTTTTTTATGATGATAGTGGATTTTGTTTAAACTTTTATTATTATGGAAACTTTCAAGCATACACGAAAGTACAGTGAATCTACATAACCACCAGCTTCACCAGTTACTAGCACATGGTCAGTCCTGCAATAAAGTCACCCATAAATAATTCAGCTGCTTCTCTGTAAGGACTTTATAACTGCCATGCCATTATCACACCTAACAAAACAAGCAGTAATTCCCCTAGTGATTTTGCATTTGGAAGGTAAACAGCACAGGCTTTTCTGAGATCAAATGCATTATCCTCGCTTTCTTTCTGCTTTAAGCCTTTACCCCTGTGCCCCGAGGCTGCTGTCCAGATCTAACTCTTCTCTTTTTCCCCAAAGCTGCTGACAGCAGGCTTTGGGACTTATACCTGGTACCAGTCCTCTAAGCATTCCAGTCATACTGGCTCTGTTCTTACTAAGGTATGCAGGCTGCCTTCCCAGCCGCCATGGTACATAGCAGTATGAACTTCTGGTCGCCAGTTCCAGTGTGCGGAGCAAGCATCCTGGCTTTTGTGGCTCTGCTGTAAGGAAATTTGAAGTGAGGCATCCAATGCAGTCTTCCCTGGAAGCTTTGAGCTGAGAAATGTCTGATGAGCATCCTGGGGCGGTTGTGCTCATGGAAGATGGACTGGCATCTATGGCTTCCAGACGTCCGGCATGGCGTGTGTGTAAAGCCATACAGGGCAGGAGAGCACCAGACAGGAAGCTGTGGGCAGTGTGTGCAGACAGACGTCTTCTGGACAGGTAGGAAAACGAGCGGGGCTTGCCAGGAATGTCCAGCTCCCAAGCTCGCAGCTTGGGCAGCGTCTGTACAGTGGTTTCAGTTGAGTATCACAGCAAATCTGAGGGATAAGTAGTGGGAGTCTAACCTTGAGAACAAAGGATCTAGGTTCAGGTGAAACATCATGAAATGACTGGACAGGGAACAGTGCCAGAAATGGTAGAGGCCCGACTGCAGGGCCAGGGTTCCTCTGCTCTGTGAGCTCCTGGCAGAGAAGGAAAAGAGGATCTGGCAATTCAGTATTCAGAAGCAGAGAGGATTGAATTCCAACATTTCTTAGCAATTCCAAAATTGCTTTTGGCTCAGCAACAGTTTAGGAACTTCTGACTTATGCATTTGTGAATACACATTAATTTTACCTGAGGCTTGAAAGCATGCTGTCCTTCTAAAATGCTCTTTTACTTTTTTTTTTCTTTTTCTTTTTTTTTTTTTTGGAGAGGTTTTTCGCTATAGGGCGCGTGCGTTCGCCAAACAGATAGAGAGAGACATAGAGACAGAAAGCGAGAAATCACCCCCCAGGGGGGATGGTCACGCCGCAATCCCTTCTCCTCCATTCTCCTCTCGGGATCTTGGGCACGCACGCACACGCGCCCGGCGTGAGTTGTAAGCCACCGGGTCCGAGACGCGAACCGCGGTCGACTACATGGGAGTCCAGCGACATAGCCATTACGCTAACTGCTGGTTCCCTCTTTTACTTTTTAATTGAATTTTTGAGTAGGAAAGGCATCACGTGGTATGCGCTCCCCTTCCCTTAACACAAAAGATAGTGTACTTTGTTATGTGCCTGTTAGATCTCATTTAATTAGATTTTGGTGATTTTTTTTTTTCCCTATCAGCACATTGATTACTTTCTTACTCTTCTTTTTTAATTTTTTAAATTCCATGAGTGAGAAAGAAACAGGATAGAGAGATAACAGCATAACCTGAGAAAGCCTCAACATTGTGTCCCCTCCCCCCACCCCAGCCCCAGCCAGCTTCGGTCGTGTGCACGTGTGTGTGCCTGTCATACTCGGGGAAGTCTTCAGACGTGAACCCAGAACCCTTCCCCATGGTTCAGCCTGGCAGAATGTCCGTTTTGCCTCTGTGCCAGCTGTGTCTCCAGTCATTCTTGTTTTACAGTTGCATAGTAATCTGTTGTATAGATAGCGCTTACCATTGGGTAATTTGTTTTTGGGCTTTGAGCTGCTAATATTGCAGTAGCTTTGAATGTAGATCATTTTGTATGCGGGTGAGAGTATCGGAAGGAATAGTTCTAGCGAATATGTTTTAGTCACTCTTAAACTATTTCCTTATACTGACTCACTTCATCTTCACACTAATCTTATAAAGTAGTCAATATTAAAGTAGCCGCTATTAATCTTCTTCCATATTGACCAATGTTCTTTGTTTCCTTTACAGATAAGGAAACTGAGGCTCAGGGTGGGTTGGGAGACTTGCCGAAAGTCACACCCTAAAGGGTGGCGGAACTCACACCTAGGCAAACTGACTCTGGAGGAAATCCTTTACTTTGTAATGCTGCCTTTCTGAGTAAATTCTCAGAAGTGACATTGCTGGGTGAAATGCCCTATATATGTGTACTTTGAATAGATGTTGCTGAATTGCTCTGGGCAGGGCTTGTACTAATTTACACTCCATTAGCAAGATATGAGAGGGAACTTGTGTGTCCCCATACTGTGCGGTAGGGGGGTTTGATCAGACTCGGGTTTGGCCCATGTGGTGATTTGAAGATGGCCTGGTGATGCTGTCTGTATTTCTCCCTAGTAGATGAGCATGTATTTTCTGTTTGTAAGAACCTTTTGTATCTCTTTTTCTGAAACTGACTAGTTCACATCCTTTCTTATTTGTCTGTTAGGACCTTAATCTTTTTCTTACCTATTTTTCTCAGTTTTCTTTGTATTACAGTGACCTGCTCCTTTTTCTAGTTTTGAGTTGCAGAAAAATTTCCCACTTGTCATTTATCATTCGAGTTGGCTTTTAGTGATTCTTGGTCGCAAGAAAGTTTCTTTTATGCTTTTTTTTTTAGTTTTAGTTTTTTGCTGTAGGGTGCATGCGCTCGATAGAAAGAAAGTGAGAAATGCCCCCCCCCCCCGTCCCCCCAGGGGAGATGGCCATGCCACAATCCCTTCTCCTCCATTCTCCTCTTGGGATCTTGGGCACACATGGGCCCGGCATAAGTTTAAGGCACCAGGTCCAGGACTCGAACCGTGGTTGGCTACATGGGAGTCCAGCGACATAGCTATTATACTAACTGCTGATCCCTCTTTTATGCTTTCTTAATGTCATTTATATTGTACAGGAAATACTGCTAAGATGTTAGGGTAAAACTTTATTGTGTATCCACTGTTCTGGAAAAAAACCCAGAGTGGTGTTTTTGTTTAAATGATTATACAGTGAATTTAAGAGAGCTTCAGAAGAAATCAGAACAATGCTAGCTAGATACTCTTAAATTGCATTAAATTGTGAACTCACAGCTGAAGATTAGAGGCACATCTCCTGGTGTCGTTTTTCTCCTTATCTTTCATTACAGTAACACTTTATATTTCATGTAAGAGCTTGAATTAGGATAAATCCCCATGTGACTAGTTGATCAATTACTGAATTGTCTACGTTTTAGACATTGTAGCTTTTTTCTCTTTCCAGAAGCTTCTTAAAATGGACTCATGTTTAATTAGCATTCTTTCTCTATCCTGGTCAGTTTCAGGCTCTGTTTATCTGGTGGTTTTATTTTACTCTGCAGTAGTTTCCATTTCCTCTACTTACAGATGGGTTTAAAGTTCTGGACGTTAAATTTAATTTTCTTCTAAGTTGGCTAATCTTTGTTCATCTCACAAATAGTGCAACCAGTACAAATATTACAATATTATCTTTCTTCATCTCACGAATATTACTGAGAATGTTGTATTTTGCGTGTGAGGTACCATTCTAAGATTTGGGGACAGTCCCTGGCTTTTGGAACTTATATTCTAACAGGGAAAAATAGAAACCAGACAACTGATTTCACAATTACAGAATTAAAATTGTGATAAATACTTCAGAACACATGTGTGTGGTTCTTGGAGGATATGGTAGAAAAACTGAGCTAGTTCAGGGGAGCCAAGGAGAGCTTCTTTGAAGTAACATGTAGGTTCCTGTCATTTGTGTGTAGTTTAAACAGTTAACCCTGTAGAGGATTACTGAAAGAATATTCTGGGCCAAGGGAACAGGCCATGCAAAAATCCTGAAAGTAAAAGAAGCATGGCAATTTTGAGGAACTGAAAGGTGAATGTGGTCTGAGTGTGATGATTGGGAGGTGGCCTGAGGAAGGATCTGGAAGGGGGGCAGGTCTGACAAAGCTCATAGTTCTGCATCTTGAATTAAACCAGAATCTAATCAAAAAGCAATGCAGGCATCTGTGCTTAAATTAGGAGCAGGTTGAACCCTTGTCAATCCAGAACTCTCTTCAGTTGAATACATTTGACCTGCAAAAATGGCACTTGGATCCTTCTTCTTCTTTTTTTTTTTTTTTTTCCTATTAGGATGTATTTTTTGCCAACAGTCTTCATGTTTGTTTATTTACTTTTATTTATTATTTTTTAATTGGAGCAGAGCAACTGTGAGAGAGAAGGGGAAGGTGAGAAAGCAAGCTGCCAGGTCTGAGACTCAAACCACAGCAGGCCATGTGTGAGTCTAGCGCCTTAACCACCACACTGCGTGCCAGCCCCAGTCTTCATATTTTAACATCTAGATGGGGGAGAGATGTACTCCTTGTTAAGCAAGCCTCCTGGCCTGGCTTGGGGAGAAAGAATGAAGCCAAAAGGACTGCAGATAGATAGTAAATGTATCCAAAATGGATTTATCTGCTCCTCCCCTGGTTCACACTTCATTCTCTGGCATTTCTAAGTTTATGGGTGAGTTCTGTGCATTCTGAAAGCTTTTCTTTTTTTTCTTTTCTTTTTTTTTTTTTTTGTGTGTGTGTGTGCAAGTGAGAACATACCCTCTACCATCCCATCTATTTGATTCATAGATCCTGTGTATTGAGATCTCACACCTGTCCTTGAGATTCACTGACATTAATGTGTTGAAGAGTCCTTTAACCTAAGAGTGAGTCCAAGACTTCCTTATTAGTGCTGTGTATTTTTGTGTCGTAGTTAATCTCTGCAATGTCTCACACAAATGTTTTGGACATTGGCTGGCTATGTTGGGATGGGAAGGAGGCCTAGAAGAGAAGGTAGATTAGCTGGAAATACAAATCTAAAAAGGCCAGGGGCTGGAGTCCGAGAAGAGATTAAAGTGAGTGGGGAGGAATAATTAATATTATTAGACAGGCAGGTGTCAGATGTAGGAAAATTCCCTCATGCACGGATCGGCCACTGGGAAGGTAAATAAAGAATCAGGTTATCTAGATGTGGCCTTGTTCTACAGAGAGTACTAGGAGCCAGAATAGGATTTGCCTACTTAGGAAATTTGTAAGGAAATACTTGTTTCCTGCCCAGAACTGTTCTCTCTCTTTGTGTATTGGTGTGTTTAAGTATAGGTGAAGAATACCCACTGCTCTCTCTCCCAGAATACATGCTGTATTCTTTCTTCACTCTGTCCTATCTTTAATTATTATTGACTGCTCTTCTCTGATCCTTAGTGCCAAGCCCTCTGCTCTTAGTTACTCACTCTCCAGTGTTTGAGACTCATGCCTCATTAATATGTCCTAACACATAGGTTCCATTTTAAACTTTGAAACAGTTTTATATTTTATGACAGGTAGGCTTTAAAAAATTAAGTATGATGCATTTGGTACTCAAGCCATAAAAATCTAAAAGCTAAGGCTCTCTCACCCTGACCCTAGTTTGTCTTCATAGAGGTAACTGTTGTTTTAAGTTCCTTATGCATTTTAAGTGTTTTCCTGCACATACAAGTATGTTTCATGCACATACAAGTACGCCTATATTGTCCTCTTAGAGAACCCAGAAATGGGAGCACATTGTACATGCTGGTCTGTATCTTCATTTTTTACCCACTTAACACATCTTATTAGTTTGTTCCTATCAGTGGACGTAGACCCGCTACATATTCCTTTCAAGGGCGTGCTGTCAGGTATTCCATGAAATAGGAGAACTGCTTTTATTTCACTCTTCCTCTGTTGGTTGTTTCTAATCACTTGCATATTACAAATAAAGTCACAATAACCATTCTTTAAATAATTTTAAACATAAGTCTTAGCAGAGGTTCATATAATCTACAGGATAATCCAAAAGTAGGATTACCAGTTCAAAAAGTATGTGCTGTGGGACCAGCAGTTAGCGTAATGGCTATGTCGCTGAACTCCCATGTAGCCGACTGTGGTTCGAGTCCCAGACCTGGTGTCTTAAACTCATGTTGGGTGCGTGAGCGTGCATGCGTGCCCAAGATCCCGAGAGGAAGATGGAGAAGGGATTGCAGTGTGGTCATCCCCTCTGGGGGGTGATTTCTCGCTTTCTGTCTCTCTCTCTGTCTGTCTCTGTCTTTCTGGCGAGTGCACGCACCCTATAGCAAAAACCTCTCCAAAAAAAAAAAAAAAAAACAGTATGTGCTGTATAAATTTCATTGTGTTCATTTGGGGAGTATTAAGTCATCTTTTGCTTATTGTCATCTGTCTCTTGACCTGAAATCTTTTCCTTTTCTTACACTCTTTTCTTTGTTCTGTAGGAAGAAACAGTTTGTGTTCTTTGATGTTTGAAGGGATGGTTTTTATTTTTGAAAAACTGCCATGTTGATTACATTGTTTACCCAGAAACTTGGTCAACTTTCTTATTGAAAATTCCTCTCTTGCCTAAATAACTTAGAAGTAAATGAGAGAAAAAAGATCATGTGACTTTTATTTCCAAACATTCCCCGTAGTAAATCTGCAAATTGTTAATACTGGAAATTCAGAACTATTTAATAGAGCCCCATAGGAGACCTGTCTTGTCTTAGTGTGGAGCACTCTCTCAAGTTACATAAAAAGGGGGTGGTTTTGGGCCCACTCCATCGTGCAGCTGTTAGGCTCTGTGCAGAGGAAGCTAGATCCCAAATGACCAACGAGGGTTTGAGTCTTGGTCTTGTGTTTGAGTAACACACTGGGCATGCAGGTGTGTGCCCAGGATCCTGATGGGATAGAGAATCGGAGGAAAAGGGACTGCAGTATGACCAGCTACAGTGGGGGATTTTCTCTTTCTCTCTCGGGCACAGAAAATAAAATTAAAAACAAAACAAAACAAAGAAAAAACCGAGGTGGTGTTCCTTGTAAAATGTTAGAAAATGTTGGGGAATTTGTTTTAAGTTGGGGGCCCTGTCAAAAGTGAGAATTTTGGACTCTGATAACACATTAAACTGTATCTAGGGTATACTGTATACAGAATGTCTTAAAACAGGCTCTACCCTGATCACTGTCGGTTCACATGACAGGAATCTTAGTCCTCTGATCTCAAATTTATTTTAGGGAGTTTTAGAGCAAAGTGGATTTCCTCATTAACTATATAACCTATTGAACTCACTCCAGTTTGTATAAGTCAGACCAATAAAAAGAACATAAGCTTTTAATATTATTCACTTGGACAGGATTTGTAATGAGAGCAACCTTGCATAAAACTCTAGTTCATTAGTTTTTTTTTTTTATTAATGATTTTATTTTAACTTTGTTTATTTAAATTTGGCGAGAGAGAAAGAGCGAGAGAGAAAGATTGAGAGAGAGAGAGAGAAAGTGAGAAAGCAAGCCATCAGGTCCAGGACTTGAACCGTGGTTGGACACGGGGGAGTCCAGTGTCCTTAACTACCCTGCTACCTGCCAGCCCAGTGTTTTTGTTATTTTTAACTCATGCTTGGGTAGAGCGAAAAAGAAGGCAAAAGGAAGTCTGGATTTCTAAATGCACAGCCTCAGGAGGGAGGTGATGGCCTCCATGGAAGGTATTAGCGAGAGCTGCTCATCTGGGTACATCTGAGTACATCCTGGTATTTGACTCAGCCTTTGCAAGGTATGGTGCCATCGTTTCACTTGGGAGTCATAAAAGGGAGAGGTTATTTTCCTTCCTTGTCCCCTGTCCCCAGCTTCCAATGTCACATCTCATGCACTGCCATATTTTAGTCTTTTGCGTAACTGATATGTTTGCTTGCTGTTGATAAGATAGAGAAATGGAGACTAGAGAGACTACAGTGGGCAACCTTACTTGATATGACACTTTGGAGTCCCTGCAACTTATTATATTTTATGGGTAAGAATATATCCTTTTTTTCTTACTGAACTAAAAATGTTTTTGATTAAAAAGTAGACAAATCATGGGCCAGCAGGTGGTATGGTGGTTAAGGTACTGGACTCCCACATGGCCATCTGTCGTTTGAGTTCCAGACCTAGGGGCTTGCTTTCTCACTTTCTGCCTGTCTTCCTCTCTTGTGAGCATATGTGTTCTGTAGCAAATTGAAATAGAAAATTAATAATAATGATAAATAATTCTTTTTTAAAAAGTAGACAAATCAGTGCATTGAACAACCTTTTTAGTTTTCACCAAAACTGACTAGGATTTTTTTTTTTTTTAAAGGATTTTGCCATAAGGCATACGTGCTTGCCCGAGAGAGACAGAGACAGACAGAGAAAGTATAAATCGACCCCTAGAGGATACTGCAGTCCCTTCTTCATTCTCCTTTCAGGATCTTGGGCATATACATATAGACACATGTCTGGTGTGATTTTCAAACCACTGGGTCCAGGACTCGAACTGTGGTCAGCCATGTGGGAGTCCAGTACCTTAGTCATTACACCTCCTGCTGGCCCCACTGACCAGTTTTTAATGTACCCCTCCTATATCACCACTCTGTCTCTTCTACTTCCCCCTTCCCCACCTCCCCCACCTTTCTCTTCCCCTTTGCCTAACCTTCTGAAAGTAGGTTTCAGATATCAGGTCATTCCATTTCCTTGTGTGTCTCCCAGGGACAGAGACATAGAGTGAGAATATTTTTGAGGCTACTGTCTACCCTGCCATGCAGTGTCCTCTTTAGAGGGCCTCACAAGAAATTATTTTCTTAGGTCTTAATTCCAAGGAAAGCTGCTCAGTTAGGGGGCAACAAAAACTGCTGAGCAATGAGGACACTTCGGAGCTAAGTTTTCCAAATGCACAGGACCTTCGGGTTGGTATCTGTGTAACTTTAACTTCTGGTTTTATTTGGTTCAACTTTTTCTTCCCTTTGACCATCGATGCCTCCTTTCTTTTTAAAATTTTACACGCAAAAAAACCCTGCCAAGTTTAGAATGAATTTGTGTATAAAAATGAGCTCAAAATGAATCTGTGATTACAGTAAACCCTCCGCTAACGCCAAAGAGAAGAAAGGGTCCTTCCTCACTGTCTCACCTCCTTATGTCCTTTGGGGAACACTGAAACAAAGCAGGTGGAATTTCCCCTCTGTAAGCCTCAGCACTTTTCTTTTTTCTTTTGAATGTTCTGCCTTGATTTTCATCTTCAAACCATTGTTAAGTCGTACTGGACAGGTCACACTCCAGCTAACATCCATTTCTCAGGGAGGGAGGGCCCTGGGCCTTCTTGGGTTAGCTATAGCCCTGCCTTCTCTGGCTTCTTGTGACTTTCCCTGCCAGGGGCCAGCGATAGTGGTGGGAAGTGAACACCACCTATGGTTACTAGCGTCTGTGAATGCAGTAAACAGAGTGCTGGCCGAATGGTCCACTCAGGTGCTGCTGCATTTGGGAGCCATTGATGATGGGCGTTAATCATGGAAGACCTTGTAGAAGTGGTCTAAAGAAACCCAGTGAGACTAGAGGGTCCTGGTTAGGGGAGGAGGGAGGTAAACGGAGTGTGACACGGATCAGTCAGTTGATGATCAGCTCTATGATTCCTTGTCGGAGGGGAACCTTCTCGTCATTCAGAGCAGACCAGCTCTGTCTGAGTTGCCTAGAGGATTTGCCGGACAGAGTGGGTGGCAGGACATCCAGTTGGTCGAATCACCACGTTCTGTGCACCAGGCTAAGTACTGCAGTAACTTGGGTAATTCTCAAAAGGACCCTATGAATAGAAGCATTTATTCTCATTAACAGATGGAAAATGTTCAGATACTGGTCTAATGGGGCTGGCAGGTGGCCTGGTAGTTAAGGTGTTGAACTCCCTCATGGCCTACTGTGGGTTTGAGTCCCAGACTTGGTGGCTTGCTTTCTTATTTTCCCTCTTTCTTTGGTCAAACTGAAAAATGATAATGACAAACAAAAATTAAGTGAAATAATTCTAAGAAAAAAAAAGTCCAGGGACCAGCAGATGGAGTAATGATTATGTCACTAGACTCCCACATAGTCGACTGCAGTTTAAGTCCTATCCTAGTTTGAGTCCCGGCGGCCTAAAACACGCTGGACGTCTGTGCCTGTGTGCCCAAGATTCTGAGAGGCAAATGGAGGAGAAGGGATTGAGGCATGGCCATCTGCCTGGGGGGTGATTTCTCAAGCTTTCTCTTTGTCTCTCTGGCACTTTATAGCAAAATTGTCTCTCCAAAAAAAAGTCCTTTTCCCAGTAAGTCCATCTCTGGGAGCACTGGTCTAAATGGTGGGTGTATGCTGCCTCTGGAGCTTCATCCAAGTGGAGGCTGCTCTGCAGTGCTATTTCCTCTTTTCCCTTTTTTTCTAAAATCTTGTTTGAAGTATGATCTACATAATATGTAGATATGACAAATGTACAGCTATATGAATTTTTTACCGGTTGAAGGCTCTTATGTAACTTGTACCCCAATCAGGAAATGGAACATTGGTAACCTTCAGGGTAGCTCCTATTCTGAGCTTGAATTCTCAAACTGAAATTCCAGTCTGTACTCTTTAGTGTTTAATGCCTTTCTTCCAGTGCTATGTATGTGAGATTCCTCTTTTTTGGGGGGGGGCGGGGGGTTGCTTTAAGGGCGCATGTGCTTGCCAGATAGAGAGACAGACAGAGAGAGACAAAGCAAGAAATCACTCCCCGGGGGGATGGCCATGCCGCAATCCCTTCTCCATTCTCCTCTCGGGATCTTGGGCACACACGCACACGCACCTGGTGTGAGTTTAAGCCACCAGGTCCGGGACTCAAACCACGGTTGACTACATGGGAGTCCAGTGACATAGCCATTATGACAACTGCTGGTCCCGAGATTGCTCTATTATTATTTACCTCTTCCTTTTTGAGAGCTAGTCTCTGGACCTAGAGTGCCATTTTTGCTGCAGGACTGTAAAATCCCTTATTGTATAGTTAGGATTTTCAGAACTTGTAAATTTGGAAAATGTGGTCCATTAGGTGTCATCTCAGTTTGCCATGCTTTGAGCTGTAGAAGAAAACTTGGATTTTCAGATTTATTGGTGTAAAGGACTCTATATTTTAATGGAAGGGAAATGTCTTCAGTATTTTTAATTTTTTTTAGTGGAGTAAAAATCTTGATGCATTTAGAGTCTGCCAAAGATACTTTGCCCGTAGAGGTGACATATTTCTATGCAATAGCTCAGAACCTTACAAGTTTATTTGCAAGTAAAGTTAAATTTGGTTTTATCAAAATGTAGACATATGGCAGATCTTAAAGGTGAAGGAAATGGGAAACATAAAATGATAAGTCAGTTCTGACTTTCAGTCAGAGACAACCAGGAACATACCTGTTCTTGAGTGAATTGGATTCGTTACTCATTGCACCGAGAGAGAGAATGCTACTGGGAGAAAGTGTTAGAAAGAACCCTTTAAGGACTTTTGGGCTTTGGTTGGGTGATCTTGGGGAAGCCCTGCAGAAGTAGAAGTTCTCTTTATTTTGGGTGTTTTCAGAAAGTGGAAGCAATTCTGTGATTGGGTATCTCAATAAATCTTATCTACAGTGAGAGCAAATTAGAGGGACGCTAAAGCTATTAATTGGCAAAGAAATAGCAGTCATTCATTTTAGCTCAGAGAGGGGGATGTCTGGTATTTAGTGGGTTTCACGGTGATCTTGTCTTGTCCCACCTAACTGTGGTTTTGAGTCCCTTGATCACTATAGATGTTTTATGAGGTTGTTTCTGTCTTACAGGAGAACAGTGTGTCTTAGCTTTAAGTGCCAGATAGGTTTGCAGTAACACTGAAGCCTTAGTTGTGACCATCAGACCAGCTCCTGGATACCAAGGGCTGCTTTCTGTTTGTTTCTCCAAGGAACATTTCTAAGCTCTTGTTGTTCATAAATCGGTATTTAATAATATGGGTCTTAAGACTGACACTTTTTTTTTTTTTTTAAGAGTTTTGCTATAGAACGTATGTGCTTGCCAGAGAGACAGAAAGCGAGAAATCATCCACCCTCCAGAGGGGATGGCCACACTGCAATCCCTTCTCCTCCATCTCCTCTCGGGATCTTGGGCATGCACACACACGTACCCAGTGTGAGTTTGAAGCTGCTGGGGCCGGAACTCGAACCGTGGTCGACTACTTGGGAGTCAAGTGGCATAACCATTACATCATCTGCTGGTGTCAAGATTGATCTTTAGTAATTACTTAGTCTTTAAAATATTAAATAAGTATTCTGAACAGAAAGTCTATTGAGACCATTATTACCCTTTAGGTCCTTATTTTTAGGCTTTTAAAGTGATGAGGGTCAAATCTGGTTATATTTTTTTAACCTTGTAAAAATCATGTGACTCTTTGGTAATTGCTTAATCATACTTGACCCTTCTCTCCTTACCTGTCGAGTGAGCATAATTCAGTGGCCCAAGTGCCTGGTCCCTTTTGATGTGATTTTTGGATGTTTCAATTAAATAGTAGTGTCTGCTAATATGCATGGTACCTACTTCCAAAAAGGATTCAACGTGGCCAAGATGATGTGCCTTCCTTCCAAGAACCCAAATCACACGTTATCTTTTCCTTTTTGTTCTCTTAGTTTGACCTGAAAGAGTAGTCACATTGTTTAAACTCCATGCCCATGAAGAAAATTTTCTGAGGGAGCCAGGTGGTGGTGGGGCAATGGTGATGTATCTGGATCCACATGGAATAGGGCTTGGGTTCTTATCCCAGGACCTCCCTGGGCATTGCGGTGCAGGGGGCAAGGGCATGCCAGTGATCAGGCCCAGCTGAGGTTGGCCAGCCACATGAAGATCCTGTTAGGGGTGCCCCGCTCCCCTCCATCGAAAAAACAGATTTGAAATAATTTATTTTCCCTGAAAAGGGCTCTCTATCCAAGAAAAGCTCGTAGGAATGCCCCATGGAAGTACTGAAATAACCTCACTTTGATTGCTTTTAAAAGCAGGGTTTGTGCAGAAGAATGTGATACTTTGATGAGCCTGGTGTTCTGGTTGGTTGTGAAGAGTTAGGAACTTGTGTGTCACATTCTGGTCCCCTGACTCATGTTTTTACATGGGCTAAGAATGACACTTCACTAGCGTATGTCTAATTTCTTATTTAACAGAGTTTAACCCTCTGATTTTTGGTGGCTTCTTTTTACTCCTTGAATGCCTGTAAAGGTGGTCTTAGCCATGAGTGGCAACCATGTATGATTCTCACCTGGTTTCTTGGAACAGAATGGGAATCTGGCTGATGTGAGTTTTACCTTGCAGTATAGCCTGACACTGTTCAAGGGAAGAGAAGGAAAAGCAGATGAAGAGGAGTGCTTGAATCAATTGAATCAAAGGTCAAGTCCACATAAGTGGGTGAAATGAATAAGGGGAGGCTGGAAGTGTAGGTATTTTTGCTATTTATTATAACACTTCTTATACACATTTTGAGGTACTGTCTAACTCAAATTTTTAAAATATAATGATTTATTTAATTCCGTTTGTTGTTATTATGATTTTTAAAATTTGACCAGAAAGAAAGAGAAAGGGAAAGTGAGAAAGCAAATTGTGAGGTCCAGGACTTGAACCACGGTTGGCCATCTGGGAATCCAGCGCCTTTAACCACCATGCCACCTGCTGACCCCATGTCCAATTTAATTTTGTCTAAATATATAGCCATTTACCCCAATGAAATTTTTTGAAATGACATCGAAATTCCTTAGAACCTACATTTAGTTATGTACACTCTTTTGATTCCTTTACCACTGTTCCAATGTTAGTGACTGTTTTAGGGTGAGCCTGTGAGGTGGTGGTTAAGGCAGCTGGATCCCACATGGATCCCAGACCCAGCAGCCTGAAAAACACACCAGGTGTATGTGTTTGTGTGCCCAACATTCTTTTTTTTTTTTTTTTTTTTGGAGAGGTTTTTTCGCTATAGGGTGCGTGCGCTCGCCAGACAGACAGAGAGAGACATAGAGACAGAAAGCGAGAAATCACCCCCCAGGGGGGATGGTCACGCCGCAATCCCTTCTCCTCCATTCTCCTCTCGGGATCTTGGGCACACACGCACACGCGCCCGGCGTGAGTTGTAAGCCACCGGGTCCGAGACGCGAACCGCGGTCGACTACGTGGGAGTCCAGCGACATAGCCATTACGCCAACTGCTGGTTCCCATGCCCAACATTCTTAAAGAAGGCAGAAGCGAAGGAGGAGGAATTGCGGAGCTATCATGCCCCATGGAGGATGCTCTCTTGGTCGCTCTCTGGTAAATGCATACACCCTCTGGCAAAATTAAAAAAAGAAAAACAAAAAATAAAGCCCTTTGTCTTGTTATAACTTTATCATAGGTTTTTGATATACCATATGGCCAGTTCTGACAGATTGTTTTCAAAATTGCCTTGGCTAATAAGATCCTGCCACCCACCCCAGATGCCACATCCCTTAAATCTTGTGGGGATTTTAGGTTGGAAAGAATTTACAGCTTTAAAATTTCCAGTTTGTTCATTTATTAAGGTTCAGGTGTTGTGTTGTGTTTGTTTTTTTCTTTTTTTTTGAGAGGGTTTTTGTTATAGGGTGCGTGCGCTCGTCAGAAAGAGAGACACAGAGAGACAGAAAGCGAGAAATCACCCCTTACGGGGGGATGGCCACGCCACAGTTCCTTCTCCTTCATTCTCCTCTCGGGATCTTGGACATGCACGCACATGTGCCCAGCGTGAGTTTAAGGGACTGGGTCTGGGACTTGAACCATGGTCTATTACATGGGAGTCCAGCGACATAGCCATTATGCTAACTGCTGGTCCCAAGGTTCAGGGTTTTTTTGTTGTTTGGTTGTTTTGTTTTAATTTTAGCCCCCTGGTTGTTTTCAGAAAATATAATTCATCACGTGGGATTTATAGGCACCCCTCCTACTTTTACCCCCTAAGGTACCTTGTTCTTGTCCGTGTGAGAAGGATTTTTTCCTATTTTGCTTCTCATTGTACTTAGAAGTGATCTTGTTTTGTGTTGTTTGTATGTTGCTTGATTTCTGGTTACCTTAATGAACAACTCTTGGTTGGTTTTCGTCAATATCCTTGTACCTTCCCACAGGTACATGTTTTTTTATAGATTGGAATCCCCTGTTCCTCCTCCAGCCATATCATAATAAAAAGAAACTCGACTTAGGGACCAGCAGTTGGCATAAATGGCTGTGTCGCTGGACTCTCATGTAGTCGACCTCGGTTCCAGTCCTAGACCTGGTGGCTTAAACTCACGCTGGGCATGTGTGCGTGCATGCCCAAGATCCCGAGAGGAGAATGGAGGAGAAGGGATTGCAGCATTGCCATCTCCCCTGAGGGGGGCAATTTCTCACTTTCTGTCTTTCTATCTTTGCCTCTCTCTGTCTTCCTGGTGAGGGCATGCACCCTATAGCAAAAACCTCTTTAAAAAAAAAAAAAGAAAGAAAGAAAAAAGAAACTAAACTTCATGACATTTCCCATTACATGCTGATCTTGGAACCAAACCCTAACATAAGCAGCACCTCCACCATATTTCCTTCCTGTTTATTGCATTGGCTAGGATGTTCCTATCCAATGTTAAATAATACTGATGGTTACAGCTTTCTTTCTCTTTCTCCCAGCTTTAGTGAGAATGCGTGTAGTGCTTTATTAAATATGTTGTCTGATGAAAGCTTTTGGTAGATGCTTGGATGTCGGATATTTTCTTTGTTTTGTTTGCTATTATAAGTGAGCAGAATTTTATCAGATACTTTGCATCTGTTGAGATGATCGTATTTTAAAATCTCAGTGTCATGAGCTGATGCTGAACTCTACTTATTTCTGAGATAAGCCTTACTAGGTTATATGTTTTTATTTTAATACATTGCTGCATTCATACTCATTCTGCTAATTTTATTCAAGTTTTTTGTACCTCTATTATATAAAAGTGGCATTTGGCTTTTTATTGTACAGTTTGAAAGCAGTGCTATCTTTGTGCAGCTTTTTCCTTCTTTTTCTTTTTCTTTTTTTTAATAGGTACAGTTTATGTAACATGACAGTTAATCTTTGTTTCCGAAGTTTGGCGGAATTTGCCTGTTAAAACACCTGTGTCTGCTGTCTTTTCTAGATAGGGAGGCTTTTCAAAACTGTCAGAAACAGTGGTGGGTGAGTAATGGTGGCCGATAACCTGTTTGGTTAGACCACTGGCGTATAACATGTCAATGATGTGTGTGTGTTTTCATGACACATGTATCAATGTAGACATTGCTCACACACATGCTTGGGTCTGCAATCCTCAAGATTTTTTAGCAACCATTATTTTTTAAGGATTGCAGAATTTGTTGAAGTATTTTGGGAGGTGTATATAGACCCAGGTTGTTGTTTGCACAATATCATCAAGCAGTTGCAGGATGCCACGTGGCAAACTTGGGAAGGCAGAGAATTTGGCTTAGTCAGTTTTAGTCAGTTTGGTACCTACAGAGGTCTTCCTGCCAAATTGGGTAGAGGTTTCTCCTCTAACAAGATGTATGTATTCCTGAAAAAGTTTGTCTTCTCCCAGATCGCACACTAAAAATAGCTAGACTTGAAGGAACAATAGTATTGGGATAGATCACTCACTCAAACCATGGGACACTGTGGCTAAAGAACTAAGAAACTCTTCCGTTCATTGGGAGATGTAACTCGCGGAGCTCGTGGAGTAGTTTTCAGTGGATCCATAACTTTAAAATGACTGCCAGTACTTGAAGTGGCTACTGTGTGTGCTCAGTCTTTGGAGACAGAAAGATAAAAAAGGTCTTTGTCCTTGAAACTCACCTGGACAAGAGTCTTTGACCGTCTCTGCTTTTTAAGTCTTTTTTGTTCCCTCTGTGTGTTCTTCCTCACCCCTTAGAGATGGGGCTTTTCTCTCCTAGACCTTTCTGTTCAGCCATTTTGGAGCCTATCATAGATGAGCTGAGCTCTGCCAGACTTTTTTTTTTTTAAGGTGATAAATAACATTTATTATTGAAACCTGAAAAACAGGTTTATTGTACAAAGACAGGGTCATCTGCCATTCTTCAAAATCACCTTTTTTTAAAAAATTATTAACTTTATTTACCCATTTATTTCTATTTGACCAGAGTGAGACAGAATGAGAGAGAGAGAGAGAGTGATAAAGCAAGCCACCAGGTTCAGGATTCGAACCATGGTTGGCCATGTGGAAGTCCAGCACCTTTAACCACCATGCCACCTGCCAGTCCCAGAAATCACCTTTATTATTTCCACTTTAATGTGCTTCCAGTCATTTGTAATGCATTGGAGGGTTGGTGTGACACTTAAAAAAGAATGTGTTTAATTTTATTTTATTACTGTTTTTTTTTTTAAAAGAATTATTTAACTTATTTTAATTTGAGCAGAGAGGGACAGAGTGAGTGAGTGAGAGAGAGATACAGACAGAAAGCAAGCCGCCAGGTCCAGGATTTAAATCATGGTCAGCCATGTGGGAGTCTAGTGCCCTCAGCCACCATGCCACCTGCTGGCCCCAATTATTATTACTTACTTTACTATAGGACACATACACTTACCAGAGAAAGAGAGAGAGAATTGAGAAAGCAAGCTGGCAGGTTCGGGACTCAAACTGTAGTTGGCCATGTGGGAGTCACGTGCCTTAACCCCCATAACAGCTCCTGGCCCCTAGTGTGACTCTTTCAAGCAAGCAAAACTAGAATCATATTGTGGTTACCAATTCATTTTTTTCCTACTAAACAGATAAACATTTCTACTTTTTTTTTTTTTTTTTTTAAAGAGAGATTTTTGCTATAGTGCTTGTGTGCTTGCTGGAAAAACAGAGAGACAGAGACAGGAAGCCAGAACCCTGTGGGGGGGGGGGGGGGGAGGAAGGGGGGAAGGCCATTCCGCAGTCCCTTTTCCATTTTCCTCTTGGGGTTTTGGGCAAGCTTGCACATGTGCCTGGCGTGAATTTTAAGCTGCTGGGTCGGGACTCGAACCGTGGTTGACTATGTGGGAGGTCAGTGACATAACCATTACACCATCTGCTGGTCCCTCTACTTGTTCTGAATTATGGTATCATGTTATTCCATCTTCAGGATAAACTGTCATTTACTGGTGCCTGTATTAGTTTCCTGCTGCTGCTGTATGACCACAAATTTAGTGGCCTGAAATAACACAAGTTTATCATCTTACAGTTTTGTAAGTTACAGGTTGGAAGTCCAACGTGAGTCTCACTGGGTTGAAGTGTTGCAGAGGCTTGCATTCTTTTATGGAGGCTCCAGAGAGATTCCATTTCCTTGTCTTGTCCAACTTGGAGAGGCCACCCACATTCCTTGGTTGGGGCCTCTTCCTTTATCTTCAAAGCCAGTGAAGGCAGGTCAAGATATCACTGATTTCTTCTGCCTCCATTTTCCATTTTAAAGGGCCTTTGTGATTGCCTTGGGCCTTTTCAGAGAAGGCAGCATAATTAACGTATTTTTGAGGTCAGTTGATTAGCAACCTTAATTCCATCTGTTTTCTTAATTCTCCTAGGGCATAAGAGTAACATTTCACAGGGTCTGGGGATTAATACATTGACTTTTTTTGTAGGGAGAGTCCCTATTTCTGTCTACAAGTAGTTTCCTATTGATGAATTGGTGGTTTTGGATACATGTCAATGAGATTTCTGTGACTATCTCCATATATCCAACTCTGTGTATCTCTGCTTATTATTTTAAGGATTGCATAATTTACTGCTTAATCCACAAATCACCTTTCTTCTACAAATGGAGTTTTTCAAGTGATCATTTTTTTTTAATTGCCAGAGGGTGCATGCAGCCACCAGAGAGAGACAGAGAGACAGAGGGGAAAAGCAGTTCCCCATCCCCTTGGGGTGGGGGTCACAGTCGTGCTGCAATCTTTTCTTCATTTTTGCATTCCTTTGGGATTTGGGGCACATGTGCACATATACCTGGCATGTTTTTCAAGATTCCCATGCTGGGATTTGAACCACGATTACCATATGGGATTTCCCCCTCTCTTAACCGCTGGGCCTGGGGCCTGCCCTCCATGTGATCACTTCAATATATTTGATAAAAATGACCAAATTACTGAAACTCTGGTCTTGGTTGGGTAAGATGGAATATTATCCAACCATAAGAAACAATGAGACCCTATTGTTTGATTCAAAGTGAATAAATATAGAGGATTTACTGTTAAGTAAAGTGAGCCAGACTTTGAAAGATACACACTTCATATCTCTACTTAATATGTACTGAATATCTGCACTCTATGGCAGAAATTGAAAGATATACCCTCTCTAATAGTAGAGAGGGGTAAGTATAGATACCAGAGACTGGAAGGGAGGGAAGTGGGTGGTAGAGTGGGTGGGAGGGGCAAAGGGAAGAAACATTTAACAGGAAAAAGAATGTCAGTTCTCTGTTAAAGCAAAAATTACAGATTTTTTTTTTTTAAATTTAAAAACAAAAAGGCAAATTTACTGACTAGGAGAAATTTTCAGGGGCTAGCAAGTGGTGTGGTCGTTAAAATGCTGGACTCCCATGTGGCCTACAACAATTCGAGTCCTGGACCTGGTGGCTTGCTTTCTCACTCCCCCCCCCCACCCCCCCATCTCTTTCTGGTGAGTGCATGTGCCCTGTCTCAAATTAAAATAATAATAATAATTAATAAATAAAATTAAATAATTTTTAAAAGTTTAAAAAAAAGAAATTTTCAGAAATAGAAGACTAGTTTGCACTTTTGTTACTTCTTGTTAAGGTCCTGTCTCACATTATAGTATGCATGTATATATCTGGGTTTTTTTTTTTTTTTTTGGAGAGGTTTTTGCTATAGGGCGCATGCACTCGCCAGACAGACAGAGACAGACAGAGAGACAGAAAGCAGGAAATCACCCCCCAGGGAGGATGGCCACGCCACAATCCCTTCTCCTCCATTCTCCTCTCGGGATCTTGGGCACGCACGCACACGCGCCTGGTGTGAGTTTAAGCCACCGGGTCCAGGAATCGAACCGCAGTCGACTACGTGAGAGTCCAGTGACATAGCCATTACGCCAACTGCTGGTCCCTATATCTGGTTTTGATAGGGCATTCACGAAAGAGAGAAGCTTTGTCCACAGAGCTTGGCCATGCTTCAGTTCCCTTCCTCCAGTCCTCCAGTCTGCCAGGATCCTGGACAGAAGGGCACATGCCTGGCATGATTTTGGGCAAACTAAGAGGGAGATTCACACCATGGTCAGCATGTGGCTTCCAGCCGTACAGGCCAGTAAGCTACCAGCTGTGCCTCAGGCTGGTTCACATTGTAGTTTATTATATAGCCTGTGCTTTTTGGCATATGAAATGCATGCAGGAGTTTATTGGCATGTATTTGCTAGGTAAGTATGTAAGGAAACCAGCATCTACACTTTTTATGCACGCACACTTCGTCAGAAACTGCTTTCTTTTACTTTTTTTACTTTTTTAGTATCAGATATCAATAGATCTGCCTAAATGACTAACTCTGGTGAATTTTACAGCATTTTGGATGTTGACAGCTGTTTTATGTCTAAATGTGATACTGCCTCAACATCTTTGAAATGCGGAACATTCATTCTCATATAAAACGTGTGAGTTGTGCTTGGGTGATTTTAACTGCTCTGTTTTGCTAACTTTAAAGGCTACATATGTGCCATATCTCCCTCTTTCTCCATTTTTTTTATTACAAAAACAGTTTATTACAACAGCTTTGCAAATTTAGATAAATATCATGAATGAAACCTGCAGTTACTTTGAAATATTCAGAATGAAGTGACGTTACAATACAGGTCCATAGCCTCTTAGCCAGGGACCAGATGAGTTTTAGAATCAAATTTTCTTTGGGTGGTGGTGGTAGGGGGTGTATTAGTTTTCCCAGGGCTGCTGTAACAATTGTACTATAGGCTGGGTGGCTTAAAACAGCAGAAATTTTGGACCAGCAGGTGTTGTAGTAGTTAAGGCGCTAGACTCCCACATGGTCGACCATGTTTGAATCCGGGACCTGATGGCTTGAAACACACAGGGTGATGTGTATGTGTGTGGGTCCAAAATCCCGACAGAATGGAGGAGAAGGGATTGTGGCATGGCCATCCCTCCGGGAGTGAATTTGTCACTTTCCTGTAGATGGTGAGGGCATATGCCCTATGGCAAAAATCTTTAAATATATACATACATACATACATACATACATACAATCGAAATTTATCCTCTCATACTTTTGGAGGCTGTAAATCCCCCATCAAGGTGTTGGCAAGAGCCATGTTCCCTCTGAAGCCTCTAGTGGGAGGATCTTCTTTGACTCTCTGGTTTCTGGTAGCTCCAGGCATTTATTTTCTTCCCCCACTCCCCCCCCCCCCTTTTTTTTTAAAGAGAGGTTTTTGTTTGTTTGTTTTGTTTCATTTTGTTTTTGCTATAGGCTGCATGTGCTCAACAGAGAGGCAGAGACAGATAGGCAGAAAGCGAGAATGGGCACACTGCAGTCCCTTTTCCTCCATTCAGCTCTTGGGATTTTGGGCACGCATTCACATGTACCCGGTGTGAATTTTAAGCCACTGGATCTGGGACTTCAATCACAGTTGACTACATGGGAGTCCAGAGGTGTAACCATTACGCCTTTTGCTGGTCCCACACCAGACAGTCTTTGGAGCTGTCACAGTTCAGTCTCTGCCTCTGCTGTGACGTGGCCATCTTCTCCTTGTGTATTTGAGTCTGTGTTTTCCTTCTTTAAGGGACATTACTAGTCATGTTGGATTGGGGCCCACCCTAATGACCTCATCTTAACTTAATTATATCTGCAGAGACCTGATTTCCAAACAAGGTCACATTCGTAGGTCCTTGGGGTTAGGACTTCAGCATGTCTTTTTTTAAGGACAGAGTTCAACTCATGACAGGGAGCTGGGGATATGGACAAAGTAGTAGTGAGCACAAAATCACCATGTAAAACCGGACTCTCCAGTGGGTCGAAACGTCCAACGCATCAGCAAAGCATAGGGACAGTTGCACCAAATGTGACGATAAAACGCTTTGTTAGTCTGGTTGGTTTCTTGCCA
Source organism: Tupaia tana (assembly GCA_026018925.1). Taxonomy (NCBI): domain Eukaryota; kingdom Metazoa; phylum Chordata; class Mammalia; order Scandentia; family Tupaiidae; genus Tupaia; species Tupaia tana. Next base: position 65,740,541 of record JAKSZU010000010.1, read on the forward strand.
AATGGTTTTAGTTTTTGGTGTTCAGTCTTTTGTATTTTAGAATTATGTTCAAAGGATTGAGAATTTGTGCTAGTTTTTTTAAACCTGAATTTCTAAAGGCAATTAAACAAGGTTTCTTGGAAGTTGTGCTGGGGAGAGTTACTTCTCATGTCTTACCTAATGTTACCTTCTTTTTCATTTTATCCCTTCTCTTTCACTTCTCCCTTTTGACTGGATGAATACAATCAATCAACTATGGCTGTCAAGGTGGTAACATAGTTTGACCATGGTATCTTTTATTTTTATTGTTTAAAAAAATTTTTTTAGAGAGATTTTTGTTATAGGGCACATGTACTTGCCAGAGATGCAGAAAGACTGAAAAAAATCACCCCCTAGGGGGAATGGCCACTCTGCAATTCTTTCTCCTCCATTCTCTCCGGAATTTGTGCGTGCACGCACATGCACCCAGCATGAGTTTTAAGCCGCTGGGTCCAGGACTCGAACCACGGTCAACTATGTGGGAATCCAGCAGTGTAATCATTACACCTCTGCTGGGTCCGGGACTCGAACCACGGACAACTATGTGGGAGTCCAGCAGTGTAATCATTACACCTCTGCTGGTACCAACTACTATGTCTTTATATCCAACCAAATAGGAAACTTTATGTTGATGGACAAGCAGGTGGTATAGTTTCACACCTGGCAGCTTGGAACTCACGTAAGGCATGTGTGTGTGTGTGTGCATGCCTAAAATCCTTAGAGAAGAAGGGATTGCACATGGCCATCCCTCCTAGGGGGAATGATATATCACTTTTCCTATCACTGTCTGTCTTCAACAAATGCATGTGCCCTATGGCAAAAACATTAGGGAGGAAAAAAAACCCTTTATGCAGAAAGTTAGCTCCTTGCTAGAAGTTAAACCTTCCATCATTCCGTCCTCTGAAACCCACAAAGTCTCTATACATCAACCCTCAACTCATGAAACCATCCTTCTAGTTACACCAAAGCATTAGGCCTTTCACCCCCTTTTGAGAGGCTGATTTCCATAGAAAGTCAGTGTTCAGAAGCCAAACCTCTAGACTTGAATAAGCAAGCAGTAAACAGGAAGTAGATTGACTACCACTTTCTCACCTGCAGCTGCACAGAAAATGGACGCAGCTTTGCAGCTACAAATTTAGAAAACAGGTGGTTTGAATTCCCATGTCTTAACTGATTACTGATACCCAAGGTTGGGGAATCTGCCGGACAGAACTTCGAGCTAGTACAGAATCTGACACTGTTCAAGCATGTTGTTGTTGTAATTCTTACGGCAGAAAAGCTAGAGATCGCTAGAAGGAGTGATAGGCAGTCAGGGCATGGCTTGACACTTGAGTGAAATAGGATATTTGTGACATCAAAACATTTTAGAGGAATTTTTAATTATAGAAAATACAATATAGTAAGTGGGATGAGGAATGCGAACCAGTTTTTTTAAAATGTCCAGAGTGCACCTGCGCTTCCCAGGGACCGATGCAGAGACAGAGAGAAAGCACCCCTCAGTGCTGTAGTTATGCCATGATCCGTTCTCCATTTCTCCACTCTGTTGGGATGTTGGGCACACATGTACACGTGCCTGCTGTGTTTTCCAAGCTGCGAAGGCCAGAATTCAAACCATGAAGTCAGCCGTGTGTGATCTGGCTTTCTTAATCGCTAGGTCATGGGGCCAATCTGTGAACCAGTTTATAAACTGAATAAATGTAGAGTTCAAAACAGATGGATTACATCCTTTTGTAATTGGCCACTTTCTTCTTTTATATTTGAGAGTTCTAATTTTCTGTAATCTATTCTTTTTCCTTTCCTCCCTGTAAGTCCTTTGATGCAGCGGCTTTTTACTTTTGGGAGAGAATTTGTAGTGCTGTCCTTTTTTCCTGCCAAGTAGCAACTGAGGTTGGAGAACACAGTCAGCTGTCTATATATCCGCAGGTTCTATATCCAGGGGTTCTGCATCTGTGGATTAAGCCCACTGTTGATCAAAATATTCAGGAAAAATAAGCATTAAAAAAGAACAGATACAGTAATTTAAAAAGATAAAATATAGTATAATGTTCTATGTGTTAATAGTGTTTACGTTGTATTAGGTATAACACGTAATTTAGAGATCACTTAAAGTCTCAGAACAAATAGGCATCATTTATACGCAAAGATGCACCATTTTCTATTGGAAACTTGAGTGTCTAAGGGCTTTGTTATGGGGGGATCTTGGAACCAATCCACCATGGGTACTGAGAGATGACTGTACTTCTGTGGGGGTGACTGTGAGAAGCAGCGTAGATTTTCCACCCGCTCTCAAGGCAGGATGATTATGTGGGAGGAAGAGCACTGAATGGCTGAACATCCCTAATCCAGAAATCTGAAATGCTTCAAAATCTGAAAATTTTGTCTACTGACATGATGCCACAAGCAGAATATTTCACACTCAAATTACTGCAGAACAAAAATATCGTACAGATTGCTTCCAGGCATGTGTATAAAGTATACATAAAACATAAATGGATTTCGTGTTTAGACTTGGGTCCTGTCTCTAAGATAATCTCATTATATATGTGCAAATATTACAAAATCTGGGGGGGAAAAAAAACCAACAACACAAAATCCAGAGCACTTCTGGTCCCAAGTATTTCTGGTAAGGGATATTTGATCCTTTTTTTTTTTTTAAAGAATTTTTTCATAGGTCATATGTGCCAGAGAGAGAGAGAGACAGAGAATAGGAAAGTGAGAAATCACTACCCAGGAGAGATAGCCATGCCACAGAATCTTCTCCATTCTCCTCTTGGGATCTGGGCGCACGCACATACACATGCCTGGCATGAAACTGTGGCGTCAGCTATGTGGGATCCAGCACCGTAACCACCACGCCCACTAATGGCCCCAACAAACTAGACTTAACTTCTGACGCACTGCTAAGCATTTCTTAGGCACAGTTTAGTTAATTTAAAAAATATTTACAATTATTTATATACACAATAGTTTAATGTTTCTTTTATGAGAGAGACAAACAGACGAACACTGCCAACAAGGTCTTCATGCTGCCATCCACCATTGTCTTGGCCACCCTGATCAGGGGCATGCCACACATGCCTGGTGCATAGACGGAGGACTTTATCCTGGGATGTGATCCCAGGACCTTCCCATGTAGGTCCCATTACATCACTGCTTTGCCACCATCAGGCCTCCACGATACTTAAGTACATTTATGTAATATAATAAACTTTTGTAATTCATAATATTACATGAATGTGTTCTATTTATATGTTCCTGTTGAATAACAACTTTATTTATGGGATCAAAATATGCATACATAAAAGTATTTTGCCTTCTTAATTTTAGTGTATTTCAGATAAGGTTTTCACTGTTCTCTCTTGTCATACTGATGGCTTTTTGTTTCAGGAATTTTATTAGGGTAGAGGCTAAGCGATTGAGAAGGAGACTCCAAAATTCAGTGGTTCAGAGTTTATTTTGCTTTTATGTACCAGTTCAGCAGTCCAGGGTAGGTGGGTGACTTTTCTCCATGAGGTCGTTTGTTGGTTTGGGGTCTTCCTGTCTTGTCGTTCCACCATCTCATGGGATGTTCACCTTGCCTTTGTGGTAGGAGCCAGCTTACAACTTCCAGGTCTGATTCCAGCCTGTGGGATGGAGGAATGAATATAGATGATAACCACTTTTCCTTTTAAAGATGTGGTTGCAGCTGCACATATCCTAACATTGGAACGATACAGAGAAGATTAACATGGCCTGTGTTTAAGGACGACAGGCAAATTTGTGCAGTGTTCCATACAGAAAAAAAAAAAAAATAAAGATGTGGTTCCAAAATTGCATGCCAGTTCTATTCACCTCTTGTTTGTTAGAAACTTGTCCCATAACCTTACCTGGCTGCCGGAGAGATTGCAATATGTAATCAAGCTGGCGGTCACATGTCCAGTTGCAATGTAAGAGGGTCCTGTTACAAAAAGAGGATGAAGACTTGGGTGCTAGCAGGTGGCATGGTGGTTAGGGTGCTGGATTCTCACGTGGTTGACTGCAGTTAGAGTTCTGGACCCTGTGGCTTGAAAGTCATGCTGGCTGTGCGTACATGTGTGTCCAGAATCCTGAGGGAAAATGAGGGAAAATGAAGGAGAAGGGATTATGGCATGGCCAACGCCCTGGGAGGTGATTTATCACTTTGCCTCTCTGTGTATCTGTCATTCTCTTTCTCTAGTGAGTCCATGAATCCTATGACAAAAACCTAAAAACAAACAAACAAACAGACAAACAACAACAAAAAAAAAACAAAAAGAGGATGAAGACAGTTCACACTGCAGGCTGGTCACTTAATGTTTGCTATAGGTCAGTACATTATCCAGCATGGTGGTAGGACTGAAAAATGGAAGAGCTAGAGCTACTAAATGTAGGGCTCTGTTTGGGTATTAAAAGCATCTGTGAAAATGGATGTTGGGGTATGAAAAGCTGTTAAGGACCTAGAGTTACTAGATTGTGCACTGTTCTAAGATCAGTGGTAGTACCATAATTGTTTTTCTATTACAGGAACTTAGTTTTTTGAACTTTAGTTAATGAACCAATGTGTGTTTGGGTGGGGGATGCAAAGGTCTAGGCTCTAGAGCTGCAACCGTCACCAGAAGACCTAGTTCTACCTCTTAAGTCCACATGCAAGTAGGTAGTAGTGACAGGGAGACAAAGTGGAAAGGTATGATCAATCCTGAAGGCAGTGGGTACTCTGGTGGAGAGAAAAAACTGTGTGGCGGAGATGGCCTTTTTGAGGAGATATGAAGTGACAGGTATCCAGTCTGCTGTGTGGCCGAGACTCTGGCTAGTGCCCAGTTCCCACAGCAGGAATTATAAGCCTGGTGTGTTTGGCCACAGATATGCCGGTGTTGCTGGAGTGTCCTGAGCATTGGCGGGACAAGCAGAAGCTCCATCGTGGGAGGCTGGTAGACTTTAGGAAGGACTCCCAGTTTGTGAGTGCTGTGGGAAGCCATTGGAGCTTTGAAGCAGGGCAATCAAGTCACTGGATATCCATCTCGCAGAATTCTCTGGATGCAGAATGGAGTTCAGGTCGTATGAGATTGAGGCTGGAAGAATCTGCAAGCCTTCTTAGGCAGCCTTTGTACACCTGATGAGGTGGTAGCTGGAACAGAGGCAATGGGATGGCTAGAAAGAGACATTCCAGATCTGTTCCCAGGACTTTCTGATGGCCTAAATGGGCACAGGGCACTGAGGGAAAGAAAGACCAGGGGAACTCCTTGGTTTTGGCTTGAGCGTCTCAGTGCCTAGCAGCTTAGGCAAGATGGGAAGAAGTCAAGAGGTGTGTTTGCGGATATGTTTGAAGTGGAATTGTGATCTCCAATTGGAGATGGTAGGTTATCAGTTAAGAGTCCGCAGATGCTGGGTGCTTTTTCTAAGTCATCTTGTGAACCTCTTAATAAGCAGTCAAGGTACACTTAACTAAGACTTAGGTTATAGTTTGTTCCAATGCCCTGGGGTCATTAGGACAGGATTCCATCCTCTTTCCTCGGATTCCTTTTGGCTTTTGAAAAATAATCAACAGGCATTCTTTTTAGGAACAGAGTATATTGAGTGTCCCTAGGACCACCCCAGATTTGAGGATTTGCTAGGAGTATTCACAGAACTCAGTATCTAGTAAGACTCATGGCTTAGATTTATTACAGCAAAGACTACAAAGCAACATCAGCAGCAGGAAAAGGTGGATGAGACGAAATCTGGAGGAAACCAAGCATGAGCTTCCAGGAGTCTCCTCCCAGTAGAGTCACAGGATATGCTAAATTCCTCCTTTGAATTCTAACATACTGGAATTCCTCCTTTGAATTCTAACGTACAGGAAGCTCAGTAGATACTCCACACTTAGGATTTTATTGGGAACTGGTCATGTAGGCACTTAACGCCCCAGCAGGTACCAAAATTGCAGTTGCTCAAAAGAAATTTGGTGTTTGTCATAAACTGTATTATTGGTCAAGTTTAGGCACAGTGAGCCCATTTCTATGAGGGTGAGGGGAATGCTCCCCAAATCCAAGTTTCCAGTCATTAGCTAGGGGCCATCCTTGTAGGCAAGGCTTTTATATGATACCTGTGTGGCTTACCACAACGGTTTCTTACACATGAGAGCGTGACTTTACATACCCTGCAGTTTCTTTATAGACCTGATCCATATTCTCAGTGGCTTGCTTGTGGCAGTTGGTCCCTGCAGCCTCTTTGACAGGTCCTCCCTTAACCTCAATAGATTGGCCTTTATTCTTTATCTGAAAGAGGAAGAAAGAAGACTGTGTGGAATGAAGTTAAAATTAAAGAGCCCTCTGTCAACAGGCAGGAACACTATATGTGGTGTGTACGCCGTCTGAAAGTATGTTTTCTCCTGCTCAAAGTGACGGTAGCAATAGCAGAAAGTGGCTGTTTTGTAGTTCTTCAAGATTACTTGTCAATCATCCAGTGTCAAGTTACCCTCAGTTTGGGAAAGAAAATTACAGGGTATCTCTTCCCAAAGATGAGCTGCTTTGTGCTGCTCTGGGGCTGTGCAGTAGCACAAATAATGTTGGCTTCAGTTGCAAGGCAGTGGCTTTTGGCTCTTGGAGCATGATGCTGCAGCCCTTACATCACTGAAGGCCATCATTACTGGCACATGGAGATTAGGCCATAGAACTAGAAGCTTTTCAGCCAGTCCAGGGCTTCAGTTTGAATGGTAGCCCTTACGCTCAGTAGCTCAGATTCTTCGGTTGGTTGGCCTCTCTCACGTGTGATGTGGGCCTGAAATTTGTGGTGTCAGTATGTACATTAGAAGAGTTAATGTGTAGAAGAGCCTGCCACAGTGCCAGGGGTACAGTCAATACTTAACCACTGGCCTGCCATTACCAAGTGTTATATTCCATAGAGATAAACAAATACATGAAGGGACTTCAAGTTTGTGGAAAAATGGAATTAAAGTATGAGTTCATTTTGGTGCTAAAGAGTTTTGAAATTTTGAAGAATTCTGCAGTTTTTTTCATACTGTATGTTTTCATAAACTTTTGGAAACCCCTCTATGTGCACACATACACATACACTATATACACACAGAGATATATATGCACACATTGTATGTACTATAGTACGTATATATGTGTGCAGTACATATAAGCATATACATGCACTTATACAGTATGTATGCTTACATATATTCAGTTGTCGGGAAAATCATGACATATTTCTCTATGGAAAAAAGCATTAGGAATTTCCCAACAACCCAATATGAATTTATATATATATAAATATGTATATATATGTATGTATGTATATATATGTATATATATAGTGTGTGTGTGTGTGTGTGTATGGTACATATGTTCTATATATATGTATCCTGTATACAGCAAATAGCAAATATACACATAGACGTACATGTGAGTTTGTACATTTGGATATGTTTGTGCTCTTCACTATCCAGCATTATTTGAGTGCATATGCGCCAGGCCTCAGGTCTCCTATAATTGATCTGTTACTGTGTGGTTAGTTGGCCCTCCGTATGTGCAGGCTTCCTGTCCACAGATTCAGCCAACTGTGGTTGAGAAATGTGCTGTTCCTGCTATGTGTTATACAGTTAGGCCCATGACAATTCAGTGTGTACTGAACATGTACACACTTTCCCCCTTTATTATCCTCTAAATGGTACAGTGTAACTGTGCACATAGCATTTGCATCGTGTCAGGTAGTATAAGTAGCATAAAGATGATTTTATAGTATGGAGGAGGGTGCTGGCAGGTTATATATGTGAATACTGTTGGGCCATTGGAGAAGTCATCATGCATTTTTGCATACAAAAACAGGAAAATACGTCATGACTTTTCCGACTCAATACATCACTGTATATAAGGGATTTTTATATCCATGGAGTTTTGTATTCATAGGAATCCTGGAATCAATCCCCCACAGATACTGAGGGCTGATTGTACTTGTCTTTTCCACTGTGCAGCTTAATCCCAATTGAAATCTTGTTATTCTTCAGGCTACTTACGCAGTCAAGGCAAGATCATTCCAAGGCTGATTGCTAAATGTATGGATTAATGACATGACTTTTCTTTAATTGCTAGGGGGATTATATACCCCTTCAGGGCAGGGACAGTGTTTGTAGTGTTTGCTGCCACATCCTCACAGCACTTGCATTGTAGAAGATGCTTTGTTGTACATGTTCAATTAAATTTTAAAAATCTAATGAATATTGCTTCTCTTCCTACTGAGCAGCTCTTCTAATTAGGGATGTAGGATTAGTTAGGAGTGGATGGTGAGTACCTTCTGGGACTAGTGTTGAGATTGACCTGCCCATGTCAGAAGTATTGGAGACATGCTTAGAAGTCCATAGTTCCCGGGGACCAGCAGATGGCATAATGGTTACATCACTGGACTCCCACGTAGTCAACCGTGGTTCGAGTCCCAGATCTGGCAAACTAAAACTCATGCTAGGCACATGTGTGTGCACCCCCAAGATCTTGAGAGGAGAATGGAGGAGAAGGCATTGCAGCATGGCCATCCAACCTGGAGGGTGATTTCTCGCTTCCTGTTTCTTTGACAAGCGCACGTATCCTGTAGCAAAATTCTTTCTTCAAAAAAAAAAAAAAAAAAAAAAAGGTCCATTAGTTCTGGTGTAGGGAAGCTTTGCTTTAGGCACACATGAATGGTGCATGCTGGTATTCAATTATAGAATCATATCTATCCACAGTCACTTTACAGTCAGTCTACCTCCAAGGTGGGACTAAATGCCATGGGTTTTCTTTCTAACCCCCAGCCTTTGCTGCAGCTCTAGGTTTGGAATCCTCAGTGTTGGGTATAGGTAGAGATAAAGAGAGTGTGACATTGGTGATTTTATTGTGAAAAAAAAAAAAAAAAGAAAACAAAAATGATAGGGGCCTCAGTTTTAAGAACACATCTTTTGGAGCTAGCAGGTGGCATGGTGGTTAAGGGTGCTGGACTCCTACATGGCCAACCAGGGTTTGAGCCCTGGACCTGATTTGCTTTCTCGCTTTCCCTCCCTCTCTCTTTTTCTCTCTCGTGCGCTCTGTCTCCCTCTGGTCAAACTAAAAAATAAATAAAGTTAAATAAACTAATTAAAAAAAAATCTTTCAAGAGCAGAGAATAATATCCCCCAGTAGCTAAGAACATCTGAGCTAAAATGTACTTTAGAGTTAGTAATTTCATCAACTTGAAGAGCCTGCATTAAGTTAATCAGCGATATGAATCACAAACATGGCACACTAATGTCATTTCTCCCATTGCATTTGTCTGTAGCTTGTGACGCTCGTCACGAGTGGGTGTGGTTTGAGGTTCTTAGGCACAGACCTTTTTTGTCTGATGTCTTTTTACATATTACATATATATATCTGAGATCTGTATTACCTGTTATTGAAAGGTGGGGTCCATTTCCTGTCCCTTGATCTTGGCTTTGATCTTGGTCTCTAGCTCAGCTGAAACTCCCACTGAATGCAGCCTCATGAGTAAGTACAGTAAAAGTAGCCAAAGAACTACCCACCAACCCCTGGAATGCTCACAAAGATTGAATTGTTGTTTCTAAGTCCAAAGTTTGGGGATTTTTTTTTTTTTTTTTTTGTATGGCAATAGGTAACTGATTGAATGAACTTGTTTAGGTAAAAATAGTCAGGGATCCTATAATGCTCTTTTTATTCCCCTAAAACAGTCATCAAGGTTAGGAAAAATTCTTTGACATTTTAGTATAACTAGAATCAATCAGATTGCTTTCTTCTCAGTTGCTAGCGGAAAGCGTAGCTAGTTTTGTTTTGTTTGGGAAAGGAAATAGTAGATTTGGGAACATGATTAATTATGGGGATAGGATTGTTTGGGTGTTGGGAACATAAATAGTTTGAGTGTATTGCACATCTGGTAAGTGAAGCAATAGGTCATAAAGAATTTTGAGAGAAAAAATGAGAAAATACCAAGGACGATTTTGAAAATTACACCTTAACCTGGTTCAATACTTAAAGAGGAGAGGAAAATTTTTTTTCTCCTACTTTCATAAAATCTCTTTGCTTTTAGAACCCAGATTCAGGCTTTCTTCTTGTAGCATAACTCATTTACATCATGGCATGAGTGAGTTTTTGGAAGATGGCCTTGGGAATTTAACTGCAGTTTATGTTGTAGTAATAGAAAATGTTATCCCAACAACCAACATGTAAATTAGAACATTTATAAATTGTAGGGCATTTGTAAGTTGGGACATGCCTCCAACCGTAGTAGAGCTGGTGTTTGAAGAATGGACTAGCTATTTTTCTAAATATGTCAAAATAATAAACATGGACATGTATAATCATTATTTGTAACTGAATTGTTATAGTGATGTAAAGTTAGGGCCTCTTCACATTTTACTTAATTATGTTATGGTTATGGTTAAGTTTTCACCTCCTTTATCCCATCTTTCTAAGCCTGATGTGTTTCTCAAGCCACAGGGTCCAAGACTTGACCCACACAGTCAGTCATGTGGAATCCAGTCGCCTTAACCACCAGGCCATGGGCTCTTCCCAGAAATAAATTTTGCATCTGTCTTGAAAGACAGTTTTTCTTGGTGTCCTATATTTCACACTGTCTCTTTCCCTGTTGATGTTGAAAAGTGATTACCCATCTTAGTTACTCTGTGGATCACACATTTTTTTCTCTCAGGCAGTTGTTAAGATTTTGTCTTAGTGTTATGTAGTTAATTAATGCCTGCAGTCATGGATTTCCCCTCTGCTTAGTGTACATCGTTCTTCCAGTACCTATAGATTCATGTCTTTCATTAGGTCTGGGAAATTCTTAGCCAGTATCTTCAGGTACTCTCTCCCTCTTTTCTTATTTATTTATTTATTGAGAGGCTTTTACTATAGGTTTTGCATGCTTGCCTGAGAGACAGAGAGAGACAGAGACACAGAAAGTGAGAAATGTCTCATGGTGATGGCCATGCTGCAATCCCTTCTCCTCCATTCTTTTCTTGGAATTTTGGGAATGCACACAAACATGAATGAACTTTAAGGCGCCGGATCTGGGGCTTGAACTGTGGTCAACTACATAAGAGTCCAGTGATGTAACCATTACCATATGCTGGTCCCTAAATTATATTCCACTACATTTATTTCCATGGGTATATTTTAATTCTGTTCATTTTTTTCTTTTAGTTAAAGGACTTCATAATAGAAGGCTTTATGGTTCTTTTACTAATCATCCTGTTCATGTCCCCTCCCCAACCCTTTTTGTATCTTTTAAGTGCTTATTCATGCAAGGCACTGTGATTAGCTCTTTATGTGAACTATTTCAGTTTATCTTTACAACCAACCCAGAGGGAGGTTCTATGACTTTACAGAGTAGAAAACCACAGTAGGAGAGAGGTTACACAATTGGAAGAAGGCACAGCTACCTTGTAAACCAGACTCCAGAATTTTGACAGTATACATGAATCTCCTTCAAAGTGTGGCCTGGTCTGTAGGCTGATACACTTTTTGTCACTGAGCAATGGGAAGACAGTTCATAAATCCAGTGTAAACATTTAGGAATTTTTCTGTAGGGCTGGCGCCACCACACCCCAACATTTAGGAATTTTTCTAGCAAATTCTTATTGTCCTATATCCATATCAAGTGATAGTGACTAGTGGACTCATGTTTTTGAACCAGGATGGGCCAGTTTGGGTGTTGTTGAATTCACATGAAGAAGTCTATATGAAGAACTATGTTCTAGTCATGTGTAATATGAAATGTGCAGAAGGACATATGTTTGTCTGCTGCAGACTGGTGATGGGATTGGGTGAGGACAACTAATTGGTGTTTTACTGAAGTTGGCTTGAGAGGGGCCACAGATTGATAAAACTTGGTAATTGTTAGGGGTCTTTTTGTTTTATTGTTTTGCTTTGTTTTTTTTTTTTTTTTTTTTTTTTTTTTTGGAGAGGTTTTTGCTATAGAGCGCGTGCGCTCGCCAGACAGACAGAGAGAGACAGAGAAACAGAAAGCAGGAAATCACCCCCCAGGGGAGATGGCCACGCCGCAATCCCTTCTCCTCCATTCTCCTCTCGGGATCTTGGGCACGCACGCACACGCGCCCGGCGTGAGTTTAAGCCGCCGGGTCCGGGACTCGAACCGCGGTCGACTACGTGGGAGTCCAGCGACATAGCCATTACGCTAACTGCTGGTCCCTGTTTTGCTTTGTTTTTGTTTTTCAATTTCTACAAGGTGTGTGCACTGACCAGAGAGAGATGAGAGAGAGAAAGCACTCCCTAGCAGTGTGTGGTCATGCCACAGTTCCTTCTCCATTCTGTCAGAATTTTGGGCATACACTGCACATGCACTCAGTGTGTTTCTTGGGCTACTGGGGCTGGGATTTGAACTATGGTCCACCATGTGGGATCTGACTCACTTAACCATTTAGGCTATGGAGTGGCACCTGTGTGGGTATTTTCTGACCTCAAGATTCTTGTTAAAAAAGTAGCACCCTTTGATGCTACTCTCTTGCCCAACATTGCTTTAACAATGGCTTCGCCTTCAGCTCTGAGTCAGGATAACTCAGTTGTCAGGGCTTTTTTCTGATTCTGCTCACATGCTTGTGTAGGTTAGTGATTTGCTGGCATTGCTGGACTAGGATAAGAAATATGAGTGCTTTAATTGATCAACTATGAATAGCTTTTATTACAAGCTAGTGTGTAGTATGTGGAGGAGTCACATACAGACTAGCCTAGTACTTCCACAGACCAAATGGAGAATGGTAACTCTCAGACACATAATTGAAATCCTCTTTTTGGTCTTTCCAGTGGAATAAGTGAAGGTACATAGGGGCTTGTCTGCTGTCATCCACCAACCACCCTTGCATTACTGGTACTTAAATGTGAACGCATTTCTGCAGGACAGTGTTTTGTGTCGATAAACCCATTGGTATGGCTAACATTCACGCTAATCCTATGAGAGCTGCCAGCCCTCAGCCAGGAGGGATTCTGCTAAACTGAATCTCCCAGAACAATCAGTATGTGCAGTAGTGCACCTAGTAAATGGCAGTTTAGAAAGAAGAGGGTTTTATTCCATTTTCTGACTATGTATGGTATGATTCTGACTATACTAATGATATGGTTTCATGTGCTATTTCAGAGTAAGACAGTAAGATCATTAAAGATGCGAGTGTAAGTGACTAGATGCAGAATAGTAAATTTATTTATTTTAAAGAATTATTTGTTTACTTATTTTTAATTTGACCAGAGAGGGACAGAGTGAGTGAGTGAGTGAGTGAGAGAGAGAGAAAGGGAAAGGGAAAGTGAGAAAGCAAGCCGCCAGATCTGGGACTTAAACCATGGTTGACCATGTGGGAATCAGTATCTTCAACCACCATGGCATCTGCCAGCCCCAAAAAGTAAATTTTTTAGGCCAGTGTAAATGTGTTATCCTGGTAGTGACTTGAACTTTCTCCTGATGACACCCTTTACCTATAGCTTCTATCCAATAGATGTTTCTTGCTTGAGAAAACTTTTCTATTTCTCACACTTGACAGATCATGACGTGAGGTGCACTATCCTATGTTATTTGGAATTTGGCACCTGAAGTTTTCACCAGGAGTTGAATGTCATTTTAGAGTGTTTTTAGATCCCCATTTTGTTACTAATCCTTGGTCTGCAAAATAAAAGAACAGAAACACTGAACAATCATGTGGGAATCTCCTATCAAATTGTGCCCAGGTCATAGTGACAGAGATCAGAACAAACAGTGCTTTTCTTATCAGTAGAAGATTATGTGTATTTAGAATATGGTCACATAGATATGTCGTGGCTCTGAAGAAAATAATAGTTAAAAATGTTTAAGTTCTTTTTTAATTTTTTTTTTTTTTTTTTAAAGTTTTGCTATAGGGTGAGTGAGAGAGTGAGGGAAAGTGAGAAATCACTCCCCCAGGAGTGATTCTCCATCCTCTTCTTGGACTTTGACCATGTGCATGTGCGTACACGCCTGGCATGATTTTTTCTTTTTTTTTTTTAAGTCACCAGATCGGGGATCTGAACCGTGGTCAGCTATGTGGGAATCTAGTGCCTTAACTACCGCACCACCTTGTCAGCCCCTCTTCCATCCTATTTAACTCTTGCTACTCTTTATGGGTACAGCTGCAACGAAACCGGGGCTTTGTTCAATACAGACCCTACTAATGAGTCCTTTTCTAAAAAGGACTGAGATTCAATTCATTCACCACAAACTAACCCCTTTAAAGTGTGCTGTGTGATGGTTTTTAGTATATATTCAGAAAGTATTGTAAGCTATTAGCACTAATTCCAGAACATTTTCATCACCTGGAAAAGAAACCATGTATCCTTGAGCAACCTCCTGGCAACCACTAGTCCACTTTCTCTCAAAGTTCTTTCTTCTATGACTCTGAAACCTGTCTCTGTAATGGTTAGAGGAAATGGGAGGGGCAAGCTACACAAACTGCTTCTGTTATTGATTTGTCACTTCTAGTCCCTTGGGTAAATGGAGAGATGGTCTGCTGATCTGAGTCCAGGCTCCCTCCCCCCACCCCTGCCTTTTAAGAGAGATTTTTGTTCTAGGGGGTCTCCACATGCCAGAGAGACAGAGATATAGAGACAAAGCAAGAAATCGCTCCCCAGGGTGATGGCCATGACCAATGCCTTCTCCATTCTCCTCTCAAGATTCTGGGCAAGCATGCACATGTACCTGGCATAAATTTTTAAGCCATTGGTTCCAGGACTCAAACTACCATCAACTATGTGGGAGTTCAGCAACATAACCATTACGCCATCTGCTGGTACCATCCAGTCCCCTTTTCTGCTTATGATTACATTTATAGTCATTTAAAAGTGCTAAATGCGTGATAATGTGCAAAAAGTTGAGTTCCGATAGTGAAATTAATTTCAGAGACACTTTGGAATTCTAAGTCACAGAATCATCAGGGAAACCCTTATAGTTTCCTCTGATCTCTCTGTTCTGGCTTTAAAAATAATCAAAATGTAAATCATACAGACTTTATCCACCAAAACGAGAAAAACAGGTAGCTTGACTGAATTGTAGGCTTGAATATATGTAGCAAATAGTCTGTAAATAAATATTTGGGATTCCTGCCCATCATACTCTCCTAGGAGATTTTGAAGTTTGCCAGCTGGGAAGACAAATGAAGATTGACTTTGGGGAATGAAGGGGCAGTTCCGGTCCTCAGCAGTTTTCTCTGACTGCAGTGGGAAGAGTAAGGCATTGAGAAGTGCTGATGAAGATGAGGTGTGCAAAGGAGGAACCCCTGGCGACCTGGAGTCTGCTCACTAGGTGCTCCTGGCTAGTAATATGCATTTATTAGCTGAGGGGTGTGTTTGTTGCACAACTCTTCCCGACCAACCCAGAGTGGCTTCTTAAGGAACTAGCCAAGTACGACTATGGCTCTCTTGTATGCTTGCTTGGCATGCAGATCTAGGAATTGTCATCCCTTCCCTGGGACCACTGTGAGAGAGCAGGGTGTGTGCAACCCACAGAAACCATGGGTGTGAGAATGTGGGTGTGGGGGGAGCTGGCAAACATGGACAAAAATCTGAACCACCAGAGTTGGGAGAGATTGTCAGACCTTATTACACTAAAAGGGGGCAATTGTTCAATGTAGACACCCTTTTGTCTCCTGTCTGGCCCTCATATTATTATGAACAACAGGTGCTAGAAAGCTTGGAATTCATGTAGTTCTCCCTCCCTCTGCTTAACAAATAAAATAGGAATACAGTCTTTGTATAAATGCATCAAAATGTTGTAGTTTAAAAGTGTTTTGAATAGAGTTGCGTCCATTTGCAATAAGGATGCTTTTTCTGAAAAAGATTACTCTCCTTCAAGGATAGATAGGTTTTTTTGTTTGTTTGTTTAGTCTATTAAAACCTTTGTGTGTTAAGGAAAGATCTGTAGAAGAATATTTTCATTTCCATTGAATTATGCCTGATCCCTTGTCTTCTGTGTTATTGAACATAGAAGTAATATCTTTCATTAATGCCTTTTCTTGGCCTTCACCCCACCCCCCCAAAAAATGCTCAGTAAGCAGATAAAGTGAAAAATGGAAACATTCATTCCAACCTTAATTTTCACCACTAGTTCCCACTGCCTGGTAATTGCTTTTTAGCCATTTGGAGTATATTCTTTGTGTCACTATTCAATGAACATATATAAAAGTGTCAGTGTGCTCTTTTTGGCATGTCTAAACCCTTTCCATAACATCCTAAAAAGGTGACATGACGTTAAAGTGATTTGAACTTTTCTGTTCTGGTAGAGTATTGCCCAGATATTTTCATGAGAAAGCTTTGAGATACACAAAGCAATGTACGTAGTGCTGGATTGGACCTGCCTGCCACATGGAAGGTGCTTTCTGTATTCCCGATATTGATTTGGGATTGCCTCACCAAATCTGCAATACTACCTCGGCTAATTTCTTTGAACTGTTCCTTTAAGGAGGATCCTCCATAGTACAGGGAAGCCTCTAGGGTAAGGTTTGCTTTTACGGCCACTGCTGAGTCTCTTGGTTTTGTGCTTCTTGGGGTGTTGCTTCACAGTTAAAAATAGAACTCTAATTAAAATGGGCACCCTCTCTGGAAATAAGAACTATATTTCAATTGGTAAATTTCCTGTTTCCTTACCATGTGTTTTTGTTTTGTTCTAATTCTTTGAAAACAGCAAGCCAGGGCTGAGCAGGAAGAAGAATTCATCAGCAACACTTTATTCAAGAAAATTCAGGCTTTGCAGAAGGAGAAAGAAACCCTCGCTGTAAATTACGAGAAGGAAGAAGAGTTTCTCACTAATGAGCTCTCCAGAAAATTGATGCAGGTAAATTGTCTTTTCTACCCTCTCATCTTCTCTGCCTGTTTTCTTCTCTAGGAGGAAAAAAAAAAAAAGATGTTGATAGAGCACTTTGCTTGAAACATTGCTGATGAGTTTGTAGCTACAGTTCTTTGGAGATTAAAAATGCCAGGTGAAAATGGCAGCAGTGTGATACTCAAGGTCGTGGGCTGTAGCTCATCTGCTTTGCTAATGTGAGATATTTTGGACCCAGAGCATTTTCCAAGATTATTGATGAGCACAAGGCCTTACCTTAAAAGTAGGTGGTGTATGTAGCATTCAGGATATTCAGGGGTTAACCCCAAATGTAAGAGTTCTTTCTCCTGTTCTAAAATGAATGCATAGACTTTTTTTTTTTTAAAGGAGATAATATGTTATAGAGTGTGTACAGTCGCCAGAGAGAGAGAGAGAGAGAGAGAGAGAGAGACATCTCCCAGAGGGATGGCCACAGCACAATCCCTTCTGGTCCCTATGCATAAACTTTTTGACAGTCATTTTGGGCCTTTTGTATTAAAATACAAAGATATACACACACACACACACAGACACACACACACATTAAAGAATTATTTAATTTTATTTATTTATTTTAATTTGACCAGAGAGACAAAGAGAGAGGGAAAGTGAGAAAGCAAGCCACCAGGTCCGGGACTTGAACTGTGGTCGACCATGTGGAAGTGTCCAGCATCTCAACCACCACACTACCTGCTGGTCTCCCAAGGATATATATATATTTAAAGATATACAGGTCAGCAGGTGGTGTGCAGGTTCAAGTGCTGCGAGTCCTGGACTTGGTGGCTTGAAAAACACCTTGGCAGGTGTGTATATGTGGCAAAATCCTGAGAGGAGAAGGGAGGATTGTGGTATGGCCATCCCTTTAGAGGGGTGATTTCTCACTTTCCCTCTCTCTTTACTCTGTTTCTCCTTGTCTCATTCTGGCAAGTGCACACAACCTCCAGCAAACTAAAGAAAAAAGGTATCCATGCTAGTCAAAATTGCACATTATCAATCATATTGATATTGATGTGGATGAGTACTGTGTTATTAAACAGATATCAGGCTGCTTTTTAAAACTTAACGTTAATTGCTAATAATACGTAGAAGACACCAGACAAAATATATGGGAAGGTTTAACTTTTCTGGTTTGGAATCTCATTTACTTCTCTTGCCACCTTTTTTTCCCCTACAAAGTTTACTAGAAAAGTAAAAAAGTAAAATTTGTTCAGGTGAAATAGTTACTGAGTTACTAGTATGAAAAGAGTAAGTAAGATCCTAAGTTTTAATTATTTCACACAGCTTGTACAAAGTAGCAAGCAGGTATAAAATTATCATAAGAGAATGTTATTCCCAATTTTCCTTCATATCTCAGTAAGAGAAACACCCTTTTATATTATCTTTTCACTGGCTCAACTACAATTTAATTTGTTAATTTGGTTGAAATAAATATTTTAGTGAAGTTGTAGTAAGATATTTGAGGCTTTTTAAATAAAATTACTTAATTTTGTTATTATTATTATTTTAAAAATTTGCTAGAGGGAATACACACTCACCAGAGAGAGACAGAGAGAGAAAGAAAGAGAAAGAGAAAGCAAGCCACCAGGTCCAAGACTTGAACTATGGTTGGCTATGTGGGAGTCCAGTGCCTTAACCACCATACCACCTGATAGCCTGATATTTGAGGCGTTAAAAAAAACCTTCTAAACACTTTCCTGACTTCCTCAAATAGATGATCCTATAAGGGATACTGGAAATTTTGGTGAACAAATGTTTGTTTTAGGACCAAACCATGATCCAGACACCATCATTACCCCATCTCCCTGCCTTTTTTTTTTTTTTTTTTTTAAGGTTTTCTCCATAGGGTGCATGCACTCACTGGAGAGAGACAGAGACAAAGATAGAAAGTGAGAAATCACCCCTCAAGGGGAATGGCATGCCACAATCCCTTCTCTAGTCTCCTCTTGGGATTTTGGAC
The DNA here is from genome assembly GCA_026018925.1 of Tupaia tana. NCBI lineage: Eukaryota > Metazoa > Chordata > Mammalia > Scandentia > Tupaiidae > Tupaia > Tupaia tana. Next base: position 65,759,325 of record JAKSZU010000010.1, read on the forward strand.
ACACATGTACATGTGCCCAGCGTGATTTTCAAGCTGTTATATCTGGGATTCTAACCGCAATCATCCATGTGGGAATCCAGCACCTTACCCCCACACCATCTGTTGGCCCCACCACTGTCTTTTTTTTTTTTTTTTGAATTCTTAGTTTTTCTACCAAATTACTGAATAAAGATACAGTTACAGTTTTGCACACAATTTGATTTACATGGTAGCTGTTGAAATGTGAAGAACAGAGGCATTATTGTCTCATAGAGATTTATGGCAAAATGTTTGCCCTGAAATGTTTTGATTATTTATTGACACTCTGATTTTGAGGAAAAGAGGAGGGAGAAGGTTAATTTGGCCACTAACTGTTTCACTTAGGCAGCAGAGATGGCTTATTCTGCATGGCACCTCTAAAGACACCTATAGGAAAGCAATCGTGATTTTTTTCCCCCTGAGATTAGGTGCCCTAATTTATTTATTTATTTATTTGTTTTTTACCATAGGGTGCATGTGCTTGTTGGGGGTGAGGAAGTAAGAAATCACCCCCAGTAGGGTTGGCCATGCCACAATCCCTTCTCCTCCATCCTCTTCTCAGAATTTTGGGCACACACACGCAAGCACCTGGTGTGATTTTTCAGGCTCCTGGATCCAGGACTCTAATGGTGGTTGGCGATGTGGGAGTCTAGCACCTTAGCCGTTATGCTGTGTTAGTTTTGGGGGTCTAGACCATAGTGCATTATAAAGCAGTCAAAACCCAGTCAGGTCACATTCTTTTTCTTTGTAAAGATTTCTCTCAAGTGTGAGTAGTTATGCAGCTTGCACTTGTCATAATTGATGCTTCTTAAAGTAAGACACTAAAAAGAAGGAAATCGAGAGTCATGTGCAGTAGAAAAGGAAGTTAGTTATAGTAGTACACTTGGCGTAAGAAGGCTCAAACTTAAAATTTAAGCTCTGACCATTCTATAAATGATACAATAGCCTGGAGAAATGTAGCAATTGTTTTCGTAATTCTTCTATCTGAAAAAAGAAAAAATAGTGCTACTTTCCCAGGAGGAAAAAAAAAAATCACGGGACCAGCAGTTAATGTAATGGCTATGTCACTGGACTTCCACGTAGTCAACTACGGTTTGAGTCCCGGACCCGGTGGCTTAAACTCACGCCGGGCGCATGTGCGTGCGTGCCCAAGATCCCGAAAGGAGAATGGAGGAGAAGGGATTGCGGCGTGGCCATCCCCCCTGGGGGGTGATTTCTCGCTTTCTGTCTCTCTGTCTCTCTCTGTTTGTCTGATGAACATACGCGCCCTATAGCAAAAAAAAAAAAAAAATCATGTATTAAGAACTTAGACAGCATCCCCATAGGGCAGTGGCACTGCATGGAGAGCCAGATCCCACATGACCAGCCAGTTCAAATTCGAGCCTGGTGGTTTGAAAACCATGCCAGGTAGGCATGTGTACGTGCTCCCAATCCTGAGGGGATGGAGAAATGGAAGAAGAAGGATTAAGGCATGACCAGGCTCCATTGGGGAGTTGCATTCTCTCTCTCTCTCTTTGGTATGTGCACATAACCTCTGGCAATTAAAAAGGAAGAGAAAAACTTTAAAAAGTTGGGGTAGACCTTCTAAAGAGTTTGAATAGTATTGGGTCTTTGGAAAAGTCACGACATAGTTTTGTTTTGTTTTTTTTTTTTTCTTTTCTGTGCAAAAATGCACCATACTTTTCTGACAATCAATATATAGACTAACAGAATACACTGGTTTTGCCCAAAAGAATCTATATTATGTAGTCCTAGTCTTCATGTGGCTGGGTCTTCTGTTTGCCCTCACTCAGAGCAAAGGGTATGGTATGATGGTGTGGACATTGGGCGCTCTGGGTAGATCCGGAGCTTGTTGGTTGTCTGTCTTGTAGAATCTAGACATATGGGTAGTTAGCGTGTCCTCTGGACAGTCTCTCATGATTTTCAGCTTGCTTTTAAGTTTTAAAATAAAAACATTGCAATAAAATACTCATAACATAAAATTTACTGTTTGAACCTCTTTTTTTAAAAAAGAAAGACAGAGAAACAAAGATAGGTATTTTCAGCAGGGTCTTATGTGCCCCTCCGAGTTAGCCAGAACTACAGGTGTGCTCTGCTGTGATCAGTGTGTCTAGATTTGTCCAGATCCAAACCTGGGCCACTCAGTGTGGCTCCAGCATCACGCAGTGGCATACCACCACCTGGGACACTGCAGCTGGGCCCATCGTAACCACTTTTGAATGTATAATTCAGCGGCATTAAATACATTCACATGTTGTTGTGTAACCACCACCACCCAGCTCCAGATTTTTCTTCACTGAGACACTGTACCTGTTAAACAGTAATGCCCCATTCGCATCTCCTGGTTTCATAGGCTTATGAAAGGAGATAGCAGGACTTTGAGGTTGAGGTCTCCTGCAAGTTGTAGAGTTATGTCCGTTCTGTCACATGATAGGTGATGTGATCAGTTGCTGCCGACACCAGGTATCATTGCATGGCTGTTTTGTAATAAATGCACAGGAATGTGCCCTGTGTGCTGGACCTGCTGGACCCAGCTCATAGCTACAGGAAGGGGAGGGCTGTTGGACTTGGGATGCCCATTCCCTTGGCACCCGGCATGTCCCTGAATAATTTCAACCAGTCCTTTGTTGAATGCCCACGTGTTCTACCACCCAGCATGGAAATACTGCTCTTCATCTGGAAGAATTTGAGAGTAACTGTTAACTGATACCAGTAGAGCTTTTCAGCTATGTAATTCCTTGAAAACGATGTCTAGGATGTTTACTTCTGGATAGGACATGGTTATGAAAAACCTGTTAGGAGAAGCCATATCGTCAGTGTCACTGATAGACAAGTGGGTGAATTGGCCTGTTCACCATAGAAGCGTTGAGCATTTTTGGGACCAGCAGTTAATGTAATGGCTATGTCACTGGACTCCCATGTAGTCGACTGCGGTTCGAGTCCCGGATCTGGTGGCTTAAACTCACGCTGGATGTGTGTGCGTGCGTGCCCAAGATCCCGGGAGGAGAAGGGATTGTGGCGTGGCCATCCCCCCTGGGGGGGTGATTTCTTGCTTTCTGTCTCTCTGTCTTTCTGGTGAGTGCACATGCCCTATAGCAGAAGCCTCTCAAAAAAAAAAAAAAAAAAAAAAAAAAAAAAAGTGTTGAGCATTTTTCACCCAAAGGCCACCAAGAGACCATATATAGATGATTTAGATTTTGTCACAGTGCTTTGGCTGTTATCTCTAATAGTATTTGGACAATGCTTTTATGTGCCTTTCAAAGAGATTCTTTGATCCTGAGAACAAAATGAGAATAATGCTATAGAAGGAATATATATCTTCCTATTTGCTATGACCAAGCTAGTATCCAATACCTTGAAAAACTGAACCAAGTTTACTAAAGGGTAGATGAAAGGAAATCTCTTTACCCTTTAGAAGATTAAGTTTGGAAGATAGCTTGATGCCCCTTGACATGTTAATATTTACCTAAACAAAAACACACAAAAGAACGTACAGTTTTCTCCCCTGCTTTTGAGTCTATCTACGAGATGTTATATTTGCATTTTGTAAAAACTTTTTTGATAAATCTACATCCTTCTAAGCCCAGACGGTGGGATTGACTACTTAATTAGTGAGAAATTAACCTAAACAGAACTCTCTAGTACTTTTGGTAAGTTTGGCATGAACCTGCATCTGAGCTAAATTCTGCTCTGGAATGCCTTGAAAAGAGGTTGTGGTTTAATTATTATTTACAAAATGTGTTCTGTGAGCAGACCCTTCATCAGAATTTGCTATATGACATATACATTTAAAGACAAAAATCCAGGGGCCAGCAGGTGGTGTGGTGGTGAAGGCACTGAATTTCCACATGGCCAACCACGGTTCAAGTCCTGGACCAAGTGGTTTGACAGTCACGCCAGGGCATGTGTGCATGTGCATCTAAAATCCTAAGAGGAGAATAGAGAAGGGATTGTGGTGTGGCTATCCCCCGTGAGGGGTGATTTCTCCTCTTCCCTCTCTTTGTCTCTGGTGACCGCATGCACCCTATGGCAAAAAACTAAAAACAAAACAGAACGGAATGAAACAGAAAACAAAAATCCAAATGCTTGTCAAACTGTTCACAGTAATTATGCATGGGTGTTGAACTAATAGGTTAGTTTTCTTTGTGCCTGTTTTCTTTTAATTTTGTAAAAGATGAATTACTTTTGTAGCTAGAAAGTGCCTCTTTTTTTAAAGGAGGGGTTAAAAATTCTGATGCCCGTTGTGTCTTCAACTTATTGCATCTTTGAAAGCTCAGAATCCAGCCATCGTAGTTCTTCTCATTGTCCTGAACAGCAGTGCTCTGCCTCTGCCCCACTCCCACCCCCTGTCCCCCGTCAGTCTCGTTTGCAAGCAGTAGAAGATCCTGGACTGCCCACATCATTAAGAACTAGTATTAGACTTCTCTAATGATTGTCTTACCAGATTTGTCAGTCTATACAGTTCACTCTTTGGCCTTTTATTGTAAAACTCTTTAAAAAAAAATCTGATTTCTTTAATTTACTGTTAACCATCGATTGCCAATGCCAGCTGGAAGACCTGGCTTTGCTGAGATTAATTACGATTTCAGCAGAGCAGCTGGTGACGTGGTAGTTAAGGTGGTTGGATCCCACATGGCTGACTGCACCATTCAAATCCTGACCTGGTGGCTTGAGAGACGTGCTAGGTGCATATGCATGCATGCCTAAAAAGTCCTGAGAGAAAAGTGGAGGAGGGATTGCAGCGTGGCCATCTCACCCCTTCCCCACTCCGCCCCCACCTGCATTCCACTTCAGGCTTTGTCTGGCAAGCACCTGTGCCCTATAGCAAATTTTTAAGATAAAGAATTAAAAAGAAAAAAGTAGAAAAAAATCTTGGTTTTTAAAAAGTGTGAGTGTTCCCATCTTCCCTTATGTAAGCCTGACGCATTAGGTACACTTCCTGCTTTATAGGGACACAGTTATCTTGTTCAGTTGTTGCCCACACTCTTCTCGAGCACTGCCAAAGTTGAATACTTTAGTTCTTCTTCAACCCTAGGAAGGGACCAGGATAAGAAGAGGACTGGATATTATGTATGACTCTACTTTTTCAATCTAATCCAACTTTTAGATTTCAGGCCGTAAAGTAACACATAGGTCTGTAGTACTGTACTTTTTTTTTTCTTCCAAGGTTTTTGCTGTAGGGTGTGTGGACTTGCCGGAGAGAGAAAAAGAGAGGGAAAATGAGAAATCACCCACTGGGGAGATGGCCATGCCGCAATCCCTTCTCTTCCATTCTCCTCTTAGGATTCTAGGCACACATGCACACATGCCTGGTGTGATTTTCAAGCCACTGATCTGGGACTTCAACTATGGGTCAGCTATGTGGGAGTCCAGCACCTTAACCACCATGTCACCTCCTGGCCCCAGTAGTGTTGTAGTTTTGATTCACACTTGAAATGGGATTTGATTCTCTGAAAATAGCTATAATAGCTATAATAGAAATTATTATACCCATATCCTAATCGGGGAAACACTTAAAAGAGAAACTTTTCGGAATCTCTTGTTAAGCTGCATGGCTTTTTTTTTTTTAATTATTATTATTTTTCAATTTTTTATTATTGTTGACTTTGTTTCTGAGGTTAGAATGCCTCCTGGACTTGAAGTATCAATAGTTAAAGTTTCCTAGCATCTATGGCAAGACGATATATGGAGGAGAAGAAGTTGTGGCCAAAAACCACTGCTGAAGCTGCCACTACCAGCTGATTTATAGCTGAGGACATCATGCAATGGCATTATTCGTCCATCTGTATTTACAAAGGAGTAAAAGTGGGAGGAAGCATTTCAGTAATTCCCCAGATCTGCCTATTCATGTCAACAAATGACTTAGCACTTCATTTGTCTTAACCATCTTGTCCCCTCAATTCTGAAGAAGTCATTTCTCCTTCGGTAATACCATCTAGAGCTTACGCTTCCCTTTCCCTAGAAAGGATGCTTCCGAGTAGCTCGACATGTCTGTAGGCCTCAGAGGTGTGCATAGACTCCCAAGTCCTTTCTTTTTAGGCACGTACACCAGAATCAGAAGCTGCCACCGTCTCTCTCCCGGGTTTCCCAAGTCACTGAGATGTGATCATTTTGTTTGTCAAGGCAGCAAAATTACATACTGGGGGTGATAAATGATACGTGAAATTCTGTCTAGTTCATCTTGATGGTACCAGAGCTGCGACTGCCATGACATCCAGTCAGATGGAAACTTAGTGCTCCCTGTGGTGGGGCGAAGACCTTAAAATACCTTCTTCATTGAGATGGCTGGATCTCTGGCCTTCTTGGCTTGTAGTTTTTCTGTGCTATTTATATCAGTCAGAGAAATCTACTGTCACATAAGAGCTTTCCAAACCCATCGGGGCAGTGTGTCCTTTTCATTCCAAATTATCGGAACTTGAGCTTTGACTGATCTTTACCTCATGTCATGGAAGCGGTTCTCCTCCAGCAACCCCTCATTTCAAGGGGTTTACCCATCACATTCATGATATGCCTACCTCGAGCTGCTGACTCGTTTCAATGCATTTTAAGTGCTGCAGTCACAGCGGCCCAGGTGTGAGCCAGAATTCTCCTGGCAGTAGTATTCCAGGGCTCTCGGGGCCACACAGTTTGTCAGGATTTAAAAATATAATCAGCTTTTTGTAGTTCTTCAGTCTTGAGAGATTGCTCATTCAAAACTTCTCATTAAAAGTTTTTTTAAAAACTTTGTTAAAAGTATGTATATGCCTGTGCTCATCTTGTGGCTAGATCTGATGTGTAGCACCTATTCCCCCCAAATGCAAGGGCAAGCACATGGGCTCTGAAGCTTCCCAGGCTGACTGTTGTGTTTTCTGTTCAGTCATTTTTTTAAAGAGAGATGTTTGCTAATGGGCACATGCACTCATCAGAGACACAGAGAGAGACAGGACGAGAAAGTGAGAAATCATTCCCCAGGGAGGAATGTCTATGCCACAATCCCTTCTCCATTCTCCTCTTTGGATCTTGGGTATACATAAACACACACACACACACACACACACACACACACCTGAAGGGAGTTTCAAGCCGGCAGGTCCAGGACTTAAACCATGGTCAGCCACGTGGGAGTCCAGTGCCACCAGTACTGTGCCACGTGTTGGTCCCCAGACTGACTTCTTTGACATAAAGTATGAGAAAAAGCAGGTACAGGGGCCAGCAGGTGGCGTGGTAATTAAAGACGCTGGACTCCCATATGGCCAACTGTGGTTTGAGTCTTGGACCTGGCGGCTTACTTTTTCACTCTCATTCTGTCCCTCTCTGGTCAAATTAAAAATAAATAAAGTTAAATCATTCTTTAAAAAAAAAAAAAAAAAGAAAGAAAGGAAGAGCAGGTATAGGAAGAAGTAAAGGTTGAAGGGGAATAAAGATAAAGATTAGGTGAGGCTGGGTGGCTGGGTGAGAGATTGCTGCTGCTTCTTGCATATTATCACCAGAGTAGGTGGGAAATAGTGTTCATTTTGGTTGAAAAGGTGAATCTTTCTGTTGACGGATGCTTAGCCCAACTGTATATGGATGTCATCCGTCATTAGAATTACTTAACATAATTAAAAATCTTCATAGTCATAAACGTTGCAGTGTTTTGCATTTCATTTGTGAAATAATTTACCAATCAGTAATTACTTTAAAATACTGACTTCTCTCCTGCTGCTGTTTTTAACCTCCTGTTTTCTCTTTATTCATAAACTAGGTAAGAAAGATGTGGCCTTTTATCTTAATTTCCAATAACAGTATTTCTGCTTGGAATTAATTATTTGGGTGAGCATTGTCTGTTTCTCAGAAGAAACGTTTGCTTTTGGCTTTTTCTTTTTTTTTTTTTAAATTGCACACTTTCTCCGGTGAGAGAGAAGGCATCCCTTGACAGGGTATGGTCATGCCACCATCCTTTATCCTTACTTTTCCATTCTTTTGGGATTTGGGGCATGCACACACAGTTGGTGTGTTTTTAAGCTGCGAAAGCCAGGACTTGAACCACGTAATTGGTCCTGTGGGATCCAGTTCCTTCATCACTCGAGTGTAGGGGCAGCCTGAAGCTTCTGGGTTTTTGTTTTTTAAAAAGAATTAATTAGGGACCAGCAGTTAGCGTAATGGCTATGTCGCTGGACTCCCACGTAGTCGACCGCGGTTCGAGTCCCGGACCCGGTGGCTTAAACTCACGCCGGGCGCGTGTGCGTGCGTGCCCAGGATCCCGAGAGGAGAATGGAGGAGAAGGGATTGCGGCGTGGCCATGCCCCCTGGGGGGTGATTTCCTGCTTTCTATCTCTCTGTCTCTCTCTGTCTGTCTGGTGAGCGCACGCGCCCTATAGCAAAAACCTCTCCAAAAAAAGAAAAAAAAAAAAGAATTAATTAATTCATTCATTTATTACTATTATTATTATTACTTTTTCAACTTGCCACAGGGTATGTACACTCACCAGAGGGGGGGGGGGAGCTAGAAAGCAAGCCGCCAGGTCCAGATCTCCTTGGCCATGTTGGACTCCAGTGCCCCAACTACCATGCTACCTGTTGGCCACAAAACTTTTGGTTTTTAGGAAATGGATTTTCAGTGTAGTGGATTGACTCCAGAGTGAAAAGGACTTCTTTATCTTATTGTAGAACATTTTTTTTAAACCTTCTTCCTAACTAGATTTCTTTAAAGGTGCTAATGCATCATACAATTGAAAATCCAGGACACTCCAACTTAGCCCTCTAGGTATTCTGAGTAGGTGGGAAGCCTGATGTTCTGCTGAAGCCATCTGCTCAAAAGTGAGAGCCTGACTCCAGTCCTTGAGTTGAGAATGCTGACAAGGAACCAAAATAAAAATAGTTACATTTCTGAAAAGACTTAGCTATTTTTTCCTCTTTATGAAAGTTATATGTGTGTTTTCCTCTAGAAAATGGCAGATTAGATAATGCAGGCAGACCTCATGGAGGATAAACAAAAGCTAAACAAAATGCCTTTAAATGTTTATTAAAAGCATCGAAGGAGGTGAACAGGTAGTTGGGGCACTGGACTCCCACAGGGCTGACTGCAGTTCGAGTCCTGGACCTGGCGGTTTGCTTTGTCACACTTTCTCTTACTTTCTTTCTCTTTCTCTCTGGTGAGCATACATGCTCTAATTGAAGGGCATGTATGAAGAACTGAAGAATAACGATAAATAAAATTAAGAACATAATTCTTTTTTTGGGGGGGTGGGGGGGAGAGGTTTTTGCTATAGGGTGCGTGCGCTCACCAGACAGAGAGAGACAGAGAGATAGAAAGCGAGAAATCACCCCCCAGGGGGGATGGCCATGCCGCAATCCCTTTTCCTCCATTCTCCTCTCGGGATCTTGGGCACATACACACACACGTGCCCGGCGTGAGTTTAAGCTGCCGGGTCCGGGACTCGAACCGCGGTCGACTACGTGGGAGTCCAGCGACATAGCCATTACGCTAACTGCTGGTCCCAGTACATAATTCTTTTAAAAAGAAAAAAAAAATAAAAATAGTGTTGGGGATCTAGCAGATGGTGTAATAGTTACATTGCTGGACTCCCACATAGTTGATCGTTGCTTGAATCCCAGACCTGGTGGCTTGAAACTTAGGCCTGGCACGTGTGCATGTATGCACAAAATCCTGAGAAGAGAATGAAAGAGAAGGGATTGAGGTGTGGACAAACTCCTTGCTGGTTGTTGGTGGTGGGGGTGATTTCTTGCTTTCTTTCTCTCTCTGGCAAGCCCACGCATCCTAAAGGCAAAGTTTTTCTCTACCAAAAAAAAAAAAAAAGTATCAAAGAACAGAGAGGATGTTGAAAATCTGTTGAGCAGAGATCTGAAGGAGGATTGGAGTCAAGAAAGGAGAGACCCCAGCACCCAGGGCTGCTTTTATTCTGGACATTTCCAGTTTATTCAGAAATAGCTGACATACGGAGTGTTGTGCTTTTGGTAGTTGTGTGGAGCTAGGACTACTAAAGTCTAAGATTGGGGCTGGCTAGAGTTGGGGACAGTGACCAAACCCCCATACCCACTCCCCGAAGCTGTTATCATGAAGAGCTATTTCCTCAGGACAAGAGTAAACCAGTTGCCTATCAACTGGGTGAATCAGAGACATAGAACTTTGGTTCGGGAATAAGGTAGAAAATGATTTATGGTACCTGGCAAAAGATAATGGAAGTTTTTATACTAAGATCTTATCATCCTAGTTAGGATATAAGTTTGTCGTACAACAAATTTTCAAATACAGCATCCAGTTTACAGTCAAATAGGGCCAGGCACAAGAAGATGTGAGATTTCATGGATTTCATGGCTACTTCAGAAGTTAGAATTATAAGGCATAGACCACAAGGCAGTCATGGTTACTGTGCTCAAAAAATAAAAGCTTGCAATCTTTAGCAAGAGGCTGGAAACACATAACTTCTTTCAGGCATTCATAAGGTAAATGAAAACCTTTGGATAGCTATGTGGCAATACATTTGAAATGTAGATTAGATAAAGACAAATCTTAGAAAAACATAACTTTAGAGGCCAGCAGGTGGCGTGATGAGTAAGGATGCTGGACTCCCACATGGTTGACTGCCCTTTGAGTCCTGGACCTGGTGACTTGCTTTCTCACTTTACCCCTCTCCGTTTCTGGTCAAATAAAAATAATAAATAAAGTTAAATAAAATAATTCTTTAAAAAAATGAGAAATAAAACTTTCTATGTCTGACTGAGGAAAGAAATAGAAAACATTAGTCTTTTAACCACTTTACAAGTTGAATCACAGTCTTCATAGAAAATGAGTTTCAGGTTGAGATGACTATTGAGAAGTATGCTAAGCATTCAAGGATGAAATGCAGTTGACCCTTGAACAACATGGGCTTAGGAGTTTGCCAATCACCTATACAGTCTAAAATTTACTTATTTGTTCATTTTATATTTCTCATTTTATTAGCAGAGGGTGTGTGTGCTCACTAGAGAGAGAGAAAGCGCCCCCTAATGGGGTGTGGTCATGCCATAATCTTTTTTTCTCCATGTCTCCTTCCCTTCAGGATTTTGGGCGCACACACAGTACCTGGTATGTTTTTCAAACCAGTGGGATCAGGATTTGAACTGCGGTTGCCCATGTGGGACCTGGCTCCTGATTCAGAGTGCTTAAGCACTGTACTCCTTTTTGACTACCCCAAACTTAACTACTGATAGCCTACTTCTTGACTAGAAACCTTACCAATAACATAAACAATTGATCAACACACATTTTGTATGTTATACATATTATGCACTATATTTGATGGGGGCAGAGGAGAGAAAGCAGGCAGCCAGTCATCAGCTCCAGGACTCGAACTGCAGTCAGCCATGTGGGAGTCCAGTGCCCTTAACCACCACTCCTTCCTTCCTTCCTTCCTTCCTTTCTCTTTCTATCTTTCTATCTTTTTCTTTTTCTTTTTTTTTTTTTTTTTAAGAATTATTATATTTAACTTTATTTATTTACTGATTTATTCTATTTTATTTGTTGTTATTTTTCAAGCCACAGGGTCCAGGACTCAAACCACAGTCAGCCATGTAGGAAGTGAGCACTTTAACCACCAGGCCACCTGCTGGCTTCCTTTATTTATTTTAATTTGACCAGAGAGGGGCGGTGGGGGGTGGGGGACAGAGAGAGAGAGAGAGAGACACATCGAGAGAGGGAGAGAGAAAGAGAGAGAGAAAGGTCTGGGACTCAAACAGCAGTTGGCCATGTGGGAGTGCAGCACCCTTAACCATCATGCTACCTGCCAGCCCCTATACTGTATTCTTAATGGTAAAGTAAGCTAGAGAAAAGAAAATGTTATTAAAATCATAAGGAAGAGAAAATACACTTAAAGTGCTGTACTATATTTATTGATCCTGTAAAGTTGTCTTCTGTTTATAAGATTGCCTGTTAGTACTTACATTAATCTTGTCTTATATGTTACCAACACTGTAGGTATTATATGTATTGCTAATATTAAACATCTGAATTGAAAAGATAACATTAAAAAGAAATTCATGTTTATTTACAGGTATTCATGCATAACGAAGCAGCAATATGGTAGCTTTGTGATAGCCTAGTGTAAAAGCCTATACGCTAATGAGTGAATTACTAAGAAAATTTTATGGTATACAGTATTACAGTTATATTCATAATATAGTATTGGAAACACTGTTACATTTTTAAAAAATCCATGTACCTGTGATGATAGTCTGAATATACAGTTTCTGAGAGAGAGAGAGAGAGAGAGAGAGAGAGAGAGGAGAAGGGAGGGGGGGGGAATGTGTGCAAGTGTATGCATACTGTATGTAATTTATTTATTTATTTAAATTTTTTTCTGTAGGGCTTGTGTGTTTACTGGAGACAGATATGAGTGAGAGAGAAAGAAAATGAGAAATAACTCCCCAGGAACCATGGCCACACCACAGTCCCTTTTCCTCCATTCTCCCCTTGGGATTTGGGCATGCATGTACTCATGCCCAGTGTGTTTTTCAAGTCACTGGGTTCAGGACTCAAAAAACCCAATTGGCTATGTGGGATCCAGTGCCTTAACTATCACTCCACCAGCTGGTCTGGTAATGTAATTCTTTGAAAGCAAAATTGTAAAATGGTGAAAAGAAAAAAGTTAAATTAATACATTATTGCAGTTTACTGAGAGACCAACTGTTCATACACAGGTGATTAGCATCACATGGTTGTTTTGAGGAAAAAAATGTTTTTTTGAATGACAGGTATTTTTGACAGGCTTTACCATCAGTGATCCTCCTGCCCCAGCCTCTCACTTGGCTAGGATTATAGGGATGTACCGACACGCCTGGCATGTTTAGGTTTGTCCAGGAAAGCGACTTGGTCCTCCCATGTGGCCCCAGCCTCATGCAGCAGCTGTCTACAGGTTGCGCCAGTGTGACTGAACCCATGTTGTGTTTCTCAGGTAGTCAGATGGGCTCACTGCAGCAACAACAGAGGATGGCTATGAAATTATTACAGTAGTACAATACATACTATAGGTACTGTTTTGTTTTTAGTTTTTTGTCATAGTGCACATACTTGTGTGTGAGAGAGAAATCACGCCCCAGGGGGAATGGCCATGCTGCAGTTCATTTTCCTACATTCTTCTCCAGATTTTGGGCATGCACACACATGAACCCAACATGTTTTTCAGGTCACCTGGTCCATGACTTGAACTGTCCAGTCAGTCATTTGAGATTTATTGTATTAACCACCACACCACTTGCTGTCTTCTGCAGTTATAGTTTGATGTAGTTATGATTTAATACTGCAACTTTATATTTGTTTATATTTTTCTCATCTGTAAAATTGTGTTCAAATTTACAAATCCCAAAATATTTTCCATTATTTATGGAAAAAAATGTGTAAGTGGTCCTGTGCAGTGCAAATCTGTGAGGCTCAAGGGTTGATTGTAATCCTGATCATCCATAAACTCCAATGGGGGACTCTCCAATAAACTTTAAGGTTAACATAACCTAAATGTTCAATTTAATAGGTATAGTTCAAGAAGGACAAATTATAGTACAACCTCAATCAAGAGCAAAAACTCTAACAAAAAATGAAACCAGTGGTATATTAAAAGGATGATATGCCATGACAGATTTTTATAAGGAATGCAGATTTAGCTTATGAGTGAAAAATCAGTGTCATTTATCACATTCCGCAGAATAAAAGAAAAAAATATCTTGTCAATAGATAGAGAAAGGGGCCATCAGGTGGCGTGGTGATTAAGATGTTGGACTTCTACATGGCCAACTGCGGATCAAGTCCTGGACCTGGTGGCTTGCTTTCTTGCTTGCTTTCTCTCTTGTGAATGCACATGCCCTAGAGCAAGTTAAAAAAAAATAATAAAATTTAAGAAAAATAGATGGAGAAAGAGGATTTGATAAAATGTAATAATGGGTGACAAAATATTGATGAGCCAAGAATAGAAGAGAATTTAAACCCGATAAAGAGTGATAGTGTATGGGGCCAGCAGGTGGCACAGAGGTAAAGGCAGCTATATTCTACATTGTTGACTCAGTGGTTTGAGTCCCGGACCTGGCAAATTGAAAAACATGCCAGGTGCATGTACATGCATGCCCAAATCCTAAGAGGAAAATAGAGGAGGGATTTTTGGCATGACTATTCCCCGTGGAAGGTGATTTCTTACTTTCCCTCTCTATCATTCCAACTCACTCTGGCAAGTGTACATGTCCTATAGCAAAAACTTAAAAAAAAAATCAAAAAATCCCACTAAAACACACACACACACACACACACACACACGAGGGTGTCCAAAAAGGCTTACCCATGCATTATGTCTATTATGATGTTAACTTTTTAGGATCAGAAGCAACACAGGGATGCCTGCTGCATTCACCTGTATTGGTTAGGATTTCGAGCCAGTAAAGAAACACAAGAAAAAGATCTTTAAAAAGTCCTAAGTATTGAAAGCAGGAACTAACATTGCCATTTGTGTAAGTGGAAAGTCTTAATGTGTATACAGGTAGATAATTAGAATTGTGCAGGTTTTCACATAAAAAAATTGTCTTTCTGTATACTGTCAATAGCCAGTTAAATATGGAAATATGCAGGTAGTATCAAAAACCAAGAGAAGGTATTCAGTGCCACAAAGAAACATAGAACAATTTAAAGGTCATGAGGGCTCTGAAATACTGGGTTGTCAGAAAAGTCACGACTCATTTTTGCATAGAAAAAATAAGTTAGTCATTGAGATAATAAAGCAAAATGTGGAGAAAAAGAATGTGGCCATGTGGCTTTCTCAAAGAAGAGCAAGAATGAATAAGAAAGCGCTAAGGCCTTGAGGTGGAATTGTGTCAACCCTATGGAGGAGCAGTGGAGACGTCAGGTGGTTGGAGTGGAGTCCCGGGGACAGAGAAGTCATGGGGGTAGAGGTGTAAGAGAAAATTGGGGCAGTAATGGGTCTTGGGTATGATGCCTGCCTGCCGATCACATAAAGCCTTGGGAAATGCTGTCAAGACTGTCTTTCACTCCGCCATGGGAGCCAGCAGCGTTTTGAGCAGAGTCATGAAATGATCTTACATGACTTAGAATGATTGCTTTGTTGTTGTATAACAAAGAGGTTATGGGGACTAAGGTGTGAGCAATGAGATCTGTTAGGAAGATATTCTATAATCCATACTGAGAGATGGAGTGATTTATTCCAATCTGGTAGTAGTGAAGGTGGAAGAAATAGCCTGTAGGATTTGTAGACGGATTAGAAGTCTGTATGAATGAAAGAGAGGATCAAGGAAGACTTAGAGATTTGGGCTTCAATAATTGAAAGAATAGAATTGCCACCATTTAAGATGGGAAAGACAGCAAATAGAGTAGGTCTGGAGCAGGAAGGTCAGAAGTTCACTTGAGATGTCTTGACTTCCAAATGAAGAAAACAGGCAATTGGACGGAGGGTCTGATTCTCAAGAGAAGTTTGGGTTAAAGATAGAAATTTGAGAGCATTGCCATTAGAAATTATTCATCACCATGGGAATTAACACAGTCACTCATGGAGTGTGCATAGAGAAGAAAACCAGATATATAGGAGATCAGGTAAGGACAGTGCAATGATAAGCCCTGAATGGGAGGAGATATTTGCAACATATATAATCAGCAAAGAGCTACAAGTCAGTGGGCCAGTAGGTGGCATGGTGGCTAAGGCACTGGACTCCCACATGGCCAACCGTGGTTCAAGTCCCAGACCTGGTTGCTTATTTTCTTTCTCTCTCCCTCCCCCCTTCTCTTCGTGACTCTCTCATGAGCATATGTGCCCTATAGCAAATTAAATAATAGTAATGGTGATAAATAAAAATATAATTATTAAAAAAGACAAGACCTACAAGTCAGTAAGAAAAGTGGACAACCCAGAAGAAAAGATGACAAGAGACTTGACTAGATTGTTCTTCACCTAAGTGAGTGGCTGAGTGGCTAGTAAACAAATGAAAAAGTACACATCCTCATTAGTAATCAGGAAAAGTGAATTAAACCACAACCAGATCGTACTAATGAATTGTCATGCGTTGCTGGTGGCGAATGCAACAAGCATTCTGAAAACAATTAGGTATCACCTAATTAAGTTGGGAGTATTCTTTCTCTTTGACCCAGCGGTATGCATCATATTCTGTGCACCAGATGGATAGAAGAGTGGTTTTTTAGCCCTTGATTGTGATACTCTCAAACTAGAAATAACCCGAATGCGTATCATCAATAAAGAGGGTATCATCCAAAGGACTCATTTAAGGCAGTGCACGTAAAACCTCAGTTAGACTCAGTGATGTGCAAATGCAATTACAGATTTGTGCAACAGGCAGCTAGAGAAGAAAGAATATAAAACCAAGCAAAACTAATGTTTGGAAATAAATACAGCCAGGCTTAAAGACATGGGTACGTTAAGAGAAATGCATTGTTAGGCATGTGAACGTTAGAGAGTGTATGTACACAAAACACAGATCCAGGTGGTATACTGTTACACCACCATGCTGTAGTTTACTGAAACATTGTTACTCAGCCCATGACTGTACACAACGGACAGTAAAGAATTCTAGGAGGAAAGCGAAGTCCATAGGAATCAGGATATTGGGGTGGGGGACTATGATTAGTAAGAGATCCTGAGACATGAGGAAGCTGACGATGATATGTGAATGTTTCTGGATTTGGGTGGTAGTCACCCGAGGACTGTATGCAGTGCTTCTTGGTATGTTATCTAATGTATTCTGTTTAACAGCTTCATCCTGCCTACTTAGCTTCTGCGTCACAACAATCCTTTTCATTCATTGTTACTGATTCTGTCAGCTTCCTAATGGTCTCCTCTCTACTTACCTAGATGTTTCTCTCATCCTGAGGCTTCATTTAGGGCAAACAGTCCTCGTAAATCCAATCAGTATTTACATATGTGAGGTGTTTTTAGATGTTCTGGAATAGAACTGAGTGGATCTTGGTCACTGACCTTCCTAGAGCTTGTCCTAGAGGTGACTGAGAGGTTGGGGGAGGGTGGCAGCACATATTCAGGGATAAAGACACAGGCTTGGGCAGCAGAGACCTCATTGTGAACCCTGATTTAGCCCCTACCTGTGAGCAGGGCAGAGCACCTAGCCTCTCTCAGCTGTGGTTTCATTCTTTGCAAAATACTGATGATGATAATAGTATTTGCTGTAGAGTTGAGGCTATTAAGTGCATTGATGTAAATAGGGTGCTGAGATACATTAAGTGCCCTGAGGTGTTAGCTGCTTTTAAAAGTGATAGAAAAGATAGGAAAAATTCCATGAAACAGGCATAGGCATTAAAATGCATGCGAACAACAGCGTGCCTGTCAGTTTAGAGCGGGGCGTATGCATTATGCTGAGGAAACGTGGGCAAGCAGTATGGATGTCTTTCGAGCCATCTCCCAGTGTCTGCAAGCTGGGGGAGGAACACCGCAGGCAGAGGCATAGCAGGAGCAGGGGTAAGAGGCAGAGCAAGTGCAGAATGAGTGCAGGGCCTTCTGTAAGAATGGCCCGCTGTGACCATCATGGGATGCAGTGTACAGACCTTTGGGCCAGAGCATGGTAGGTTGTATGTATGCACGTATGTATGCTATGTGGTGTGTGCATTTACTGGAGAGAAATAGAGGGAAGGTGAGAAATCATCCCTCAGGAGGATGGCCACACTACAGTCCCTTCTCCTCTATTCTCATCTCTGCATTTGGGACACGCATGTGTGCTCGGTGTGTTTTTCAAGCTTCCAGGTCCAGAACTTGAACCACACAGTCAGCCATGTGGAATCCAAATGCCTTAACTTCCATGCCACCTGCTGGCCCTGTTTACTTATTTTTAAAAGAGTCTTTGTTGTTGTTGTTGATTTTTTTTCATGTGTATGTAAGATAGAGAGAGGAGGAGGTTCCCTCAACAGGGCTTTCCTGTTATCATTCACTCCCAGTTTCAGTTGGCATGGCCAGTGAAGTTCCAGGACTTGAACCTAGAACCTTTCTCATGTGGCTCCTGTTGCAGTACCACTGCATCACCACCCAGACCCTAAAGAGAGTCTTAAAAAATTAAGACATGAGTTTTGATTTTAACCACAATCACCGCCACTCCCTGCTTAGCTCCATCTGGTGTGTGTTTGTAAGACACCTGAACCCTGAAGGCATCCGTGTTTGCAAACCTTGGACTTACTTGGACTCAGTGTGATGACACCGTGAGGAAGCATAGAAAACTTGAATAGGTCTGGATCCATGGATTGATTGAAATCTTACTTCAATGAGTTTGGACTTAATCTGCAGGTACTAGGGAGCTGATGAAAAGTTTTGAGCAGGACATTGAAGTATTGGGACTTGTCTGTTAGGATGAGCTACAGTGGGTCTGGGGAGATCCTTTAGGAGGCTTTGGCAAGAATCCAGTGAAGAGGAATAAAAGGCTTTAATTAGACTGGGGCCTTGAGCCCAGAAAGAAGAGGATGTGTTTGGCAGCTGTTACGGAGGCTGACAGTGTGACTTGATAACTGCAGAGAAGTGAGGTGCTAAGCAAGAATAACGGTGCGGATAACAGAAGTGGGGGGGAATGGGGTGGGCCTGGGAGGGACTTAGTGGTGACACACTGAGCTTGAGGTGAGAGTCTGGGTTCCTGTCCATGGGCACAGTAGGATAGTTAAAACGTTAGTTCTTGAGAGACTCTGGATGCTCCTCGATATATTTGAACATTTTTTCCCCTACTCACTAATAACCTGGTAATTGTGTTGGCAGTCCAATGACTTAGTGCAGTTGTTGACACATGATGGCTTTTACTCAGTGCATGTTGCTCGTCAATGAATCAAGAATGTTGGTGGCAGGACGACGGTAGTACACAGAGAAATGCAGTGCTGACGAGTGAGCGAGCTCAGAGGGGAGGGCATCTCAGGTTTATTCTCAAGTTGCCTTGAGAAAGCTGGGTCCTAGGAGCAAAAGCCAGAAGGCTTGCTTCACTTGGCAAGGCCTGACTTGACACGAGCCCAGACCCACAGGCTCATACTTTACACAGCCTGGAATTTGGCAAACCCACTGCATGTTGGGTAGAGGGCCAGCTCCCCAGCCAACTTATGTGTGCACCTATGGTGGCTGTTGGAGGTGGTTTACCCGGACGAACCATTTTCAGTGCCTCTCTCTGCAAGAACTTTGCTAAGAATAAAACGTCATTCAGTGCAGAGTTCCTGAATCCCTTATAAAAGAGGCCTGGCTCTTTGAGGTGATTCCAGAAAAGCCTTCATAAATGTAAGGACAATTATTGCTAAAAGAATGATGCTTAAGGCTAGCCTGCTTAAGATCAAATTAGTACTGCACTGTGTTTCTTTAATGGGCTGGAAGTTTGCTTTGGGATTCTATACAGCACCAGTGGATTTAAAAAGAAGAGCGAATGCTCAAGTTTTAGTACTTAGAATTTAAAGAGTGTATTGGTTTATAGTTGTGTCTTTGCTTTTGGCCCTTTTAGTTATATTAACATATTTTTCATGCTGAATTACAAGGAACAAATCTTTATTTATATAATCCTCATTCTATTGAAAAATGTGACCTGCTTCGGGGGTTGTTGGGAAAGGGTAATAATCTCTTATATAATGTGATTCCAGTTCCACAGGGACTTTCTTTGTGGGTGTTAACAATATCTCGTACAAATAAGGGTTATAAACTTTCCCTAATCTTTGAGATTGACTTTATGAAAAGTATATTTATAGAACTTGCTTATTTACTTTTTTTTTTTAAAGTCACTAGAGCATGGGAGAATTTAAGTTGCCAGACAGAATGACAGACACAGACAGACAGAGGGAGAGAGAGAAAGCACACCCTGATGGGGTATGGGCCCACTGCAGTCCTATCTCCATTTCTCCGGCCTGTCAGGATTTGGGGCGCACAGTTACACATACCTGGCATGTTTTTTTCAAGCTGCCAAAGCTGGATTCGAACTGTAGTCGGCCATATGAGATCTAGCTGCTTTAATCATTAGCCCACAAGGCAAGCCCAATTGTTTTTTTCTAGTTCAGGATCTCCGACCTCATTGGAGGATTTAAAGTTGCTCTTAGAGCAGTACAGTAAGACCTACAACTTAAACTTGTGCCTTTGGATTTTCGCCCACGTTGAAGATGGGCCTCAGAGATGAAATTGGAGTTTATTCTGGTAGCTGGTCTTAGTTCAGCCTGCACCAGGCTGCCCTATAGGGTCTTTCTGTTCATGGTGTCCTGAGCTACAGCTTTTTAATGGGCAGGTGGATTCAGGGTATTGGTTCAAGCCCTGTTGGGGCTGCTTGCTTGAATTTACATTGTGTCTTTTTTACATGGAAAATTTCTGGATTTTTCTGAAGCAAATCATATGAAGCAGACTCTGTGGTTCTTAGTTCCTGGTCCTTGAACCTGCTTTTGCCTCCTCCCCCTTGTTCATCTTCACCCTCACCTCATGATTTTGGGGGACTTGTAGACATTTCTGTATTTTCATGTTTCTTTTTTTATTGATGGTGTCTTTATTCCAGGAAGAGCCATATTTTCTGTTTCTAGTGTTTGGTTTAGGACTCCTTGCCCTGCTTCTTAATAACCTGTCACCTGAGAAGTGGCCACAGGAGGTAGACTACCACACTGTTTGTCTCAGCTCTCTTTTGGGAATGATGAAAAAGGCGAATCTTTAGCAACGAGTTACATCTCAGGATGGCTTGACATTTTCCAATTAGTAGGTTAGTGTAACCCAGAGATCTTACTTGGATTTGGGTAACAACTGCTTCACCATCAGATTGTGCTTAGGGATTAGCTCTTGATACGAAAAAAACTTCCAGAACTGAGAGCTGTTGCAGCCTTTATTCCTAGGGCAATCTGCAGTCTTAAAGGAAGTACCTATTCCGATATGGACAGTGTTAGACCTTCTGTCTACATAGGGATATTTTCTAGTAAGCCAATGAGAGCCAGGCTTTTTTCTCAGGTTAACATTCTGTGACATGCTCTGCTTGGTAGCAAGACGTTTTTCGATGTTAGATTGCATCCTTTATTGTTTTAATTTACCTCAGGGAAGCATAATGCTAAAACAAAAATAAAAGGAAGGGAGATTCTCTCAAAAAATTGGCAGCAATTAAAAGCATATTTTAGGAGAACACAGTTCCTATATAAAAGCCTTCATGCAAATGGTTTAAAGTTTTTCCATTCAAGTTCATTATTTCTTTAGAATTAGTAGATAACATTTAAGCTTAGTATATTTTATGGCAAGGATACTATCTTTTTTTTTTTGGAGAGGTTTTCGCTATAGGGTGCGTGTGCTCGCCAGACAGACAGAGAGAGACATAGAGACAGAAAGCAAGAAATCACCCCCCAGGGGGGATGGTCACGCCACAATCCCTTCTCCTCCATTCTCCTCTTGGGATCTTGGGCACGCCTGCACACGCGCCCGGCATGAGTTTTAAGCCACCCGGTCCGGGACGCGAACCGCGGTCGACTATGTGGGAGTCCAGCGACGTAGCCATTACGCTAACTGCTGGTTCCCGGCAAGGATACTATCTTAACAATAAATTTCACCTACCCCTAGCGTAGTACCTGTAGGCAGAAGACAAACAAGAAATGTTTATTGAGTAAAGTGTCAGGTAGGGGCCAGACTGTGGCATGGTCATAAAATGATGCTCTGCTAAGTTGACCCATGTGGGAAAGTTCAGGATTTGGATCCAGAGACCTTCCTGAGTACACCAGGCATGTGTATGCCTGTGCTCTGGGTCTGGCTGAAGCTGGGGGTGGACCACAGCATCAGGACCCTGTTGGAGGTCCTGTCTTTCCTTCTCTCTCTCTCACTCGCTCATGGAAGAAGTAAATAAATAAACTTAAAAAAATAAAAGTTAGATGGGGGCCCAGCAGGTGGTGTAATGTTTGGTTGGGGGACTGGACTCCCACATGGTGACCTGGATGTGGCAACTTGCTTTCTCACTGCCAGCCCACAAACTCATCTGTCTTTGAGTGCCCTATAGCAAATAATAAAAAAAAAGACTAAAATAGTAATGATAATAAAATTAATAATTCTTTAAACATGTTAGATGGCAGGTCCAGCAGATGGTGTAATGGTTACATTGCTGGACTCCCACATAGTCCCCCACAGTTCGAGTTCCAGACCTGGAGACTTAAAATTCACACTGGGTGCATGTGTGTGTGCCCAAGATTCCAAGAAGAGAATGGAGAGGGGATTGTGGCATGGCCATCTCCCCCAGGGGGTGGTTTCTAGCTTTCTGTCTCTCTCTCTCTCTCTCTCTCTCTCTGTCTCTCTCTCTCTCTCTCTCTCTCTAGTGAGAGCATGTGCCCTATCACAAAAATCTCTCTTAAAAAAATGTTAGATGAGGACCAGTAGATGGTGTAATGGTTGTGTCACTGGACTCCCATGTATTTGATTGTGCTTGAAGTTTTGGACCTGGCGGCTTAAAACTCACGCCGTGGGGGCTGGCAGGTGGTGTGGTGGTTAAAGGCCCTGGTCTCCCACATGGCCAACCACAGTTCGAGTCCTGGACCTGGTGACTTGCTTTTTCACTTTCTCTCTCTCTCTCTCTCTCTCTCACACACACACACACATACACACACACACACATTCTCACTCTCACTCTCACTTTCCCTCTCTGGTCAAATTAAAATAAACAAATAAATAAAGTCAGATTAAAAAATAATTCTTAGAAAACAAACAAACAAACTCATGCTAGGTACGTGTGCATACACAATCCTGAGGAGAAGGGATTACAGCTGGCCATAGCAAGCACATGCACGCTACAGCAAAAATCTCTCTCTCTCTCTCTCTCAAGGAAAAAGATGTTAGATGAAGATGTATACTTCTTTTTTTTTTTTTGGAGAGGTTTTCACTATAGGGCACGTGCGCTCGCCAGATAGACAGAGAGAGACATAGAGACAGAAAGCGAGAAATCACCCCCCAGGGGGGATGGTCACACCGCAGTCCCTTCTCCTCCATTCTCCTCTCGGGATCTTGGGCCCGCACGCACACGTGCCCGGCATGAGTTTTAAGCCACCGGGTCCGGGACACGAATCGCAGTCGACTACGTGGGAGTCCAGCGACAGCCATTACGCTAACTGCTGGTTCCTGAAGATGTATACTTTTGTTCTTTTATTTTTTTACCTTTTCCTGAGAGTGATATTTGTTCTGTTGGGATCTCTTGTGTCTGAAATGCTGAGAGGAGTTCTTGTTCTCTGCTTATTCTTTCTAGTTCTTTTAATTACTGCTTGGTCTTGCAGAACCTGAGTTTTAAAGAGCTAACTAAAAATAGATTTGTCATTGTAAGCACCTCATCACATCTGCTTTTTTTCTGGGTCCCTGCAAGGTTGACCAGCTTATTTTGGAGTCACACATCAAAAACAACATCTGTTTAGTCAACATTTCCAGCATTAGAAAACCATGTCATATTTAAAACTTCTTTCATTCAACTGCGCTTTCAGAGCAGAGAAAGCCATGTCAAAAATATGAAGATCAAGTGTAGCCATGTTGAGGTAGCTTGGACCTGGCTGAGTTGGCTCAGTTGCCTTTGCATCCTGGGAGGGTTTACAGACACAAGATCGCCTCAGTGACGTGCTTACTTTTTTCTCCCCCTATGTTTAATCATGTTGACTCTCCAAATGTCAGTGGTGCATTAGGCACTGGGAGGTGGCAGGGTCTGAGGGCTTCCTCTCTGAGGTTTGCCCATCAGTATGGTAAGAGAACGTGTTGGAGTTTGGAGAGGGGTTTGGGTTCAATCTCCCTCACTTTCCAGGTGTATCGCCTTCGTCCAGGAATCTCTTAATGCCTACAGTGACAGCCACTTATGTCATTCAGAATTGAAGTCTCTGTTTAATTATGGTTTGATACTCATATGTATTTGCCCTGTGGTTTTTGGTTATACATTAGTGGAACCAGTTGGGAAAAGGTTCCTAGGTATACACTTAACATATGAACATCAATGAGTAATGTAATGGCTATGGTGATGCCTCCTGCTCAGTAAAATCAACTTTTGGAGCCAGCGTTTCCATGGCTTTTGAGTTTCTTGATTTTCACCTGCAGCATGAGAAGGCCGAACTAGAACAACACCTTGAACAGGAGCAGGAATTTCAGGTCAACAAACTAATGAAGAAAATTAAAAAGCTGGAGAATGATACCATTTCCAAGCAACTTACATTAGAGCAGAAGGGATATAAGTGAAAAATACTTCTGAGCTTTCTTCTTCCCATAGCAAAGAATCCGTTTTGAAAGTAAGCTCTGACAGGTTCGCACAGGCTCACTCTCTCACATACTTCTCTTTGTAACTACAATTAATAAAACTTCAGGAGATATGTTGTGATGGTCTGAATTATAGCAGGAAATGTCAGGTTTCATTTTGTATAACCACAGGATAGTTTCTGTGAAAGTTCCTGAGATAGTGTTGCTTTAAAATTAATCTTTATCTTTCAAGGGTTCGTTAGAACAAACAATTAGCTTTTTCCTTTGAATTATTAGTGACCTTATTTGAACCCTGTCATCTCCTAGTGAGACCTGTTGCTGCAGGTATGGAACGGTAAACTTGGTAACTCATCCTGCAACCTTGAATTACCCTCATTCACTTCTCAGAGCCCACCTCCCCCATTTGTAAACAAAACAGACTAAAATCAGGAATGGCAAACTTAAGAAGGTACAAAAGGTGGAAAGTCGTGGCGCACAGGCCCTTTTTTGCTCTTGGCAGACACTGGTGGTGGTCATATCGGTTGCCTTGGGAGTCCAGACTGGTGTCTGTAGTCCTTAATCGCACAGAACTGGGGGCCACCATTGCCACCCCATTGGGCTTGGTTTGTCAGGCTAATGGCTTAGCGATTTTATCCCCGGCTGGTGCTCCCTAACGCCTCTTCCCATTCTAGGGTCTTCACATTTTATTTTCTTCATGTAAGTTTTTTTAAGAGGCTGACCATAGTGTCCTACTACCTGGGTTTCCATATAACATGAATAGATTGATTAGGATCTTTTAATTTTTATATTTTAGATCCTGATTGCCAAAGTTGCCTGGTTTATCTCAAATTCAGGATGTTCACTGTGCCCGTTAGCCCATGCTGACTACTTCATTGGTCAGTCTCAGGACTGCTGTAGTATCAGCCTTTTTTTCACCTAAGAATAAAAACAGTGATGGGAATGTGAGGGTTGAGGAGAAGGTGGGGTTTATTTTAAACTTATTTTAATTAAGAAAAAATTTATTCTGTTCACTACCTATATCAAAAGAGTAATGTTCCTGAGTTTTCCAAGACTGAACAGGGATCCTAAAAAATTTCTTCATTTCTTCTACATTAAAGGAAAATAAAAGGTTACTTGTCAAAGATCAGCTATTTATATGTATTATTTTCCAAATTTAGATGCGGTATCTAAATTCAGAAGAGTTCTTTCATCCCTGTCCCCAGCTTTAAAACATTTTGTTCCAGAGGTTACTTGGTTAATTCCCAGGATGGGCTGTAGCTCCAATACTGTTCAAGTGTTGAAGATTCTCGTTCCAAGTCTCTAACACACCAAGTATTGGTTACTCAACAGTTAACCAGGTAACCAAGGGAAATTCTCACAGTAGCTGGTATTATGAAAACTTTGCTTGGCCTCTGTCTTCAGAGTGTTGATTGTAGGGATTTGATGCAGCTTCTCTTTGTATTTGTTGCACAGGCTCCTACTGGAACTGAGACTGGGGCTGCAGCACGGAGGCTTTAGCTATGGCCACAAGGTGGAGATAGTGGTCTAGTGTCAGAGAGAGAAGGGCAGTCTGATCCTACACTCCCTGGGAGAGGGGCGCTGACTGCCTCACTGACTTAGGGCCTTTTGCAGACTTCAGTAATGGAAGCCCTTTAAAACATCTGTTCTCTCTACCATGATAATGACTTCGTGAACTGTTAGGCTTCTTTCAGGCCTCAGCTGTAAAACAATTTCCACAAATGCATATGTGCATTGCGAAGTACCATGGTATATAATAGACCTCAGATCAAAGATAACAAGCTCAGATTTTATTGAAAATGGAGAAATTTAACATCCACTTAAGTCCACTACCACACATGTATTTTGCTTTGGGTTGGTTCAGGATGATTAAATTGGGGGCGGGGGGTGTGTTATTCTGTATTTTGGTTAACTAACTGCTAGTCATTTTTGTCAGTGTAGGGATAATTGTTTTTTTCTCTTCAATAGAGATCTCTTCCAAGTTTTCATGAGTGTGATCTTACCAGCTCTTAGGCATTCTCTTGGGATTATCATCTGTATTATATGCTTTGGTAAACTACGTGCTGTGGTATACACTACATGTAGACTATAGTCTTTATTATAACATAATCGATAGTGCTATTATTGTTAGAGCAGTGCCATACACTACGTGTTACAGTGATTTATAGATAGTATATGTGTTTGCTCTTCTGACAGTAAACTTTGTTTTTAATTGTAAGCTATTTGAAGGCAGTTATTTTTTGTGTTTCTTGCCCCCACACATGGCTTACTGCTTCGTTAGAACCGTTTCAGGGTGGACTTGGCCTTATGACTGGAGAATAGTCCTCTTAGAAGGCAGTGCAGGGTCGCGTTCAGGGCCTGTGTGCTGTCTTAAAAAAAAAAAAAATACCAGATAGGAACCTATTTCCTTGGCTCCATACTTTAGCCAGTTTACTTTATTTAAACAGCTCTGTTGAGACCTAATTTACCTACTATACAACTCATCCATTTAAAATATTCAGTGGTTTTCAATATACTCAGAGCTGTGCAACCATTGCTACAGTCAGTTTTAGATGGTTTCCAGGACCTCAGAAAGAAACCCTGTTCCTCTTAATCCCTTAAGCAATCAAGACTACTTTCTATTTCCCTATTCTAGATGTTTCATATCAATGGAACTATATAATACAGTCTTTTGTGACTAGCTCCTTTCATTTAGTATAATGTGGGACTAGCAGATGGCATAATGGTTACATCGCTGGATTCCCACATGGCCAACTGCAATTTGAGTCCTGGACCTGTCGGCTTAAAACTCACACTGGGCGATTGTGCATGTGTGCCCAAAATCCCTAGAGGAGAAGGGATTGTAGCATGGCCATCTCCCCTGAGTTCTCGCTTTCTGTCTCTCTGGCATGAGCATGTGTTCTATAGTAAAAATCTCTCTTGGGGGAAAAAAAGGTCTCATTTAGCATCATGTTTTTATCCATATTGTAGCATATGTGTATTCTTTTTTTCCTGGTCAAATAATTGTCCATTATACAGCTATGATATCTTATTCATTGATTCATCATCTGACAGATATATAGGTTGATTCCACCTTTTGGTTAGTATGAGTAATGCTGCTGTGATTGTTTTTTGTACCATTATTTGTGTGGACGTATGTTTTTATTTTTCATGGGAATAGCCTAAGAGTGAAATTGGTGGATCACATGGCAACTCCTTTTGAAATTTTACAATCATTGATTTTTATTAATTTTTTAAATTCTATTTTTCATTCATTCATTTTTAATTTGACAGAGAAACACACACACAGAGAGAGAGAGAGAGAGAAGTGAGAAAACAAGCCACCAGGTCTGGGACTTGAACCTCAGTCAGCTATGTGGAAGTGTCCAGCACCTTAACCACCATACCACTTGCTGGTCCCAGTCATTGATTTTTTAAAGTAAATATTTTGAACCTAATTCGTTGGACCTGCAGAATGGATAATGGAAGGCCTTGTACCAGGGCTTTAAGTTGGCCTTCTGTGTGTGTTTTGAAGGCGTAGCCTGTGTTGTAATGGTTTTTGGTTTTGTTTTTTACATTATCGGAGGGGAAAGGCACCCCCCCCCCCCCCCAGTGGGGCATAGTCATACCACAATCTTTTCTTCTCCATTTCTTCATCCTGTCAGGACCTTGGGTACTCAATTCACATGCCCATTGTGTTTTTCAGTCCACTGGGGACTGGATCTGATGGCAATTTTCTATGCGGGAATTTGTTCCCGTAAGGACTAGTTAATGGACCAGCCCTGATTGTGATGGCTTTTAAGCAGGCACTGGCACCTTCCTGTCTTTGTAAAGCAGAATTTAACTGGGTCTGAAACTTTGCACTGGGCTCCTTCCAAAGCAATTCCTAGTTAACTCACTTGCCAAAAAGCCCCATTACAAGGATTTTTTTTTTTTTTTAACTGAAAGTCAAACTTTAGCAGACATACTTCAGTCAGATAATGTCTATTCTTCTCTTAGACCTAGAATCTGGGATCCTCTTACCCTTCAAAAAGGGAATGTTGACAGCTTGATCACTTAGGTCTCTGGGCTGAAAGTGGTTCTATTGGTGTTTTGTTTTGTGTGAATTCCTAGTATTCCTTAAGAGCTGGAAGGCAACAGTGTAAGAAAGACTACCTTTGTCCTAGACCCTAGTGAGGACAAGAGACAGTGGGGAATCTAGATGCTGGGGACCAGCTCTGCTTCCAGAGTTTGGGACATTTTATTTCTATTTCTTTCTCCCAGAACTTGCCATAGAGGAGGAGGTTTGTAATACTCGTTACTTTGTGATAGACCAGGTTGGCTGTAAGTAACCCAACTTACTCGTACTCCTTTCTCATAAGTGGAAACCCAGAGAGAGATCACAAGGCTTTCTCGAGTCACACAGTTAATGAACAGCAGACTTGGTTCCCCTGGTTCTTGGCCAGTGTTCTTTTCTTAGACCCAGAAAAGACCTAGTCATTTCAGAATTAAAGATGACACTAGTATTATTATTTTTTAAATTTTTTAATAGAGGTTTTTTGCTTAGGGCACGTGTGCTTGCTGGAAAGACAGAAAGAGACAGAGAGACAAAGTGAGAAATCAACCCTGGGGGGATGGCCATGCTGCAATCCTTCCTCCTCCATTCTCCTCTCAGGATCTTGGGCACACATGCACGCACGCGCGCGCACACACACACACACATGTCCAGCATGAGTTTAAGATCCCAGGTCTGGGACTTGAACCACGGTCAACTATGTGAGAGTCCAGTGATGTAACCATTATTCCATCTGCTGGTCCCAGCATTATTTTTAATATATACTTAAAGGAACTCTGCTGCTTTCCTGTTCAGACAGTATGTATTAGTTCCTAATCATTTCTTTTGGTCAACCTTTTTGACATTTATTTAGTGTCTTAAGTTGCTTAACACCAAAAGATAATTTATAAGCAGGTGTGCCAAAGCATGCTGAGAATAAAGTATGATTGCAAGGTCTTCGTACACACAGTATTAGTCTAATAAACTGCATTAGTCTAGTTAGTATGCCTACAGTGCTAATAAGGGTGTTTTTAATGAACACTGGCGTCCCTTGCCCTGTAAGCCATGGAAGATTTTTGTCCAAACATGTGGTCATTTTAAGTCTCTTATTTGGTATTCACATTTTCTTGGGTGATGGTGAGAACATTTGGGACTTGGAATGTCTTTTTGTCACGAACTCTTGATCTGAAATAATGTTTTCTGCCAAAAGGGGAAGACTCTGCTTACTTGTCTAGCATTGGAAAGCACATGTTAGTGACTTTCAACTTCATATGTTAGTGAAGTTCAGCTCACACCGAGTCATCTGTACACTTGGCCCAGGAAGTGCTGTTTTAGGGAAAAAAAAAAACAGTGGCCATACAAGGTACAGATTGGATGCTTAACCATTATTGGGTAGTACAGTAGAAACATACATGGTGGAATAAATTCATGGAGGGCTTGCCGTGTGATTCAGCCAACACATGATGGGCAGGACTGCCTGCCGTGTACCAGATGCCTTGCTTTTTTTTCTTTGGATTTGGCCCAGTATAGGGTATATCCTCTGATGTCCCCCACTTCTTCACAAGCACTGACACCCTTATTAAAGGTTGGGTTTAGAACTGGTATGGTAATTTCATTTCATTAGCATCCACTTATAAAGTTAACATGTTCGCCCATGTTCCTTAGGGAACCTTCTGTGGGTTCAGAACTCCCATCCATGATAAGGTGTTTGACCTTTCTGGTAAGACAGGCATACTATCTTAATTTGTAGGTTTTGGAGGAGGATTGATCGATCTTCCATTTTGCCTTTCCTCACACTCCAGAGATGTTGAAGCCTTTGCATCCTTCCACACAGGCGCATTCAAATGTAGACTGCACAGCATGAAAAACAAGTATACTGTGATGGTATAGCTGTATTTGTGACTGCAAAACTTTCACAGAATGATACTTGCATACTTGGCATTGATTCTCTATTCAGTTCTATTTAGTTTTTAGGAAAATATAAGCCACAGAAGACTAATCTCTTAATGTAGGAATGGTCCATGATCTGCAGTTTGAAAAACATGCTCTGCCTTGCAAAAGACTTTGCTCCAGATCTCCATGGACCTGCTTCCTCTGCCTGGAGCACTTTCTCCCTCCCCTTGCCCATCTGCATTCAAGACTTGGTGACATACCTCCTCCAGTCAGCTAGGTGTCTGTGCTATGAAATGTTTCCCTAATATTCAGTCTTTTAGTAACACTCCATATGCTGTTTGTTTCTTCTTTGTAAGTTCTATATAAGGTAAAGGAGGACAAGGACAGCGCTGACCTTACCACTGTATCCTGATGACTCATATCTACAAAGCTCTCCAAAAATTGAAATTACTGTCATTAATAATGAAAATTGTCGTTTAGTTTTTATTTTCCAGGAAAACGATCATGCATAGTATTTGAGTCACAAATGTCTCATCATTTTCTTTGAACTGGTTGTGTTTCTTTTTAGTTTACAAATCTATTTATGCTTATATGTCACTTGTGACCAACCCCTTCGACGTTCTTTTTTTGCCTCTGCCGCAGTTGATGCAATTATAAGGCATGCATCCTGCATTCATTTAGTACACCTTTATGATATACCTGCTCTGTGTCACATGCCCTTTAAGAAAGACGATGGAAGGTCCCTGGCTTTGAAGAGCCTGGTCCAGGAGACTAATGGATCTGTGGCCATTGGTGAGGGATGCACTGTGCAGAGTACTGTGGTGGTGGTGGAGAACAGTCCCCTCCCTAGCAGAGAAGACTTGACATTACACTGAGGTTGCTGCATGAGAAAAAAAACCTTCACTGCCTGAATAGTGTAAGTCCAGCCATGTTGCAGGGAAACAGATGTGAGAGAAGACAGAAATGGGAGAGAAAATAGTAAAAAGTGGTTGCAGGTATTACATAGAGAAGAGTTGCTGAGAACAGAGACAGTTTCTGAAGAAGGTGTGAAGCTGAATCCTTCCTGTTGGATATGGGGCCTGGAGACAGAAGGGGTTGTAGCAGCTGCTGTATGATATTTTTAAAGGCATAAGCTTGTCTACACAGTAAGTGTCTGACGGAAGGTGGCCACATGGCTAAACTAGGGCTTATGCAGGTCTCAGTGCGTACTAGTTACCTTTACCTGCTGGAGACCATCAAGTGACTTAGGGGCACTCCAGCAGGGCTGCTTACTTATCACATTGTCCCTTACTGTCTATAATTGTAGCAAGTCATTGAGGCTGGGGTTTAGGATGATGAATTTGAATCCTCAGGACAAGATTTAATTTTTGTTCATTTTTAAAAATGAAATCTGGAAATATTTAGTATACTTGAAGTTCTATCAGGAAGAAAAGAAAGTTTTAGGTTGCCAGCTCTTAGAACAATGGCTCTTAAGGTATTAAAAACAGTTCAAAATGGTGTCAAGGATAGATTATGGTCTTTCTGCTCTCCTTGTTTAGAATGTAATTCATTCAAAATTCAAGCCAAACGGACATCCACAGCCAAGCCCCATACAATTCTAATCCTACTTATTTTAAAAGCTACAGTGACTAACTCCAGCAGGTTACACAAATAGTCTGTGTGTGTACGACTTACACAGCAGTGAATGGAGGTGCTAGTGGCACATGTTCAGGTTTGCAGCTTTGGTTATGTTTTTGATGTTGTATTTTATTGTGGAACCAAGATACTTCTTCAATATGTGGCTATACCAATTCTTGTATAAAATTCCACTGATAGTAATGCTTCCCTTGTAGATTCTGGCAGTGGTTGGAGTCTCTTACAGTAGAGCTGGATAAAGCTCCTGGTGATTTCTTTGGGCCGCTTTGAAAGCATAGAGAATGACCT
This sequence comes from Tupaia tana, assembly GCA_026018925.1. Classification (NCBI taxonomy): domain Eukaryota; kingdom Metazoa; phylum Chordata; class Mammalia; order Scandentia; family Tupaiidae; genus Tupaia; species Tupaia tana. The sequence goes on from JAKSZU010000010.1 coordinate 65,791,305, forward strand.
TGTTCCTTGAGGATTTATTTGCATCAAGGAAATGATGTTTCATGACCCTCATTAATACCTTAAAGTTTTATTTCAAACACAGACGTCCCTGATTCCAGTGGTTCAATTAAAAAATTTTCAACTTTATGATGGGTTTATTAAGATTTAAATAAATATTCAACATAAGATTTTGATTTACGATTTGTTGGAAGGTAATCCCATCCTAAATTGAGTATCTACACTAATCTCAAATTAACCTTGAGTTTTTAAAAATTAGATATTTCCCCAGTAAAAGTAATCCAGTTTTCATTCAAGAAAATTAAGAGAATAACTATGAAGTGCAAAAATGAAAAAAGTTACCTAGATGGGAATCCCACAAGAACTCATGATATTTTTTTTCTTTTTTGAGAGGTTTTTGCTATAGGGCACATGTGCTCACCAGAAAAACAGAGAGACAGAAAGTGAGAAATCACCCCCCACGAGGGATGACTATGCCATGTCCGTTCCCCTCTATTCTCCTCTTGGGATCTTGGGTGCACATACACATGCGCCTGGCGTGAGTTTAAGCCACTGGATCTGGGATTCAAACTGCGGTCGACTACGTGGCAGTCCAGCGACATAGCCATTCCGTCAATTGCTGGTCCCTATTTGTTTTTTTTCTTTCTCTTACCCCCTTCCCTTTTTTCTCCTCCTTTTTTAACAATAGCAGCTGTAAAATGTGCTTCTCTGCTTTTTTTTTTTTTTTTTCTTTTTCAATAAAATACCATAAGCTATGTCTACACTTTTAGATAAGCTGTGTTGGAGCCCAGGCAGACAAAACCTAGTCGGTTTTATGGGAATTTGATTATAGCAAATCCTTGAGGCTGTTTCAGTGGCCGGAGAAGCTTAGGTTTAAGTGTCCTACCTACTGCTGATTCAAGGAAAGTGGGAAAGAACCCTTAGATCATAGCTGAAAAGTAAGTGGGATTGTGCGTCTCAGAGGTAGGCAGACCTCCAGGCTCAATCCCTCATATCCAAAAGAAGCTTCAGGAGGCTCTCTGTTGAACTGATCTGATTTGTTTGGCAAGTCAGGAGTTTGGGGAGAGGCTCCAACTTCAGACCTGTGAAAGTAGACTCAGCTGCTCCTTAGCTCTGTCAGGGAACACAGATCAATCTTTGTAGAAAAAATTCCTTTTTTCCAGAATTCCTTTTCCAAATTTTATTTCAATTAAGTACAGAAACTCACGATGTCAGACTTTATTTGGAAGTATCAGATAACCTTTGGATGTGCTTGAGTTTGGACAAATAATGTCATCAGATGGGAGGGGAAAAAAATCTAATGTATTTTTTGTGTTAAGAAGAGAGGTTTCTCATTATGATCCTTGCCTATTAAGTTGAAGGTATTGATATATTGCAGGAAGTGCAATAAAATTCAAAGATGTTATATTGAGATTTGAGAGTTGCTTGCAATTTCTCAATGTACAAATCTATTTGTTTATGACCAGGACAGAAAATTGGCTGACGCCTTAGAAAAGGCATTCTCCTTAGCTGAATGCACATGGCCAGTGAATGAATGGCTAAATGGATTCAACATCTTCATGATCTTGCTGTGAGCCTGTCTCTGGCTTTGAGCCTATGGAAGTGGGATGAATGTGGTAATGATGAGAAGGACATGATTTCGGTATTGAGACTTGAGACTTCTATTTTGGACAAAGTACATCCAGAGATGTTTCCCTAGTGTTACTTTCTTAAAGAGGCTTGTTGTAGGTAATGGATTATTGGTAGCCAGTGGTGTGACTTTGTATTTACATCAGCTGCAGGTGTGGTTTCTTTCCCAAGTATTTCACTGAATTCTTTCTTGGCCTTTTTTTTTTGTTGTTGTTTTTTCTCTGTGCTATAGGGCTGCGTATGCCCTCCAGAGAGAGGGAAAGTGAGAAATAACCCCCCAGGCGGGGTTGGTCACACCATGATTTTTCTCTTCCATTCTCCTCTGGGGACTTTGGGCACACACGCACATGCTCCCAGTATGTCCGAGCCACCAGGTACAGGACTCAAACTGTAGAGTCGTCCATGTGGGATCCAGCACTTTAACCACTACACCATCTGCTGGTCCCTCCACTGAATTACTTTTTTAAAAAGAATTATTTATTTAACTTTATTATTATTATTTTAATTTGCTATAGGGCATATGTGCTCACCAGAGAGAGAGATGATGATGAGAAAGCAAGCTGCCAGGCTCAGGACTTGAACAATAATTGGCCCTGTGGAAGTCCTGTGCCTTAACCACGAAACCACCTGCTCCTGGTCCCTGAAAAAAAAAAAGCATGCCTGATGCTTTGAAATTTGTCTTACGTCAATGGTAGAATTATGAACCCAGTATACAAATATGTAAAATACTGTGTTGCTGTCATAAACTTCAGTGATAAAACTGATAAAACTTCAGTCTAGAAACCATTAAAACCCTGAGTAAAATATGTGTATTTCAAAAAAGTGTTATTCACTTTTCAACATCACTGAACAAAGCAGAATTTACTGAGCTAGTTAACTATGAAATACTGTCATTTTCCTGTACTAATAGTAGGATACTAATATGTCCTAAAGTTATCAGTTTCAAAGAACAAATCTAATTTTTATAGGAACACAGTATTTAAGAAGAAAAAAATATGTAAATTGTAGTAAAGAAAGTTAACTCTGGGGCCCAGAAAATTTTTGGTCTTCCAGATAGCAAAGGATTCATTATCATTTATCCTTATGATAGTCAATAGGCTTATTATTTTATGTACATAAATTCTTATCTTATTGATAGATTACTATTTATAGGTGTACAATTACTTAAATTATTTCAGGAAACTGTCAGTTTCTTAAGATTAGATGTCTTTTAGGGCCAGCAGGTGGCGTAGTGGATTCCCACGTGGCTGACCGCAATTCAAGTCCCAGACCTGGTGGCTTGAAAATCATGCCGGGTACGTGAGTGTGCATGCCCAAAATCTTGAGAGGAGAATGGAGGAGAAGGGATCGCGGCATAGCCACTGTCCCCCTTCCTTCCCTCAAGAGAGATTTCTCACTTTCCCTCTCTGCCAAGCACATGTTCCCTATGGCAAAAACCTAAAAATAAAAGAAAATAGAAAGAGATTAGATGTCCTTATGTTTTCTTTCTATGATTAAAAATAAATGCTCATTTAAAAATTGAGCAGGAAAACTTAGGAAGATAAATTATCAACAATTTTTACTTTCACCCAAGGGATGACCAGATTTATCTTAACTCATAGTTCTAATTTTTTTCTCTGCCAGTATCTCCTTCTTTCCTCCCCTTTCTCCCTCTCCTTTACCAGAGGGTTTGTGCAGGAGACAGAAAGAGGAGGTGGGAAAAAAAGAAGCACCCCCCAGGGGGTGTGGTCACAGTACAGTTCCTTCTAGGGTTCTCCATCTTGTCAGGATTTTGAACATATGAACACACAAGACCCAGTGTGTTTTTTCCCTCTGGGACTGAGATTGGAACTGTAATGGGCCAGGAGTAATAAGGCTCCCTGGGTCACCAGGCTGTGGGGCCAGCCCTATCAGTGTCTCCTGCTATACGCAGATACATTTCCTTTTCAGTGCAATTTCGACCTCCTGGCCTGCACAGTGACCACCCTCTGTCCCTCTGCCATCAGCTCTTTTCTGTGCTCAGCATTGCAGGAGCCTTAGTGATGACCTAGAACTTGTTCTTAATTCTAAAAGCAGTCTCAGCTTGATTAATCAAATAGGCCCCTCAGGGGGCTCTGCGGTCTATGCACACCTGTCTTCCCTCATCTGTAACACAAATCCACTACTTGATTTTTTTAAAAGAAAATTTTTCCAGAAGGCAAGGTCAGATGTCTGTCTTCCCTCGGATGAAGTGAATTGCCAGGGCTGAGTAAAATTCCACTGGTGACCACAAGCAGATGCCAATACAGGCAGTGTTTAAGTTTTACTTCACTTATCTCTGTTGCTTTAGTTCGTGAAGCTTTGCCATGGAGCAAGGACCTTTGTGCATTGTTCTCGGCTATTTTCACGCCAGTTACACACGATCTGTTTTAATAGCCCCCTTGTGAATCCTATTAGTCATTTCTTCCCAAGGTATACACAAAACTTGGATTAACTCCAGTGTATGGGACAGTAGGATAAAATGAGGTGAGGTTTTTTTTTTTTTTTTTTTTTTTTTTTTGTCTCTGGGCTTATAGTGAAAACAAAACTCTGCCTGTTTTTCTGACTTTGATATCATCATTTTACACATACTATAGTTTTTGTTTTTGATGATTTTTGACAATCTACTAGGTCAGCACTTAGAACACTCGAACATTTGTGGTATCATATTAGAAAGTGATAGGGCTGAGATGCAGATGGTTAGACACCACCTAGCCTGGAAGGGTCTGGAGGATTGTGTTAATGCCCGGCAACCACTGGTTTTCTTGGATTTGCTTCATTCTCATCAAAACAAGACAAAACACAAATGGCCAGCTGTAAGTTTGGTTTGAGAGTTAGTGATATTTCTTTCTTGAAACGTGAATACTCCTTATGTCATCATTATTTTAAGTGCTTTTTACTGTATACTGTAACAAACTTTTGTGTCTGTCTTATGTTTATATGCTTTATTTCCTGGGCTTTTCCTTCTCTTCGTTATGTGTAGATTAGTAAATGACTTTATTGTAATGGCTACTTTCGAAAATGTGCTTTTTGTCACATTTGGGGGTCCAAAATATAATTTTTCATAGTGACAATTACAAAATGGTGTTAAAAACCTTTCAAAGTAGATTGAAAATGTTCATTAACACCTTTCAAAATGCTGTAACTGAGCACAATGCTTTTTTTCTTTCTTTCTTTTTTTTTTTTTTTTTAAGTTTGATGCTATATCGATGCCAGAGAGAGAGAGGGAAAGTGAGAAACCACTCCTCAGGGGAGATGGCTGCACCACAGTCCCTTCTGCATTTTCCTCTTGGGGCATACACACACACCAGGCATGATTTTAGAACCACCGGGTCTGGGACTTGAACCACAGTTGGTCATGTGGCACCTTAACCTCTGTGTCACCAGCTAGCCCTGAGCACAGTACTTCTTTTATTTTGAGAGATTTTTTGCTATAGGGCGCGTGCGCTCACCAGACAGACAGAGAGAGACATAGAGGCAGAAAGCGAGAAATCACCCCCAGGGGGGATGGTCACGCCGCAATCCCTTCTCCTCCATTCTCCTCTCAGGATCTTGGGCACGCACGCACACACACCCGGCGTGAGTTTTAAGCTACCGGGTCCGGGACACGAACCGCGGTTGACTACGTGGGAGTCCAGCGACATAGCCATTACACCAACTGCTGGTTCCCAGCACAGTACTTCTAAAGTTTTCATTAGGGTTTTCTGCCAAGCATTCCTTTCCCTCCACCTTCCCCGGCATCTCGGTCTTTAAATGGGCAAATGTTACTGTGACAAGGAAATGAGGTAGCCCTGGGGACCGTCGTGGTCTACTTTCTACTTTCTGTGCTTCTTTGGTGGTAGGTCAGTGTCTGCCTGCGAAAAGCACAGGTAGGATAGCCTCTGAATTCAGATGAGCTAGCTGTATTTTTATACACTGAATTTATCCATTGAAGAAGTCCTCAATTTAGTTTTGAAACTTAATGAGAACTCTCGGTCTGACGTTAATTAACCTGCAGTGAGAAATAGAGCCACTGAAGAGGACTGAGAACTTGGCAGGCCATTGAGCGGACTTAATTACAAAGCAGCCTTTCAAAAGAATATTCTATAAAAAATCAGCTATATCCATCGATGCTAGGTTCTTGCAGAATAATTCCAGTCAGAAGGGTCTCGGGTTAACCTAAGACTTAGATTTGGCAATGAATGAGGAAGGGATGCCTGTTGCATGAACACTTGATAAAAGTGATCAGATGTTCTTGGAAGGAAGTCGGGGAGATGATTACAGATAGAGACCGGCATATCGAAAGCACTGTGTCACTTAGTTGGTTTCCATCTCAAGCAAGTATTCTAGACTTATGACACTGGAAACTTAAAATACACAGAGTATGGGGACCAGCACAATGCACGCACTGAAAGTCGGCTGTCTGAATTGGCAGAATGATGTGTACACTTTGGCTTTTAAATATATTGGATGTGGAAGTAGATGGGCAGGAAGTGGTAATGAGACAGCTCCGATAAATCCATTTGAAATATCAAATGGATAAATATGAATTCTTCTAATTTCTCTACCCTTTAATGCTAGAGATCCTCAGCAATGTTGAAAAGTTAAGATTTTTGTTTGCTTGTTTATTTACAAGAGAGATTAATTTTTGGCAAGGTCTCACCATGTTGAGATCCTCCAGCCCCGGTCTCCCAGCTTCCTAGGACTGCAGCCTTGGTCTGTTGCACCTAAACTGTTCAGTTTGCACCAGGAACTGAAATAGGGCCTCCCATGTGGCCTCAGCTCATGTGAGACAGTGTCTTGGGATGTGCCACCATGGCTGAGGTGAAAAAAAAAAAAACAAAAAACAAGAGACCCTGCACTTTGTAAGGGTAAAGATACATGGATTCTAATAGCACTGCCAGCCTACATAGTAAAATACTCAAGACTCCAAGATGATGGGCATGCTGTGCTTCATGGAAATACATTTGTAGAACAAACTGGAACAGCAAACCCAAGTTTTACACCCAAGGAACCCTGGTCTACTGAGGTGGGCAGTAGATTGATAGCTGTTAAAAACAACAGGTACGAAGCAGCTGAGATCCGATGTGTGTATTCATACGTTTTCCCTGTTCCCATCTGTGTCCAAATACTATCTCATAGACTCCTTTATTTCCATGTCTTTAGCTACCCTCTGCTCTGCTATTCCCAAGTGTTGTTGACAAAGGAGATAGCTTATAAAACACAGCATCATTGATCCCAAATCCTACTTTCTCTCAAGACCCTCTACACTTGCTGGTTGACTGGGACTCAGCCATTTTTAACCACAATGGTGGCCAATATCTGTTCCCATCTTGGTGATAATCCCTTTGCCTGGGTCATATCATCTCCCAGGCTACTGCTTTCTTCAGCTTAAAAGTGAAATGGTGGATTCAGGTGATCCCTTACTGATTCTAGCACTAAGATTCTGTGGCTGAGCTAGCGTAGACTCAAGACAGTGGCCATTTTGACATTGGGCAGACAAGAATAGAATGGGTGCTCTGGAAAGGGAGTTCAGAGGTGGTCCAAGCCATTCTCTTCATCTCACAGATGAGGATATTGAGGCTCACGGCCAGTGAGTGACCAGCTCAGAGCCACATGCCTAGTAAGTTACTCATGGATAATGACAGCCGCATCTTGATTTTGCCTGTCAAAGTTGTTGGTTAGCATTGTGCACGATTGTGCAAAGTACTTGGGCATCGGTTTCTCCCACTAGACATCATACTGCAGAATGACTCCTACGTGAGTTTTGTCTTGCTTACCAACCACCTCCTATAATGTTCTTAGCTTTTAGTTACACACTGGAAAAGGGCCCTTAAAAAGTAAATGTCTTGGAATTGTGTTTTTTTGTTTGTTTGTTTGTTTTTTAAAGAAATGACTGTAGATTGTACTTCATAGCTTGGCCAAAAATGTGATGAACACAGATGATCACAAGGTTCAACAGGAGTTCTGTGAGGTATTCTGGGGTTCCTCCTCCTTACAGCAGGTAGGAACTACTTAACATTCTGAGGAGCAGTTTTGTACATTAGCCCGCTCCCAACTTCATGGCAACAAATGTTTCTGATTAATTCTGACTTTGCCCTATTCCCCCTTTTGCCCTTCAAGATCATACTCCACTATGCATATTTTGAAGCTTTATTTTGTGTATAGTGTGTGATTTCATTCATTTGTCAAATGAGCTCTTCCAGTATTTACTGTTGGCCTGTAATTTGCCTGACATGTTCTTTTTAATTTTTTTTAGGGTTTTGTTATAGGGTATGGGCGCTTGTCAGACACAGGGAGAGGGAAATTGAGAAATCATCCTCCAGGGAGAGTGGTCACACCTCAGTGCCTTCTCCTCCATTCTTCTCTTGGGATTTTGGGCACACACATACACCTGGTGTGATTTTCTTTTTTTTTTTTTTTTTTTTTTGAGAGGTTTCTCGCTATAGGGCGCGTGCGCTCGCCAGACAGACAGAGACAGACATAGAGACAGAAAGCGAGAAATCACCCCCCAGAGGGGATGGTCACGCCGCAATCCCTTCTCCTCCATTCTCCTCTCGGGATCTTGGGCACGCACGCACACGCGCCCGGCGTGAGTTCTAAGCCACCGGGTCCGGGACGCGAACCGCGGTGGACTACGTGGGAGTCCAGTGACATAGCCATTACGCTAACTGCTGGTTCCCCACCTGGTGTGATTTTCAACCCACCATGTCTGGGACTTGAACTGTGGTTGGCTATGTGGGAGCCCAGCACATTAACCTGCTGATATGACCTGCTGATCCACCAGATGTTCTAATGACATGCTGAGGACACATCAGTGAATGAAACAGACAAGGATTTAAATCTCATGGAACTTACCTTCTAGAGGGCTGGAACCAAAGTAAAACAGACACCAGAGATGGTGATTGTCGTAGCCACAGTTATCGAACACTTTCTAAGTGCCGGTCAGTTGTCAATGATAAGCAGAAGTGAGCACATTTAATACAGTAGCCCAGTGAGCCACATATTATTTTTAAAATGTTGAAATTGAGTCTAGTCATTTCCAAACATCTTTTAACTAGTGAGTGGTATGATTTGAAACCAGGCATTTATTTCAAGGTCTCTGATTATAATCACCTCCTCTTACTGCTTTGATGATAAGAATTCCTTCTAATGTATCGGCTGCTGCCCTGCAAATAAACCTAACATTTTAGGAAATATTTTATTCAAACCACCACCATTTCTACAGCTATTAATGATTATTTCGTTATCCTTATAGCATTTCCTTTTAGGTCTTGATTGCTAAGGTTCCATGATAACGGATTTTATAATGTCCATATAGAATGAGTAGCTTTTGGCTTCCTAGGGCTGTCCTATGCTTCTTGTGTGAATACGAAGAAGCTTTTTGTGTTCTGCAGGCTCCTTAGGGGCCTTTATAGGGTTCATCACACTAACCATTTTTAGGGAGTGAAGACTAAGTGACCATGAGAGCTGTTTCAAAGGAAGAAACTTCATTGGGATGTAAAAAATAAAACCACTCTTCAGATGATGTTTCCTGATGTTTGATGCTTCAGCTTCTTCAACAAACATGCTCTTGGCCCCACCTTAATTGTGCACAAGGGATCTTTGATCTGTGAGACGTTTGTCCCTGTGTCCCACTAAGGAAGTGTGAATTTGTGGAGATCTTCATAGCTGTGCAGTCAAAAATGATATGTTGTCTGGGTGACTGAGAAGGGGAATTGGTTGCGGAGAAGCAGCGTGAGGTGGGCAGTAGCATGTTTATGAATATCCATTAACCGGAGAGTAGAGTTATTTTAGGTTTTTAAGAGTTACTTGTATAAATGATGATACTTCTTTTCTGGTTTAACCCTGAGCAGTATGTGGGACTAAGGGACAGATCCAGAAGAGTCCTGATATGACTAATAAATATGACTTTTCCAAATCGCTTCTAAGAAGACTTTCCATGTACCCTAAATAAATGCTGAGGCAAAAAATGCAATGTATGTAACAGACAACAATGTTAATTAAGCGTTAACATTTAAGAATGAAATTGTCTTGGTTTTCTCAAAGTTTAAGAACTAGAGTTAGTTAATGTCTGTGCCAGAAATTAGCCATATCTTCACAGTTTTTCCAATGGGGGGAGTCCTAATGGTTCAATCAAAAAATCTAATTAAGGAAATTTAATCAGCCTATCATTCACAGTAAAACTTTTTTTCCTTTATCTAGTTGAGACGAGAGAAGATTGACCTTGAAAATACTTTGGAACAAGAACAAGAAGCACTAGTTAACCGTCTCTGGAAAAGGATGGATAAACTTGAAGCTGAAAAGCGGTTTGTTGAGTCTTACTGTTCAATATGGGGTGTGTGTGTCTGTCTGTCTGTCTCTCTCTGAAGCACTGTTCTGGGCATGACTGTAGGAGCACAATGGGACATTTTCATTTCTTGGGAGATGCCCATCAATTTAAGTTGCCAAAGGGAAAAAGTATTGAAAGCCTTTGGAGTTACTCCTTTATTGGTCACCTCTTTTTACTTTGCTGTCATACTGGCCCAGGAGAATTTCTTTTCTTTTGGTGTTACAAGCCTATGACAGAATTGGTCAATGCTATTATTCATCTTTAAATAGTTCTCAGGGATGGTTGCAATTTCAACTTTTCCCCTTTATTGAACTGGAACTCTCAGGTCTCTTTAAGTATTTAGGATATGCTGTGTACTGTTAATTAGTACACATCTCTAGAATTTACTTTATTAGGGAGACTGAGGTTTTTAATAGGAAAATTACTGTGTTTAAACACTTACTATGAAGAAATACCTGTATATATTTAAGGTTAGGATTCTTTGTTACATGTAATATATGTATGTGGATGTAAAATGTCACTTAGCAGCAAACATTTCTTTGTGTCAGCTCTTTATTTTTAAGCACTATGTACTTTGAGGATGGGTGGGGCAGGGCTAATTAGAATAACAGGTAGGTTCTGTATGTGACGTATGTGTGTAGAAAGTGAATTTCTTGAAAATATTCATTAATCCACTTCATCAGAATCTTTTGTTTGCTCCCCAAAATCCTTCTACCTTGACTTTTGGTTTGGGCACACATCCATAATTTGTTTTGAGTTTATCTCTGGGTTTGTAAAATATAGATATCCTTTAGGAAAATAAATGTTTACAGGAAATGTTCAAGCTATAATTGAATCAGCTATATTTTTCATTATCGTAGTAGCACTAATAAGAAAAGTTATGGAAAGATCATTACAATAATGTAAGTTTTCTGGAGGGTAGATACAGAGGTAATTTCATTTGTATTTGGGCAACCTCAAAGGTGGAAGTAAAAAAAAAAAAAAAAAAAAAAAAAAAAAAAAAAAAAAAACAGATACCCCAGCAGCCATTAGAAGGGGATGCAGAGGTGTGTTGCTGGCCAGACTTCCTTTGCAGAGCACAGTTGGGAGTTTTCCATAGATTAGTAGAAATTATTGGGTTGAGCAATATGGGATTGTCAGTTTGTAGATCAAAAGCTGTAGAATGTCAGCATTTTATGTGCTTCAACCTAGTGATAACTGGTGAAGGTAGTATTGTACTATCAGTTATTCCCCAAATAGCTGTTTTGTCATTAAGTTTTTACTTTTATGTTAACTAGGAGTAAAGGGCTCTCAGTTTGCCTTGCCCTTAGGATTGGTTTGGCAGGAGGGAATTTTAACAGCCGAACCTCATAATAGTTCATAGATTTAAACCAAAAGCATCAGGAATGGAATCCATTAGTCTCTGTGCTTAGAACCCACACATTGAACATTCAGTCAGCAGATAGTTCTGAGTGCCTGCTGCAGTCGAGGAATAATAATGAGTATCAAATGTTGGAGACTTTTCAGTGATGCTTAATTACCAGTGGTCATTTAAAAGGAGGAAAGAAGATAGCTTCTTCAGTTCTGCCCTTTGACCTGGGACTCCAGGTAAGGGTGACCGGCAGTTGATGTAAAATAGGTGAAGGTGTTAAGAATCCTGCAGGAGAAATTAGACCAGCCTGTCTCTGCTCCACCATCACCTAGAGATATCTCCATGGAGATTGATTCTCCAGAGAACATGATGCGCCACATTCGGTTCTTAAAGAATGAAGTGGAGAGGCTGAAGAAGCAACTGCGGGCCGCCCAGTTACAGCGTATGTAGCCTCTGCTATCATTGGTCTTCTGTCTATAAATTCAGACTTTATAGCATAGAGGTGTTACTGATACTTGCCATTGTTGGCATTAATCAAATTGGGGTTATGTTTAATCACTGGTAAGTGTTTACATACATGTATTCATCTTTCTGGACTAGATTATTATTATTTATTTATTTTGAAAAGAATGATTTAACTTTATTTTAATTTGACCAGAGAGGGACAGAGTGTGAGAGTGAGAGAGAGAGAAAAAGTGAGAAAGCAAACCGCCAGGTCTGGGACTTGAACTGCAGTTGGCCATGTGGGAGTCCAGTGCCCTTAACCACCATCCCACCTGCCCCCCTGACTAAATTATTTTTTAAAGCATTATATTGGGTCATCGTAAAAGTCATGATGTATTTTCTATGCAAAAATGCATCATGACTTTCCCCACACACGGCCCAATAATAGAGGAGGGCAGAGTTTAGAATATTTCCAGAAAATATTTCAGATCATTTTAAATGTGTTCAAAATCACACACAATATTTTTATTTTCTCCCCCATGTTCATTTCTAGGATTGTGTTGACACAAGTTTTTTGCAGGTGACCTCAGTGCACTTTTGGAATGGGAAGGCAGGGAATAGAGTGTTTACCTTCCTTCCTTTTAAATTTGGCCTTAGCTGACATTTGCTCATGGCATTTAAAGAATAAACGCTGTGAAATTTATACTTAATGTTCTGGAAAAGGCCACGATGTTCAGGTAAAAATCAAAGGAGATGCTGAATACTTGATTAGATTCCTGTGCATTTTCTTAGGTCTCTTCTCATTTTGCTTTTTGGCTGCTCAAATTTTTTGAGTGTGTTTTGAACAGATAATATAGTGAAAGGTATGCAGTGAAAAAAATAAGTCTCCCTCTCACCCCTGGTTCCCAGCCACCCAGTTCCACCATTACACATTTTTACTACAGTCTTCCAGATATAGACACGTATGTGTATAACATTATTTTATACAACTAGTAGCACAGTGAACATACTCTTTTTCACCTATTATACTTTGCAGTTTTCCCCCCGTCAGTACATCTAGAACTGCCTTCGTCCCTTGTGGAGGCTGCCCAGCATTTGATTGTATGACTTACCATAATTTAACTCGTCCCTTACCACTGGGGATTGTTACGCTCATGTGAACATCTCTGTGCACATTCGATACCTGCGTAAGCACATGTCCAAGATTAATGGTAGGGAGTGGATTTGCTGGGCCAAATGGAATGTGCATTTAAAATTTTTGGTGGTCTATCTTCTCTGAAGTTCATTACAAGTTCTAGTCCAGTGGTACATCTGGGATGGTGCATCAGGATGATCCCTAGAACCTTTACAAAATATGGCGTGTTAGTTTTCCATTTCTGTTGTAACAAATTACCGTAAATCTTAGTGACTCGAAATAATACAAACTTGTTTAGAATAAGGAATTAAAGTAGGGGTTCATTTTGGTACAGTTTTAAAATCCATGCATGGTTTTTCTTGTGACACACAATCTCCATGCACTTGTTGAAGAACCTTCATACTGTCTTGTAATTCTACAGGTCAGAGATGTGAAGTGGGGTTCACTGGTCTAAAGTCAAGGTGTCAGGAACTTTGGGTTCCCTCTGGAGGCTGCAGGAGGAGTGTTTCTTAGCCTTTTCCAGCTTCTAGGAGCTACCCACAGTTCTTACCTTGCGGCTTCTTCTTTGTGGTGGCATCATACACCCTCTACTTCTGTTGTCACACCTCGTTTCCACTGCGATTCTTCCACCTCTTCCATCGTCCTTTATAAGGACCTGTGGGGTTATGTTGAGGCTCACCTGATAATCCAGGGTATCTCTGCATCTCAAGGGCCTTTTGTATAATCCTATCTGCAAAGTCCCTTTTTTCATATGGTTGTAGCATTTTACAGTTTGAAGGATTTGCATGTGAATATCCTTAGGGAACTATCACTAACACTGTATAGGTTTCTGGTCCTACTCCAAGGGTAGAGTCTGATCTTCTGGAAAATATTTATTTTTTTAAATACAAGTCATTCTGATGGGCACCTCAGGCTGACAACCACTACAGATACCCCATGTAAACAAATGACATTAAATCAAGGTGTCCTCACAAATTACTTATTTTAAGATGTTTTGGAGTAGACAAAGATCTATTAGCACCTTTCTGAATTCTTTTCTGTGCTGTCAGTTTGCATTTTTCTTCCTTTTTTATACTTGGCTTGTTGTGCCCCAAGCAAAAATTTTAGGTGACTTTTGGGAGGAATTTTTCATTCTCATTACTTGGTCTGTACTGCACTCTTTGTTCTTTGAAGAGACTGCAGATTGCAGTAGAGGTGTCCCTAAGCTCCATTTTGATTTTACGAGGATAGAGGAAGCAGAAACACAGAAGGTGCGAGTGGCATTCAGCTGCTTGCAATGTTTAGACTGGGCTTAGAGGGTGAGTGAATGACTGTCCCTTGTCCATGCACCTCATCCCTCATAGATCATGTGACCCATGCCTCATTTGGATGCACCTCTGGCATTTGGTTCTCTAACCCCCTAACTCAACTGCACCTGAACTTGAACCTCTCTCTCAATAGTTCTCAATGCCAGTTGAACACTGGAATCCCTTGAGGAGCTCTTACTAGAGCAGCGGCTAGGCTCACCCTCAGGGATGCTGGCTTAATTGGTTTAGAGTGGGGTCTGGGATTGGTGTTTTTTAACCATAAACTTGAAAGGGCATGCCACATGTATACACCACTTTGGGATCACTTGGGAGCCAACTACCTCTTTGGCGTCTCTCTGGAAGTCACCAGACATATTGGGAGATGGCTGAACATGGTGGAAATGTAAGCTGTTTCCTGAAGTTCTAAAAAGCACTGTGAGAGAAAGAAAAATGACTCACTCTGGTGAATCCAGTGAGATATGGCTGTGAACCAGCAGAGGGCACCCAAGGAATGCTATGGTCTTGGCCATCTGGACCTGAGTCTATGATAGCGAGAGGTCTTCTTGGACCTGGTCCACACCTCATGACTTCTGGGTGAATGGCTGAACTGCCAGAAAGTCTTTTAGCCATCACTGCTGTTGACCTTCATATCTATAGATTATTGTTTAAGGATCCCCCTGCTGACTTCCTAGATGCTAAAGGACTGCCATTAACAAGAAAATAAAAGAAATAGAAAGAAAGAAGTGGGGAAAAAAGCACTCTTTTATTTAATTCTTGGAGCCTAAAAAGCCTCAATTCTGTGAAGCTTTTCTATTTATGGGAAAGAAAATCAACTTGCTCTGACAGTCACTCTTCTACTTCTAGAAACAGTAAATACACCAAGGGCCAATCTAGCGTTTCCTGTAGAGCTAAGTGAAAAATTCTGCATGCTTGCATATTTGAGATGAAATAGTTTAAATCGTTTATATTAAAAGTGTACTTTGTAAATATTTTCCCAGCATGCCTTCAATTAAAGAGATTTTTGCATCTGGATTAGACAGCAGGGTTTCTGGCTCTATTGAAAACAACCAAGGGATTTAGTGTTTAGTGCACGTAAGTGTTTAATGTTAATAATTTGGGCATTTTTATTTGAATTTCAAAATAAGGATATTCAAGGGGTTTTTCATATTCCGAAATATTACTGTTTTGGAACTCATTGAATACTGGTTATCAAAAGCCATCTTTTACTGAAATGCCAGACCTTCATAGAGCTTCTTAAAACCGAAACTACTGGGTCCTCAGAAAAGGCATGATGTATTTTTCTATGCAAAAATGAGTCATGACTTTTCCAATGACCCAATAATTTGATGGGCTTTGGGAACTGAAGTAGGATCTGTTTGTGGGAAAGCAATTCTCCATGTGGCATTAAGCCTATTACTTCTTTTTGGACTAAAACTTGGGTGGGGATAATAATATAAAGTAGTAACCTATAGAAAAATGTCTTAGATGTGCATTAGCACATCTAAGAATTCTGAATTTTTAGCTATTTTGTAGAAAAGAGAAGTAAAATGTTGCTGCAGTTACAGTGAGGTTATATCTCAAGAAACATAAACCTGAAATAGCCCAAGTTGAAACCTTATTTAATACACAGAATGTACTGAATGTCGTAGCTGGGCCTAGCCTACCTTACACATGCTCAGAATGTGTGCATCAGCCTGCAGTTAGGCAAAGTCATCTCGCACAAAGCCCGTTTTCATAAAGTTAAATATCTCATGTAATTTATTGCGTACTGTACTGAAAGTGAGCAGGTGTGTGGCACTTGCTATTAATGTGTGTACAGCTGAAAACACCTTCAAAAAGTTAAAAAAAAAAACATTACAAGTCAAACCATCTTGCATCCGGGACAGTCTGTGTCTGGAGGTGCTACTTTTCCTAAATTCACTGATTGAGACATGGAAAAGGAATGAAGCAGGAAAATGAGTGGACACCGAGGTTTTGGTTACTTGGTAACAGATTCTGTCTCAGTTAAACCAGAAGGTGTATGTGGGGGGACGGAGGGCTGGTGGGGAGACATGTTTTGCCATTTTTTGGATGGGTGCTAGAGTGAGTCACAGAATGCTGTCAAGAAAAACCTCTGAAGGCTGCAGTAGCTCCAGGAAACTTCACAGACGGAGATTCCAGAGCCCCATGAAGAAATCTTCCCCACTTCAGCTTCCTGGGAGGAGAGAGAATCTGACTGACACAGCCCGGGTCCCGCATCTGGCCTGAGGGCTAGTCAGCTCTCTCCTGGGAGGCAGGTGCTGTAGCAGACCAGATATATGGGGCACCTCCTGAGTAAGGGATATTCATCGTAAGCAGGACGCCGCCCCAGAAAGTGATGCCTGGGTGTAGGCCTCCACCTGCCATCTAACTCACACTGCCTGAGTCAGACAAGCCAGTCGCACATAAACTACAAACTGGGCTTATCTGAAATATTAAAGTCCTCTTGCTTATGATGCCAATTTCTGTCTCTATAAAAAGAGCGCTCACTTTTATCTTGATGTGCGGTGTTCGAGTACAGGGTTCTCGGTGCGCCTCTGCTGTCGTGCCTGGTGGGTGTGCTGTGAGAGGTGTCCATAGATGACTCGTGTCTGCAGTGGAGAAACAGCCAACTGGTGCCTGGAAGGAGACTGAGGGCAGACTCTAGTTCCCAGCTGGGCTCCTCTCTGTCCCCAGCAACATGGAGCAGGATTTCGGTAGCTGCTACTTCCAGACTTAAATCCAGGCTGGGCTACAGTTGTACCCTTTCCTCGTCCACGTAGCAATTCAGAACGCAAGTGAGTGGGGGCAAAGGTGCCTGACCTCCCGGCACTGCCTCTTGCTTTTTCTCCATGCAAATTATTGGTAAACTCGATTCTGGGATACCCAGTAAATCCAGGTCTGATCCTGGCCTGTCTAGCAGCATTTCCCTGTCTGTGGCATAGAAGCTGAGCTGAACTTTGATTTTTTTTTTTCTTTTAAGATTTAAGTGTGACTACACAAAACCTGACTTAATTGAGAACTTTGGCTTTTCAGATTCAGAGAAAATGGCACAGTATCTGGAGGAGGAACGTCACATGCGGGAAGAGAACTTGAGGCTGCAGAGGAAGCTGCAGAGGGAAATGGAGAGAAGAGAAGCCCTCTGTCGGCAGCTCTCCGAGAGCGAGTCCAGCTTAGAAATGGATGATGAGAGGTGTGTACGAATCCCAGGTGTCTTGCAAAGAAACTCCCAGGAAAATGCGTTTAACGTGATGATTAATGCCATCAGATCAAAGCGGATGCTGTGACTGGGAAAAATGACGAAGATGGGATGTATTTCTTAAACTGAAACAAAAGAATTGCCTTTCTAAAATTTTTTAAAGAATTAATTTAATTTAATTTAATTTATTTAAATTTGACCAGAGAGAGAGGGAGGGAGAAGGAGGGAGGGAGAGAGAGAGGGAGAGAGAAAGAGAGAGAGAGAGAAAGTGAGAAAGCAAGCCACCAAGTCTGGCACTTGAACCACGATTGGTCCAGGGGGAGTCCAGCACCCTTAACCACATGCCACCTGCCAGCCCTTCTATAATGTTTTGGTGGGAGAAGAAATGCAGACAGGATTATATGGAGAGAGGAGGCAGACTTTGCACTTGTTGTTGAATTGGTCTAATCCGGTGTCGCATCTGTTTAAAGCAAGCACATTTTAATCCTTGTGTATGGAAAAGGTTGCTGTGTCCCACTTGAGGAAACAAATGCATCCTTTCAAACCTGGGTTGAAAGAACCAGGAGGAGATAGTAGAAGTTCTTGAAATCCCGAGGACTTGCCTTGACACCCTCTATGACTTTGAGCCTCTCATAGCTACTTATCCCAGCCTGCCGTAGGCCAAGATAATAGCCATCCTTTAGGAAGAAGTGGTCTCAGCATTTCTCTTGTCCAGACAGCCCTCTTTTTCCTTTTCCTCCAAACTTGGGTAGTTATTAAGGTAAGAAACAGATCTACAGACCAGGAGATGGCATAATGGTTCTGTCGCTGGACTCCCACATAGTTGACGGCAGTTCAAGTCCTGGACCTGGTGGCTTAAAACTCACACCAGGCACATGTGTATGCGGGCCCAAAATCCTGAGAGGAGACGGGATCGTGGCATGACCATCTCCCCGGGCTGTGATTTCTCACTTTCTATCTCTGTTTCTCCTGTCTCTCTGGTGAGTACATGCGCCCTATAGTAAAAATCTTTCTTTAAAGGAAAAGAAAAGGATAGAAACAAATCTAAAAAACCGTTCAATCAACTCAGAAACCCAGCATGTAGGGAATTCGCCTCCTTACAAACAAAAACATTTCTGAGTGGAATTTCCTGCCCTGGATCAGAGATGCCCTGGCCTCTGTGGGCCACATCACAATGTGTGAAGAGAGATCGACCATCCTCGAGGGGCCTTTTAGACGGGGCTGGGCAGCATGTTTCTGAAACCAGGGTCTCTACTGACTGTGAATAGTACTATTGATGCCAAATGTGTCTGAAAACATGAAGGCCATATTAGCACATTGTGGCTCCATTTTTATTATGGTATGGATCTAGAGGGCTTATGAAGCTTTGGGTCAGTTTGCTATGGACGGTGGTAATATCAGTTCAAGAAAAACATGAGATTTTCTATCATCAAAGTCAGATTTGGAAAGAATAGAGATGATTCTTTCTTAAAAGTTTGTATTATAAAATTGTCATCTGTAATTCTGAATTTTACTGATCCATTTCTGAGTTATCCATTCTAAGGTTTTTATCCTCTAAGGATCATGTGACTAAAAACATCAACTAGAATAGTAAATAACTTACTAAGTACCCTCTTAACTACTGTAACACAGAGCAGACCATGTAGTAACATGCATAGCATTCTCTACCCAATTTTGGATAAGGCACACTTTAAGGGATGATTTCTTCTGATTGTGGTGGCAATACTGAAACTACTTCAGGCTTCCAGATAAATAACTTCTTTTCTCCCCCCAAAAAACTGGTATTCACTGCAGAACATTTGCCTTACCTTTTATCGGACAGATTATTACAGAGCAAGTACAACTAACTTCCCTTCTGTAAATGATGATGTCGCATTTGGGAGAAAGGTACTAGTCTGACACTAAAGACCATAGGAAGTGGTCTTAGCCGCCCAGCTGGATATAGATGAGGAAAAGCCACCCCAATGCCACTGCGGTGGGCTGCTCTAAAGAGGGTGGGGAGAGGGACCAGCAGTTAGCATAATGACTATGTCACTGGACTCCCACGTAGTCGACCGTGGTTCGAGTCCCGGACCCGGTGGCTTAAAACTCACGCCAGGTGCGTGTGCATGCGTGCCCAAGATCCCGAGAGGAGAATGGAGGAGAAGGGATTGCGGTGTGGCCATCTCCCCTGGGGGGTGATTTCTCGCTTTCTGTCTCTCTGTCTCTGTCTGTCTGGCGACCACACGCGCCCTATAGCAAAAACCTCTTAAAAAAAAAAAAGGGTGGTTAGAATTAGTGGCTGATGTCTAGTTGAGATGTGCGTCAGATTCGGGGGCTGGTTTGGTTCAAGGCCAGCCTGCTTAGACATGGCTATGTTAGGGTTCCACCATGAATTGACTGAATGCCACGGCTGAGACCTTCCCGGGATTGAAGGTGCATGCACATGTGGCCCTTTGACCCACAGAAGAATGGTTGATCAGGAAGTCTCTTGAGCAGAAATACCTCCTCGTAGGGCTCTGTGCGTGGTTCACAGAGTGAAAGCCAGTGTGCTCAATGATTATACTCCAGCATTCCCAGGTCTGAGGTGACTTCGGAATCTAGGAGAAAGTCAAACTCAGCCTGAGGTGGTGAAGCACGACTTACCGAGGTCCTGGTCTTCACATCCTCACATCTTTATTACATTCTTTTTTATTTTTTTTTTGAGAGAGATTTTTGCTATAGGGCACATGTGCTCACTGGAGAGATGGAGAGAGAAAGCGAGAAATCACCCCCCCCCCCCCAGAGGGGCACAATCTCTTCTCTATTCTCCTCCCAGGATTTTGGGCACATGCGCCTGGCATGAGTTTCAAGTTGCCGGGTTTGAGACTTGAACCTCAGTCATCCACATGTGAGTCCAGTGCCTTAATCACAACGCCACATACTGGTCCCCCGCATCTTTTATTGCATTCTGACATGTGAATGTTTGTTAAACAAGGCATGCTTTGTAAATATTCGACAGTCTTTTGCCGGGAATATAAATCTTTAAGGTTTATTCTTATGGCATAAATCTCCAAGGGGTGGCTTGTATTTGAGTCTCAAGTAAGAATTTAAATGTAGCCTTAAAACAGGGATCTCTTTGTCATTCTTGAGACAGTGAAGGTGACACACAGCCTAACTGTTGTGCGACAGCCAGAAGACCGGTCCTCTGGTGTGTGGTACAGCTGCGTCATTGGGACCCATCCTGAGCTCAGATACCCCGTGTCCCCTAGCCTGTGCCCCTATGGAGTGAGGTTTGCCAAACTGGAGCAGTGGGACCCAGGAGCCCATTTTATAAATGTCTCTTAGCTACAGCATCACTTTCTAAACATTTGGGAATATATATGCGTCTCAAACGTTGTCTCTTATGAACTCTCTTAAGAACTATTTAAATGCAGGCAGTTCTGGTATTTCCTCCTCTCTCCTCTTAGGTATTTTAATGAGATGTCTGCTCAAGGGTTAAGACCTCGCACTGTGTCCAGCCCGATTCCTTACACACCTTCTCCGAGTTCAAGCAGGCCTATTTCACCTGGTAAGTACATGTCTTCGGCTACTTCTTTGACTAATGGCTGGTGCATTCAATTGGCATTCCTGACTACATTGCCTTCCAGCATACAAGGATCTTATAAACAGAGAGATAGTGGCCATGTGGATTTCAAAACATGAAAAGTACTATCAAGATTAAGAATTTATTTAAAGAATTATTTAATTTTATTTATTATTATTATTTTAATTTGACCAGAAACAGACAGGAGGAGGCAGTGGGGTGAGAAAGTAAGCTACCAGGTCTGGGACTCGAACCGCAGTCGACCATGTAGGAGTCCAGAGCCTTAACTATCATGCCACCTGCCGATCCCAAGACTAAGTAAGACTCTTGGCTTGAACATTTTAAACATAAATACTGGAGTAGTAGCTGGTGTTTTTCTTCATTTTTTTAAAAAAAAGGTTTTTGCTATAGGGTGCCAGTCTTTGCTGGAAAGAGACAGAGAGAGAGAGAGAAAGAGAGAAATCACCCTACAGAGGGGATGGCGATGCTATAATCCCTTCCCTCCATTCTCTTCCTGGGATTTTGGGCATACACACACATATGCCTGGTGTGATTTTCAAGCCATATGGTAGTCTATGGTAACTACCATGCCACCTGTTGTCACCTCAACTTTTTTTATTTAAGGTTAAAGAGATATGACTCCAAAACATCCATTTCAAAAGAAGACAGTCTTTGACTAATCGTAAATGCCAATGGATGGACAAAAACCTTGAGTAGATTTCCAAGATACATCCTAGCACGTCATATTCATAATACATTATCTCATTTTGTCCTCAGCATAGTTAATGTAGGTATCATTTTTCCCCTGCTAAAACTGAGGTGCAGGACTAGCAGGTGGTGTGGAGGTTAAGACACGGAATACCACATGGCTGACTTTGTGGTTCCAGTCTCGGACTTGGCAGCTTGAAAAGCACACTGAGCACATGTATATGCATTCCCAAAATCCTAGAGGAGACAAGAGGAACAGGGACTGTGTTGCGGCCATCCTCCATGTCAGAGGAGACGGAGTTTTTTACTTTCTCTCTCTGTCTGGTGAGCTTACATGCCCTGTAGCAAAAACTAAAAAATTAAATAAGGAATCGAGGTGCAGCTCCTTGGAAGTTTGCTAACTACTTCACAGGACCAGGAGGTGGCAAGGTAAGGTGTGTGTTTCCATAGCCTGAGTTCTTCCAGCGTGAGCTGCCTGTGAATATTGCCGATGGCTGAGTGGGACTTGGCCCCAGTGGGCAGGCCGAGCCAGAAGGAACAAACTTCAGGCAGTCTGCGCCTGGCTTTGCTTTCAGAAGCCTTTCCCTGAAAGGCCTGCTTGTCTTCATCTGACCCCGAAAACTCTCCCCTGGTCCCTGGCCCAGTACCAGTGCCACGTGGGGCTAGCAGGCCAGGAGGGCAAGTAAACGATCCAGCAGGGGAGAGAGAGAAGCAGAGGGAGGGAGAGGGTGGCAAGTGGAGCTTGGGGAGGAAAGAAAAGGTAGCCAGCCAAAGGACTGCATCTTGTGACCGAAATGATGAGACTGATCCTGTGCTTGCTGGTAAACAGATTTTAAACAGAGTTGGGGAAAAATCTGTGGGGGCAGAGGGGAAGATGGAGGCTGCATTCACAGTAGCCGGAAGTGACTGCTTTAAAGGATGGCAGCATAAAGGTTTTATAAAGTGAAACAGCTTCACGTTAGAGGGACATTTCATTTTGTCTGTTAAGAATTATTGAAACACAGACCAGCAGATGGCATAATGGTTACATTGTTGGACTCCCAAGTAGTAGACCATGGTTCGAGTCCTGGACCCGGTAACTTAAAACTCACGCCTGGTGCATGTGTGTGCGTGCCCAAGATCCCGAGAGGAGAATGGAAGAGAAGGGATTGCGGTATGACCATCCCCTTGGGAGGGGGGGGGTCGGGGCGTGATTTCTCGCTTCTTGTCTTCCTGTCTCTGTCAACAACAACAAAAAAATACATTGAAATGAAGAATGCCCTTAAGGTTGATAGAAAAGGGAAGTGGTGCTATAATGCATAGCAGGAGAAATGTAAGATCCAGCCCAGACCTGTGCTGCTGTGACTTTTTAATTTTTATTTATTTATTTCTTTTAAAGAAGGGAAAATAAAAACTAAAAAGTCCAGCACAAGGCTTGGCAGCTTTTGTATACTTTGGGCCAGTGTGTTCCCTGGCTTCTGGTAAGTTTATAAAGGGGCTTATCACAAACCAATGTCATGGACCAATGGAGTGGTCATGGCCCCGTGTTCTTGTCTAAAGGATGTTCCTGAAAATGTGTCTTCTATTTGCCAGTGGCCTTAAGTCTCTCCAAAAGCTTTTCTTCCTAGCCGCCTCTCAGTGTCCCCAAAATAGCAGTTGGCTTTCATTACCAAGACAAAGGTCATTTTTACATTTGGATTTATTGACGTAAAGGAACACCTGAGTCTGCAAGAAGCAAGATGGAGGGATATTTTATAGTTGAGGTGATGCTGAGTCATATTAAATTTAATATCCTGTTTGGCTTATTTTAACCTAAAGAAATTTTCAGAGGCATTTAGTTTCCAGTTCATTAAAAAGAATGTTGTGGGCTGGCACTATGACCTTGTTAAGGCTGCTGGATCCCACATGGCTGATTGTGTGGTTCAAGTCCCAGACCCAGTGTCTTGAGAAACACCCTGAGTACCTGGTGTATGTACCCAAAATCCTACAAAGCAGAAGTGGAGGAAGGATTGTAGCCTGACCATTCCCTGTGGGAGGTGCTCTCTCCTCTCTCTTTGTTTCTTTCTCTCTCTGGTATGTGAACATACCCTCTATCCATGATTGTTTGATTCCTCGGTTGACCTGTATGTGTATGTATGTATGTACCATAATTCTAGCTGGCAGGAAAGGCTGAGGGGAGAATTGTGGTGTGACTTCCTGCTGAGGATACTTCTCTGTGTGTGTGTGTGTGTGTGTGTGTGTGATTTCTTTCTCCTTCTCTCTCTCATGAGAGAAACAAACTGAAAAAAAATAAAAAGGAAAAAAGAAATAAACATAGTCACTGAAAAAGAAAAAAAGTCACCCAGCTGGTGGTGTGGTAGTTAAGGCATCTGGAACTCACTTGGGCCAACTGCATGGTTCAAGTCCTAGACCCAGCAGCTTGGAAAACACACCCGTGCATGTGCGTATGTGCCCAAAATCCCAAAGAAAGAATGGAGGAGGAGGGGTTATGACATCGCCATCCTCCCCAGGGGTGCTCACTCTCCCCCTCCCACCTCTGTCTCTGGCAAGCACACTTATCCTATAGCAAATATAAAAACTCAGACCTTGGTTGCGAATATTACTTCTATTATAACAATTATTCTTCTATTCCATTTACATAATTTTCTTTTTTTTGGGGGGGGAGGAGAGGTTTTTGCTATAGGGCACATGTGCTTACCAGAAAGACAGAGACGGAGAGACAGAAAGCAAGAAATCACCCCCCAGAGGGGATGGCCATGCCACAATCCCTTCTCCTCCTTTCCCTTCTCGGGATCTTGGGCACGCACGCACACGTGCCCAGCGTGAGTTTAAGCCACCAGGTCTGGGACTCGAACCGTGGTCGACTACATGGTAGTCCAGTGACATAGCCATTACACTAATGGCTGGTCCCCCGTTTACATAATTTTCACTGTGCCTATCACTGGAGTGGGGCCTGCATCAAGTATGGGCTTGCTTGGGTAGATTAGCTATGTAGTTTCCCCTTACACTATGTAAGATGTAGCCATCCTACTTTTAGTTCATCAAAGTCGATTTTATCTCCTGTTTGGCAGCAGAGTTACTCCATCCTAATCTAGTACACTACAGAGCTATATGTAGTAGAAGCAAACTCTGAATATCCCAGTTTTGTTTTCACTTAACTTTTTATTGGAAGACTGTATAGTTCTCCATATTAAGAATAATCTAGTCACTTCCTTAGTGGAAATATGTTGTTTGTATAGTTTTCATTTCCATTTTAAACATTTTGGCTCTTTTCCTCCTTCACATTTTTGGTTAACATCGGAAATGTTGCATTTTCACCAACTGTTGAAATTTTGCACCTGCTTCACAATTTGATCAAAAGATAACTATCTTAGAGCTTAATTATATGTGAACTTTTCTTGATTATAAGTGAACTTATCGAGGGGGGGTTAAATAGTTCACAGAAAATACATATTAAGAAAAAGCTACTCATGGATTCTAAAGTTCTTTCAAGCCAAGATAAACTCATACTTAAATTTCATTTTCCCACAAACTTTTAGAAGTGCCTTTATCGGTGGATTATATAGGGAGGGTTACAATGAACCCTCCCTATATAATAGTTAACAATTTTCAGGTTGTTCATTATTTTATGCAATTTCAGAAAAGGAAATGTACAGTTAGCATGTGTTAATGTGTCTAAATCAGGGGTGGGCAATAATCTACTCTTAAACCAGACCTGTACCCCAAGTGCAGTGAGCATACCCAGGACCCAGATCTTGGTTTCTAATTCCATTTTTCAGTGAAAAGAACTAGGGCTACTTAGGGAAGTGGATGTCTCTCAGACCAGGGCACACAGCATCCAAGATGAGCCTCGGACACCTTGCAGTGCAAGAAAAAAGTAACCATGTGCTTAAAAAAAAAAAAAAAAAAACAGAATGATGAGAGTATGTTAAAGTGGTACAGGAGCTCTCAAATACCCAAACTGGAAGAATTGGCGCAGTCAGAGAAATTCTATAGGGAAGGGCCTGGAGCCCTGTGCACACAGAACACACACACATGTGCACACAGAACACACACACATGTGCCCACAGGCTAGCTGAGACAGGGTTCAATTCCAGCATTGAGGACCCTGTTAGGTGCGTGTGTGTGTGTGTCTCACAAAGAAAAAATAACTAAAGAAAATTTTAATAATAGATTATAAACTAAACATGAAACAAATATCCTAAGTTCCTACTGATGAGTAAATGACTGAAAATAAATAAGGGGGAAGAGACAAGTCTGCCATAGAAATTTCTCAGTAATATATATAGAAAGATCCTGTCTGCAGGTGGTAGAAATAGCTCTCGACTCCTTCAGTGTGAGCTATGTGCCTGTAATATTTAGAGGTCAGGTATAAGGAAAACCTGACAGAGGAGACTGGGAAGTCAAGAAAAGTAGCATAGCATGCCGCCATAGTCAAGACAAAGCATTTCGAGCAGGGAGTGGTCAGCTGGTGTCAGCTGCAAAGTTAAGTAGAATGGAGTGAGATCAACAGTCACGGCTGGCAGCAGGGATCCCACTACTGAGGTTAGCTAGAGCAGAAGAGAGAAACAGTGGTGGAGTCAGAAGCCAGAACGAGAGGCCAAGTTAAAAAGGAAACTGTATCAAATTATGTGAATTCTTGCAGAGAGAATATTTTCCTTTATACGTTGTGTGGGCGTGTAAAACCATTTTAAAATGAAAAAAAGATATCTGCCTTTAATTTTATTTTAGTTTGTTTTTCTTTAGCAAAGGAATATTAGGACCAGCCTCATAGCCTAGTGGTTAAGGCATCTAGATTCCCCATGGACAGCCATGAGGTTCCATTCTCACATGCGTGTGTGTGTGTGCACACACACCCAGCATCTTGACAGGATGGAGAAATGCAGGAGAAGAAATTATGGCATAATCATGCCCCTTTGGGGTGGCTTTCTCCTCTCTGTTTCTGGTGTGTGTACTTGCCCTCTGCCAATTAAAGAAGAAAACAATTAAAGAGAGATTGGATCAATGAGAAGGCTATAAAGAAGCAGAAATAAAAAAACCATCCAGAATCTTTTTATCCAAAGACATTATTTTAGTATTTATGCATTTCATCTCCTTACTCTTACTCCTTGCAGTTTTTCTTTAGATAGTTGATTTTATATGTATTTTGAAATATTGTTGTATCTCGGTTTACTTTTTTTTTTCTTAGTTTATTTCTTCCATAATTGCAAGAGACAGAAAAAGTAACAGAGAGACAGCGTCCCCAACAGGATCTTGGTCCCACAATCCACCTCCAGCCTCAGCCTGCCTGGATCCTGGGTGCTCACATGCCAGGCATACTCAGCGAGGTCTTTGGATGTAAACCCAGAACTTTCATATGTGGATCAGCCTTGCAGAGCCTTGTGTTTTATTGTGCATCACTGTTACTGTTTATCTCCCTTTCACATGTCGCTTTTAATTAATCATCTTTTAAATTTACCATTTTGAATTTGATGGTAAAATAAATCTCACATTAAGAGGTTTGAAGTATTATCTTGCAGTTTTGATTTGCATCTCCCTGATGATTAACAGTGTTGAACAACTGCTTATACAACTGTTGGCAGTTTATATTTATTCTTGGAAAATTGCCTATTCAAGTAATTTGCTCATTTTGATTATTTAACCCACTTCAGATAGGTAGTTTCAGCATCATATCCAAGAAATTATTTCCAAGACCAGTGTTAAGGAACTTTCCCCACTTCTAGCAGTTTTATAATTTCAGGTCTTATATTTAAATCTTTGATCCATTTGGAGTTTATCTTTGCGTGTGATGTAAGATGAAGGTCCAGTTTCATTCCTTTGCATGTGGATATTCAGTTTTCCCAGCACGAAGTTTTACTTTATTTTTTTTTTAAAAAAAGAGAGATGAAGATTTTTGCTATAGGGCACATATGCTTATTTGTGAGACAGAGAGAAAGTGAGAAATCCCTTACCCTCCACTCTCCAGGGGATGGCCATGCTGTAGTTCCTCCTTTCCCTGGGATTTTGGGTGCAGATATCTGGCCAGGGTTTCATAGCCTCTGAGTCTAGTACTCGAATAGCGTTCAGCCATGTGGGAGTCCAGCCCCTTAGTCACTACGCCACCTGCTGGCACCCTCCAGCACCAGTTATTGGTGAGACCATCCTTTCTCCATTGTGCATTCATGATGCCCTGGTCAAAGACCAGTTGATTGCCTTTGCATGGGTTTATTACTAGACTCTCTATTCTGTTCTAGAACTTCACTCGTATATCCTTCGTCATACAGCATGCCCATTTAGTGGCCACCACTGTTCTCTTCTGTGTTTACTTTTGTGTAACCGCCTAGGTGGTTGAGACATACAATTGAATTCGAGATGATGATCTGCTGTTCTATTTCAGGTCTATCATATGCAAGTCACACAGTTGGTTTCACGCCACCGACTTCACTGACTAGAGCCGGAATGTCTTACTACAATTCCCCGGGTCTCCACGTGCAGCATATGGGAACATCCCATGGTATCACAGTAAGTGTCCTGGGACAGGAAGCCACCCTGGACTCCTGATGGTGATTTCAACTGGTCCTTCTTGGGATACCAGGATTGGTGCCCCTAGTGACCTTCCTGTGTCTCCCAGCAGTTCACTTGAAATTATAGACTTCCTAGAGGATTAATAATTCTTGCTTTGAAACTAAAACCTTTCCTAAGAGGCAAAACTTCAACTTTACTTCCTATGAAAAATTGCTCATTGCCTAATGTAATTTGAACTCTGGCCAATGCCTTGATTGAACCTTGGCCAGCTCTTTGCCACAAAAAATTGTTGGTTGCCATAATGTCTAAAAATATTTATTGTCTGCACCTTCACAGCTCACTGCCTCTCAGTAATTTTCTCAAGTTAGCCTTGTTTCTGGTTTTAATCAGTTTTTTATCTCCTGAATTAGAAGAAAGCTTTAATGCATCTAGTTCATACTCTACCCAATGGAGCTTTTTTCTTTAGAGTTGACAAATATTTGACTAAGAGTGCTGTTTGAAATATTATCGGTAGGAGTTAGGAAATTGGAGAAGAATTGAGGGTATTTTCGGTAAGAGAATATGCCAAAGAAGAAATCTATTTGAAGAAAGCATTTAAGGCATTTACGAAGCTGTTTTGCCAGTTTGATGGACTTTATATAAAAGCAGGGATGATTTAGTTGCACTGTAGCTCTCAAGGTCTGGAACACTTGTTTTGAGTGATAGAAGAGATTGATCACTTACAACTAACAGCAAAGGTTTAAGGGGACGATAGGACATTCTGTTTCAATTTTACAACTTTCTCATTGAAGGAAAGTAGTTTGGTCCAACCCAAGTTCTATAGTAGTAATTAGAAATTTGCCATAGCATTTTCATCCGTGTAGGTGTAAACACTACCTTGCTTATGTTTTCCTTACTAGTTCAGGAACCAGTACGTGTCAAGGAAGGAAATGACTGGTTTCTTGATTGGTTAGGTTTTCAATAGCCTCAGTTCCGAGTCAAGCTGTGTCAGAAATGAGCTGCCTGTGCCTGGACTGACCTGTTATTCCCTCCCTCTCTGCAGAGGCCTTCACCACGGAGAAGCAACAGTCCTGACAAATTCAAACGGCCCACACCGCCACCGTCTCCCAACACACAGACCCCAGTCCAGCCACCTCCACCTCCACCTCCGCCACCCATGCAGCCCGCGGTCCCCTCAGCAGCCACCTCGCAACCTGCCCCTTTGCAACATTCGGTGCACCCCTCCCCCCAGCCTTAATGCATGTGCTTAGTCTGAAGTTCAAGTTGGGACTCGTCCAACGGACCCGTCTACTCAACGCCAAAGGCTTCTTCCCTGGCATATTTGGATCAGACTTATTTGCACTGAGGTTATCTAGGCTTCACTATTCATTGTGTTGTAAGTGTTTGTCGGAAACGCAGCCAGTGTTGTGGGTCTACAACACTAAGCAGACGACTTCTCCCATCAGTGTTTTACTTGAATCTACGTGTACGTCCATCCCCAGGCTGGAACATTTGCTATTTGGTATTTGGTAATTCAGCAGCAGTGTGCAATTTTTGCTTGGCCCCAGAGTTTCATTTTCCTGGCTTTTAGGTTTGTAAAATAAAAAGGGATCTCTTTTTTATATATATTTTTTTTTTTTCATGAATTTGCCGAAAATGACCAAGCTGTGTTTGGTCCCTGTCTTGTTATAATGGTGTTTACCAAACACACAAACAACTCAGCACTACAATTCAGACCATTGGAACTCTAGCTTTCAGAGTAGAGTGGAAAGTTAGATAAATCAATGCCCGATACATAAATATTGTTTAATAAGAGCTTTCTACAGATACACTTTTTACAGGTTATTTTTCGTGTAAGTTGATATCCTTGTCTCTTGTAATACAGATGGTCCAGGTAATGAATCACATGGCTGTACTTCTCAACGTACATGGGATGGATACTTATTGTAAATTAAGGTGTGTTCTTTTCCTTTATCTTTAATGTTAACCTACCGAAACTGGCCCCCTCTAACATGAGTCGATAAATGTCCTACCCACCAGTGATTTCGATGGCTAATTAGAATGTGCTATTTGATTTCTGCTGCAGAAGGCAATGTGATTGTAACAAAAACAAAGTGATTTTCCCTTCCATTTTTTTTTGTGTTCTCCTGAAATAAGAGTTTGAACAAATATTCTAAAGGTGCAAAAATACTAGTAGAGAATACTATTTGAAGTGGACATTTTAGGAGTATCATGGTGTGATGGCCACAAAATACTGTATTGCCTGACAGAAGAAGAGAGCTGTAGGGGAGGGAGCGCATTAACATGGAAGACCGCCCACTTCACCCAGTGGAAGCAAATACAGTGTACAAAAGAAGTATATTCTGAATACATGATTTCCATTCATTTAGCACAAATAAATCATTCAGTTTCACTATAAAGTGGAACACCGTGAGTCACTTTTTCTTCATCTTTGCAACATCGTTGTTTCTCAGCAGTTACTGTTTTTGTACTTTGGTAGTAAAGTGATTTTTACCACCTGTGTTTGCATATTTCTATATGCCGTGGATGAAAGTAACTTACTAGAGAATGTATATTTTATGATGAGAATGTGTATCTGTTGGATATAATCAGAGAACTGAAAATTAATTTATCAGTAATTTTTAAGAGTCCATGTTTTGTGACTACCATCTCTAATGGCTAACTGCTTATCAAACACACTCCTAAAAATAAGGAACCATGACATTGTAGATATTTTTAATATTGTACAGTATAGACACCTCCATTTTTGCCTTCGAATGTGTATTTAAGAGTTAACAGAATGAAGAAAGTCTCGTTGGATAATAGTGTTTGACTAGCATTTTAAGAGCTTGAGAGTAAAAGCAACAATAGGGTTTTTTCATTTCTTCTGGCTTCTACCCCCAAACTGGAAGCATCACGCCTCAATTGTTTGGAAGAAATCCTAGGGCTATATAAATTTATTTTTAATGTGTGTGTAATATACATAATCATAGTACAGATCTCAAATTTGAGGAAGAAGTTTGGCATCTAATTATTGAGGCTTTTGGGTTTTAATATTGCCAGACTGGGCCATGTCAACCCTGGAGATTTCACCAACAGCTCGCTCTGACCTTCCTGGTTCATTGCTGTTCCAAGGAATTCTGAGACTAGGCAAACAGATTTTTGCCTTCATGGTACAATTCTCAGTTTTTTCTTACAGGAGAAATATGGTATGTTTACAGAAATCTTTTTATGAGATTATAGATTTCGATGCTGTTGGATAGTGTCTCGTACTCAAACAAGAAAGTCCCGAATGTAATGATCTTCTATCAATTTGGTTATCTTGAAAGCACAAAAGTTGAAACATTGCCATATGGTGAATGGAAAAGCACTTGGAGTGAGCAAACAGTTCCTGATAAATGCCTTCTAGACACAGGTTCTTGACATGCAGACTTCTGCAGAAATGTACTGCTGGTTCTCCTAGACTCGTCATTTCACTTCAAAATAAAACACATGTCCTTCGAACAGCACTTTTCAACCTAAGTCTAGTTGCCTCTCCCTGTAGACAGAACCAATGGAACAAACACTACTATTTTGAATTTCTGATGTTTCATGTCCTTTCAGAGTGTGTCATGACCCCACGTAGAGCCGGTAACATGTGGGCAGTACCTGCTAGGACATTTTCTTGGCAATTGTTTAACCGTGGAGGCCTGCAAGATTCAGATCCCAAGCCCATAGGGGCAGAAGCCCCTTTACCAAGAGAAGTCAGGTGCTTCTCATAGGGCCTGGGCATGGTTACTGCTGTCCTGTTGCCCATTCACCCAGGTTAACCCTGGATGGACTCGCAGAAGGTAAACTTACTCGCCTTTGTAAAGCTGTGGCCATCCTGCGGGCAGACCCGGAGCAAGAGTAGCTTCAGTAGTTTTATTTCCTGTCTTCCTGACAGAGACCCTTGGCTACCACTGTGCTGCTAATAGGATAAGTAACTCCTTTGCCAGATTTCCATGCCTTTTATACAAAACCAAATTAAGTTACCTAATACCTGGCACCTCTAGGCTCTCAACTGCTTTCTCTTATCAAGCACGCTGGCATTCTAGACAGAATTCTAGGAATTTGGCAGGTGGTAGAAATATTCAAAATTTTAACTTACTCCTTTGTTGGTTGAAAGGAGTTTTAGATTCTGAGCTCCTGAGATACTGACTCACGACCACAGATGAATGTGTGACCAGAAGGTGGCTTTGACACCACGTGCTGCTGTGCCTTTATAATGAGCTTCTGATTTGACCAGAAATGATGGATAATGTGAATTTATGTTAATTAATTGTTCAATTGTAGGAAAATAGAAGCTGTACAACCCTTTATTAGGTAGAGAGAAACTTCTGCACAAAGTCTTGCTTGTAAAGGATGCCCAATAAGGCAAGAAAAAGCATAGTAACGTATACCTTGAGAGCTCAATATTTTCTCATCACAGAAGACCGATTTCTGTGTACCTTGCTCTTCTGTCTAGTACTTGTCTTATAGGTAACCAGCGCTGAAAACTTTGTAGTGATAACTACCAAAGAAATACATAGTAAAACAACCTTTATTTCCAAATTATTAAAAAGCCAGCCATTGGCGCTGCTACATGAGTTCCATGCTCAAGAGCCATTGTAAGAGATTAAGGGGTTTGGGTTGTTATTTTCTCTCTCTCTCTCTCTCTTTTTTTTTTTTTTTTTTTTTTTTTTTTTTTTTTTTTTTTGATAAAACATGTTAGCTTAAAGTTAAGTGAGCATGTTCCAGAATGCTCAGCGGTTGTGATGAACTGCCAATTCCAGGTTGCCTCTCTTAGGTAATGAAAGGAATCCTGTGTTCATGCCAGCATGGGTGCTGTGTGTGTGCACGTGTGCGTGTGTGCATTCACGCCTTAACTCGGGTTACTGCTCAACTTTAGTTCTTGACTTGTCCGCACCGTCCTCTGGATTGTATCGTACATCTCCATCTGAACTTCCTCCTGGCATGAACAAAGTTGCAGGCACGACAGTTGAAGAATGCATTCCTTCGAGAAAGCATCTGGTCAGGTTGACCGAGCCTTGTTTGGACTTCATTTGGAACTTACCTTGGAAAGCAAAAGTGACCTGTCAATGGATTGACGTCAACAAGGGAAGAGTCAAGAGCTAGCATGCCTTTGCCTCTGCGTATCTGTGCACACTGTATGTTCATGATCGCTTGTCTACAACTTGACTAGGTTGGAGTTCTGGTAATGGTGGCAATCTTGACATTATCTTGATCAGAGTTTAGAGCAATGTAAGACTTCCGATTAATGTCTTATTTACTTTATGTTGATTAGTCTTTGATACATGTGCTGAATCAGAAACCTAAATAAAGATAATTTTTTAAAATGTACCTCTTGAGCCTTAAACCGTCGCTCTTTCTTTCTGATCTTTGGATGGAAAAATGAACATTTTTTTCCCTATTGCTTCTGACAAACAGACTTAGATTCTAAGCTCTGAAGTCTCCCTGAGAAAGCAGGTTTAAGGAAGGTGGCACAGATGGTGAGGTTTGTTTCTTTTCTTTTCTTTTTTTTTTTTTTAAGAATTATTTTCTTTTTTTTTTTTTTTTTTTCCAGTTTTGCTACAGGGCACATGTTCTCACTGGAGAGAGAAAGAGAGGGAAAGTGAGAAAGCACACAGCCAAGTCCAGGACTCGAACTGTGCTTAGCCCCTGTCAGAGTCCAGCACCTTAACCCCCATGCCACCTGCTGGCCCCAAGGTTTGTTTCTTAATTAGGGTGCTGGCTTGCAAAGCTACTGAGTTTTTGGAAAATCTTTGAACTGTGCATTGTTCCAAATCTATGCTGTATTTCATTTTAAAACAGTAAACCTAGAAGGTCATGAAAACGAAAGTCACTCTTTCTCAAAATGTTACATTTAGGGGCCAGCAGAGGGTATGGTGATGCTGTTGTTGGACTCTCACATAGCCAACTGCAATTCGAGTCCTAGGCCTGGTGGCTTCAAAGTCACTCCAGGCACTTGTGTATGCATGACCATGATCCTGGGAGAATGGAGGAGAAGGGATTGCAGCATGGCCATCCTCCCTGGGGGATGGCTTGTCACTTTCCCTGTCACTATCTGTCTCTAACCCCAGTGAGTGTATGTGCCCTAAGGCAAAAGCCTATTTTTTAAAAAAGAAAAAGTTGCATATAAACACAAACACACAATTTACAGGTTTTTTTCATTTTTGTTTTTTCCCCATGCTCTGGTCATCGTATTTGGTACATAAGTGAGCTTATTCATAAAGTTTAAACCCATGAGTATTGTGTTCTCCACCTTCTTCGTAGGAAGCATGGCTTTAAGATCAGTTCTGGGTTTGAGTACCAGTTTTTTCCTTGGGTCCATTACTTAACCTCTTTGGGGCTCAGGTTTTTTAACCTGTAAAATAATAATGTCACTTCTATATCTTCCCAAAAAGAGAAATTGATACTAAAGTATAGTACAGTTCCTCATACAGTATGGTGTGGACTAGACGCTTCCACATCATCCATTTAGGAAGAAACTTAGCATGAATATTCAGGGGTGATGTTTTATACATGTCGGGGGGGGGGGGCTGGCCTATCCCTTGTCTGTTGCATTTTACTAAGTCCGTAGCAGTTAAGAATACATTCTTCAGGAAATTTTGGAATACTTGCACATACAATAATACCTTGGGGATGGGACCAAAGTCTAACTGCGAAATTACATTTCACATAGACCCTATATGAGGAGGCTTCAAAAAGGTCCTGGAAAAGTGAAAATAAAAAGTAAGCTTATTTCAGTATAAAACATTTTGAAATCTATAGTTTTGTCATAATACGCATTTTCCATGAACATTTTGAACACTTTCCTCATACACATAGTCTGAAGGTAATTTGCACAATATTTTTGTATTGTAGCATTTGACTGTAACCTGTTGCATAATGTTGAGTGTGGAATTTTCCACTAGTAGCATCATGTCAACACTCTGAATGTCTTGGATTTTGGAGCATTTCGTATTTCAGATTTTGAATCAGGGATGTTCAACCTGCATTTAGCAAGATTATCCCTTAGGACTATAGTCTTCAAACCAACTTGTGAGAACAAACCATTTAAATGTGGGCCTTTTTCTGTTTAAAAGTGAAATATGCCTTGAATGAATTTTGACTCACTCTAGTTTGAGCAGGATTCACTCTAGCTTGGATTTTCAACGTGGCTGGTCATTTGGTGAATTCAAATGCCTAAAAGACAGATACCTCTCTACCCATCGCAGATGGAATTTAGTGGTAACTTGGTGGAAATATTGATCAGGAAATTACCCAGGATCACTGAATTTAAGTCTTGACTTTATATTTCATCTTCAGTTTCCTAATCAGTAGAGTAGAGATAGCTATTCTTATTTCAGATAGAGTGAAGAAAACGGGATTTAAAGTGCTTCAATGAGTAAGTGAAGGAAGAAATTTAGCATTTAGCATGAATATTCAGGGGTAATATTTTATACATGTTTTGGGGGGGGTGGCCTATCCCTTATCTGTTGCATTCTACTAAGCTTGTAGCAGTTAAGAGTACATTCTGCAAGAAATTTTGGAATATTTGCATATATAATAATATCTTGGGGATGGGACCAGTAGATGGCACAATGGTTACATTGCTGAACTCCCATATAGTCAACCATGGTTTGTGTTCCAGACCCAGTGGCTTAAAAAATTCACACCGGGGGAACCAGCAGTTAGCGTAATGGCTATGTCACTGGACTCCCACGTAGTCGACCGCGGTTCGCGTCCCGGACCCGGTGGCTTAGAACTCACGCCGGGCGCGTGTGCGTACGTGCCCAAGATCCCGAGAGGAGAATGGAGGAGAAGGGATTGCGGCGTGACCATCCCCCCTGGGGGGTGATTTCTCGCTTTCTATCTCTCTGTCTCTCTCTGTCTGTCTGGCGAGCGCACGCGCCCTATAGCGAAAACCTCTCCAAAAAAATAAAAAATAAAAAATAAAATAAATTCACACCGGGTGTGTGTGCGTGTGTGCCCAAGATCCCGAGACGAGAATGGAGGAGAAGGGATTGTGATGTGGCTATCCCTCCAGGACTCACTCCCTGCTTGGAATCTCTGATCTTTCCCTCTCTCAATAAATTTTGCTATTCCTTCTCTGTGTCTGCATTTCTTAATTCTTTGTGAGCATGAGACGAAGAATTGGGTTTGCTGCTGCTCCTGCACTGTGTGTTGGGCCCACATACCCCAACTTTCTGCATCATGATTTTCCTGCATCATGAGTAGAGAGAAAGTAAGACAGGCAGTATGCCAATCACCTCAAATAGGTGATGGACACCTGGGAGTTCATCATACCCTTCTCTGCTTCGAGTGTGCTTAATATTTTCGCAGTAACATTTTCAGAAGTGGAATGGGCATCAAGAAGTGTTAAGGGTAGAGAGGAAGAAGGGAGTCTTGAGGAAGACTGCACTAGAGATGTCAGTATAGAAAGTTCTAACTTTTGCAAGAATACAAGAGTATTTTACACACCAAAATGGAAAACATGGTGGGAAGCTGCTCTGAATTGAGTAGAAGTCTGCATGTCTATAAATTCTATGCCCTGGGCAATTGGATTGGAGGGGGCTGACATCTTGGTAAACTTGAAACCAAGAAAGTGTTCTTTCATTCTCTTTTTTCCTCCCATTTCCCCAGGAAAGAGGGCTGGCATGGTGGGAGCTGCTCATTACTTGGGGAAGGCCATAACTTGCAGGTATACTGTGGGTTTCTAATTTTTAGTAGGGGTATGGTGTTGGTGTCAGGCTGTTTGGGGTTGACCTCATGGAGCTTTGGCATGGAGGTGTAAGAGGGTTGGGGTGAATCCATGTAGTTTAAGAGACCTAAGGAAGTTATACCAGTACTGTGACTTCTCAAGAAATAATCTACATTTAATAGCACATGTAGCATTATGCTGGAACTGAAGATCTAGATTGGAGAGAGACAATCATTGGGCTTTATTTTACCTTAGTTTCTCAGTTTCTTTGTGGAAATATGAGGTTCAACTTTTAGGTACTTTTATTTATTTATTTTGGAGACAATTTTGCTATGGAGAGCATGTGCTCGCCAGATGGACAGAAACAGAAAGTGAGAAATGACCCCCTGGAGGATGGTTATGCCACAATCCATTTTCCTCTATTCTCCTCTTGGGGTTTTGGGCACACACTCATGCACACCCAGCGTGAATTTCAAGCCGCTGGGTCAGGCACTTGAACTGTGGTTGGCCATGTGGGAGCCCAGCACCTTGGGCACTATGCCACCACTGGCCCGAAACGTTTGGATGCTTTTAAAAGTGCTGGCCTTTCTCTGCAGTAGGCATTTGTGATTCATCATATAAATCCTCCAGTTTGTAGCACGTGTAGTACTGCTGAGCGTAGGGCAAGGTGAGCTACAGAAGGAGGGCTCAGTCCTCTGACAGCCTGGTTCTCAATGCAGAAGGTCCTGGCTGACGAATTGCAGATGTTTGTAGCAGCAGCTAACTTGCTTTTCTCATGAGTTCTAGGACAATACCTCAGGAAGAATAATAATTTTTACATTTTTGTAAGTGACCACCTGGTTGTGGGCAATACATGTTTTATACTCTGGGATCCTTGGTGAGAGGATCATCATATCTTTTGACCATTTAACCAAAGGGCTTGATAGAACTAAAAGTGGAAAAATGTAAGGAGGAGGAAATCTCCTACCTTCTCTACTCTCCTCACAGTTTCTCTGCAAGGACAGAGTTCATCTCATTCATTTAACTAGGTGAGAGTCATGGGGTCAGCAAAGGTTTCATTCGACCGTCCTGTAGCTTCTTAAATCTGAGGAGCCCTGTATTCAAAATTCTATCATCTCACCTGAAAAGGGTCCCTGGTTTCCTTTCTTCTAAAGAACACTGTCAGAGACTGGTTTGGCCAGCTATGCAGGGTTGCTTTTTTGAGAGGGGACTTGTAAGAGTTTAGAAGGAAAAAAGAAAGGACTTTATTTGTGAGTCAATTAAAACCCTCCCCCTGCTCCCATACTCAGTCTATGGACTTTAGGAAGTCGTTGCCTTAATTTGGTGTTAAGACCCTCAGTTGTTAAATACACTTTACAGCCGGCCCAGCCATTCAGACAGAGCTAAGGTTATCCATGCCCTTGGCCCTCTTCATGCAATGAGAGTTCTTCAAGGGATGGGACAAATACTCCATTACAAACTGAGCCAGGTGTGACCCGAAGTATTTATGGGACATACCCTGAGTTGCATTTTTGTTTACTTTGGCATGAAAAAATGGAATTATAAATCAGTCAGCCCGTTTAGGCCTCTGAAGTCAGCCTATAAAGAGGGCCATTGCACTTATCCACCTTGATCTCTTTAGGTTAATCAATTTCCAAGAGCCCCATCTCTTCATGATTCACCCTCTTGTCAAATCTGGCTATGAGGAAACAGAAGCAAACAGTTCCGTTGATACTAGGTGAAGCTCACTTGCTCACTTGCCAGTCTTCTTCCTTCCTTCCCTCCCATTTCCTTCTTTCTTTCGCCCTCTCCCTCTCCCCTACTTTCTTTCTTTTTAACTTCAGCGTCCAAAATGCATTTGCAGTAGCTGCTCATGTTTAATGTCTGGCATGGCGTTGAGAGCATGGCACTCATACCAGAGCACCTGATTTCAGACGCTGGCTCTGACACCCCAGTCCTCAGGCAGATTACGTGGCCACTCTAAGTCCATTTTCTCTTTTTCCTTATAGAGTTGTATGTGGATAAATGTGTTATCATATGTGACACTTTTAGAACAGGGACCAGAACAAGTTAAGCCCTCAATAATGAGAACTGTTATATATTCTTAAATTCAATGATTTTATAGCATCCAGATTGTCACAATAGATTGTCACATATTAAGTCAGATTGTTAAATATTAAGTTCTGATGCTAGAAGTCAACTTAGCTTGTCATATCTCTTAAGTTTTTCTTCTGAAATATTCATTTTATGAAAATGAAAAAAAGAGTGATGTCCATCAGAATTGATGTAATTTTATTGGCAATAGTAATATGTGACTACTGCAGCTAAAATATGTAACATTACCTTTCGCAATTTTTTTTCTGAATTTTATATAACCTCCTTTGTAGCACTTTGGTTCATTAATAAATACTTAAGAGCTTTATTCTTATCAAGTTATACCTTTGGAAGTATGGTGTCATATGTTCGTTCTAAAACCTAAACAGAACTCCACACCTCTAAGGTCCGCACCTGTATTTCCAATACACCTGCCCTGCCAACTCGCACAGAAATTGTAACCAGGCCCAAACTGAGTCAGACAGGGCAGAGACACTGGTGATAGCTTTAGGTTACTGTTCTATGTCACTCCCCACTGTCCTCCACCATTCTAAAGGTGTTCTCATCTCTTTAAAGAACATTTGGCTGATTAAGGACAGGAAGCTAATTTCCTGATAAATATTATTGCTGAAGAATAGTCTTGTCATTATGTATTGCTAGTTGCTTTCACTTTGGATAAATCTTTCTGCAACAAGCCTGTCTCTTTTCCTCAAACCAAGCTTCCCTCACATGGGATCCTGTGCCTTCTACGAAAAACCATGAATGAGGTTCTTGCCATTTCTGACAGTATTGTCGAGCGACGTGCAAAGCCAAGAGTTCGGGAACAAGGCTTCCTTCTGCTCCCAGGGCACTTGGAGGGGTGGTGGGCTTTTGAGAAAGGAGAGTGTGGTTCATAAATTTTGTCATATGAGGATTTGCTTAGGTTTCTTACTGGGCATCTTGGCTCCCTTCTTTCAACACACTATCATAAGGAATATAGGCAGATGTACAGAACTGAGATCTGCATGGCCGGGATGGTGAGAAAAGCTGGCCACTTTGATGTACCTACAGAACCCAAATTAGCATTTGTCGCCATGATCAGAGGTATCAATGGAGGGAGCCTGAAAGTCCAAAAAGTGTTACAGCTTGTGCTTTCGCCAGATCTTCAGTGGCACCTTTGTTAAGCTCAACAAGGCTTTAATTAACATGCTAAGAATTGTGGAAACATATATTGCTCAGGAGCACCAGAAGCTGCAGTCAGTAAATGAACTACTCTACAAGCATGGTTATGGAAAAATCAATAAGAAGCAAATTGATTTAACAGTTAACTCTTTGATTGCTCGATTTCTTGGTAAATTTGGTATCATCTGCATGGACGATCTGAGTCACAACATTTATACTGTTAGAAAGTGCTTCAAAGAGACAAGTAACTTCCTTTAGCCCTTCAAATTATCTTCTCCACAAGGTGGAATGAAGAAAAAGCCACCCATTTCATAGAAGGTGGAGATACTGTCAACAGGAAAGACCAGATCAACAGACCTATAGAAGGATGAGCTAAGGTATCCACCATGATGTATTTTTGTAATTTTTTTTTTAATAGAGATTTTTTTGCTATAGGCCATGTGCGTTCACCAGAAAGAGAGAGACAGAAAGCAAGACTCACCCCTGCCCCTCATTGAGGGGATGGACATGCCACAATCCCTTCTCCATTCTCCTTGGGATTTGGGGCATGCACACACATGTGCCCAGCATGAGTTTCAAGCTGCTGTGTCCAGGACTCTAACCACGGTCGACTACGTGGTAGTTCAGTGACAGCAGTTATACCCTCTGCTCATCCTTACTTTGGTAATCTTGTCAGTTAATAAACAGCTGTTTTCAGACTGCAATATATTGTTGTATTAGTGATTTTTTTTGTTGTTGTTTTTAGCTTGCCTCTGCCTTTCCTTAACCATTGTGGTACATCTTCGTGCCTGGTAAAATCAAGCCAAAACTTCTGTAAGACTAAGGTCCATTTTATATTTTGTGAAAATCGTTTATAGACTTACTAAAGGTTTTTTCTATACCCCAAAGACCTAACGTTTCCCATTTGAATTGTGCCAAGTCAAAATGAGTTTATTCTAAGAATGCCTATTTCACAGGCATTCTTGCATGAGTTGTAGGTAAGGTAATAAAATAAAGGTCGGTTTACTAAAAATGTTACAACAAAAACAAATTAAGGGAAGTTAAAATTTAAGAAAAAGGAGGGAAAGGGAATGGCAGAGGGCAAGAGAGGTGTTGGGCAGGGAGAGTTTGAGATGAGAGCCAGATAGGGAGATTTTCAGATTTCCCAAAGAGGCCACCAAATTTCCAAAGGGCCTTTAGTAAAATTTGGGTGTTACTAAAGGCAGTGAACAGTCATAATGGCCAAGTATTTGGTGAGTAGAAGAGGAAGGAGAGCACAGGCAGAGGGACAGTTACTATTATGGGCAAATTGTATTCCCCAAAAGAGCTGGTGAAGTCCCAAACCTGGTACCTGTGAATCTATCCTTATTTGAAAGTAAGCTTTTTGCAGAGGTAAAGTTCAAGTTCAAGATGAGGTCATTAGGTGGGCCTTAATTCAGTATGACTGATGACCTTTTAGAAAGTAGAGAAGAAGGGGACCAGCAGTTAGCGTAATGGCTATGTCGCTGGATTCCCACGTAGTCGACCGCGGTTCGAGTCCCGGACCCGGCGGCTTAAACTCACGCCGGGCGCGTGTGCGTGCATGCCCAAGATCCCGAGAGGAGAATGGAGGAGAAGGGATTGCGGCGTGGCCATCCCCCCTGGGGGGTGATTTCCTGCTTTCTATCTCTCTGTCTGTCTCTGTCTGTCTGGCGAGCGCACGCGCCCTATAGCAAAAACCTCTCCAAAAAAAAAAAAAAAAAAGCATTAATAAAAGAAAGTAGAGAAGAAGGAGATGCTCGGGGAGAAGGCAGTCATGTGGTAAAGGAGGCAGACACCGAAGTGCTGAGCACGAGCTGAGGAAGGCCAAGGACTGCTGGCGATTACTGGCGCCATGAAGAATCCTCCCTGAGAGCCTTCGGAGGGGATGTGGCCTTACTGACACCTTGATTTCAGATTTCTGGCCTGCAGACCTGGGAGGCAACACATTTCTATTGTTTTACGTTCCCCAGTTTGTGGTATTTAATTATGGCAACCCTAGGAAGCTAAGACCCTTAGTCATGGCTTAGTTAACTGAGCTAGACATCAGACCTTAAAGAAGACAGAACAGAGTCCTGCTTAAATACTCCTTGCATCTTCCCAGTCCAAGGACTCCTCTCTCATTTAATCCTTAATTCAGGAGCCAAGGGAATGTCAGCTAAGAATCTCCACTAGGTGAATGAAGGAAAAACAAAAGAGCCAGAGTAAAGTCTTTTTGCCCAAAAGGATCAAGGTAACTCCTTATTGTGTGACAACAGACCACTTCTCAGAGCACTGGATTGGGAGTTGTGATTCACCACTGTGGATCCCATGTCCCAGAATAAAAAGGGTCTGAGAAACCAGTATGACTATCTGGGTGAAGACAGTGGGGTCCAGTCATGGGCAGCACTTCATGGACACAGCTCCAGAAACCTGTCAAAGAAAAACAAATCCAGACTCAGGTAAAAAGAGACCATCTTTGAAAAGACTCTGTCATAGGTGGTTGCTAGGGGCTGGATGGGGGAGGGGGAGAAATAGGGAGTTGTTTAAAGGGTATGTGTTTCAGGGACCAGCAGGTAACGTAATGGCTATGTCGCTGGACTCCCATGTAGTCGACCATGGTTCGAGTCCCAGACCCGGTGGCTTAAACTCACGCCGGGCATGTGTGTGTGCCCAAGATCCCGAGAGGAGAATGGAGGAGAAGGGATTGCAGCGTGGCCATCCCCCCTGGGGGATGATTTCTCACTTTCTGTTTCTCTGTCTCTCTCTGTCTTTCTGGCGAGTGCACACACCCAATGGCAAATAAACCTCTAAAAAAAAAAAAGGTATGAGTTTCAGCTCTGCCAGATGATCAAGTCCTGGAGAACCATTATACAATAATGCTGAAGCCCTGCCAAAGGTACCTGTCTCTCTCTTTCTTGCTCAAGGAATAAACTTCTAAAAATTTCTATTTGTGATTTATATATATATATATATATATATATATATATATATAAAAAACAATAATGCATGAACATATTTATAATAAATATGTAACTATATAAGTATATAATATAATTATATAATGTTACATATTTATATGCAATATAAATATATATTATATATCTATATTTATATTATATAATATATATGTATTTAGTGGATACTCAAAAAGTATTTTTTTAAACTTCCTTCCTTCCTTCTGTGAGAATAAGAGACAGAGAGAGAGACAGCCACCCCTGCCAGAGTCCCCATGCCATGATCTACCCCCAGCCTCCTAAATCAGACCAACAGAAACACATGTCTGATGCACATAAGGAAACCTCAGGATGTGAACCTGGACCCTCCCATGTGACTTTGGAGCATTTTGTAACTGCTACATCAGCACAGCTGGCCAAATGCTCAAAAATTTTAAACTGATCAGAGTATGAAAAACACTATTTGAGGGCTCTATATCGACTCTACTCCTCCTCCTCCAACTATTAAACTGGTGGCCACTGGTTGATTAATTTCTTTTTTAAGCAGTTGTCTAAGAAGAATAACTGCCAATTGAGGATGATAATGAGATGTCCACCCCAGTGAAGGATGAAGTGTGAAAAAAACAGTTACCAGGTTCGGGTGTTTGGCAGCTGGAATGAAGCAACTTAACAAACATTGCTCCATACAAAGACATATAAGGTATCTTTATGTATTTCAATAACTTTTGCCAAATTGTCAGGCTTTTAACACTTTAGGCAAGTAGAGCCAGTGTTTAATGTAATTGAGGCCCAAAAGACACTCTGGTAATAATCTAAACAATTTGTTGTCAGTTATTGGGGGGGGGAGGCAGGCACAAACTTGGAACTTTTTTTGAAGCATAGCTTTTTGAAAGAGGAGAGCCACTTAAGACAGATGTCAGTCCAATATCTCACTCCAGTCTTACCAT
Source organism: Tupaia tana (assembly GCA_026018925.1). Taxonomy (NCBI): domain Eukaryota; kingdom Metazoa; phylum Chordata; class Mammalia; order Scandentia; family Tupaiidae; genus Tupaia; species Tupaia tana. The sequence goes on from JAKSZU010000010.1 coordinate 65,835,183, forward strand.
TGTCAGTTCCACAGGTTTCCTTTTATACATGATGTGTCCCATATCTGCCCCCTCAGTCCCGTGTATACCTATACTTTTCCAGGAGTTTTTTTAATTATTTTTTTATTTTAGAGATTTTTGCTACAGGACGTGTGCATCTGCCAGAGACAGACAGAGAGACAGAAAGTGAGAAATCAACCCCTGGGAGGATGGCAATGCTACAATCCCTACTCTTCCATTATTCTCTTCTTGGGATTTTGGGCACACACACACGTGTGCACACACGCCCAGTGTGAGTTTCAGGCCACTGGGTCCAGGACTTGAACCACGGTCAACTATGTGGGAGTCCAGCGACATAACTACTATGCCATCTGCTGGTCCCCCAGGAACTGTTTTGGAATCCTTAAGGGAAGGAAGCTGATAGATTCACAGGTAAACAACCTAAAAAATTAGAAATATACATTTAAAAATCTATTTGTTGATATATTTTTAAAAACGGGGAAATCAAAGTAAATAAGGCAAAATGTATACATTTCAAAAGATACTTTGATGTCCAATGAAAAGCATTGTTCTGAAGAGTAAAGGATAACTTAATATTGTGTTTTTCACAATTGTGGATCTTTTTTTGTTGGTTGGTTGACCTCCTAGAATATTTGACATGAGGGTCTCTCAATTGTGGAGGTGCTGATCCCCTCCTCATAGGTTACTTGAGCTGCTGTGTGGATACAAGTATATCCTTATTACAGTTTAGTCCACCTGCGTCCGTCAATTCCTTTCCATTTGCCTCCTCCCGCGACACTCTGGCTCATGTTTCTTCATAAAGCTCTAAGCCAGTTATTAATAACAGTCCAGTGAGCCTCCTGAGCCACCAAGAGCATATGGTGTTTTTCACAAAAGAGGGAAAGATCGTGCCCTTGGCTTTGGACTTTGTTTACTGAACTCCAGAACAGTAAGTTTTTTTTTTTTTTTTTTAAAGCATAGCATTTTAAAATGCCAATATAGGAGAAAAGTTGAGTGTGACTTTAGTTTGCTTCTGGTACAGGGAGAATTCAGTAGGTTAAAACTTGTGAAGACTCCGAAAGCCTGTTTCCATTCCTTGCATTTCAATATTTCTCCAGTTTTTATAAGGCTGATTATAGGGAGGTTAATGCATTGGAGTTACATTCCTTTCATTTCTTTTTCACTTCCTAAAGGCAGGAGGGGAAAGGATTAATACTCTATGAACTTGACCAAGCCCTGAGGCTGCAGCTTGATATTCCCATGCCCTATGATTCTTTAAAAAAAAAAAAAAGAAAAAAGAAAAAATCCAGTGGTTATAAAGAGAAGCTTCACATATGGAGAGTGTACACAGGGGAGAGTTAGACTGGAGACCGGGGCCCTTCTTATTTTTCCATGTTCCAGGTTTGCATCAGGGAGGACATCCATCTTGTTCCATGGATCCATTGCTTCGTTGTTTTTTAGCCAAAGGCTTTGTCTTTGCAGCCTTCTTTATAATGGTTGTTTCTGGGAGTCCTACAAAGTAGGTCACTGTGTTTTCTGTCTGGAAAAGGAGGATCCTGAAGCCCAGAAGGGCTGATGCCCTGCGTGGTCCTTGTGAACAGAGCTGAAACCTGACACTCCAATCCTTCTTCAGGACCATAGACTAATTTAGCTTTCTGCTCAGTTACATATGTTTGGTTGTTGAGAGTGTGCATCAGGCTTCTAAATAAAATGTGGAAGGGGGCTTTACAGTGAATCCAAAGAAGGCAGGTGCATGCCTGGTTTGGAGCACTTTCAAACTGTGTGACCTTCATCAAGTACAAGACCACTGGGAGCCTCAGCTCCCCTCATTTGTGAGGTGAGAATCAGGGTGGGGGGGGGGTTACTCATACTGTATATAAGGGGTCATGTATACTGACAGTTATTTTAACATTATTTATAAAGTGTCTCATGCAAATTTTTCCTAAGTCTTACTGATCATTTCTCACTTGTTTCTAATTCAAGTCCAGGGCTGCTAAATTTTGTCTTTGCAGTATTGGAATGAAGTAGGTGATGTATATGTATCATATATATGGTGATACATATATCCGATATATATAAGTAGGTGATCTCTGTGTGTGTGTGTGTGTGTGTGTGTGTGTGTGTGTGTGTGTACACACCTTAAGGTGCTGCACTTCTGGTCTTTACAGAGCCATTGCTTAGAAGGACACACACAAGGAGGAGACCTGAAAAAGAGATTGACTCAAGGGCAAGCCCGTCTTTTGGTCAGATTTACTCATGAAATGATTTCTCTCTCCAATGGTATTAATAGCTCTGGACCCTTGCTAAGCTAGCACTGTGTCTTGCACACAGTAGGAATTACATACATGGTTTGCAGAATGGAAGCTCGTAGAGGAAAAATTACCTCGTTAGAACTCTCAGCTTAGTATCTCTCATTGTTCCCAGTTTAGATCTAGAACCTGTAAATGTTGTCTTTGCAAGGAAACTAATTCAACGTGTGGAGACTCTATTGGATTTTGACTCCTCTTGATAACTTCGCTTTTAGGATGATATAAGCCATGGTCATGCTGAGGGCAGGTGAATTGGAGGATCGTCTACTGTGAGCAATTCAAGACATTTGGCTGCAGCTAAGACTAATGGTGATGGGGGGCCTCCAAACCAGGGTTTTTTTAAAGAGAGGTTTTTTTTTTTTTTTTTTTTTTTTTTTTTTTTTTTTTTTTTTTTTTTTTTTTTTTTTTGCTATATAGTGCATCCACTCACTGCAGAGAGAGAGAGAGAAAGAGAGAGAGAGTGAGAAATAACTCCCCAGGGAGGATGGCCACACTGCAGTTCCTTCTCCACCATTCTCCTGTTAGGATTTTGGCATGCACATACATGCCTGGCGTGTTTCAAGTTGCCAGGTCTAGGACTTGAACTGTAGTCGGCCATGTGGGAATCCAGCACCTCAACCTCTGAGCCTCCTGCTGGCCCCAGTCCTCCCAAAACAATTTTAAAACATAGTTTATTATTTTAAGGGCTGGCAGGTGGCGTGGTGTTGAGGGAGCTGGACTCCCTCATGGCCGACTACAGTTCAAGTCCCAGACCCGGAGGCTTTCTCTCTCTCTCTCTCTCTCTCTCTTCTCTCTCCTCTCTCTTCCCCACTCTGGTCAAATAAAAAAAAAGTAAATAAATAAAGTTAAATAAAATATTTCTTTATAAAAAATAAGCTATTATTTTCATAGACTCTCCTCTATTAAATCAGATTCTAAAATTTATCTTTCAGTCATGTGCATCTATATTTTCAAAGAACTGTTTTTCCCAATTTGTGACATTAGATTTGATTTCATGTGTCTGGATAGGACAGAAAGGGGGTTCTCTCAGAGAGCACCTGCTTCCCGAAGTATTACCCTGTACCTGAAGGGTCATGATGATATTTTTGTTTTCCTCTATAAGCTTTTATTCTGTGACCACAAATGTAATTCCTACTGTGTTCAGAATGCAGCAAGTTGTTTATAGCTATTAATGTCATTGGAGAAAGAAGTCATTGTTTGAATAAATCTGTTCAAAGTCAAAAATGGGCTTGCTCACAAGTGAGTGGTTTTTAGGTCTTCTCCTTGGGTGTCCTCTTCTAAGCAACGACCTTGTGAGGCATAGAAGAACAACACTTCAAGGTCACACCGCATTCTTCCTACCAAAAAAAAAAAAAAAAAAATTCAACGCCTACTTTGTTCCAAGCCCTATGCTTCGTGCTGGAGATAAAATTTCCGCATTAAAGAAGGTCATCTTCTTTTACGTAAGCTTGAAATTTGAAGTCTGTTTGTTTTTTAGAAAGATTTTTGCCATAGGACATGTGTGCTTGCTGCAGAGAGAGAGAGAGATAGAAAGTGAGAAATCACACCCTAGGAGGGGATGGCCACACCACAATCCCTTCTCCTCCATTCTCTTCTCGGGATCTTGGGCACACATGCTGTGAGTTTCATGCCACTGGGTTTGGGACTCAAACTGCTGGTGACTACATGAGAGTCCAGAAACATAACCATTACACCATCTAATGGTCCCCGAAATTTGAAATTTTATTCCCTTATATTAGCCCTCTATTATTATTATTATTATTATTATTATTATTTTACCAAATTTGATCCTAAGTAACATGCAGCTGGTCTCAGAAATCAAATTTTCACCTGAAAACATAAAAATTACTACCAGCAAATTTATGGAAAGGAGTATGTGTTGCAGGCCAACCAGGCATTTCAAAGATTTTGCTGAGTGCTTCCTAGAACTCAAGTGCAGATATTCTCCACTCCTCACTCCCCAACCTCATACAGGTTGGATATCTGAGTTCTGCTGAGGAAAACCCACAAACAAACACATTCACCCCATGTGCTCCACTTCTATCTCCTTGTACCACTTGAAGGGCAAGTGTTGCGTGACATCACTGTGCTGGGGTCCCCTGGAAGCCTTGCATAGCTAGTCCCCAGCCATACTGCTGGGTGATTCCTCTGTCCTTGTAAGAATGTGCTTCAGCTGTGATTCATGGAGAGGTCTGGGAAGCTTGGCAAAGAGAAGATTGATAACATGTTGATTATTCTTGTTTCAGAATAGTTCTTAAGGTTAAGCACCCCTGACTGAATAATTTATGTCTCCTTAGGGTTGATACACAATCTATTTAGGGCAGGAATGCAGTAACTGAAAATCTCAGTCTTCAGGAGTCCTAGTAGTGGATGATTAAGAGGACATACTTGTTCATGTGTAGAAAATACAGAAAAATAGTTCATTTCAGAACCAGGATATCTGCTTAAAACATTTGAGGCATGGCCATAGATGAGTTAGGAAAGCCCAACTGGACAGGTGTTGTCAATGAAAGCAAGCATGAGAGGTGCAGTGAAACAGAAGACAATGTGGGAAGACGATGAAGGTAGAATCCTGACGAGTTTCTGGGACGCCCCTGCCCCCTGGGGCCTGTGGAGAATCAGGTGGGCCCTCATGAGTGATGCCAGGCAAGCCCATGTACCACTGCTCTCGTGTGGGTGTGTCTGTTTCAACTTATCAGGGTTGTCCATCTCTTAAGGACTGTTTGCTTCCTCTCATCCACTGGAGCTACTCTGTCTCTCTTCATCCTAGTCGGGCTGCAGGGAAGTGATTGTCTTTCTGATTCTGCTGCATCATCTAACCATTGTCTATGGGGTATTGAGAGTATGCTTATGTTTTTACCAGACTGCCATATTGCAGTGACTAAGGATCCAGCCAGATCTCAATCCAAATTTCTGGTTGTTTTTTGGTAAGTTTGTGACCATGTACAGCTTACTTCACCTCTCTGGACTTCAGTCTCTCCATCTAAGGGAATAGTGGTATTACTATTCCTCCTCATAAAGTATTCTGAGATTAAAATCAAAGTGTGTAGAGTAGGCACTTTAGTTATAAATAAAATCCTTGCCAATCCCTGCAGCACAGAGATCACTATTCTGTTCTCCAGATGAGGTTGCATCTGAGGTTGAGTGCCCTGACTAGGCTACAGAGTTAATACTGGCCACAGTCAGGATATAAAACTGGCTCAATCCAGCTCCATGTCCTCTGCTCTCTCCACACTCTGCTGACCAACCATCTGTGACAAAACACATGTTTATTTTCAGTCGAAGTCCATTTTTCAAGTTTCTTGCCTTATGGACCTAATCTGTCAAATTTCCCAGCTCTCACTTGTGATTTAGTTCATTCTAGACTCTTTTTTTGGAGATGTTTTACTATAGGGTGCCTGTGCTCACCAGAAAAACAGAGAAACAGAAAGTGAGAAATCACCCACCGGGGGGATGGCCATACTGCAATCCCTTCTCCTCCATTCTTCTCTCAGGATCTCGGGCACACATGCACATGGGCCCAGTGTGAGTTTAAGCCACCGGGTCTGGGACTCGAACCATTGTCAACTACATGGTTGTCCAGCATCATAGCCATTACTCCAACTGCTGGTTTCTGAAATCCTGTCTTAATCAGGAAACAAGGGGCAACAATTATGGCTGCAGCCACTCAGATGTAAAGCCATGAGCCATCTTGTATGTTTATTCTCTTGTACAAGGCTCATGTAACTGATCAATTAATTTCTCACATATGTGTTAAATTCTCTTTCTCACAAATTCATCCCTGGACAGTATCAGGTCGGACTTCCATTGTTTAAAACATGCAACTTGAGAGACCAGTAGATGGCACAATGATTACATTGCTGAACTCCCATGTAGTCGACCACGGTTTGCGTCCTGGACCCGGTGACTTAAAAAACTCATGCCAGGCATGTGTGCATGTGTGCCCAAGATCCCGAGAGGAGAACGGAGAAGAAGGGATTGTGACGTGGCCATCCCCCTGGGGAGTGATTTCTCACTTTCTATCTCTCTGTCTCTCTGTTGAGCGCACACGCCCTATAGCAAAAATCTCAGGAAAAACAAACATGTAACTCGAACTCAAATTTTAGAAAATTACAGAACACATAAAATTATTTGCTATTGAATATGCCCCAATGTTTAGTTAACCCCCCAATGACTCTAATCTGAGTTTAGTGGAGGCAAATCTCCATTACGTAGTAGAAAAGTAGCCCATCCAACAGGACACGTCTATCCTAAACCTTGTAAATCCTGTGCCAAATTGTTGCTTTCCAACAACTTGACTTGGTGCCCAAAATTATAAGCAAAAAGCAAAACCAAAAACATCGATAAAAGAAAATTCTCACATGGTTTCTCAAGTTTCTAAATGATGATTGAATTGAATGTAAACTTTCTGAGAAATGAAAACTTTTTTTTCCTATGGAAACAAATTAAAACACTCAGCTTTGGGGTTTTCTTTTGTAAATTATTTGCTGGGAAAAGTAGACTTACTAAGTGGTTTTCTTGTTAGAATTGTCATAGGAACAAAATGAGCTTTCTGCCTTCCAAAAATACTTCAACTTTAAGTGCAGTGGCTAGGTCAATATTGGTTGAGAACTAATTAGTGTGAGAGACCATGAGGCATTGTGATCCAGGATCATAAGGCCATCCTTCCCTTCTAGGAAGACCACAGATTCTATGAGGTGGTACATGGAAACAACCAGAATATAGGGTGGTGTCTGGCAATATGTTACAGACAAGTACAACACAAATATTCTGTCTGAGGAAGTCAAAATGGATCACAGAGGAGATAGCATTGAGTCTCAAACACAGGTAGGAGTTTCACAGTTTGCATGTTCAGGTACTTAAGCAGGAATGAGAAGAATGCTTCTTTCAACTGGCATACTTTAGCAGGTAACATGCTAGACTGTAATTAATAATAGTCACCTTCATTTGTTAAGTGTTTGCTTTGTAGGCACAAGTATTATCTCATTGGATCATCACATTGCTCTAAGAGGTAGATGAATCCTTGTTTCATAGAAATGCTAATGGAGACACACAGAATTAATGTAACTGCCCCAAGTCTCATGCTAAGTGGTACCCCTGAGACTCAAACCCTATTGGTCTGATTCCAGACCCGTCTCTCACACACCATGTCCTGGAAGCATTCTTGTTATTTCTATCCAGTTAATGTAAAAGAGGTCAAGAGGAGAAAACTTGTCAGTCACAAGGTAACCAGTGGGACCCCACTCCTGGCTGCGCTGCTGGTGTCCGCTCGCGGCGGGAAGCGCCTGTGCCGGAGAGAGTGGGACATCAATGCAGGCCTGAGTAAGAAAAACAGTATCTTCCTCCTAAGCCATGGCATATCAGTTATACAGAAATACCACCTTGGGGAACAGTCTTCAGGAGAGCCTAGATGAGCTCATACAGTCTCAACAGATTACCCCCCAACTTGCCCTTCAAGTTCTACTTCAGTTTGATAAGGCTATAAATTCAGCATTGACTCAGAGGGTCAGGAACAGAGTCAATTTCAGGGGCTCTCTAAATACATACAGATTCTGCGATAACGTGTGGACTTTTGTATTGAATGATGTTGAATTCAGAGAGGTGACAGAACTGATTAAAGTGGATAAAGTGAACGTTGTAGCCTGTGACGGTAAAAACACGGGCTCCAATACTACAGAATGAATAGGAAAAACATGGCTTTTTTATGCCATCTTCTGTTATTCATCACTTTTTGAAGAAAAGCGCATAGAAGAGACTTTTTAAATTTATTCTAGCATTGCAAAAATGACAACACTGTGCTATACTATCAGAGAATGCCAGTAGAAAGAAACTTAAAACTGTAGCCTCTTACCTTTATTGTACAGCATGAGGAAGCATAACTTTTTTTTAATGATAAATCAAAAGTTGTTGCCTACTTAAGAACATTCTGTAATAAACTCATTGTAAAACAAAAACAAACAAAAGGTAACCAGTGGTTAGAAACTATAATAAACAAGAATAAAATGGATATTGAAAGATAATAAAAATAGGATCCAGCAGGTGGTGTGGTGGTTAAGGTGCTGGATTCTCACGGGACCGACTGCTGTTTGAGTCCTAGACCTGGCAGCTTGCTTTCTCACTTTCCCTCTTTCTCTCTGGTGAGCACATGTGCCCTATAGCAAATTAAATAATAATAATAAATAAAATGAAATAAATTGTTCTTTTTTTTAAAAAAGAAAGATAATAACTGTACTTTAAGCTAACTCCATTACTAGATAGTAGCCCATAGATGTGATCTGGGGAATATCCCATTTGCACTTGGCAGATTGTTTTGATGTGAATAAATTAGCAACTCACTGTTGTAAAGCTATTTTGGCAAATTCATGGTTATGGGGCCGAGGGCTAGCTGTGAAGACCATCCATCCCTTGTTGCACAAGCAGTTCATGTAAATAGAAAGGAGCTAGGACCGAAGAAGGATAGTGGCTGTTAATCATTAAGATGGGGATATTTACCTTCCAGTGTGGTCAATTTCTATTATAATACACATCTTTTCCAAAGTAGCTTTCCATGTGAAAATGTTAACAAAGCAGTAGAGTTGAAAAAGGGTGGCACCTGGGGGCTGGAGTCCATGTTAATATTTAAACTTCACCACACAATACTTTAGCAGTCTTGGGTTACTCATATCCTTTATGTTATAACACATAGCCCAGGCCTATTATATAACAGACCCCTACTAAACAGTAGGGATGATCATTTCCTTAGGTGACCTATCAAGCAAAAATGGACAGATTTCAAGCATGTCTCATTTTTCAGCTTGTATCTCTAGGGAACTTTTATCAATATTATCTTAACTGTTAGATATTGATGGAAACAGGAGTCAAATTTAAAAATCCTAGTTAAAAAGGGAAATATTTTTGAAATGTTGACTCATGTGTTTAAGACTATAAACTTGAATCCAATGAAAAGTGTTTTTCTTTTGATTGAAAAAGAGACTTTGCAAAGTATGTTCTGTTCTTTGCCTTGGCCAAAAATCCACACCTAATAAGGGGAAGTGGCAGGGGTTGAGTGAAATTGAGAAAAGGGTGAAGTCTTATAACTAATAATACTTTTATATAACAGAGAATTTTTGTTTTGTTTTGTTTTTGCCAGGGGACCAAACTATTTAGAAAATGTGTCCCTTCTTATGGGCCCAGGAGTCAGCATTGATTTGAGAAGCTCTTTTTTTATATAATACAATTTGTTTTTTTTAAGTTTTTTTTTGGGGGAGGAGGTTTTTGCTATAGGGCGCGTGCGCTCACCAAAACGACACAGAGAGACAGAAAGTGAGAAATCACCCCCTGGGGGAATGGCCACACCGCAATACTTTCTCCTTCATTCTCCTCTTGGGATCTTGGGCATGCATACACACATGCCCGGCATGAGTTTAAGCCACCAGGTCCGGGACTCGAACTGTGGACGACTACATGGGAATTCAGCTACATAGCCATTACACCAATTGCTGGTCCCCAAGGTAGTTAATGTTTCCAAAGCAAGAATCTACTAACTGTTGTCAAGGCAAAGAATAGAAAATACAATGAAGCCAGCTCTCAGAGACCAAGTGTTGGTCACTAACCACATGCCTGACTTACTTGGTGGGATACCATTTTCAACTATCGAATAAGCTACAAACAGGTTAATTAGAATTAGACCATTTGTACTTAAGTCTTGATAGAGTCAAAGGAGAAACAAAGAAAGACATGCTTGAGAAACCAGGTGAGAGAGAATCTAGGCGGGGCCCATAGCATAGCAGTTAAGTGCTGTGTCTAGAAAACTGAATCTCACATGGCTGATATAGTTCAAATTCTGGCCCCAGTGGCTTGAAACACACTTCATGTGTGTGTGCTTGCATGTCCCTAAATCCTCATGGGATGGAGCCATAGAAGAAAAATTATGCTGTGTTCATGGTCCACTGGGGAGTGCATTCTCTCTCTGTTTTGCCATTATTTGGCAATTCATAAAAAGAGACAGAGAATACATTCTACTGAGAGGTCTATAGGGCTCTGACAGAGAGAGACAGAGAGACAGAAAGCGAGAAATCACCCCCCGGGGGGATGGTCACGCCGCAATTTCTCCTCCATTCTCCTCTAGGGATCTTGAGCACGCACGCACACGTGCCCGGCGTGAGTTTTAAGCCACTGGGTCCGGGACGCGAACCGCAGTCGACTACGTGGGAGTCCAGCGACATAGCCATTACGCTAACTGCTGGTTCCCAACATTCTACTTTCAATACAACATTCTGTACGGTAATAAATGTGGCAGAGCAAAGCAGTTAAACACCACCCAGAGAAAGCTGGATTTCACATGGCCAACCAGAATTTGGGTCTCAGCTCTGGCAACTTGGAAAACATGCCAGATATGTATACTGGTGTGCCTAGGATCCTGATGAGTTGGAGAATTGAGAGAAAAAAGGACCTCAGCTTGACTAGACCCCATTAAGTGATGCTTTCTCTGTCTTTCTCTCTCTCTCCCTCTTTCTTATGCTCACCTTCTCTGACACAGACGAGAGAGAGAGAGAGACAGGGAGATTCCCAGTGACATCTGAAAATGGGGAGAAGAAAGATAGAGGCATTCAAATGAAAAGGGAAATTATATTTGCAGTCAGTTGAAGTTTCAACACAAAATATATTCAACTCAAATAACCCAGGATATCTTATATTACAAATTGGGGATTGTGTCATTTTAGCTGCAATTTTAGTCTTATCTTAATTTCAAGATAAGACCAAGGTCTTGAGATAGTCACATCTGAAAGGTTCTAGTATGGTTTCCAAAGTGTCTGAAATTTATGTATATTTCTGGTGTATGTTTTATCAGACCAAAAAAAAAAAAAAAAAAAAAAAAACTAGGAAACTTTTTTCCCTGAAAATTGCTACTGTTGAATAGCTTTTCCCCTCAAAGAGTATCTCCTCAAATATAAAGAAAAAAAAAAATTGATTGCCAAGATTCTAGTTAAGAAGTTATTAGCAAAATGTATTAAAACATTAAGTGACTGTGACATCATAATTTTAATTCACAGTAAAATCTGGGCATGTTATTCAACTTGTGGTGATACAAATTTGTGTACTTGCAATACTGAGACCTAGAAATGGATCTAACATCAAGGGGGAGAGCCACCCAAGTTCCTGTTTTTCATGAGCAGACTGAGATAGGAGCATGTTTTTTGTGAACGAGAGTTCAGTCTCATTCATAAGTTATATATTTTCATTAAAATGTTTCATTAATAAATTTAATTTTCCTTTTGCTCATATTTACTAAGTGATGGATTTGACAAAAAATAATATCATTAGGGACCAGCAGTTAGTGTAATGGCTATGTTGCTGGACTCCCAAGTAGTCGACTATGGTTCGAGTCCCGGACCTGGTGGCTTAAACTCACGCCAGGCGCATGTGCGTGCATGCCCAAGATCCCAAGGGGAGAATGGAGAAGAAGGGATTGAGGCGTGGCCATCCCCCCTGGGGGGTGATTTTTCACTTTCTGTCTCTCTGTCTCTCTCTTTCTGGTGAGCACACGTGCCCTATAGCAAAAATCTCTCAAACAAACAAACCAACAAAAATCATTATATACTGCTTTTAAATATATCAAGAGGGGAAAAAGGCCACTAGTACTAGGACTCCTTTTTTTTTAGTTTTCTGCACTTATTTAGGCAACATCCTTTTAAAGGAGAGAATGTGGAAAGAGAACATTAAGCAGAAAAAGTAATGTGAGAGATGGAAACAGCAAGGAAAAATGTCACCCATATTCCTTCTACCCAAACTTAGTCTTATGATTATTACTGACATTTGTATGTAGTCCTCTCTGGTCTTCTTCTTTTCCTTCTCCTTCTTCTTCATTTCAGTTATGGAGTCTAAGTATATACCAAAAAGCATATAGGACTTATATGCAGAGTTTAACAACTAGTTAAAAAGTAGTTGTCAATGTAACCACCACCCAGGACAAGAACTGAAACATGGCTGGGAGCTCCTACTTATCATGTCCCCTCTCCTCACTAAAGTCACCACCATCTTGATTTTATAAAATCCAGTCCATTTTTTTTCTATTTTTATTTATTTATTGCCTTCTATTTTTTTTTTATTTTTTATTGTTTACTATAGGGCACGTGTGCTTGCCAGAGAAGGACGGGGGTGGGTGGACAGGAATGAGAAATTACCTGACAGGGGGATGGCCATACCATAATCCCTTCTCCTCCTGTCTCCTCCTGGGATTTTGGGTACTCATGCACATGCACCTGGGGTGATTTTCAAGCCACCAGGTCTGGGACTTGACCCATACAGCCAGCTATGTGGGATGCAGCACTTTAACCTCCACACCACCTGCTCCCCACCAGTCCCTTTCTTTACTTGATAAATTTACCACCTGCACCATTGCCATCCATATTTGCATCCCTACGTCATACACTTAAACTGCTTTTTCGCTTAAAAATTAAAATAAAAAATTAATTTGCTAGGGAGCACTTAAGCTAGCTGGAGAGAGCCAGAGAGAGCAGGAAAGTGAGAACATCCCCTTTGAGGGAGGATCATGCAGCAATCCCTCTCTTCCATTTCGCCCTCCTTTTGGGATTTTGGGAATGCACGCACATGCACTGGGCATGTTTTTCAAGCCACCACCAGGTCTAAGACTCTAACCATCAACGTGGCCATGTGGGATCCAGCAGATGCCATCCATTTCTTTAGGGACATATCTGGGAGTATAGTAAGTTAAAGTACGAGTTGTATTCATATTTAAATATTTTAACATATTCTAAGTGGTTTTTCCATGATTTCACAGTTGTGATACCCATCATTTTAATGGACAAATGATGGACATTTTAATGGACAAATGATAGTTCATTTGTGGCTGATTCATCGTTTAACCAGTTTCCTATTATTCTTCTATTTTTTTTTCTATAATAAAAATGACAAAGTGGATCTGATTGGTGATCACATGCATGTGTTCATTTTGTAATCTCATTAAGTGTATGTTTGTTCGCTGTGGTTTCTTCACTTACAATTTCTCCACTCTTCTGTACGGATGATATTCTCCAATTAGAAGAGCTGGCCTGGCCCAGCTACAGGGGCACAGGCAATATCATGCTGCTTTGCAGTGTTGGAAACTGCATGGCCGACCACCAGAGTGAATCCTGGCTCAGACTGAAACAGCCTGGTGTACTTGCCCCAATCTCAGCATGATGAGACATGCAGGAGTACTGGGCGCTCTCTCTCTCTCTCTCTCTCTCTCTCTCTCTCTCTCCCTCTCAAGAAATAAAGAAATAGAAATTATTATTTTTTAAAGGATATGGTGATAGGGGAGGGACAAATAGGCTACAATGAACATTTTTGAGCAAAATCTTTTTAATTTAGTGTGTCATTAGTATAGATTACTTGAAGGAGAATTACATAGTTAAAGGGTACAGCAATCATGTTATATAGCCTTGTCTTTTATAATAAATTATTCCTCTAACTTTTCTAATTTTTTGAGAGATTTTTGCATAGGGTGCGTGTGCTCGCGGTAGAGACAGAGAGACAGAAAGCAAGACGTCACTTGCCGGAAGGATGGCCACACTGCAATCCCTTCTCCTTTATTCTTCTCTAAGAATTGTGGGCATGCAAACACTCACACCTGGCGTGAGTTTCAAACCTCTGGATCCAGGACTTGAACCGTGGCTGACTACATGTGGATCCAGTGATGTAACCATTATGCCATCTGCTGGTCCCCTAATTTTTCTTTAAATGTGATACAAAATCTTAAAACTTATGCTGCTTAACAAAAACAGATACACAATCTCATGAGTCACAAAGAGAGTTACATAGAGAGATTTTTTTTGCCATGGAAGATACAAAGCATTTGTTTAAAATAATTTTTAGAGAGTTATTTCTTTAAAAAGCCTAGTGAATGCTTGCCCTGCCAGGAAAACCCTAGAATGTAGCTTAATCTTTCTGTTAAATGCTCAGCTTTTAGCTCTACAGGTCTGTGATAAATTGAAATTAAAGTGTCATATTTTCCGGAGTCCACTCCTCCACATCTGCTTCCTGTTTTCCCTCGAAGGTAATTGCAGAGTTTCTCTATGTAGACTCCCTGCCCCTCTGCTTCCCACACTACCTATCATCCAATAAAACCTTTTAACGTGCTTTGACACAGGAACTAAGGTTGCCAAGAGACCACCTGTTCTGAACGCACTTTGTTCCAGCAAGTGCAGACGGAGAGAAGACTGAGAAGCAGTGTTATCTGCTGCTACCTGGGATTAATTCAGGTGAGAAAGGGCTCTCTACGCACTCGTCAGGCCCCACCACCTGTTTCCACTCCTCCTCTTCTTTATTCCAGTCAATCGCTTACTAATTTTGGAGTGCGTTGAAGGTACTCCTGGAAGCACAGGCTGAAAAAAACACAAGCTGGAGGCTGAGGCTGAGGCTGAGGCTGAGGCTGCAGGAGGGAAGCAGTCACTGCAAACCAGCAATGATGGTGTTATTTTTGCCCATCATTGCTGAAACCCATGCAAAAGGAACTGTTGAGTGGAGGGAAAAGTCTAGGTGACTACTTTGCCAATGATTGCTGTGTAATTTGGAGCAAATTATGATAGAAATCATTCTAGGCTGCTCAAAGCGGAGAAGGAAACGCTGACACAAATCCTTGTGGCCTTCTTTCTTCTTCCTTCTCTCTGAATATTCAAGCTGCTTTTTGATTTTTTTTTTTTTTTTTTTGGAGAGGTTTTTGCTATAGGGCGGGTGCGCTAGCCAGACAGACAGAGAGAGACATAGAGAAAGAAAGCGAGAAATCACCCCCCAGGGGGGATGGCCATGCCACAATCCCTTCTTCTCCTTTCTCCTCTTGGTATCTTGGGCACACATGCACACGCGCCCGGTGTGAGTTTAAGCCACTGGGCCCGGGACTCAAACTGCGGTCGACTACGTGGGAGTCCAGCGACATAGCCATTACGCTAACTGCTGGTCCCCCAAAGCTGCCTTTTTGATTTTTGAGTGAAAATAGCAGATAAAATATTTTACTATCCAAATCATGCCCCATTGTTGATGTTTTCTCTTCAAAGAATTATTTCTTTAATTTTATTTGTTATCATATTTTTAAAATTTTGACCAGAGAGAAACACAGATAGAGAGGGAAAGTGAGAAGGCAAGCCACTAGATCCGGGATTCAAATTGTGGTCGGCCATGTGGGAGTCCAGCGCCTTAACCAACACACCACCTGCAGGCTTCAGGATCTTTTGATGTTTAAGTTGAGCGTATATGAAGAACTTCGGTATAAGGCTTTGAAGATTATTTGTCTTTGCATTTCCTGACAAGGGGTTAAGAATGGTTTTGAACTCTTTACCTGACATCAGATAAAATGTCCCAACAGTGTCAAAAGTGGACTACAAATTAATACCTTTTTAAATTCCAGCTATGAAAAACAGCTTGTTTTATTAACAAAGACATGTGGAGTAAATTAAATGTTTCATGTCTTAGTGACAAAAACATAAGAGGATCTTAAAGACAAAACCAATCTTTTCGTTTACTTTTTATTGTCATTGCCTGATTTTTCTCATGCCTTCAAATTCTCATTTTTCTGATAATACCAATTATACAGGTTAGAGGAATAACAACCTCACCAAAGCCTTTAAAAAGGTTTTAAACGGCTGAAGATATTCTATAGATAAAGTCATTACTGAAAAGAGAATGGTCATTATAAAAGTCCCTTGAGCTATTTCTCCTAGAAGGCAATTTGGGTATATAGAAAACCTGTGATTGTGACAGTAAGTGGTCAAAGGGAGTAAGAGAAAAATATTTTAGTCCATTGGGAGGAAGGAGATTTTAGTTCATAGATTGGTTTGCAAATAAGTACAGTTTATTCCTTAGAAGATTGATCTTCACTTTTTTTCTCTTATAGTGTAAATATTAGATTAAAGTTGAACGACTCAGGATTGTAAATGTGTTCATTTTAGGATATTTTTCTCTTTTTTTTCCCCTAGGGAGCAAAAGTATTCTGGATATGACTAGTAAAAACTGGATATTAATTTCTACAACTACCCCTAAAAGTCTGGAAGATGAGATTTTGGGAAGACTTCTGAAGATTTTGTTTGTTATCTTTGTTGACTTAATGTCTATTATGTATGTTGTTATAACTTCTTAGAAAGCTTATTTCCTTTACATGTAAATTTCAAATTGAGTTTCAGTGAATAAAAATTTGTATTTTAATTGTGAGTTGTTTGTTTTTAGATTTTTTTTAGCTCTGGGTGTGTGTACTCGTCAGAGAAAGAGAGACAGTGAGAGAGAAAGTAAGGAAACCCCCAGGGAAGATGGTCATAACACAGTTCCTTCTCCTTCATTCTCCTCTCAGAATTTTGGGCATGCACATACATGTATCTGGCATGATTTTCAAGCTGCCAGGTCCAGGACTTGAACCATGGTTGGCCATGTAGAAGTCCAGTGCCTTAACCACCATGCCACCTGCTGGCCCTGGTGAGGTGTTTTTAGTTTGATGGCATTACTAACTTAATCTAAAAGCCAAAGGACATTACAATAAAAACATTGTGTATTGTTTAGTACCCTATGAAACATTCACGTAAATTGAAGTGGATTTTTTTCCCCAAGAAATTGACACTATTGAATCATGAAACTTGTTTAACAAAGTTGTTATTTGGTGTATTGACTAAAATTTGTAGGTGAAATTATGAGTGAGGTTGAATTTTATAGGACGTGTACCTATGTGAAATTTTATGTCATTCTTTTGTTTACACATCAAGCTTAACATCTAAGGAGCATAATATTTAAATACAATATACAATACTTGATTCCCATTTTCTCTTCTTTTTTTTTTCTTTTTTTTTTTTTTTTAAGAGAGAGATATTTGCTATACAGGGCATGTACCAGAGAGACAGAGAGACAGAAAGTGAGAAATCACCCCCCTGGGGGGAATGGCTATGCTGCAATCCCTTCTCCTCCATTTTCCTCTCAGGATCTTGGGCACATGCACACACGCGCCCAGTGTGAGTTTAAGTTGCCAGGTCTGATACTCAAACCGCAGTCGACTATGTGAAACTCCAGTGACGTAACCATTACACCATCTGCTGGTCTCTATCCTCATTTTCTTATATACACATTTCATCTGTTGGTAGGCATATTGTTTTTCTTAGCTCTGGGCAATAAATTAAGTGAGAGATATTTCTACCAATGAAGACTTAGAAATGAAAATACTTAAAAGAGATTCTTTTGGGAAAAAGGCATTTGTAAGAAAAGAGAGAACAGGGTATAACCTGTGTTGATTTCCTATCTGGAAATAAATGCTCACTATGTCATTTAATGTAGGGCTTATAAAAACTTAGGAGGTGGGTGTTTGTTCCCATTTTATAGATGAAAAAACTGGAAGAATTAAGCCAACTCCAGGCCTTAACTAAGACATGGCAGGACTGGGTCTTCATAATTCATAATATCATGTTACCTCAGAAGGTAAATAACAATACATTAATAGAGAAAGGGTAGTTAAAAGCTAATCTGGGGACCAGCAGTTGACATAATGGCTGTGTCGCTGGACTCCCATGTAGTCAGCCATGGTTCGAGTCCTGGACCTGGTGGCTTAAACTGATGTCGGGCTCATGTGTATGAGTGGCCAAGATCCCAAGAAGAAAATGGATGAGAAGGGTGAGATGGCCATTCCCCCTGGGGGGTGATTTCTTGCTTTCTGTCTCTCTCTTGTCTTTCTGGTGAGTGCACGAGCCCTATAGCAAAAAAGTCTCAAAAAAAAAAAAAAAAAAGTTAATCTGTAAAAATCAACTTGTTTTTTATAATAAATTTTTGAGAGATTTTTGCTATAGGGTACATGAACTCACCAGAGAGACAGAGATATACAGAGACAGAAAGTGAGAAATCACCTCCCTGGGGGTGGATGGCTATACCTCAATCCTTTCTCTTCGATTCTTCTCTCAGGATTTTGGGCACACACGTACCTGTGTCTGGTGTGAGTTTCAAGCTGCTGGGTCTGGGACTCAAACCATGGTCGACCATGTGGGAGTCCAGCACCTTAATCACTACACCACCTGCTGGCCCCTACAATCATATTCTATTCAAGTCCCTATTTCTTAGGGGAAGAAAGCAAGTTCATCCCTTAGTCATATTAAACCTGACAATACCTTCTCTTCCCTTGTTTTCTTAATTCCCTCATTTGCTGACAGTGTTAAAATATAACTGTTGACTTGCTTTTTAAGCTTTTGAAAAACAAAGATCTTTCTGTCCTTCAGATTTTTTTGAGTTCTCCCATGAGATGCACATACTTGACAAAATTCCGATTTTGCCCATGTAGTGACTATCTTCTCCAATTTCTACTAATCATTAATGCAAGGTTTCAGAAGAGACCTAATGAACTGTGAAAGGAATCCAGACCTTTGAGACCTTTTCCTTAACTGACTCTTCCTTAACCTTTCCATGGTGTTGTGTATTTAACCGAAGAGTCAAACAGAGCATTAATTGAAACTGTAAGAGAAAATCCTCTTCTTTTTCTACCCGGTGCAGTCCCACACTGAGTAATGATGTGACCACCAACGAAGGACCTCATATGTGGCAGTGCAGTGGTAGGCTATAGCACACAGCCTAGGGGTAAGTAGGCCCCACCACCTCGGTTTGTGTAAGTGCACTCTACCATGTTTGCGCAATGGCAAAGTTGCCTCACAGTGACTTTCTCAGGATGTTTACCCATTGTTAAATAATACATGGTTATATGTTTAGACTCTTCCTTTTGGATACAGAGGCCTCCTCCTGTTGTGGATGTCTTCCAACCTGCTTTAGTTGAGATGTGTCAGAGCCCATTATCAGGTTATTGACAGATAAAGGTCACGCCATCTCAGGCAACACCCCACCTCCTCAAGCTTGGGGCTTCTCCGCAGAAGGCCACATAATTAGAAGCATCAACTCTGAAGCCAGATTGCCTGGGTCCAAGTTCTGGCTTCATCTCTTATAGCTTGGTAACCTTCTGTTTCAGCTTCATTACTTATTTTTATATTTTAAATTTTATTATTTTTTTGGAGAGGTTTTTGCTATAGGGCATGTGCACTCGCCAGAAAGACACAGAGAGAGAGACAGAGAGACGGAAAGCAAGAAATACCCTCCCCCCGGGGGGGGGGTGGGGGATGGCCATGCTGCAATCCCTTCTCCTCCATTCTCCTCTTGGGATCTTGGGCACACTTGCACACGTGGCTGGCATGAGTTTAAGCTCTGGGACTCAAACTGCGGTCGACTACATGGGAGTCCAGCGACATAGCCATTATGTCAACTGCTGGTCCCTCAGCTTCATTACTTATAGAATGAATGACTGTGTCAAAGATTTGTAGAGAGGATGAAATAAGATGACTGATGTAAAGTACTTAATACAAAGCTTGGCATATGAGAAAATATCAAGAACAGTAGATTGTTGCCATCACTCTCAGACGGGAACAGAAATGAGGTGGTTCCCTTCGGATTGAGGGTTGGTCACCCTGCCTTCCTACACTTCTCCTTACACTTAGAATGACTTCACATTAACCCATCCCATTGGCCCAAGGATGTGACTGTGTTCCACTGGAACCTATGAATCAATCTGTTGCAGTCATTGGTCATACTGGTTGACTCTGCAGGTCTCCTTTCTTGTTGTTTTGGGACCTGACAATTATAACTAGGTATCATAATGAAACCTAAAACAAGAAGAGTTACATGATAAGCATCCTTTTATCACCAAGAAATATGTTGATTTTTAAAATTATTTAATTTTATTTAGTCATTCATTTATTTTAATTTGACCAGAGAGAGTAAGAGAGAGAGAAAGTGAGAAAGCAAGCCACCAGGTCTAAGACTCGAAACGTGAGTGTCCAGCACCTTAACCACCCTGCCACCTGCTGGTCCCAAAAAATAGGTCTTTTTTTTTTTAAGAATATTTTTAAAACAATTAATTATTTAACTTTATTTTTTATTATCATTTTAAATTTGAACAGAGAGAGAGAGAAAGGGAAAGTCAGAAAGCAAGCTGCCAGGTCTAGGACTTGAACTGTGTTTGGCCATATGGGAGTCTAGTACCCTTACCACCATACCACCTGCCAGCTCCAAGAGCTGAGTCTTCATATAAAGTGTTTTGGTTTTGTAATTGGAAATAGGCCATTTTTCCTTCACCATTAAAAATATTCATTCAGTTCCTTTTTAACAGGTGTGGTAATGGGAAGCCAGGTCGAAGTAGTAAACAAAACGGTTCCTGCTCTATAGAGTTCATAGTCTAGTGGGGAAAATGGATAAATACCCGAATGGTATAATTACAGTTGGGAAGTATCAGGAAGAACATGACCAGGTTGTGAGGAAACCTACCGTGACCAACGTGCCAAGGACTCTTGCAGCAGCCAGTTCTGAGAGCTTAATGGATATGCAGAACCCGAGTACTCCTGAGATGTGCTGAACTCAGAGTCTGCAGTGTAAGGAGGTCCACGGTGATTCATATGCATAGTGTGGTTTGAGAAACCCTGGAATCTCACTGGGCTCGGTGTTCCTGCATCTTGTTGCTCTGGCTACTGCATTGCTATGTGATCCTTGGGCAAGTTGCTTAACCTCTCTGGGTCTCATACACCTCTTGCTTTCAAATAAAGAGACAAACTAACCAAAATAGCGTTAATACTGTTTTGCATGTTACTTAGAGCTATTGTGAATGTTAAATGAACTAGACTGAAACTTACATGAAAATGCGTAACAGAAAGGAGTCGTACAAGTCTCAGACATTGTTGTAATCAGCCAGAAGACAGGAATCGCTCTGTGAAGTAAGGGACCTACGTTTCCCTTTGGTAGCATGAAAAACAATTGTTTTCATAAGTTAGAACAATATCTATGGCACATGCATATATATATATATATACACATATATATATATATATATATATCGATATATATACACATATATATGGAGATAGATATAGATAGATTTTTGATATAGATCTCTCTCTCTCTCTCTCTCTCTATATATATATATATATATATATATATATACATATATATACACATGCAGTTTCAATTACATAACAAGTTTTTCCTGGGGTGAATTTCTGTGTCATTTCATAGAATTTAATGTCCACCTTTGTTGTTAAAATCAACCCTCCAGCTGAAGTGGATGGTGTTTCTCAACTCAACATAATAAATATGCATTCCTTGGCCATGCCTAAACATATGTGATGTTAATGCCGTAACCCCTTAGAGTCAATTCAGTCGGCCTTGCGTCTTCCCATTTCTATAGCCCTTTGCCAGAATGACCCAAGTTTGGGACGAGAAGTCAGAAAATGCCTGCCTTCTTATTTATAAATGCTGCTATCTAGAATAAGGGTGTACTGCACTTCGTGTTTTGCATGTGTTATGAGATTTAATCCATACGAACAAGTTTAGGAGGTATTTCCATCTCATAGATGAGGAAATGGGGTTTGGAGGAAGTAAATACTATACCCAAGTTCATGCAACATCTAACTCTGGTAATACAACTAGAAAGTGAAAGAGCAAAAACTCCCAATTCAATACCAACTGCCCCTGGATCCCTGTTGTTAACCATTGAGTTATTCTGTTTCTTATCAAGCTAAAGAAATTGATCGCTTTACTTCCCCGCTTCCTCATTTGGAAGGAGAGAGGTTTGGAGTATAAAGAGGCATCCCAATTCGAAAACCAGGAATTCAGTGGTAAGATGCAACCTGGTGGATCCTAACTGTGTCAGTACTTGTCAGGTACTGACCACCCACCCTACAGGTAACACTTTCCTCTTTTCTACAGCTTCAGTTTGTAATAAAATGACATATGTATTCTCTAGTTATGGAGCACCATTGATTTGTGTTATCAAATATGAGGTTAGGACTTATAAATGGGCATCTCAGATCACTGTTCTGCATTCAATATGCAAAGAAATGAAAACTGTATCCATAAAATCAGTTTAATGTGAATTTTTTAGTTTTTATTCTTTTAATTATTTATTTATTTATTTTGGAGAGTTTTTTGCTATAGGGCACATGTGCTCACAGAAAGACAGAGGCACAGAGATGGAAAGTGAGAAATCACCCCCCCAGGGGGATGGCCGTGCCACAATCCCTTCTCCTCCATCTTCCTCTCGGGATTTGGGCATGTACGCACACATGCCTGGCGTGAGTTTAAGCCACCGTGTCCAGGACTCCAACTGCAGTCAACTACATGGGAGTCCAGTGACATAGCCATTACGCCAACTGCTGGTCCCTAATGTGAATTTTTTAAGAATTGAAAATCACAAAAATATCTTGAACAAATTTTTTCCAAAAGAACTCATCAATGATATATGATAAATGTGCCGATTGCTTGGGCTTAATAAAAATACCCCCGAGAGACCAGCACGCTATAGTCTGTGAGACACATAGTGTGAGAGTTGTAGATAATCTAACATTTGAGTGTTCATTGCATGAAAGGATTTACAAGAAGAATAACCCCGATAGCCGTTCTAGTAAGAATGGACAGTTGCTAGCATGATTGAGCATGACTGAGGTAAACTGCCCTTGCAGAGACTGGGGCAAAGCTGGATGGAGAATCTTACGTGTATGGTGTTTGTGTGGCCACCTAGACCCAGGCTGTTGTTTGGGGTTATAATCTGCTTGACTGCTGATCTTACTGAGAGCAGTCCTACTGATTGAGCAAACTGAGGGCTAGAAGCCATGTAGGCCAGTCTAAGACCAGTGCTGAGCCAAGACTTATTTATACTCCCATCAGAGAGACCTCTGCGTGCATTCCGCCATCTGATCTGGGGCTGGGGTGAGAGCGCATTAGTGTGAGAGCACTCCAAGTCCTGGGTGGCCAACTGGGTTTCCAGTGTGAGACATTTGCCCTTTGGGCCAGGAGGTGGCTACAGACTGTTCTCTGGAGTGTGAGGGCCCCTGGCCTCCTGCACAAAGTGTGATCTCAAGATACAGAGATTGACCTTTCGTGTGTTGTTTATGGAAGTTGAATCTGGCTTCACCACGGAGATGATTTACTCAGTAAATATTTATCAGGTACCCACCCTCTCTCCGACAGTGTCGCAGGCATAATTATATACTGGACCACCAGACAGGCAGGGTCCCTGTCCTCATGAGGCTTGCTTTCTGGTGAGGGAGATAAACAAATTGTTAAACACCTGAGAATTCCACGTGCTCTGGAAAAAATAAAACAGAGCCACAGGAAAGCAGGTTTATGTCGGGGGAAGAATATTTCAGCTCTGGGGATCTGAGAAATCTTTAAGGAAGTGATATGGGAGCAGATACTTGATGGACAAGGAGATCCCTAGGTGGAGACCTGGAGGAAGAGTGAGGACTCAGACACAGACAAAAACAGGTACGAAGGCTGCAGTAGGTAGAGCTCATCACAGCCCAAGTAAGGCCAGTATGATTACAACTCAGTGAACAACTGGGGAGTTAATTTTTCAGGACTAATGAAAACAGCTTCTATATAATTTCTTTGCTACTTCATCCTGCTACCTAGATGTTAGGAAAGTGTACCCATGGCAGAAGATAAAACATGAGACTACATGTGGTCTCCTGCGTTAAAAATGAACTCTCTCTCTGAGGGTTGCAATTTTGCCACGGTTATTCCAGGCTGATCATGTCTGGCCCCTAATTTGGCACAATATGAGGCAGCTCTATTGCTTTACTAAATAAGTTAAAAAGCTGTGTTTTTAATACAGATTTTTTTTTTTGAGAGATTTTTGTTATAGGGTGCGTTCACTGGCCAGAGACACAAAGAGAGATAGACATTAAGTGAGAAATCACCCTCCCAGGAAGGGTGGTCATGATGCAATCCCTTCTCCTCCATTCTTCTCTCGGGATCTTGGGCATGCACGCACACGTGCCCGGCGTGAGTTTTCAGCCACCGGGTCCAGGACGCAAACCGCGGTCGACTATGTGGGAGTCCAGCGACATAGCCATTATGCTAACTGCTGGTTCCCTATTACAGCTTTTTATAAATTGTAATTAGAGCTAAAATTGTACCTGCTGTATATTTTTAATAACAGCTTTATTGAGACGTAATTCCTATGTCACGTGATTCAATCAATATACAATTTACATGCAATTTGAAGTGTACAGTTCAATTTTTTTTATATATTTGAAGAGCTGCACAATCATCAATGTGATACATTTTAGAATATTTTCATCACCTCAGAAAGAAACCCTGTACACATTGGTACACATTAGAGTTATTCCCCATTTTCTTCCAGCTTGTCCCTTTCTTCAGCCCTCGGCAATCACTAACCTGCTCTGGGTGTTTTATATAATGGAATCATATAATATAAATCCTTTTCTGTCAGCTTCTTTTTTACTTATGTTTTCAAGATTCATCCATGTTGTAGTATATATCAGTACTTTTTTTTAAAGCAGATTAATATTCCATTGTATGGATATACCACATTCTGTTTATTCATTCATCAGCTGATGGACATTTAGGTTGTTTCTGTCTTTTGGTTACTGTGAATAATGCTACAATGAACATTTATGCACAAGTTTTTGTGCGAGAATATGTTTTCATTTCTTCTGGCCATATACCTAGGAGTAGAACTACTGGGTCATATGGTAACTCTATCTCCAACGTTCTAAGGAACTGTCCTGCTATTTTACAAAGTGGTTGTACCACATGTATTGTTTTTGAAAATATTTTTTCCTCATCTCTAGAGGGAAAAGAATATTTTTGGCATCCTGATAATTTTCAAGATTTCAGGTGTTAAATAGTAGATTAAGAAATAAAAGTTAAAGATGAAAGCATTTACCTCCTTCCTCTTAATTTGGTGTGAGTTTTAAAACTTTGATCTATCTACTTTGAATTTCTATTTTATGTTGTTTAGCAATTATAGCTTATTATCTAGATTCCTTATTACTCATTTCATATTAAATAGTTAATTATTTAGGAAATTTCTCACATTTCTTTGGTCCAGTAAGGAAGGTGCAAGTTAACATGAGATACATTTTTATTGATCATGATAGGATTTATTCAACTAATAATAATTTATACTCTATGGTAGACATGTGTAAGGTGCTATTTTCTACTTTTTTTTTTTTTTTTTTTTTTTTTTTGCCACAGGGTGCTCGTGCTTGCCAGTGTGAGAGAGAGACAGAGAGACAGGCAGAGGGAGAGGGATCAAGCACCCCAATGGAGTGTGGTCACCCCAATCCCTTCTTTTTCATTTTCCCATCCTGTCAGGATTTGGGGCATGCAAGCCCACGTCCATGGCATGGCTGCCTGGCCAAGATTTGAATCATGGAATCTGGCTACCCCATTCACTAGGCTATGGGGCTGCCTTGTTTTCTTCTTTAAAAAGTTCACCTCATTAGTTATAGTTGGAGGATTCTGTGTACCATAAACAATTCTTTTTTTTTTGAGAGATTTTTACTACAGGACTCATGTGCTCATTGAAGAGACAGAGAGAAAGAGAGAGAGAGAGAGAAAGCAATAAATCACCTCCTAGGGAGGATGGTAATATTACAATCCCTTCTCCTCCATTCTCCTCTTGGAATTTGGACACACATGCACACATATCTGGCATGAGTTTCAAGCTGCCAGGATTTGAACTGCAGTCGACCATGGGGGAGTCCAGTGCCTTAGCCACTATGCCACCTGCTGGCCTCTATAAACAGTTCTTACAGCTCATTTTTCATAAGCAGATCCTTTGCATATTGAGCTTTTGGTATTCCTTAGCTAAATATTCCTCTACAAAATATACCATTTGGGTCACACTTAGGAAATCAAATATGTTACAGATTATAGTTGTCAGCACCACAGAAATTCCATTAGGCATTTATTGGGTTATCAGAAAAATCATGACACACTTTTGCACAGACAAACATAGAAAAATATGTCATGACTTTTCTGACAATCCAGTATTTTTCTACCCCGCAGCAATGTTCATTTCTTAATTGTTTTGGACAGTATATTGTAACATTATTGGCTAAGGAAATTATTGAAAAATATTCTTGACCGGCCAAAGAAAAGTTGAACTAATAGCCTTTCCAAGGATTACATCTAGGTCAGAATCCAACCCTTTAGTTTAAGACATGTTCTCAGAAGACCTACCCGAGTTACGGAAACATTGGTGTGATATGGAATGAGAGTGATGCTGGAGTAGTGACTCAAGTCTACTTGCTTAAAAGGCTAGTTTTTAGACTTTAATAGTCTCTGTACTTTGATGATCCCCTGGGCTCATTACTAAGCCTGTCTGTTACTGTAGAAATTTCTTGAATAAACTATAAGGACACAGATGCCAGTTTTGATGATACACCTCAAAGGATATTGAATATAACATCCCTTGATACTCATTGTAGATTTGTCAGAAGATAGAATTCTCCTCTCTTAACTATATATACAAGAGGCAGGTTGAGAAGTTTAAGTGCCCTGGAGTTCTTTGGTGTATTCATGAAAGCAAGCACTCATGTAGCACTTACCATGTGTTAGGCTGTGTAAATGCCTATTCTGGTTTAATTTGCAAATATTTACAACTACCCATTTTATTCTCTTTTTTTTTTTTTTCTTTTTGAGAGGTTTTTGCTATAGGGTGTGTGCACTCACCAGAAAGACAGAGAGAGACAGAGAGACAGAAAGTGAGAAATCACCCCCCAGGGGGGATGACCACACCACAATCCCTTCTCCTCCATTCTCCTCTCAGGATCCTGGGCACACACGTATGTGGCACGAGTTTAAGTCACCGGGTCCAGACCTCGAACCTTCGTCAACTATATGGGAGTCCAGCGACATAGCCATTACGCCAACTGCTGGTTCCCCCATTTTATTCTCTATGAGGTAGGAATTATTCTCCCCCTTTTACCAATAAGGAAACAAGCACAGAGAAGACAAAGAGCAAACTAATAGGTAGTCTTGGCTTTAGGATTTGTGCTTTTATCCTTTAGGCCCTCTGTCTCTTTTCATTTCAACTTCTTGGGACTTTTGTTTCTTTACCTGTGAAATTAACAGACTAAACTCTACACCTAGTCTGAGGCTACACCTGCTAATCTATAAGGTCCCTCCAAGTTCTCAGATTCGGATTCAAATTCAGCAGTCTCAAAAAAGGCATTAATGACAATGTGTGACTAAAAGAAAAAGTCAAGGCACAAAACAGCCCTGTAGTTAAAATACCAGGAAGTTGTTTCTTTGAGCCGGCAAGAGTCTGAAGGACCAGGTTCAATAGAAAGAAATGCCCCTAATTATCATTTTATATGATGTTGGCAGCTAACCTTGGCTTGGGGATAGAGTCCAGGTGATAGATGTAAGTATGTGGGTACCCTAGGTCATATCATCTGTAGATTTAGAAAAGCAATGACTTTACGGCCAGCAGGTGGTGTGGTGGTTAAATCACTGTACTCCCACATGGTGACCATGAGTTGAGTCCTAGACCCAGTGGCTTGAAAGTCATGCTGAGCATGTGTGCATGCGTGCCCAAGATTCTGAGAGGAGAATGGAGGAGAAGGGACTGCAGCATGGCCATCCCCCCGGAAAGGTGATTTCTCATTTTCCCTCTCTCTGTCTCTCTCTAGCAAGTGAAGGTGCTCTTGGCAAAAACCTCAAAGAATAAAAGAGAAAGGTAATGGCTTTTTACCATAGTACATATTGATGGATTTGGTTGAATTAAAGAGCTGTGGGCATGCTTTTGTTGAGCTGGCTATACACATGGGGTTCAGTAGATGTTTGCTTGGATCCTATGCTTAGCAGAGGAGATTACCCCTTTTTTTCCTAAGGCCTCTTTAGCCTAATCATCAGATCTGGATTCGTCTTGGGGCTGGTTTATTTCCAGTGAAACTCTGGCTTTTACGTTGCCAGGCACCACTGCTCTCTAATAAGTCTCCCACTTCGGTTTCTGTTGTATCTGCTCAGTGATTTACATCACGTTTCAAACCACGAATCGGGAAACTGAACCTTACAAAAGAATTTTGTACTACTTCCAGTTCCAGAAGAAATCCTGGGGATGTATTTTAGCTTCAATAATGTTGGAGTGTCTTTGAATTTTTTTTTATGTGTTATTGGAACAGAGACACAACATTTGAAATTCTAACTATTCAAGGACTTTATGCAGTAGGAAGCACACTTCTCTAATAGTCCAGAAATTTTTTGGAAGTTCTTTGTAAAATTTAGAAACCATCCTAGATCTTTTTCTTGACTAATCCTTGTCCCTATCAATCTAGGTCTTAAAGTCATGAATCAGTTTCCTTATCTTTTCATAATCGTATAGATTTTAAGTTTTCAAAATTTTTTCCTCTGCTATGAAATCAACCTCCTCACTAGTCCCCTTTGCAGTTCATCCTATAGCATAGTTTTAAACAGTTATCACTTTGAAACAAATTCCTCTGTTTAGAATGTTTCAATGGGGGCCAGCGAGGTGGCATGGTGGTTAAGGCGCTAGATTCCCACATGGCTGACTGCAGTTCCAGTCCTGGACCCAGTGGCTTAAAAATCACAATAAATAAAGAAATAAAAATTTTCAAAATATTTCAATGGTTCTTAATGTTAGGATGTAAGAACTTCCATGGTCTGAACCATCGTAGAGGACTTTTGTTGTGATTTCACTAGTCATATCTCAATTTGCTTTTGGAGAATTACCTCTCCCCCAGTGCATACTTTCAAAGCACCCTGTCTTCCCCTTGCTCAGAGATGGTTCCATGGTCCAAGCCAGGCAAGGCACATTCTTTCTTCTGGAACTTTGAATTTTGAACAAAAGTCTGTAAGGGTGGAGATAAAATAGTTAGAGTTCATTAATTTCCTGATGAGGCTATGTAATTCCTGCCAGTGAGATCTCTAAATGGAGCTTAGTCCCAATTTCTCCAGTTTATGCTATCCTACAAAAAGATGGAAACTGTGGCTTGCAATCCAAAGCCCTATCCCATTTACCTTTTGCATCATGTGAATACTCTGACCTTCAACAATTCGTAAGTATCCATGGTAATCCTCTAACATACTGTGGGAGTCTTTCATGCCTGCTTGGTGGTGCAGAGGTAACGTGCCACTCAAGTGATGCTGGATCCATGTACACATTCCTTAGTCAATGGGTATATTCTGTGTACAGGTATGTGTGCCCATGATCCTGGCTGGCTGGATTGGGAGGGTAGTTGGAAGTTTAATCTGAGATCCCATTGATGACATTTATGTATCACTCTCTCTTTCCCCCTCTTTCATGCTCATAAAAAAATAAACTTAAAAGAAAAAAACAAAAAAAAAACAAAAAAAACAAAGACTTAGCAAGTGTTCCTTACCCTTAGAATGCCTCACTCTCAACTCCAAACAGAGCTTTAGATTCTATGTTCTCTTAACAAAGCATGAGTACCTCAACCGAGGTAGTTAGAACATTCTAGTAATTATTAATTGTTGGTACTCCTTCTTAGGTGACAAGGCCCTTTGTTTTTATATGATGCCTAGCCCAAAATCAACAAGAATTATCTGAGGGGGGCTCAATGGTGATGCTCTGGAGTCTGACTCCTTTGGGAAGGTCCCAAGTTCATGCCTGGAGATCTCTCTGAGTACACTGGGCACTTGTGGGCCCATGATCTGGAGCTGGCTGAGGCTGGAGGTGGATTGTGGCACCAAAGACCCTGTTTGAGGTGCTCTGTCTCTGTCTCTGTCTCAGTATCAATCTCTCACTCAACAAAGAAATAATCAAAACTTTCCAAAAAAGAATTATTTGATGAATAAATTAAAACGAACAGTATATTTTGTAGTTCATGCATGGGAATGTATGTTGTAGACAAAAATGGGGCACATATACAAAATTCAGGAGAAGGATTGAAGGTTTAAGGTCATAGAATAAACATAAAATGCGTAAGACTGACCATGTGGTGAACTGTTAATAAAGTTAGGGCAAACTTAAAATGAAGGTGATAATGAGGACAAAATCAAGCGATACAAATAGAGTATGTGTGTTATAGTTAAGTATTATTTTAAACTAGGGAAGTTCTTTGAACACATTATTTTTAATGCAGTATAATAGTATTAATATATAGTGGCTAACGGCATAGGCTCCAGAATCAGAGAGCCTGGGTCTATATTCCATACCTTTGGTTTTTTATTTGTAAAATGGGGGAAATGGTTTCTAACTCATAAGGTTGTTGCTATGAAAGCAAAAGGAATAAAATACATAAAGTGCCTGGTGGCTCTGGTCATTTTCTGGCACTGTCCCCACCCCAATCCAAGAACTTCCCTTCTTTGACCACCCCCTCCGGGAAGCTGACCCCTACGGGCAGTACTTCCTGAACCCCCTCGATGTCTGGCTTCAAGTCTGGCCAAAGGTGAGTAATCTCTCCAAGAAATTTGAAAGCATAGAGAAAGGTCCTCTCTTTGTTACTTAGTCCTCAGGGACATAAGCACTTCCCAGTGTCCTAGCCTTTGGGTGTCTCTTGTTTATTCCTATAACCCTGCTCACATTACTATAAATAGTTTTCTCCCTTAAAATTCCTTCCCTTGACTATCTAGGATAAGTTTTATTTATTTTATTTTATTTTTTAAGGGAGATTTTTGCTATAGGGCATGTGCACTTGCTAGAGAGACAGAGAGACAGAAAGCGAAAAATCACCCCCAAGGGGGAAGAGCCACACCACAATCCCTTCTCCATTCTCTTCTTGGGATTTTGGGCATGCACCTACATGTGCCCAGCATGAGTTTTAAGTCTAAAGGTCCAGGACTCAAACCACAGTCAACGACGTGGGAGTTCAGCAACATAACCACTACACCATCTGCTGGTCCCTTGTTGTTTTTAGGTTTATCTATTTTTTTTTTTTTTCTGACAAAAAAAAAGAGAAAGAGAAAGAATATCCCAACCTGATATTCAGGCCACAATCTGCCCCTAATCTCAGAAGCCAAGATCACAGACGCATGTACGATGCATTCAGTACATTCAGGGGGTCTGGGGTGTGATCCGCACCTTTCCCATGTGGATCTAGTCACATTACCAATGTGCCACTGCTTGATCCTATCTGGAACAAATTCTATTTTGTGCCTAGACCCTAACACACGATGTGGAGTCATTTTTTTAAAATGGAAGCTATTGTTACATTAAATTACTAACATTAATTTTTTTAAGGACAGAGTCTCGCTGTGTTGAGATCAGCTGCTTCAACCTTCCCAGCAGTGGGACCACAGGCACACACCTGGCTCCTTTTTAGACAGGTTTCACTGTGTTGCCCAGGCCAGCCTTGCACTCATGGTCCTCCTGCCTCAGCTTTCCCTGAGTCACTGGGGTGACAGGCATATGCCACTGTATGTGGGACTATGAATCGAAACTGAGCCCCCCTGGGGCCCCAGCTTATAGAGCACAGCATCTTAGCAGCACATCAACACAGTGGGGTCAATGCCAAATATTATCAACATTCAAACCCAATATTATTATTGACTATATGGAAAGAAATCTGATATTGAGTAGAAGGTACGTTCACATGCATCTTTGCAATATAGCAGAGGACCTCGGTACATTTCATGTCTACAGTGGGCTGTTTTGTTTATGATGTGAAGTAAGTTCCAAGTACTTTGATGGAAAAGTGTAAGTAGCTCTACGGCATGGCGGGTGGTAGAAATAGAGATGATCAACTGTTCTGTGTGAGCCTTGCCTGGGGTGGTGGAGATAGGGGTAATTCAGCTATTTCAGTCTACATCTAAACAGTTATGGCATTGCTTATCTTTACTCTTTTTTCCTCTTGGGGGTATATTTTCTCTTTAGAACTTTGAGTTTCATGGATTTGGTTACTATTCTATATTTTATTTTTAATTTTGCCAGAGGATGCTGGAGAGAGATAAGGGAGGGGTGGGCGTTGGGGAGAAAGTTCCCCCATGTAGAATTGTTACGCCACAATCCCTTCTCCTTCATCTCTCCCTCCTTTGGGATTTTGGGCATACACACACATGCCCAGCGTGTTTCTCAAGCTGTTGGATCCAAGACTCAAACCACACAGTGGGCTCTGTGGGATTCAGCCACCTTAACCACCATGTGCAGGCTGGCTGTTACCATTTTTAAAATCATACTCAAGAAATAAAAACTTGGCATATTGAATGGATTTAAAGTGACCATATTTTCAAAAGACAAAAATGTTTACTTGCCGAAACTATGGAGCAAAGTTTTTCAACTCTTTATAAATTTGGGGCAGTACAGAAATTCTGGACATAGAGTAGGGGTCATGCTCTTTCTCTTACATCACGTAATAAAGAAGAAAAAAAGGCTAAAATTTAACATTTTGAACTCAAAAATTGTTGGACCTGTCGGCAACTTTGTTATGTAATACATTTAAGTCAAGACATTTAGGTGGAAGCATGATAAAAAGAAAAACAAAAAACGGAAAACAGAAAAACTGGCATGGTTTCATAGAAAGATTCAATTCACTGGTCTTGTGTTTATTTTTAAATAATATTCATTGACTCTGCCTCCATTTTCACAAGAAGAAATTGGATCCATTGACATATTTGAATTCTACCTTTGGGAGTAAGCCCTTCTTTCTTAATCTATCATCTAACATGATTATATCATAGCTGAGGTAAACTGAATTTGTAACATACATCATTTCAAGAGTGGAATAAGAATCTGGGGAATGGCTTTCCTCATTTTTGTCTGTTAGTTTTTGCTATAGAGAGCATGCACTTACCAGAAAGAGTTAGAGAAAGAGAGAGGGAGAGAAAGTGAGAAATCACCCCCTAGGTGAGAAGGCCACCCTGTAATCCCTTCTCCTCCATTCTCCTCCTGGAATCTTGGGCATGCATGCACACGCACCTGGCATGATTTTCAAGCCACCAGGTCCGGGACTCAAACAGCACAGTTGGCTATGTGGGATCCAGATCCTTAACCTCCAAGCCACCTGCTGTCCCCAGTGTGGGAAATGGTTTTGAACTGTGATGGAATCTTCTGTTCCCCTCCTTCAGTAGACTTATGAGAAGCTTCTACGTGAAAAGCACTCTGCTGGATCCTGGGATAAGGCGGTGAACGAGGCTGTTTGTTCTAAGTGAGGACCCTGACACACACTGCCTTGTGTTTGTCTCCTGTGTCTGCCGCTTTGGCGCCCTTCAACTTTGGACAGCCCTCTTATTCTCATAAAGCCTTAGCTTCCTTTCTATCAAATGAGTAGAAGATGATACTTGATCTATGGAATTAAATGAGACAATACTTATAATTACTTAGAATAGAATAGAGCTTGGCAGAAAGTGGCAACTGAGGAATTTCAATTTCAATCTGTTGCAACAGAACAATCGCTGAGTGTTTGGGCACGCTTTCATATATGTTTGTTCATTTATTCATTCAACAAATGTGCACTGAGGAAAGCTCTACTCTGTTTCAGCCGCTGAGCTTTAGGGAACCGTGATGAACAGGGCAGGCCTCCTAGTTACTCTCAGGAGGGTACAGTGTCACTGGGTAAATAGACAATAGGGACATTTCAGGTGTCACGAGGCCTTCACCTGGAGATATGTCACATGCTTTGGAGACTGGTGTGCGTGAGGGTGTGGCTTGTTTTTGGCCATGTCTTTGAAGCCATGCAATGCAAGACAGAAGAATGTGAAATGGAAAATGTGTGCTTGTGTACACACTTGGGGACAGTCACATTCTATGTAAGTTTGTCTTTCTTTTTTAGTTTTCAAATTGCTAGAGGTTGCATGTCTATTCCAGAGACAGAGACAGAATGAGAGGGTGAGAGGGAGAAAGCGCCCTTACTGGGCTGTGGTCAGGCTACCACTCTTTCTCCACCGTCTCTGCATTCCATCAGGATTTGGGGCATGCATGCACGCATGCCTGGCATGTTTACCAAACCACCAGACTGGGATTTGAACTATGGTTGGCCACATGGGATCTGGCTTCCTTAACCTGTAGTCTACAGGGTGGGCTCTAATTTTGTATTTCTGATGAACACTTTCATGAGAATGTAAAATGATGGTTCAAAGCATGGTTTTCTGTAGCCAGGCTTCTCAGATTCCAACCCCAGACTCACCTCTTCCTGTGTGTGTTATTGAGGGAAAATGATAGGGCCATCAGAAAAGTCATGACATGTTTTTCCATGCAAAAATGCATCCTGACTTCCCCGACAGCCCAGTAAACTTCTCTAGGTCACTGTCATCATTAACAAAAAGTAAATGACAATAATAGTACCCACTTCTTAGGTTCCTTGTGCAGCAGCTCTAGATGAGCTAATGCCTGTGAGGTCCTCAGTGCTAGCTCTCACCAGCTTTGAATCGTTTTTTACTAAGGTAGAGTAGGAAGGACACAGGTTTAGCAATCAACCAGGCCAGGGTTGGAATCCCACTCCATCCTGTACTTATTGAGTGACTGAGCAGTTAACTTAACCCCTCTGAACCCAGTTTCTTCATCTGTAAAATAGGGATTGCTTTAAGGGGAAAATGAGATAGAATATTTCTTGGTAATTAGCAGGCTCTCAGAGAATCACATTTATCTCTCTTCCCCCCTTTCCTCTAAGATTAAACATCATTTGAGCCAAATAGCTTGTTGAAAGATAAAGGCATGATGAGATGAAATGATATTCTGGACAACTGCAAGTAAAAATCGAGACCAACAGATGGTGCAACGGTTGCGTCATTGGATTTCTATGTAGTCGACTACGGTTCAAGTCCCAGATCTGGTGGCTTAAAACTCATGCCAGGTGCGTGTGCGTGTGTGCCCAAAATCCCAAGAGGAGAATGGAGGAGAAGGGATTGTGGTGTGGCCATCCTCCCCCCGGGAGGTGATTTCTCACTTTTTGTATCTCTGTGTCTCTCTGTCTCTCTGGCAAGCACATGCACCCTATAACAAAAATCTCTAAAAAATAAAAAAAGTAATGTGTATAGTATAGTTTTCAGGTAATTTTTCACATTTGAAGAATTGTCCTTTTAAACAAAACTTCTATGAACAAAAGAGGGAATAATTCATCCACTGTTATTATTTTCTGATCTTTTATCTTTTACAGTATGAGTGAATGAACTAGAATTAAGAGAATGATTTACAGACCTCTGAGCAAACAGCTATAAAACCCCTAAATTCTGTTTATTTTTATTTCAAAGTATCATGTCTATGCTGTTATTTATAAGCAGAGAAAGAATAATGTGTCAAAAGAAGAGAAAGCTGGGGCTAGCAGATGGTGTAGTAGCTAAGGCTCTGGACTCCTACATGGATGACCACAGTTAGACTCCTGGACCTGGTGGCTTCAAAATCACAATTCAAGTCCTGGACCCGGTGGCTTGAAAATCACACCAGGTGCTGCCCAAAATCCAGAGAGGTGAATGGAGGAGAAGGAATTGCAGTGGCTAGCCTCCCAAGGGGGTGGAGGGAGTGGTTTCTCACGTTCCCTTTATCTCCATCTCTCTCTCAGACAAGCACATGCACCCTATGGCAGAAACCTAAAAAAACAAAAACAAAAACAAAAACAAAAACAAAAAACAACCTAGAAAAGAAGAGGAGAAACCTGCATGGTGGAGTAAGTCAGGAAGAAAGGTCAGGGAGCGCTGGGCCAGTGACTCAGGTGCTGGGCAAGGTCACCACACTTCTCTGACTGGCACCTCCCTCTGCCCGCTGTGTGTGCTGTTTCTACTGCCCTGGTGGGATGACGACTGGGGAGCAATTTTAGGTTAATCACCCCATTGCATTCTCTAGAGGCCTGAAGTGGTTACCTTCTTCATAGGGCTGATGTGGCAATGGTCTAACAAGGGAAGACCTTAAAATATTCCACAAATGAGGGAACCAGCAGTTAGCGTAATGGCTGTGTCGCTGGACTCCCACGTAGTTGACCGCGGATCGCGTCTCGGACCCGGTGGCTTACAACTCACGCCGGGCGCGTGTGCGTGCATGCCCAAGATCCCGAGAGGAGAATGGAGGAGAAGGGATTGCGGCGTGACCATCCCCCCTGGGGGGTGATTTCTCGCTTTCTGTCTCTATGTCTCTCTCTGTCTGTCTGGCGAGCGCACGCGCCCTATAGCGAAAAACCTCTCCAAAAAAAAAAAAAAAATTCCACAAATGATAAAGTTCCTAATAAGTGCTCCGTAATAACAAACACAAAGCAAAGGTTGGAGGCCTTCGTACAAGGATGGCCTCTGTATCAACTTTTCTTTCGAAGCTTTCCTTCAGGTTTATTTATTTTCTTCTTCCCATGGCAGGTTTCCTGAAATCTAGTTTCTTTAATGACCTGCCTTTTTCTCTCACTTCATCTTTTTAAAAGTACATCCACTTCTGGACCTGGAGAGAGATCCAAAGGGCAGATGCTGAGCAGGGCTGGAAAGCCAGCAATATTTAACTTCCGTGACCCTGGCTTTGCAAGCAGAAGCTGCATCTTCGCGTCTCCGGCAGGGAGAACTCAGGAACATCGGGAGGTGGCGGCAGTCTTCTCTGCCGTCCTCTCTGTCCTCCCTTACTTTGGGGTTGGGGGAAGCACATCTCCAGTTCCTCTGGGTCAAATTCCACTTGTAGGTAGAATTAGGACTGGACAAGCCCCTGATTTCTCTTACCTGCCTAAACGCTCTGCCGTGGTGTGATTCAACAATAAACCTTCACAGGGTTGGGGGCAATTTATACATGTGGTCTGGCAACAACCCCCTGAACTAGTGGCTACCCCCTCCCATGCCAGATTCTGCCCTGAATTCTCCAGGCTGCTTTGTAGCCACTTGGTTCACTCCACATCCAGCCTGGCCCTGCAGCCCTCGGGGGTCTAGCCATCCTCCAAAGCTGGAGTCATGTCTGTGTGTGAGGACGAGCTCATTTTCTCTTTTTAGGAGATGGCGGTGGCTGGCCTGAGTAGAAGCAGGAGTAACAGCAATACACTTTCTAGAAAAGCAATCTGAGGGGCCAGCAGGTGGCATGGTGGTTAAGGGTGCTGGACGCCCACATGGCTGACCACAGTTGAAGTCCTGGAACTGGTGGCTTGCTTTTTCACTTTCTCCCTCTCTCTCTTTGTTCCTCTCTGGTTAAATTAAAATAAATAAAATAATTCTTTAAAAAAAAAAAAAAGAAATCCAAGAAAAACTTGGTGCAGGTGAGACTATGGACATGGCAGTTTCAGAAACCAGCTGAGAGATGTAGAAATATTTTTCAACCACTGTTTTTCTTGTCCTTGAAACATAATTTCATATATTGGGCTGTTGGAAAAGTCATGACATATTTTTTCTTCTTTCTTTCTTTCTTTTTGCTATAGGGCACGTGAGCTGGCCAGAAAGATAGAGACAGAGAGATAGAAAGTGAGAAATCACCCCCCCCCCCAGGGGGGATGGCCACCCCACAATCCCTTCTCCTCCATTCTCTTCTCCAGATCTTGGGCACACACATGCCCCTGGTGTGAATTTAAGCCACTGGGTCCAGGACTGGAACTGCGGTCGACTACATGGGAGTCCAGCGACATAGCCATTACGCCATTTGCTGGTCCCCATGACATATTTTTTTCTATGCAAAAAACGAGCCATGACTTTTCCAATGACCCAATATATTAATTGGTTTGACCAGTGATCAACATGACATGCGCTCTGGTGGTTGGAAGGTATTTGAATCGACAAAGGAAAAAACACAAAAACTTTCTCAAAAGATTTTTTACTGAACCATATAGAGAAAAGTACACAAATGATCAGTGCACGGGGTCAGTGCATCATCACACAGTGTACATACGCTACTAAGCACAAGCCAGGTCAAACAAAGAGCGCGCGGACAACCTCACTATTGTTCCTTCCAGAAACTGTTCGTAGGACCACTTTTCCTATTCTTGCTTCATTCCCCACCCGCACTCTTTCTCCCTCTTAGGACAAACCAAATGATAATGAGCTCTGGTCACTCTCTTGCCCAGAACCTGAGAAGTAGAAAGACATGGTTTGGGGCAAGGAACGAATCCCCCCATGTCTGTATGGTAGGGAAACCGTGAACCATGACGGGTGTGGCCAAGTTCCAGGCGGTTTATCGGCTGTCTCACAAAGATTCAAGGGTGCGGGCTAGACTGGTGGACTCTCACTCTTATCCCCTCCGGAAGGAAACTGAGGCTCTAGAGGGCTAAGCAACTGCCTCTGGACTTCTGAAACCAACCCTTTGCAGTACGTAGTCTTGGTCCAGGACAGAACCAGACTTCAGTGTTTAAAGGGAATTCTCATGGCCAAGGTGGGTGGCTGTAGTCCCTCTGGAGAAGCCAGTAGAAAACAGGGTGCCTCTTCCCCGAAAAACGCGTGGACACAGGAACACAAAACGTCCACGCGACTCCTGGGGTTTCCACACTCGGGAGCCACTGGTACTGTGGACCTCCCCGGTCTGCGGCGGTCACTGTGCGGGGACAGCACACGTGCATCTCGGCTCCCACTCCCGCGAGCTCCCGCGGACAGGACGGCCTCCACCTGCGGGACGCCCG
This sequence comes from Tupaia tana, assembly GCA_026018925.1. NCBI lineage: Eukaryota > Metazoa > Chordata > Mammalia > Scandentia > Tupaiidae > Tupaia > Tupaia tana. The sequence goes on from JAKSZU010000010.1 coordinate 65,873,728, forward strand.
ACGCCCTCTCCCAGCACGCAGCGCGCTGTGGGGCGCCCTCCTTTCCCGCGGAGCTGTCACAAAGGACAGCACTTGGCACGCTCAGTCCCCGCTGCCCCCGAGCCCCGACTGCACAAAGTTCTGGTGCCCGTCTCCCTGGGCTCACTGCCAGCTGGGCACACAGCTCCGGCCAGATGGGCGCCCGGCGGCCCCGGGAGCCAGGGAGACGAGGGGCGACTTGCATTCATTGCTAGACCCGGGCTCCCCCAAAATGAGCGCAGCTCTTGGTGGGCTCGGCTCGGCTCGGCCCGGGCAGGCGGCGGGCGGCGAGGACGCACGTGCGCGCACCGAGAGGGCGCCGGGTCGGCGGTGCCCACCGCTCCCGCGGCCTAGGTGCTCCGGGCCGGACCGGGCTGCCGGGAGCTCCGGCCGCCTCCTCCCGGCTGGCCTGGCGGGGCCCGACCGCGAGCCCGAGAGCAGGCGCAGCGCCCCTACCGCCCGCTTTTCCGCCTCCATCTCCTCGCCTCCTCCTTCTTCCCCCAGCCACCCGCGCAGTCACAACCGGTTCAGACTGGCCGGGGTGCCCCGCAAAGAAGAGAGACACGGAGGGGAGCCCGGGGAAGAACTTCCCGGGAGGAGGAGGAGGAAAAGAAGGTGGAGCCGGAGGAGGGGGCAGGCTCCCCGCTCCATGTGGCCGCCGCCACCGCGGGGCTGGCGGGGCCAGAGGGCGGCGGCTCGGGGGGCAGCGCCTAGCGGGACCGATTGCCCAATACTCCGGTAGGGCCGGGACCCCGCGGGTGCCGGGATAAAAAGCCGCGGGGCCGGCGGAGAGCCGCAGGGAGAGCGGCGGCCGCGGTCCCCACCGCACCTCCCGCCCGGCCGCCCGGGGCACTGCGCGGGCTGCTGCGCCCCGGAGCCCCCGCCGAGGCCGGCGCTCAGGTAAAGGGCTGCCGCTGGCCGGGAGGGTCTCGGGGGGCCGTCGGCAGCCCCCGCTTCCCAGCCTCCAGGAGGCGGAGAGTAACTTCCGAGCCGGAGCAGTCGGAGGGGGCGGCGGCGCCGCTGTCACCGGCGGCCGAGCAGTTCGGAGCCGGTTTCTTGTTCGGGGTGCTCGCTGCGGGCTGAGTGTGTCCGCGGTGTGCTCGCGCTCACCCCTCTACCACCTTCTTTGCATGGAGTGCTGCTCCTCGGTGGGCAGGTTTCCCCGGCAAGCTGAGGGCGGCGTTTTGCCTGGAATTGGAAGAGAAAAAGAGAAGAGGTTCTGGGGTGGAGAATGGTGACCCCGGTGGGGCTCATGGCTGAGATCTCCGGACTCCCAAGATAGCTGCTGGAGTCGCTGGACGCCGAGCAGGGAGGGGCGTGTGCGACCCGGGGTGGGGTGCAATTTCCCGGAGGGCCTCCAGGCCTCCAGCCGCCCTAGCTGTGAGCAGGTGTCCCCGGGAGGGTTGGGGTCGGGGTGCCCCAAGGGCTTCTGAGCTGCCAGCCGAGCAGCGCCGCGCAGATTCAGCACCACCTGGTCCCCTCGGGGTGAGCGCCAGAGCCCAGCGTTTGCCACCACCGTGAGAGGCAGGGGCGCCGCGGGTCCCTGGACGCAGAGCGGGAACCTGTGAGGTCTTGGTGTTTAAAGCCTGAGTCGGCTCACTCCAGCCACCTGCCTTGGCTTCTGCATGGCCCAGAGGCGTTTCAGTAGGCTGGCAACCTTTTAAACCAGCGCTGTATTTTGTTCTTGGAATGACAGGTCTATCCAGCGCGAACTGTCCCGGAAGTTCAGGCAGGATTTACATGAAATATATTATTTGTATAGCAAGTTACTTTATATATATATATATATATATATATATATATATATATATATATATGTTTTTTAAAATCCCTGGGCCACAGTTTGACTACATTAAAAAAAATCTTGAATTAGGGTTGGCTTCTCTGAGGATTCTTCAGGTTGGTGTAGGCAGCTGACTGAGGAAACCAGAGAAAATTTGGAAATGAAAAAAACTGATTATTCATTGTATGATTGCACCCTTTTAAAAATAATATATAAATTCAGATAACATGGTTGTTAGTACCTGTATTCCGGCCAGTCACACCGTTATAATTTCTTTTTTTTGTTGTTTAGACAAAGATTCTCAGAAGTATGAGGTAATACCTTGGTGTTTAATCCCCAGGTTTGTACCCATGCACCACTTTCAGCACCACTGACCACCCGAGAACTACCTCTGGGTCCTTCCCTTTTGCATGCGGGCAATAAAGAGAATAAAGAGAACCCTTCATAACTGTAGGATGGATACTGGGAAGGGCAAGAATGATGGGGAGGTAGACAGGGCGGGAGGAGATCTTTCTGGCCCTGGCTTGACTCTGAAAAGATGGTGGTGCTGGTGGTGGCATGCACTGGTTGGTGTTTGCATCTTCATCACGAAAGTGAGTGGGTCTGGCCATAAAACTAGAGCCCCCAATGACAAGTAGATGTGCTTGGCTGAAGTTTTACTTCCTCACCCTGATCTTTTGTAGTCCGATTTATTTACTTGACAAGTGAAAATTGTATATATTTTATCACGTACACCATGTTTTGAAATATGTAAACATTGAGCTAATTAACCCATGTGTTACCATCTCACTTCTTTATAATTTTTTTATGGAGAGAATACTGAAAATCTACTCTCTTTTCAAAATACAATACGTTGTTATTAACTGTAGTTACCATTTGTACAACAGAGCTCTTGAACTTAATCCTATCTAACTGAAATTTTGTGTCCTTTGACTTACATCTCCCCACTCTCCCCTCTCCCCATGGCTGGTAACCACCATTCCACTCTCTATAAGATCAACGTTTTAAAGATTTCACATATAGATGAGATCATTGCAGTATTTGTCTTTCTGTGCCTTGTTTATTTCACTCAACATAGTATCTTCCAGGTTTAGCTGTGCTGTCACAACTGACAGGATTTCTTTCCTTTTTTTTTTTTTTTTTGGAGAGGTTTTTCGCTATAGGGCGCGTGCGCTCGCCAGACAGACAGAGAGAGACATAGAGACAGAAAGCGAGAAATCACCCCCCAGGGGGGATGGTCACGCCGCAATCCCTTCTCCTCCATTCTCCTCTCGGGATCTTGGGCACGTACGCACACGCGCCTGGCGTGAGTTGTAAGCCACCGGGTCCGAGACGCGAACCGCGGTCGACTACGTGGGAGTCCAGCGACATAGCTATTACGCTAACTGCTGGTTCCCTTCTTTCCTTTTAAGGGTAGTGTCTAGATACCACATTTTCTTTATCCATTCTTTCCGTGAGCACTTAGGTTGAGTCCGTATCTTGGCTGTTGTGACTAACGGTGCGATATACATGGGGGTGCAGCTCTCTCTTCCACATACTGATTTCCTTTCCCGATACTTACCTGGCAGTCGCTAGATCATAGAGTAGTTCACGTTTTAATTTTTGAAGAAACTCCATACTGTGTTTCATCATGGCTGTACCTAACTCTTATCCTCCCCAACAGTGTGCAAGGATCGAATCCTCAATTTTTGTAGTCTTTTTCTGAAGTGAAATGTCTTGAATTGAATTCACAGAATGCAATTTGATATAGAAGGCCTGGGGGAATGTAGAAAAGAACTGATGTCTCTCGGGGCCAGCAGATGGGTTAGCAGTTATGTCGCTGGACTCCCACATGGCCAACTGGGGTTTGAGTCCTGGACCCAGTGGCTTGAAATCATGTCAGCTGTATGTGCATGTGTGCCCAAGGTCCGGAAAGGAGGTTACAGGAGAAGGGATTACAGTGTGGCCATCCCTCCTGGGGGGTGATTTCTCAGTTTCCCTCTCACCGTCTCTCTCTCTCTCACCAGTGAGCACACATACCTTAAGGCCAAAACCTCTTAAGAAAGGAAAAAAAGAAAAAAAGAAGTGATGTCTCTCTTGTGTAGTTGTGGCTTTTCAAGAAAGTATTATCTAGTGACTTGAATTTTAACTAAAGATTGAAAAAAAAAGTATGTATTTTGAACCATTTAACTTTTCCTTTGGAAAAAGTTTCTTTTTGGAAGGTCCTTTGTAGACACCAAAGTATATTCAGTAGGATTGAACTATACCTTAAAATTGAGCCCAAAAAAGGAACAGAATGGTCTTTTTGTCTAATGGGAAACATAAGTGTATTTACAAATATCTATAGAACAAGATATAAATGACAGTAACATTCATAGTGTGCTGTTGAATGGTGGAGAAAGGTGACAGTTCATTCAGGATTGAGAACTGAGACAAGTTTGGGCATAGTGGGCACAGTGCTCTGGCTGGGACTCGAAGAATCTGGAATAGAATTTTCTTGATGGAAAGGAGGACTGCCAGAACCAGAGAGTCACACAAAGGTATGAAAATCTGGTATGTTCAAGCAGATCGCTAGGAAGTGGCTGGTACCTGGGATTTGAAACACATGAGGCCAGGCAGTGAGATGGGGCTAGGTTACGGAGAACATGACAGGTCATGCTAAGAAATGAAAACCTGGTTGAACATCATTATTATATGCCAATAATACTTTACACATTTGGCCTTTAAGTTGTTTTATGAGTTTCCATTTTAAACAAGTAAATGATTAAAATCACAATGATCTTTTGGGTCTCTGTTACTGTAGAAGGATATGTTCTAATTATCCTTCAAGATTTTATTTAAATCTAACAATGTTTTCCCCCCAAACATGCAATCTTACAACGTAATAATGACTCTTGGCTTGAGTCAAACTTTGGATGAGAAAACACTTTCACTTTCCTCGGGCACGATAGTGATACTTTTATTCTGTTATAATTGTTAATGATAATGTTTATTAAACATGTTATGCCAAGGGAGCTCTTATGTTATGTTACCTAGGGAGGCATTTTTTTTTTTTTTTTTTTGAGAGTTTTTTTTTTGCTACAGGGCGCATGCGCTCGCCAGAAAGACAGAGAGATAGAAAGCGAGAAATCACCCCCCAGGGGGGATGGCCTTGCTGTAATCCCTTCTCCTCTGTTCTCCTCCTAGGATCTTGGGCACGCATGCACGCACATGCACCCAGCATGAGTTTAAGCCACTGGGTCCGGGACTGGAACCACGGTAGACTACATGGGAGTCCAGTGACATAGCCATTACGCTAACTGCTAAGGCATTATTTTGATCTTAGATTGAGAATTTTTTTTTCCCCCCGGAGGATGTGCTTGCCAGGGACAGAGACACAGAGAGGGAGAGAGGGAGAGGGAAAAAACATCCCCTTTCCCCCACAGGGTGTGGTTACACCACAGTCCTTTCTCATCTATTTCTCTAACCTATTGGCATCTTGGGCACAAATGCAAATATCCCTGGTGTATTTCTCAAGGGCCAGGATTAGAAACACACATGAAATCTGGCTCTTTAACCACCAAACCACAATTGGTCCGTAGACTGAGAATTTTGTCCTTTGAATTGTTGTTCTGTCACATAACAAGGGGTAATGCATGATAACTATTATTAATAGTAGTAGAAATGGGCTGAGGGGCCAGCTTTGTGGCTCAGTCGATAAGGCAGCTGGACCCCAAATGACCAACCATGATTTGAATCCCAGCCCTGGAGGCTTGAGAAATACACCAGGCATGTATGTACGAATGTCCAAAAGATTTCAGGTAAATATTCAGCAAATATTCCAGTTTATGCAGGCATACTAAAGCGTGTATTTCAGACAACAGATCAGATCCTACATAATCATGTCTCAATTGTGCAAAACGTATAATTTTGCACAATAACACATCAGTGTTGATAGCATCATTATAGATTTACCGGAACTCTGCTCCAGGCTTTGCAGGTTACGGGTTGCGTGGGATAGAAATAAACCAAAGCAAGAGCCTGAGAGCCCAGCAAAGCAGATAGGAATGCAGGAGATGGGGAGATGATCATACTGCCTTGTATGAACTCAGTTAAATCTCTAGACTTTTCCATCTTTTCTCAGACTCTAAATGGTTTACAGGTCCTCCTAATTTCTCTCCCAAACTGAAGAGCAGGACTTAGAGATAGATGACCATTTATTGGATTGGTGAGTAAGGGATCTCGGTGCTGGTCTGTTCCCTAGTGTGACATCAGTTTCCTTGTGTGTAAACTGAAGGACTGAATCAGATCCATGATGGGAAGGTCTCAAGGTTCATCCAGGTGAGACCAATGTCAAAAACTGCAAAGAAGATTGAGAGCAGGTGGTGGGTGGGCGGTGGTGGGTGGGGGAAGTGGGAATAGCACAGGAGAAACTCCAAATGAGCTCTACCTTGGTTGTGGATCAGGAGGACATGAGGGAGTGGAAGGAACTGGAAAGCCTGAGCCCCATTCTTTGAAGTCAACATTACTCAGTTCCTGTTAACTGTTGTATAGGAATGAGGCCCAGTGTTGTCAGAGCTGCTGATTGTTTGAGAATCTTCGATTTTTATGTGAAATCTTCCAGTTTTCAATTGGCCATTTATTTGAATTTGGTAAAGCCAAGAATAGGAAGCAGGCCAAACAACACCCATCCAGAGATCAGCTGTGGCCTGAGCACTGTCATTGTGTAGGTAGGTGGTTTCCAAGGTTCCTTCTGGTTTCAGACATCTAGGATCTTGGACTCAACCCAATTCATCTCTAACCCATTTTTTTCCTCTTTTGCTAAAACTTATTATAGTGCTCCTCAACCTTTTTTTTTTTTTTTAAGGGAAATTTTTTTGCCATAGGGTGAGTGCATTTTCCAGAGAAACAGAGACAGAGAGGAAGTGAGAAGTCACCCCCATCCCACCCTCAGGGGATGTCCACACCACAATCCCCTCTGCATTGTCCTCTCAGGATTTTGGGTATGCACTCACATGTGCCCGGCTTGAGTTTTAAGCCACTGGGTCTGAGACTCAAACCGCTATCAAATATGTGGGAGTCCATTGACAAAGCCATTACACCATCTGCTGGTCCCAGCTCTCCAACTTCTGATATAGCTTTGGAGAAGCTCTTTGGCACTGGCTGCACTGTGATCAGTCTACAAGACCTTGAAGGTCAAAGGATAGCCTTTCTGGAAGAGCAGGCTGTTGATAAAATTCAGAGGCCCAGCAGTTAATTACTTGTGTTAATTATCCCTTTCAGGGACAATTAGGGTGGTTTAATTCTAGGACCTAGAACTGTTTCTCTAAACATTTTCCTTCCTGCTCTTCCGCCTTGTGCCAATGCTAGATAATAAGCAGCTGGGAAATCGGTTCTGCTTTCCACTTGGATAAGGTGCTTTTATAGGCTTGGCATAGGCTGCTCAGACAGAGAAATCGTCCTCATCTTCGTCTTGGCAAAATTTCACAATGTGTTCTGTCCCTTTTCTTAAACACGGGGCTATTTGGGGATATCCTTGAACGTCAGTGAAGTGAATAAGTTAAGGGTTTGGCATTTATGAGATAAGTTAATACAGCAGTTTAGGCTTTTTTAAAAAAAATCATATATATGTGGATCCAAAAAATAAAAAGGAAAATGAAAGTAATGAATTTGCCTGTGATTCTAATTCTAAATAATCTTTAATAACTCTGGCTCCTATTAGAACAATGCAGTGAAATATTAATACGATTTTAGTTCTTACAGCCTGGTTTCTTGGATTGGACTGGCTGGGACGTGTCTTTGCTTTATGTCAGCAAGCTATTTTCAAACAAGTGGGCCTGACCCTTACTGAAGGTTCAGAGCAGATGTTGACAATGTGAAGGAAGCATCTGGGTAAATAAAACCAGTGTGGCATGTTCAGAGAAACCACCTCCCTGGGACTGAGCTGACCTCGAGAGGACAAACAGGAGGCCCTGAGTGACTGTTCCCATCCACAGTTGTCCTTGTTCTGCCCCGGTAATGAGTCACCCCCTCCTTGAACATCAAAGAGTATATGAACTATTGCTGCATGCTTGACATTAAAAAAAAAAAAAAAATCAGTTATCTGATCATTATCTGATCTGATCATTAAAGAAATATCATCTTATGTTAGGAAAGTATTTTGGATTTAAAATATCAGTTTATTTTTACCCATGTATTTGGCTAGCCTTTCAGATTCAGTGATGGACTCTAAGCTCCACAGAAGCAAGGACCACATCCCCTTCACCCCCATGATGCCTTCTAAATGCACACCATTCTTTATTTTTAAATTTTGACAGAGTGTGCATGTCTCTGTGTGTGTGTGTGTGTATGTATGTGTGTATGTATATATATATATATATATATACATACACACATACATATATTTAGAGAGAGAGAGAGAGAGAAAGGACCTCTTCCCATATAGGACATGATCAGGTCTCAATCTCTTCTCCTCCTTTCAGGAGTTTGGGCACATATGCACATGCACCAGGTATGTTTCTTAAGCTGCTGGGTCTGAGACTTGAACCACGCTGTCAGCCATGTGGGATCCTGCTGGAAACCATGTCACTGGCTGGCCCCATTATCATTCATTTTGTTGAAGGAAAGATACTTGACTAATCATTTTAATATACGGGAGATTTAGGAAAGTAGATTTTCTGTGTATTCATTCATTAATTTTGTAAAGATTTGTTGAGCTTTTACTATGTGCCAATTATAATTCTGATTGTTATGGATATAGAGTAGGCTTGTAGGTTAGATACCTTACCTAAAATACTCCTTAGCTTAATGTTGGCTCTGTTTGCCTTTCTCTTCTTTTTTTGCAAGCCACTGACCACCCTGGCTTCATGAGCTCACTCCCATATGATACTCCCAAGCTCCATCAAGTTCAACCAAGTGATCACAGATAGGGGAAGAAAGGAATTAAGAGTCTCCATTCCCAGTTCTGACAAGTCTTCAGAACTCCAGATCCACATCTCTAGCCAATTTCTCACCATTGTCTATGGTAGGATTTTACTTATAAGGATCTTGACATACAAAAGTTGTAGTACTTGTGAAGTGGGGTAGGCTTAAGTAAGGTTAGATGGCTTAACAAATAACACCAATTCATTGGGATAAATAGGCTTGTCTGAACTAGTGTGAGACCTTAGGGGAAGAATGACTAACTGTATGAGTTTCACAGTTGGATCAAAAAGAAGGAAAACTTTGAGCTAAGTCTTAAAGAAAGAACAGGTGGTTGTCATGTAAGCAAATTAGAAAAATGGCAACCAGCTGCTTCCAGCAGCTAGTGGGACTGAAAAGCCAAAGCACAAAGGATGGAAGGAACATGCTAAATTGTGCTTAGGGAGCACAGGTTTGTTGAGCATCCTAGAAAGATGTGATTGGGAGCTGGCTCATTAGAAATTTCTAGAGGAGGGACCAGCAGTTAGCGTAATGGCTATGTCGCTGGATTCCCATGTAGTCGACCGTGGTTTGAGTCCCAGACCCGGTGGCTTAAACTCCCGAGAGGAGAATGGAGGAGAAGGGATTGTGGTGTGGCCATCCCCCCTGGAGGGTGATCTCTTGCTTTCTCTCTGTTGCTCTCTGTCTTTCTGGCGAGCACATGCGCCCTATAGCAAAAAAACCTCTCAAAAAAAAAAAAAAAAAAAAAAAAAGAAGAAGAAGAAATCTCTAGAGGAAAACCAAATAATTAGGTGGGTGTTTAAAGATTTAAATATCTAATATTAAATGGACTAGACCATGGATTTATAAACCAGTTTTAAATTTTTATGTATGACTTTTGAATGGTATTATTGTTTCAGTGATGGAAGATGGTAAAGTACACAAGACTGGTAATGGTCATTGTTGATTTTCTGATGTACTTTAATAGTATAGAATGAAAGCTGAGTGGTGAATGACTACTGGAGGATGGGAAAAGTTGGAAGAACTTGAGAGAATTTAGAAAGATGGCTCTGACAGAAACTTGGCAGATGAACTGCTGCAGGGAAAAAGTGTAAGCATAGGGGCCCTTCAGTAGGTGATGTGGCCATGCAGGCATCGCAGAGAAGATGGAGCAGAAGAGTCTGACTGCAGAGTCTTTTCTCGGTAGAACCTTGGGATGCCTAATGAGGAGGAGTGGGATGCACAAGAGGAGGCTCTGTGTTTCGGCAAATGGAAGTATGGTGATGTGCCTTCCAGATGAAATTCAGTTGGAGGTATTATGTATATGTTCACTTTGATGGGCCTGAGCCTATCTGGGTGAGATCTTGACATAGAAAATATTAAGAAATTGGTTGTGAATAAGGATCTGGAGTTGTAAAGGGAGGTCAGGTGTGGGGATGGAGATGTTGGATGCCTTACTTTGCATATCTGTGATCACTTGGGAAGCTTGGGGTTGCCACATGGTAGTGGGCTCATGAACACAAGGGGGCCAGTGGTTTGCAAAAAAGAAGAGAGAGGAGAACAGTGACAAGACTGGGGAGACCATGCTAACTAATGAGAAGGAGGAGGGAGAAACATTCTTCTCATTTGGATGCAACCTTAAAGTGAGTTTCCTCTTTTGCTTTTGATACATATTGAGTTGCCACCTTATTCGTGAGAACAAGTTTTGAAAGGAAGACCCTAAGAATCATTGGAATAAGGAAGGGGTCTCTTTGAACCAGAGAAAGATAAAAAAACTGGAGTATGAAATATAAAGAAAAACATGAACTTGCCTACAAAGTAGCAGGTTTTAAGAAGTTATTTGCAGCCATTGTCAACTTCAATGATTGATTCCCACCCTCTTTTTTTTGAGAGGTTTTCGCTATAGGGCGTGTGCGCTCGCCAGACAGAGAGAGACATAGAGACAGAAAGCGAGAAATCATCCCCCAGGGGGGATGGTCACGCCGCAATCCCTTCTCCTCCATTCTCCTCTCGGGATCTTGGGCACGCACGCACACGCGCCCGGCATGAGTTTTAAGCCACTGGGTCCGGGACACGAACCGCGGTCGACTACGTGGGAGTCCAGCGACATAGCCATTACACTAACTGCTGGTTCCCTATTCCCACCCTCTTTGTACCAACAGGTACCCTAGTCGTTGCACAGCGGCATCTAGAAAAGGGGTGCTGGTGGGGATGTGGCTTCTACTGTTGAGAAAAGGAAGAAGGGAAGGAAAACAGGCCGACAGGGGGAAGAGAACGAAAGCCAAAGCAAGCCTAGTTTGGACTTCAGCGCCGGTGTTTTGTCTGCCCGCGGCTGTGGTGACCTCCAAACGGCCGGCCATTGCCACTGTAGTGTTTTCTCACTCTGACTTCCTTCTCCTGATTTGCTGACTTTTTTTTCTGACAGGAAATTATCCTCAGAGAGACTGAAAAATGCCATTTCCATATCTCCTTTTTGAGAGGTGGTGGAATGTGGTAATAATGCCGTGTGTGTATTTCTAGTGCCAATGAGTCTGAGCTAATGGAAAGCTAGAACCAAGTGTGTAATAGATGTGCTCTTGTGGCAGAGAAGGCGGGAGTCGAGGACATTCTGGTCAGACGTATTTATATGCACAGTACTTTCAGCTTTGTGGGGGACATATGCCAGGAAAAAAATTTCTTTTAGCTGTCAGTTATGTTTAAAGTGATAAAAATAAGATAATTTGTTAACATATTGAGATTACGGTGTGCCAGGCACTGTATTGAGTACTTTCCATAAATTACCTCATAGAATCACTACAACAGTCTGATGAGGTAATACTACCATTCCACCACTATATAGATGAAGACAATGAGGCAGAGATACTTCAGGAACTTGCTTTTAGCTGTCCCCAGAGCCGAGATGTGCTCTCAGGTTACCTAGACCCTAGCCTGTGTTCTTCTTCCACATGCTGAATTTTCTAGAATATATATCTGCATTTATTTATGGATTTAAATACCTCTGTGTGTACTTATATGAAACTATAGCTATTAAATAAGAGAAAAGTGGATGTACTGCCAACCGTTTTTGGGGACCACCTAGTGCCCAAATAGCATAGCCTCTCCCCCACTTCCTTTCCCAAACTAAGGGGTTGTTTTGCTAATTTGAGCAAATGAATAGGTGATTGTCATTATGTTGACAGCCTGATCATCATCATCATCATCATTGATTAAATCTCAGGGTCTAGGGAACCAGCAGTTAGTGTAATGGCTATGTCGCTGGACTCCCACGTAGTCGACCTCAGTTCGCGTCCCGGACCCGGTGGCTTAAAACTCATGCCGGGCACGTGTGTGTGTGCGTGTGTGCCCAAGATCCCAAGAGGAGAATGGAGGAGAAGGGATTGTGGCGTGGCCATCCCCCCTGGGGGGTGATTTCTCGCTTTCTGTCTCTATGTTTCTCTCTGTCTGTCTGGCGAGCGCCTGCGCCCTATAGCAAAAAAAATCTCTCCAAAAAAAAAAAAAAAAAAAAATCTCAGGGTCTTTCCTGCTGACTCTGTGCCTCTGTCCAAACAACAGAGCCTTGTAGGGGAGTGTAGCTTGGACCAAGAGAGCTGGGGAAAGTCTCTTGGTGCTGGCTGCCTGGAGATTCTTGGAGCTGTTCCTGCCTGGGTCTTTTTCTTGGCTGCTGGACTGCTGGCAGAAGAATGGCACTCTGGGTGGTGGAGCCCATGGCCAGCCACTCGGGACAATGAGAAAGGGAACAGAAGACTTTCCTCTCTACCGGCTGGCAATGGTGTGTGTTTGCTCTTTCTGGAGAGTCAGGGGTGACACTAGGCTCATGCTCCAGCCAGAGACCAGGCAGCAGAGGTTGGGAATTTGCCACATCCGAGTGTGGGGTTAACAGCAGTGGGGACAGAGGCAGATGTCCCAAGTGAAGAATGGGCAAGCGACCGTACTTTCCTTTGTTCTCCCTCTGCTGTAGTGCTTAGAGAAAGTCATGTCCTCCTGAGAAGCTCTCAATGTTCTGCTCGCCTGTTTTGTAAAGTTTCAATTCTTTGGAGAAAGACACTTACTTTTCTGTAATCTGACAATTCACTTAGGCTCAATGGTACATTAAAGGTTATTTTATATATATATATATATATATATTATATATATATATATAATATATATAATATATTATATATAATATATTATATATAATATATATAATATATATATTTATGTTCATAAATATATATATTATAGAGCCTGCTGACACCATGTTTTATGTGTGTGTGTATGTGTGTGTATATATATATATATATATGTGTATATATATATATATATATATTTTTTTTTTTTTTTTTTTTTTAAGAGAGAGAGGGAACCAAACCCAGGCCCTCCATGCAGCTCAGCCTTGCACAGTGGTGCCCTGCCGCTTATGCCACTGAGGCTGAACCTGATATACTTTCTTACCCTTTCTCCTATTTTTATAAAAAAAAAAAACGAAAATACACAACAAAATGTATACAAGCTGCATATAAATGGATCTATTCATTTTAAACATTTTGAATTATAGACAATATTCCCCTTCAGTCCTTTCCTAAATTTTTTTAGTATTTATTTATTTATTTATTGGGAGAGATTTTTGCTATAGGGTGCTTGTACTCACCAGAAAGACAGAGACAGAGAGACAGAAAGCAAGAAATCACCCCTTAAGGTGGATGACCAAAATATAATTCCTTCTCCTTCATTCTCCTCTTGGGATTTTGGGCACTCATGTACACGCACCTGCTAAGAGTTTCAGGCTGCTGGGTCTGGAAATTGAACTGCTGTTGGTCACATGGGAGTCCAGCACCTTAACCACTATGCTACCTGCTGGCCCCACATTTTTTTGTTTTTAAGAGATAAGGTCTCGTTATGTTGCCCAAATAGGCCTTGAACTCATGATCCTCTTGCTTCAGTCTCTTGAGTGGCTTGAATTGTAGGCACATCCCAAACTCTTCATAGAAAATATAAAACAGGGACCAGTAGATGGCGTAATGGTTAAGTTCCTGGATTCCCACATGGCTGACCACGGTTCGTGTCCCGGACCCGGAGGCTTGAAACTCATGCTGGACACATGTGCGTGTCCAAGAGGATAATGGAGGGAATGGACGGCAGCATGGTCATCCCTCTTGGGGGTTGATTTCTTGCTTTCTGTCTCTCTGATTCTGTCTCTCTGGTGAGCCCACACACCCTATAGGAAAAAAATCTCTCTTAAAAAACCATTGAAAATTAAAAACATAACTTGGCCATTGTCATCATTCCTAAGAGAATTATTGTTTTTGTTTATAACTGAAGCCTACATGTGATGATCAACAGAGATTTTGCAGAAGTAATTAAGCTTTACCCTTGACAGTATAGGTGACAGGGTGAAGCTCAAAGGACAGGCAAGTGCTGGCTGCCACATTTGGGTGGGTGGGCTCAGGGTGGGCTACAGTCTGAGTGCTCGTGTCCCCCAAAATGTATACATTGAAATCCTAGCCCTTGGGACCAGCAGATGGCTTAATGGTTATGTCGCTGGACTCCCACGTAGTTGACTGCTGCTCGAGTCCCAGACCCAGTGGCTTAAAACTCATGCTGGATGTGTGTGCGTGCTTGCCCAAAATCCCAAGAGGAGAATGGAGGAGAAGAGACTGTGGCGTGGCCATGCCCCCCCGGGGGGGGGGGTGAGTTCTTGCTTTCTGTGTTTCTGTCTCTCTCTGTCTTTCCAGAGACCACATATGCCCTATAGTAAAAGTCTCTTTTAAAAACAAAAGAAAGAAAAGAAATCCTAACCCTCAGGGTGATGGAATTAGGAGGTGGGGCTTTTGGGAGTTAGATCTTAAGGGTGGAGTCCTCATGAATGGGATTATATAAAGGGGGGCCCTTTCCTCTGTCCACCATGTGAGGACCCAAAAAGAAGATGCTGTCTATGAACCAGAAAGCCGTCCTTCACCAGATACCAAATCTGCCGTGATCTTAGACTCCCCAGCCTCCCGATCCATGAGAAATGAACTTTGGTTGGTTGTAAGCCACCCAGTTTATGCTACTTTATTGTTTCAGCCTGAACAGACCAAGGTGGGGCATCAGGGCTTACACTTGCTCGGGTTCCTTCTTCGCCCACAGCCACTCTTGGCATCTTCCCGCTGTTGCCCATGTCCTTCCTTCACTGACACAGGAGATGGGGCAGTTGGTCAGAGCTGTTCTTCCATCCTCTAGGACAGTGATTGTCAACCTGGGCTGCACGTTATAATCACCTGCAAAGTCTGGGCGAGAACAGGAAGGACCAGGACTGCTGAAGGACCGGGGCAAGGACTGCTCCACCCAGACAGAGCAGGGTGGAGGTGGGACCAGGCCCGAGGCCTGTGGCAACGCTCCCCGGTGAGTCCAGTGCAGTCAGGATGAGAACTATTGTGGTTAGGCAGTGTTCCCTAGAGTCTGTGGGTGACTTAGGTCAGAAAAATAGGGTGCCTTTAAAAAAAAAATGCAGACTCTTAAATTCTTAGCACTAAAATGCTTAAGACTTGGGTCTGAAATCAGAAAGGAAATGAAATAGTATTAATGAATGCCACTTTCAAATTATTCCAAATTGCAGTCTGCCAACATTCAATTCTTTGCTTAAAAGCTCTAATAGTAAGAAATAGCTGTAGAGCTAAAAATAACCAACTACCCCCTTAGAAAGTGGCTATAAAGTTACCAAAAATCTCGTCGGCTATGAAAATAATAACTAACATTTATTTTATTTTCTTACTGTGTGCCAGGCACTGAGCTTTGCATTTTATATCCACTGCTATCCCATTTTATAGATGAAAAAATTGTGGCTCAGAGACATTAGCAGCTGGCTCAAAGTCATATAATAAATAACAGAGAGTGGATTGGATCTCAAGTAAATACTTATTATCAAAACCCATGATCTTAACCACTAATCAGTTCCAATCATTCTGGAACTAAAGCCTAAGGGGAAAAAAAAAATCTGTCTTTGTCTCTACCGCATATTTATGGTAAAGCCAAGCGGAGTAAAAGAAGACTAGTAAGGAGTTGAAAATATTGTTAACTTGCTTCGTGTTGCTGTCTGTTAGCTCCTTCTTCCATTCGTTCGTAAAACAGCCAAAGGTCACTGATGTCCACGCCATCAAGACTGGCTACGTTCTGTTTTCCTTGCTCATATTCGTCCTTTATGGTGTTTAGTCATTCTTGCACCTGAGGAGAAACGCTATTGCTTATCTCCTGGAGGAACCACAATGCCAATGAAATACGCAGCACATAATCTTCTGACTTTAATTGCCCACCCACACACCTGTTTCTAGGTTAAAAATACTGTGTGTATTGGTCAGGAAGAGGGCTGGGGGGAGGCAGGGACTCACATTTATGGAAGGTCTCAGCCAGATAGTGTTGATTTCACCTCCACGTCAGGCCATAGATGCGGTCGTTGTAGCTGTGTGTGTGTGTGTGTGTGTTTACAGTATTGTTTTTTTTCTTTCTAAAATTTGCTTTATTGAGACATAATTCATAGACAATAACATTAAACAGTTACCAGTACATAATATGAGTTATGCCAAATGTATACAGTTGGGATTTATGTTAATTTTTTAAAGAACAGCTTTGTTAAAAATAAAAAAAGGTGCATTCCGTAGAGTTCATCTACTTAATGTGTATAGTTTTGATGGCTTTCAATATATTTATAGTAGTGCAGCCATCAACACAATCAATTTTAGAGCATTGTCATCATTTCCTGAAGTATCTCGTGCCCTTACCCTTATCTCACTCCTGATTTTTTCACCCCCAAACCTCCTAGTCCTAAGGAACCACTAAGTTACTTCCTGTCTCTCTATAATTGCTTATTCTGGATATTTCATATGGTAGAATCATACAATATGAAGCCTTTTCTGGCTGGCCCCTTTCGGCTACCTTACAGCTCCCAAGGCTCATCCATGTATTCATGTATCAGTAGCTCATTCCATTTTTATTGCTGAATAATACTTTCATGTAGGAATATATCACATTCCATTTTCCCACTCAGTTGATGAACATTTGAATCTGTTGCCTCTAAATAGTCATCAGTTTTAATCACTTAAAATGTGTATAGAGAATTAATATATGGACTATTTCAAATAATTAATGTATTTTTTCTAAATAAAAAGAATATTTTCTATGAATTTTATCAGTTTTGATTGATGGAATTGGTGCTTTTTTCTTTTCAATTTTTGCTGAAGGGCACGTGTGCTTGCTGGAGGGAGAGAGAGAGAGAGGGGAAGCGAGAAAGCAACCTCCATGGGAGACGGTCACACCACAATCCCTTCTCCTTTACTTCTCCCTTCTTTTGGGATTTTGGGTACACAGGCATACATGCCTGGTGTGTTTTTCAAGGCACCAGATCTGGGACTCAAACTGTGTAGTCGACCATTTGGTATCCAGCCCCCTTAACCACCACACCACTGGCTGGCCCAGCATTAGCTTTTAAGGTATAGATGTTTAACAGATATCTTGACTTTTTACATCTGCATTTTGGTTTTCTTTTCTTTGATATTTAATATACTACGAGGCAGAAACTTGGAAGTGACTTAGTTTTCCCTTGATCTCTGAGAGTCTGGTAAACAGATTCACGATTGTACTAACATTAAATAATAGTGTTAGTACAACCGCAAATTCATTTATTCACTATTTAATTTACACCTTTGTATAGCTATTTTATATTGTAGAAAATGCTTATAGAATTCTAGATACAGAATACACACACAAACATACACACCATTTTAAGATTGGCAGTATGATTTTACAGAGAATTTTAGCACTTTAGAAGCAAAACAGGGTAGATTCTTCTCCTTTGAAATGTGATAGGGATAAAAAACTAAATTTATTTGATTTTAAAAGAGAAATCATATGCTGATATTATAAAATAACAATGGGAAATGAGAAAATTGATTCAGTGTCTAGAACTTTTTTTTTTTTGAGAGGTTTTTGCTATAGGGCGCGTGCGATCGCCAAACAGACAGAGACAGAGAGACAGAAAGCGAGAAATCACTCCCCAGGTTAAAGGACTGGTGTGAGTGTTGAAGTGATCGTGTTTCGAATATGTGATTCAACAAGTAGAGTAGATTTACTTGAAATGTTATGTCTTTGGCCTAGAGGGCATTTACATTCTTTTAAAGCTTAATAGTACTTATACATTGTTCCAGAAAATCAGTCATAAGTATGTGGACACTTTTGCAACTGAACACTGCAGACCTTGCACTTTTTACATGTCAACATCATAGACTGCAACTGCTTAAGAAATAGGAAAGTGAAAGTAGAAGTAGAATAATTGCAGTGGTGGTAGAAGGCAGACTTGAGGCCTAGAAACAGGCATGCTTATTTGCATGTCTTAATTACCTCTCTTATGCTTGTCTCTCATAAAAGGAAATTTAATTATTTTTAAATTATGAGCTTCAGGTTGTTTAAAGCGCATTTATTTATCTATTTTGTTTTTTAGTATTCCACAAGGATTATTTTTTATCTATGTTTTTATTTGTCTTTTATTAGAAGTCTGAAAGAGTGATTTGTTTACCTGCATTTTTAAAGGTATTAGATAATTATTTCCAAATAATTATTGCTCAGTTCTCAGGATCCCTTTGCCTACATTGAGTTGGTAGAGAACAAATGATATATTATTAGGAGGGACAAAAGTCATAGTTTTGGGGAAAAGTGGCAAAGCAGGTCTGTTCTTTAGTTGATGGAACTTGAACTTGTTACCTCTATTGGACTTAGGACAAAATTTCAGTATTTTTAAAAGTATTTGATTTTATAGCTATGTTGAGGTATAATTTGCATACAACAAAACTGACCCATCAAATGTGTAGAGCCCAGTGTAGTGACAAAGTTTTGCAACCTGTTCCACTATCTAATCTTCAGACACTTTCATCACTCTACAAAGAAAAATCTTGTACACTGTAGCAGTCCTCAGTTCCCACCTCTCAAGCTGTTTTCCAAAGTGGCTTTAACCTTTTCATCTGGACCAACAAACGTATGAGTGTTTCAATGCCTGTGGTTTATAGCCTTCCATATGACAAAAGTGGCATAAATGTAACCGATAGAAGGTCATAGAACCCAGTATGATTTAGACTTTTGACCCACCTTACAAGTGACTAAGCCCAGAATCAGCTATTTTTTCACATGATAAAGTCACATGATCATAGATTCTTTTTTCCCCCCTTCTCCCTCTTCTTTTTCTTTTTCTTCTTCTTCCTTTTTTTTTTTTTTTTTTTTTTTTTTTTTTACCAGAGGGGTGCATGTGCTAGCTAGAAAGTGACAGAGAGAGAGAGAGAAAGAGGGAGAAAAAAGAAAGCATCCTCTATGGGAAATGATCACACTACAATTCCTTCTCCCTCTGTTGGGACCTTGGGCATGCACATACATGTGCCCAGTGTGTTGGGACCTTGGACATGCACATACATGTGCCCAGTGTGTTTTTCAACCTGCCTGGCCCAGTACTCAAGCAGTGAGGTCGGCCATGTTTGATCCAGCTCCCTTAACCATCAGGCTACAGGCTGGCTCTGATCCTAGACTCTTACAGCACCTGGCGATTTGGTAGCAATTGAGATTCAAATGAAAATCTGCTGTTTTTGATGTCCTTCCATATTTCAAGTGAAAAATGGACCTATGAGTCTCTAGTGAGATATTTATAGATAACATTCAAAAGAGAGTTATTAGAGAAAGTTTCATGTGATAGGAACAAAGGCAAGAGGAAAACTGTCAACTGAAAATAAGATTACTTGTACATCACTTGTATTTGGTAAAAATTAGTTTTATATATACGTATATATACTTACACATTTCAGGGAAGAAATGTTCCCCATCAGAATTAAGTGTACATAAATGTCAGATATTCAATTCTGATAACCTTTATCCAGGAGAATAGAAATTTTCAGGCAGTGTAAAGAGTAGAGGGAATAAAAGATTGGCAGTATTTGAACAGAACTAAATACGACCCAAGGCTTTGTAGCTTAAAGCTTTATTGTGAACAAAATACAGACTTACATCAATAGTCCATTTTATTTTCTGAAGGAAGTGATTAGAACTTGTCAATCTCCTTTCCCTTTAGCAAAACAAATTCTTGCTTTAGGAAGTATGCTATCCTTTGTACTAGTTACAATCTAATTTTGTTGAATAGTGATATCTTATGGCAGGTTTTATTTTACACGATTTTCTTTCCTCCAAGGGAGGTTCACAATATATGGGATATTAGCTAATTAATTAATTAATTTTAAAATTGAAATTAAGCAACATACTTACATTATAAGTTAAAGTTAATTTTATGGTATCTCATCAGGCCCCGTAGTGTGATGCAGCTGCTCCTAAAATGCATTGTTTTTCAATTGGTCTCTCAAAATAGTTTCTAACTTTGAATTTTATAAGGTATCTGATCATATAGTTTTCCTAACATTGAAATCTCAAGTTCTTAGAGTTTACTAGAATATATTGCAAGGCATGCATTTCCTAGAAGCATATTTTCATACAGTTATATGAATAAGACCCTAAAACTTTGAATATATTTATGGAACATTAGTCTAAATATATATTTTTGTTTGTTTGTTTTTTGAGAGTTTTTTTTTTTTTTTTTTCACTATAGGGCGCATGCACTCGCCAGAAAGACAGAGAGACATAGAGAGACAGAAAGCAAGAAATCACCCCCTAGGGGGGATGGCCACACCACAGTCGCTTTTCCTCCATTCTCCTCTCGGGATCTTGGGCATGCACGCACACATGCCTGGCGTGAGTTTACACCACTGGGTCTGGGACTTGAACTGTGGTCGGCTACATGGAAGTTCAGCGACGTAGCCATTATGCTAACTGCTGGTCTATATATATATATATATATATATATATATATATATATATATATTTTTTTTTTTTTTTTTTTAAGATTTTTGCCATATGGTGCATGTGCTCACCAGAGAGATGGAGAGGGACAGTGAGAGGTTTCAAAAGTGAGAAATCACCCCCTGGAGGGATGGCCATGCTGTCATTCCTTCTCCTCCATTCTTCTCCTTGGATTTCAGGCACACATGCACATGTGCCTGGTGTGAGTTTCAAGCCACTGGGTCTGGGACTTGATCTGTAGTCAGCCATGTGGGAGTCCAGTGCCTTAACCACCATGACACCTGCTGGCCTCACATCTTGTTATATTTTTTAGGAATAAAAAAACCCCACGACTTAAAATAGAGTATAAATGGGTTATTAATGCTAAGATTTATTATGTGACATGTGGCGTGAATCCTATCTTGGGGTTATAAGCACAGACTTTTTGAAACACATTCTTTTAAAATTTCATCTGAAAGTACCATCTCTCTCATTTGTTTTTCTTTGTGAACCCTGTAAGACCTGCCACCTTCAAATTCACCAAACCTATCCGGTCTGGCTGTTTCATAGATCTCTCCATTGTTGTTTTGAACCAACCCAGTTTATGAGGCCCAATACTCCAGCTCCTGTCTTGATGGCTTTCATTTCCTTGGACTCTTAAACAGTCACTCTCCTTTCCCCTCTTTGGCACCCACTCGTGTACTCTTTGTGCACATATCTTACCTTCCTACCTGCATGACAAGAGCTCCTAGAAGTCAAGGGCTGTGAGTTACATATCCTCTGATTTCTCTTAATATCTATGTAATTCAAGTCGTAAGTGATCAGAACACATCCTGATTAACGATCACTTTTATCATCCTGTATTTCTGTAAATATTATGGTAAGTGGGCTTATTGGAAATTTTTGCTAATTTGAAGTTTTTATTAGAAAGGAAGCCAGGAAGTTGTCATATTGGATTATAAGATATGAGGAGAGTAGTAAGAAATTTTCAGAAATTAAGACATGGTATATCTATGTTTCCTATATTCTTGGTCATGGACTATACTCAACTTTTCATTAGACCTAAATGGGACCAAGTGGGATATGGATGGTTAAAATAAACAGCTTGAAATGACTGTGTTTATTGTATTGCAAGTAAAGAAGGGAATACCAGGAAGCTTAACAAAGTAATTTGCTGGGTTAGCCCATAGAAATGGAAGGCCAAAAAACCACCTTGTGTATCTGTAGGGTGTCGAGGTTGCAGGAGTGACAGAGGGTCTCTTCAATGCACTTTTATAGAGATCAATAAACTCCGAATATTTTTTTTCCCTTAGTATTCCATTCAAGATTCCAAGGCCTGGGAGAGGGGTCCTACTGACCTTTCTTGGGTCACATACTACTTTGTTGGTCAAGGCCAAGGACCTTCATTAGTAATTCCACCAACCCTCTAGCCATAAGGTAGACCTATATCCCTCAAAAGAAAGTCGAGTACTATTACAAAAAGGGAAATGAAGACAGGCCTATTTATGAAATCACCTAATAGAATACAAAATACTGGAGAAAAATCAGGTGGGAGGTACCTGAGGAACAGAGAAAACGATAGGAGAAATATGTTATCCTGGCAGAAAATAAGAAATCATCAGATGGCATTTTCCACAAAGTTCTATTGAGACTACATGTATCATATAGTTTTTTATTTTTGAAGAATCATTTATTTATTTAACTTTATTTGTTATTATTTTTTAATTTGATTAGAGAGGGACAGAGAGAAAGGGAAAGTCATAAAGCAAATCACCAGGTCCAGGACTTGAATCGTGGTTGGCCGTGGGGAGTCCAGCACCCCAGCCACCAGGCCGTTTGCCGGCTCCCGAGACTACATGTATCTTAAACTATGAGACAATGCTACATCAGAGGCTGCTAGTCAACTCTACAAATACTTGTCCTTTAGTCAGAGTTGATATATAAGGGGACGTCATATTTCAAAGTTTGCTCTTCTAAATATTTACTGTAAGAAGAATTTTTCTGGCTACCATTCTGTCTGTTGAAATGTCACCCAAGGCAAGGCAAGGCAAAAAGGACAAAAGGATATGGTGTAGAAAGGCGTTTCTGTCTCCTTGTCTGAAAACTGACAAGGAAGATAGTCCTCCTCATTCTTCCCCATTTTCCCCACCTCCCAGAAAATACTGATGCATGATTCTGGTGCCCTGCCTATGAAAATGTGTACTCTTCCTGAAGTGCTGTGATTTGAGGGACGACCTCATCTGCACTTGTCTTTACACCACCTCTTAGTCTCATTAGGTGTTGAGCTATTTCTATCATACATTATCTGGGGATAATTTTTGTAAAGGATTATTTTATTAAACTTTATTTATTTATTATTTTTTAATTAATTTATTTATAGTTGACCAGAGAGGGACAAAGTGAAAGAGAGAGAGGCGGGAAGTGAGAAAGCATACTGTCAGGTCCAGGACTAGAACCATGGTCAGCCATGTGGAAGTCCAGAGCTCTTAACCACCATACTACTTGCTGGCCCCGTCTGGGGATAATTTTGAGTAAAGAACATCTTTCCATCATATTCATGAGCAGAAAGAGCTGAGTTAAGACTGTATTAGTGGTAATCTTAGTAGTGGTAAAACGTGACACACTGCCAAGCTGACCCACATGGGAAGGCTCCAGTTTGTGTTCAGAGACCTCCTTGAGTACACCACGCACACAGACGTACACCATCTGGGGCTGACTGAGGCTAGTGGTGGCATCAAGACCCTTTTGGGGGAGGGTACAGTTTCCCTCTATTTCTTTCTCTGTCTCACTCATGGAAGAAATAAACTTTGAAGAAGATTCTCTGAGCAGAAATTGTAAAGTACTAAATCGTCATTAGAATGACCAAAATTGCATTTTTTTACTTTTATAATAGAGGGGCACTAGAGACAGTAAACTTCTGATAGAGGGACATATTTGATCGCTTCATAGTGCTTTATATTTGAAAATTATGATCGTACTGTCTGTTAACCCAGTCATGTGGTTTGAATGCCTGAATTTTAGGCTCTTCAGTTGTGTGCAGGTGGTGATACGAGTTTTGCTTAGTGCTCTAAATTCAAAGTGAAGAATTTCACTTTGATGGACATAGTTATGATGTCTCTTAAGGTAGCCAAATACTTAGTCATCTAATTAGGGATGAATGACATTCCTACTGCTTTTACTTATTATCTGATGAAACTGTAGTTGAGAAAATAGCTTGGCAAAATCTTGCCAAGTAGGACTATGTTGAACTTGACTATAAATGGCATTGTGAAGAGACACGAAAGATTTTCTCAGACAAAAATGTATACATTTATTTTCTATTTATTTTATTTTTTAAGGTTTTTGCTATAGGTCATGCACACTCACCAGAAAGAGATAGTGAGAGGGAAAGTGAGAAATCACCCCCCCCCCCGCCCCTGGGGGGATGACCATACCACAATCTCTTCATTTTCCTCCTGGGATTTTGGGCATGCACATACATGGTCCCAGCATGAGTTTCAAGCCACTGGGTCTGGGACTCAACTGCAGTTGGCCATGTGGGAATCCATTGTCTCAACCACTACGCCACCTGCTAGCCCTTGTATGCTCTTACTTTTTGCCTTATTCAGGATGTACTCTTCAATGCAAAGAAAGAAAAAAATTTGAAGTATAACAAGTCAAAATAGGTAGGGGGTGCCAGGTGTGGTGGTTAAGGTGCCAGACTCCCACATGGCTGACCATCATTCAAGTCCCAGACCCAGTGGCTTGAAAATCATGCTGGACACGTATGTATGCATGCCCCAAATCCTAGAGTAGAAAGGACTGCAGCATGGCCATCCCCCGAAGGGTGATTTCCCACTTTCCCTCTCTCAGTACCTCTCTGCCGCTTTCCTTTCCTGTGAGTGCATGTGTCTCGTGGCAAAAACCTGAGGGGGGTGAGCAAAATAGGTTGGTAAAACTATCACTGATTTTAGGCGATTATATAATTCTGTTACATTGACTATTGTACATACCCAAGAAAATCATCTGAGATGCTACTGCAAGTAGGAGAACTTAGTAAAGCAGTAGCATGCACAGTTCACATACAAGTATCCATGATTTCCACACATAAAAACCAGACAAGTCAAAGAAATGACTGCAATGACGTTATTAGCAAAGGATAAAAACATGTAGAGATACAATAAAATACAATGCTGAGGAAAGCCTTAAGCCCTAAGAACAAAAGGAAACTTGAATACAAAAAGACGCTATGTTCTTAGAAAAAAACTCAATATCATGTCAATTCTCCTTAAATCAATATTTAAATTTACCTCAATCTTACTGAAAGCACCATCAGATGTCTCTTTGAACCAGACAATCTGATTCTGAAGTTCATATAAAAAAGTAAACAGGGAAGAAACTTAGCTCCACTAGACATTGAAATATATTGAAAAGATGGGACCAGCAGTTGGCGTAATGGCTATGTTGCCGGACTCCCACATAGTCGACTGTGGTTCGAGTCCCAGACCCAGTGGCTTAAATTCATGCTGGGCGCGTGTGTGTGCATGCCCAAGATCCAGAGAGGAGAATGGAAGAGAAGGGACTGCAGCATGACCATCTCCCTGTCTCTCTGTCTGTCTCTGTCTGTCTGGCGAGCACACACACCCTATAGCAAAAACCTCTCCAAAAAAAAAAGAAAAAAAGAAGAAGTATATTGAAAAGACTATTACAGAAAGACTTAGTAATAAAAAAAAAATGTTGAATTAGTGTGCGCCTAGACAGGTCAATGAAACAGAATAGAAAATCTAGAAGCACACCCATATATACTCAAGAATTAGAAAAGTTTCAAATGATATTTCACTCATGAAATGATGTGCAATATTTGTATCATGAGAAATACAAGTTAAATTACAATGAAATACTTACTTAAAACACACAAATTGGTAAAAACAAATCCAGAAGTTTCATAACACACTCAAAATTGCTGGTGATTATAAAAATTGGTTCAACTTCTTTGAAGCCAGTGTGGTAACACTGAATACAATTACAAATGTATATTTCTTTTTTTTTTTTTTAAGAGAGATTTTTGCTATAGGGAGCATGCACTCACCAGAGAGACAGAGAGAGACAGAAAGCAAGAAATCATCCCCTGGGGGGGATGGCCACACTGCAGTCTCTTCTCCTCCATTTTCTTCTTAGGATTTTGGGCATGCACCTACATGTGCCTGGCATGAGTTTCAAGCCTCCAGTCTGGGAGTCGAACCTCACTCAGCCTTGTGGGAGTTCAGTGATGTTACCATTGTGCATCTGGTTCCACAAATGTATATTCCCTTTACCTCAGCAATTCCTTTTCAAGGTGTTACCTAACAGATATGCACACAAACAAAAACATGCATGTGTATAAAGGTTATTCACTGCAGTGTTGTCTTTCATGGTCAGCCATCGAGGATTGGTTATTAAGATGATGCCCTATACTGGACTGGGTACAAAACAACAGTAAGAAAATAATGAGGAAAGTCAGTACATGTTGATAGGAATTATCTGTAAAATATTTTTTCTTTTTAAAATAATTATTCGTTCAATTAAATTAATTAATTAATTAGTTTTTTATTTGACCAGAGGGAGACACACACACATAGGAGAGAGTGAGAAAGCAAGCCACCAGGTCCAGGATTCGAACTGCAGTTGGCCACGTGGGAGTGTCCAGCACCTTAACCACCATGCCACCTGCTGGCCCTGATCTGTAAGATATGTATGTTTATGATGTGTGAAAGAAATCAAGGCACATACCAATGTGTGCAATATGTTATTTGTGTGGTGTGTAAAAAATAGAAGAAATTTCTGAGTTTGCTAGTGTGTGCATAAAGAAACTCTAGAAGGACATAAAAGAAACAATAGGCCTTGATTTTCTGTGGAGGAGATGTGGGTATGTGGGAAGTAGGTGCATAGGGGACTGTATACCTGCATTCTTTCGTTTTTGAAGCATGCACCTGTTTTGCCTATTTAGTATGCAAATAAACAAGCATATGATGAGATACTACGTACTTACAATAAAGAATTAAGGACACTTTCTATGGGAAAAAATCTCCCATAGAGATAGTAAAACCATTTGATGATGTTAGATGAATGGAGCAAGATGTGGATGATAATGTACAGTATGCTGCTTTATGTCAAAAAAGAAGGAACTCTAAGAATATTCTTGGTTTGTCTTGTGCGTGCACTAAGAAACCGTGGCAGGGTACTCAGGCAGGTGAATGCTGGGATGTGCCGCTAGTTCCTCCCCAGGCCTCTGAGTCGCTGAACGATTCTTTGCCCCAGTGGCTGGGAGTGCCGCTGGCAGATGGTCTTCAGTCCACACCCTTCTGGGAATAAGGGAGGGAGCCACATCAGCTAAGGCCACCGCCTCTCCGTGGGGTGGCCTGCCGCCAGTGAATGACCCATGTGGGAGAGTGAAGGGCCAGCTGCCCACACCCACACTGGAGAACTCTGAAGGGCCAGAAGCCCCCTCTTCAATAACTGCCTGGCTGCCTCTCTCCCCTCTCTGTCGTCTTCCGCTGGTGTTGACCAGAGAGCATGCCTAGCTAATCTCTCTGAGAGTTTGCTCTCTTGGGAATCCTAGCAACTGAACATGGAAACTAAGAAACTAAAATCTGTGGTTCTGTCCAGGGGTGGATTGGGAAGGAGACATTTCACTCCATGTCTTTTTATAATCAAAACATTTTTTCTTGTACTAAGAGGATGCATACATTTATTCAAATTATAAATGAAAATTTATAAAGTCATTTCATATGTCAGTAATACTGTGTGCTTTCTCATGTATGGCTTTAGAGAATCTATATTTTTAAATTTGGATGAGGTATTTTAACTTGAAATACTCTACCCCATCACACTGTAAATATGCTTTTCTTGCCTGTTTCTTTTTGTTTAGGAGCTACAGAGAAACACCTCCTTGGATTCACCTTACAATGGAATTTAAGAAGTCCCCCGATGGTGGCTGGGGCTGGGTGATAGTGGCTGTCTCCTTCTTTACCCAGTTTTTGTGTTACGGATCCCCATTAGCTGTCGGCGTCTTGTACATAGAATGGCTGGATGCCTTTGGTGAAGGGAAAGGAAAAACCGCTTGGGTCGGCTCCCTGGCCAGCGGAGTTGGCTTGCTTGCAAGTAAGTGAACACATTTTTGCCTCGCTTTACTCTTTAGTCATTTAATTAAATTTGATGCATCAATGACACTCTGCAAGGCATACAGAGCCATTTTGAAAGTATAACATACATGTTCCTATCTTCATTGAGATTTATAGCGCTGCTCTTTCATGGTAATAGATGTGTGTGGAAAATACGGGAATTCCATGAGATACTCAATTGTCACCCATCCATTTCTTCAGTCATTTATTTGCTACTACGTGCCAGGCAGAGTACTCAATGCTAGAGATGAGAAGATGAATCCAAAGTCCATGGTTTTTGCCTTCGGAGGCTCACAGTCAAGTGAGAGCCACATCACTCCCATTCCTACTCCCCTGAGTGGGAATGAATCAGGGAGATGACAGGCGTGATCCAGGTAAGCACAAGGTACATTGGTGACCAAAGGACCAGAGGACCAGATGGTGCTCAGCAATCCCCCAAGTGGCTTCTACGTGGCTCACGCTTACTCCTCTCTGATTCAGGTACACTGTTATCACATCACGTCCTACACTCCTGATAACGTCATAGGAAAAATCTGACACAACAAAGTATGATCCTGTCTCACAATGATGTTATTAAGGATGTTAAGATAGCATTATATATAAGATATATTTGATACATTTGATGTATCTTCAAAAGTTTATATATATATATATATATATATATATATATACACACACACACATATATATATATATATATATATATATATATATATAATTTTTTTAGAGGGAGATTTTTGCTATAGAGTATATGTGGTCACCGGAGAGACAAAGAGACAAAGTGAGAAATCATTCCCTAGGAGAGATGGCCACACTGCAATCCCTTCTCCTCCATTCTCTTCTTGGAATTTTGGGCATGCACTCTTATGCAACCTGCGTGAATTTTAAGCCATCGGGTCCAAGACTCAAACCACGGTCGACTACATGGGAGTCCAGTGACGTCATCGTGATGTTATCTGCTGGTCTCCAAAAGTTGTATATTTTTAAGTTTATTTACTTATTTGTTTCCATGAGAGAGAGAGAGGGAGAGAGAGAGAGGGAGAGACAGACACCCTCAACAGGGGTTTTACCCCTCAATCTACCCTAGGGTCAGCCAACTTGGGTCACAGGTATTTATGTCTATGCTCAGTTTGTATAGGGACACCTCGGGACACAAACTGAGGACCTGCCCATGAGAGTCCAGTTAGGTTACTGCTGTGCCACCATCTGGCCCCCGAAGTAATATTCTTGATAAACAGGGTCATGTGATGTAAATAGTGATTCCTGTTATCTTAGGCAGAAGAGTAGAGGATTTTTATTTTCCTTTTTACCTTTAAAATCGTATGGCACTTCAGGGTTTGGCGTCATAGTTAGAACCCTGCAGTGATATTTAGTGATGATCGTCACTCTAACTTACTTAGAGCTATTTAAGCACACACGTGCTAAGATGGCGCCCCGATGAGGTCAGTAGCACTGGATCTCATCACATCATAATCTCTCCTCTTACGGGAAAAATAGACATTTAATGTGGTGATTTGTAAGGTGTTTGTCAGCTGTAAGATGGTTTCATGAAAATGTGCATAAAACAACATGCATTACCTATCCCTTCTTTTAAATACGCTGCCCCTCCTGGATATTAAAGCAAACTTCTTAGAAAATAAAAGCAATTGTTTTTAATTGTATTATCTTGTTAAATTAAAAACAAGACAAATAAGACTTGAAAAGCAATCCTGAGTCATTTGGCCATGTCAGATAAGATAACTAAACATAACTACACAAATGAAAATAATACTGCCATTGTGAGCTTGAGAGAAACAGAAAAGTTTGCCAAAGTTTTGTTTGAGAGAGTTTTTCAAAATGGGGACTGTTTGTAAAGCTGTCAAAGCACAAGTGGATGACATCGGATATGTTAGTAAAGGGATCTGAAAGTACTAATTCTAGGGAACAACCTGTAATGGAGAGGAGGATTTTCCTTTTTCTTTCTTTCTTTTCTTTTTTTTTTTTTAAGAGAGATTTTTGCTGTAGAGCATGTGTGCTTGCCAGAGAGACAAAGAGACAGAAAGCGAGAAATCCCCCCCCCCCCCCCCCACGGCAGGGGGATGGCCATGCCACAATCCCTTCTCCTTTATTCTCCTCTCATGCACACACATACCTGGTGTGAGTTTTAAGCTGCAGGGTCTGGGACTTGAACTGCGGTCAACTTCTTGGAAGTCCAGCAACGAAACCCTTATACCATCTGCTGGTCCCAGGGAGGGTATTGCTTAATGTTCTCTAATTAGTCACTATTTCTATTAGCACAAATACTAAGTTAAACAGAAATGTAATTATCCTGGCTTCTAGCAAGGGTCAAAAAGAGTAACTGAAGTGATATCTCAATTAGTACCTACCTTGAGAACAAAGCTTCTTTCTACAAAGTCTGTCCAGGTAGGACTTGAGAGTTGGGAGAAGCTTAGATCTCCTTGAAGTTGGGGCATATTTGGTCAGAGCTGATGCCAACTCTTTGAAGGCTGAGCTGCAGAACCTGTGCTCTAGAGAATAGCAGTTAAATGGTAAGCATGGAAAACTGGATACCACATGACTGACTGTGGTTTGGACCTCAGTCCAGTTGACTTGAAAAGCATGCTGGCTGCATATGTATGTGTGCTTAAGATCTTAACGGGATGGGACCAGCAGGTAGTGTAGTGGTTATGTCGCTGGACTCCCACGTAGTCTATCACAGTTCAAATCTCTTAAAGGCACAGTGGGTGTTTATGTGTGCATGCCCAAAATCCCAAGAGGAGAATGGAGGGAAAGAGATTGCAGTATGGCCATCCTCCTGGGAGGTGATTTCTTGCTTTTTGTCTCTCTGTCTCTCTGGCGAGTACATGTGCCCTATAGCAAAAATCTGTCTCTTAAAAAAAAAAGGAAAAAAGAAAAAAAAATCTTAGCAGGATAGAGACATGGAGAAGAGTTTGCAGCATGACCACACCTCAATAATGGGAACTGCTCTGTCTGTCTCTCTCCCTCTCTCTCTTTCTCTGATGAGAGGGGTTGATTGCAGAAAGCTGCATTTGAACTAGCTTACCAGTTGGTTCTGATAGGTAGGCTGTACAGTATCTAAGAAACGTTAGTTATTTTCTTTCCACACTTTTGTTCATTAAACGCCTGGTTGGTATCATCCTTGAGCAATTCCAACCTCTGGACTTTACATTTCCCTGAAGAACGAATACATTCTCCATGCAACATACAAATTCTGCTTTTCATGTACTTCATAGACTCGTCCCTAAGTTCTCTAAGTGTCCCTGTGTGCCTGACTCAATAGCAGCTGTATTCACTTACTTTGTCTTAGTAGATCTTCATAGCAGTGCATTGAGTGGGAATTTTTGTCCTCAAGATTTATTGACCTGTCCAAGATAAAGCATATTCTCTTATGGGAAGGATGGCACCTGAGCTCAGGTTTTTCTAACCTGTCAATACTATTTCTTCATTTTAAAACCAGAGACAGTAAAGGTACCTGCCTTTTAAAAAATTATTTATTTGTCTATTTACCTGTTGTGACGTTTAAGATGTGGGATCCAGGACTTGAACCACGGTTAACCAGGTGGGAATCTGGTGCCTTAACCACCATACTACTTGCTGGCCCCAAAGTACCTGCCTTATATGACATGTAAGAATAATTGAGATGATGCTTGGGATATGTAAGTGCTCAGCAAATGTTAGTTTTAGAGAATGAATAACTCACAGAAAAATTACTCTCCCAAGCAGTTCCAACCCAACTGTAGAAACTGCAAAAGAAAGGGACCCTTCAGGAGGAAAGGCAAAGGCATTTCTGGAAGAACGAGTGGAAGAGAGAGCTGTCACTTTGCCAAGATTGTGCCTAAGCATCTGGAATTTAAAGACCCACTTCTTGTGCCTGACAAGAGCTCTTTTGGACAAGAGTTCATAATAGCATATTAGAACTGTGAAAATACATGCAATCCTGAAAAAAAAGCCCAAGATATCCAATTCTGAACATTACACTGTTCATAACTTTAATTCTTAATTCTTTCTCCTTGAAACGTGAATAACTGAGGAGACACTTCTCACTTGCATTACACAATTGCCCAGATAAGCCTTGGGGTGAATAAAGCTGGATATGAAGGAGTCAGTCTTCCCGGGTTATAATTGTGATTGAGCTCATCATCATTACCTACATTTATAGGATCTGTCCTGTGCTAAGTGTGCCAAGGTACAAGACACCATCCATACTTATAAGGGGTTTGTAGCCTCAGGGAAGAGACAGAAAAAAGAAAAAGTAATAATTTGAGACTTCACAAATACCAAGGAGAACAGCAAGGGCAAAACAGTTTCTGGGTTTTATAGAGATAGGTGGTTCAGATAAGCAGATGGACTGTCACAGGTGGACAGGCAGGGAGAGAGTGACCCATTGCAGAGTGCTGTGTGCAAAGGCCTGGAATTACACTACGGAAGATGTGTTCTGGTAAAGCACATTGATCTAGAGAGGAGGCATTGTGTTGAGAGGTGTGATGATGTATTTTATATGTCAACTTGGCTAGCTTGCATTCCCCAGTTATTCAAACAGGAATCTGGGTATTGCTGTGAACATATTTAGTAGAGTGAATAAAGTCCATAATCAGCTAACTTTAAGTAAGGGAGATTATCCTAGATAATCTGGGTGCACTTGATGCAATCAGTTGAAAGGTTTTAAGAGTGAGAATGAGCTTTCCCTGCAGAAAAAATTCTGCTAGTGTGTTGCAGCTTTAGCTTGTGCCCAAGGTCTCCAGCTTGCCCTTCCTGATGGGCCTCCCTATGGGTTTTGGACTTGTCTAGGTAGGTGACTACCACCTGGCCAGTGACTTAGCCAATTGCTTGCAATAAATCTCTTAGCACATATGTCCAACTGGTTTGTTTTCTCTGGTTGAACCTGACTGCTACAGGAGTAGAAGGTAAGAACTGGAGGGCTATCATGGTCTTGCATTGTTTTAAGGTGAGGTAACAACCCCTTTGCCCAGATATGTTCTTCAAATGCAAGGAGAGAGGTGGGGCCATTTTTTTAGACAAGTTGCTGAAACAGCAGGGAGTTCTTTTGTTCTCTAGTTTTGTACTCAAAGCAGATTTAATAGTCCCGCCTCTTTTTTGGCCTTAATTCTTCCAAAGGCCTTTGGGCTCATAATGAGTCAGCAAACATATATAAGGTTAATATGGTGAGTCAATATAGCCAATGCCACTGACTGGCTGAGGTGTACGTGCTGGCAGAGCTGGGTTTGAGAATTACCCTCGGCACTGTTAACTCCTTCAAGAAGTGAATTGTGTCCCACAAGGTTTCTTTTGCACTGGCCAATTCCCAGTGTGTTAGGCAAGTCCAGGAAAGGTGAGAATAAGGACCAGATTTCAGTTACATTTTCTGCTATTTCTGTATGTACCACTAAACCAACCAGTAAGCAACACGGTATTTGAGACCAAGGATTTGAATGGGTGTGGCTCCTTAGTATCAGGAAGATGAACTTGAGATCCATGACCTCAGCAGGAGCAAGGAGTGAGGAGCCTGCCTGGTTGGAAGAGCCCTCACCGTGGGCTCCCTGCATGTTAGGTGGAGGAGTGGGCCTTCATAGGCCCTACTGATCCATTCTATTTAGGACATCCTTGCTGTGTGGCAGGTTGCAACCTGGTTACTGTGATCTTTTGTTCTCTCCATGTAATTGCTGGTTTATGGAGTCCATCTAATAGGCCTGGTTATCCTTTCATTCTTGAGACTACAACTTTTTGGAAGAAAGAGTGCATGGAGGTTAGAGTTTTCTCCCACAGGGAATAACTCCTTTTCCTAAGCTATCTTATAATAATTGTAAACTGGAAAAGTACCTTCTGGTTCTGTTCTCTCCATTTACAATATTATTTTTGTTTTTGTTGACATAACCATACTTCTCAGCCCAGTTCAAGGCTCTGTTCCTTGGCCCAGGGTGGTTTTCCTCTTCCGAAATCCCAGAACATGTGGTCTAAGCCTTACTTTGGTGCTTATTGCCTGTGGCCTTGGGTCTGTCTTGGACTTTTGAAAAAAAGTTTTATTTTTAAGTTTTACATTTTAGTTTATTCTATAGAAAAGAGAGAGGAAGTGAGAGAAGTGCCCTTCACAGGGTCTCACCATGCTATGATCTTTCTTTATCCTCCCAGCCAGGATTAAGAGCCTGTGAGGTTGTGCTGGGCATGTTTAGGTCACCCCAAGGTAGAAACTCAGACCTTCAATGTGACTGCAGTACTGGGCACTGTCCCTCTACAACTGCATCTCTGCAGCAAAAATATTCTTTCCTTTTGACTGATTTTCAAATTTATATTTGGGTTTTATAAGTAAATTCTCATTCCCAACAGTTCACTAGTTCCATAAATTTACATGCTCAGCAATTTGAACTTGAACTGTTTGGCATAGGCCTTAGATTGATTGGGGTTTTCTCTGTGACCTCTTCTAACATGATATGAGACTTTGGTGTTATGTTGTTGTCCAATGAAGTGGGCACATGTGGCTTTTGAGTATTTGAAATGTGGCTCCTTTGAGTTGAGATGTGCATGTGAAATACCTCAATGCTGTTGAAATGGTAATACTTTGGATATATTGTTAGGAAAAAATATTATTAAAATTAATTTTACTTTTTGTTATATTTATTTTTAAAATAATTATTTATTTAGTTTCATTTATTATTGTTGTTATTTTTTAATTTGACCAAAGAGAGAGAGAGAGGGAAAGTGAATAAGCAAACCACCAGGTTCAGGATTTGAACCGCGGTCGGCTATGTGGGAGTCCAGTGCCTCAACCACCACGCCACCTGTACCTGCAGACCCCATTCTTGTTATTTTTCTAATATTGCTGCTAGGAAGTTTAAAATGCATCTGTGACTCACATGTAGACTCCATATATATATTTCTGCTGTATAGCATAGCTCTAGTGGATGCTTGGTAAATGGTCATTTACTTTTCTGTTTGATTAACACATACCAAATTATAATGTTACTAACAGACATTTTTTTTTCTTTATGAAAAAGCACACATGTGTGAATGTGAGAGGGAGAGGAGCATCTCCACAGGGGCTGGTCATACCACAATCCCCATCTTCCAGTCCTCTGGCCTGTTGGATTTGGGCATCTCAGGCATGTTTCAGGCTGACCAGGCTGGAGAGTCACACCACTGTCGCTGTGTGGCTTCCAGCACTGCAGTTTGATACCCAGCAGCCTGTGTCTGGCCTTTACTAACATATTTAATTTTTTTAATATCTTATTTTTTTCTTAATTATCAGAAGGCATGTATACTTGCCAGAGAGAGCCAAGAGACAGATAAGGAGAAGGAGAACTACCCCCCAATGGAGCATGGTCACTGCATAATCCTTTCTCCATCTCTTCATTTTGTTGGGACTTTGGGCACACAGGCCATGTTTCCTAAGCTGTAGGGGCTGGGTCTGAACTGTGGTCAATCACATGGGATGCCGTTCTCTTAACCACTATGAGGCTGGCCTCAAATATTTTTTTGAGGAATTATTTTATTTAACTTTATTTATTTATTTATTTATTTATTTATTTATTTTAATTTGACCAGAGAGGGGCAGAGTGAGAGGGAGAGAAAGAAAAAGAGGGCAAGTGAGAAAACAAGCTGCCAGGTCTAGGAGTTGAACCGCGGTCAGCCATGTGGGAGTCCAACACTCTCAACCACCATGCCACCTGCTAGCCACTGGCCTCATATTTTACATTTTAAGTACTATATCCCTCCATGCTAATATTAGCCATCAAAAACTGAACTCTGCTGTCTCCTTTCACATTACCTTGAAGGTCTGAGGGAAACAGTGCCATCACTTTCTGACTTCCTTAGAAGCAATTTTTTTTTCATTTTCCTAATTCACCTGTGATCATAACAAAGCACCTTTTTTCAGTTAAAGTGCTCATTTTCCTTCCACTTACTGACTGAAAATTTTGTCAGCCAGTCTGACTGCAGATGGCTAATAAAGAATTTTCTATATTTTGTTGGTATTTAAGAAGTTGCTCAAAATCCCATCTTTATCCCCCTTTCTTTCTTCGCTGCTCACTTTGGTTTGCTCTGCCTACCACACAGATTTCTTCCTTTTTTGAGGAAATGTGTCAGCATTGTGCCAAAAATGTTGCCAGGCCCCTGAGTGGGCAAGTAGAATGTCTTGAAGAGGCCTGCGTATTGTCTAGAGAGAATGGAGCTGTTCACCTCTCAGCACCTGGGGCTGAATCTGCCTGCCCCAGCCATTCTTCTCTGCTCTCAGCTCTGCTACTGAACAATTTAACCCAGGGTTTCCATTCCAACCAACCAGTAGGAAGTAAGCTCTCAGGCTGGCCACATGACATGGTGCTTAAGAGAGCTGGGTTCCACGTGACTGACTGTGAGTTTTGAATGCTGGCCCTGGTTGCTTGAAAAACATGCCTGGCGCATGTGCATGTGTACCCCAAATCCCAACAGAATGAAGAAAAGAAGGAGACAGGATTGCCGCGTGACCATGAACTGTTGGGGAGTGCTTTCTCCCTCTCTTTCTCTGTCTCTCTGGTAAGAGCATGTGCCCCTGACAAATTAAAAAAAAAAAAAAAAAAGTAAAAGAAAGAAAAAAAGTAATCTCCTGAACTGAAAGTGATAGCAATAGGGGTTTCTCAACACCAGGGCTGACAGTAGTAGTAATGGCTCTCAGAACAGCAGTATGCGGAAAGCTTTAAGTTCAAGGGAAACTTTAACCAAAGGCAAAATGAACATACAGGCAGTGATACATGGAATGTGTGTGAGTGTGTGTGTGTGTTTGTGTGTGTAAAAGGTTTCGCTTGTCTGCTTACTGTCTTGCATCTCATTTTAAATTATATCTTCTCACTACTTACTTAGAATATTCCTTCATCTCTAATGAGGTTGTGGTAATAATAGATGGTATAACATCTAAACCACGTATTTTTAAAACGAAAAAGAAGGGCGCCTCCTCCTTTATTTTTTCTAAAGCTTTTGACTTCAGTGTGAAGAAAAGGCTTGGGATCACTGGTTCATATTATGGGTTAATTGACTTTTGTTCTAGAGCTCCTTCCTGCAAAGTGAAAGAAGCATCGTAAGAAATCTTCGTTGAGGAGAGTCCTTCCATTTTATTTGTCTCTTGAATCTCATCCTGTGTTAAGGAATAATGCATGGTTTATTGTCTTGAAAGACTTGCAAGTTATTGCAAAGAGCCGAACACCAACAAATGTGTGATGTTTTGCAGATGTGAGTTGATGGACACTTCCAGTTACCCTTTGCTCTAATTATTATTGATAAAATTTGAGGCTATTGTGTTTTTAAATATATGTACATAGAATCTTTAAATTCCCTAGTTCTAAGGCGATGGTTGCCATGGTTTGAGTGTGTCTGCTCACAGTTCATGTGTTAGAATTTGGTTGTATTGTGGATGGGACCAGCAGTTAGCATAATGGCTATGTCGCTGGACTCCCACGTAGTCGACCGCAGTTCAAGTCCTGGACCCAGTGGCTTAAACTCACACCGGGCGCGTGTGCATGCGTGCCCAAGATCCCGAGAGGAGAATGGAGGAGAAGGGATTGTGGCGTGACCATCCCCCCTGGGGGGTGATTTCCTGCTTTCTGTCTCTCTGTCTCTCTCTGTCTGTCTGGTGAGCGCATGCGTCCTGAAGCAAAAACCTCTCCAAAAAAAGAAAAAAAAAAAGAATTTGGTTGTATTGTGAAGGTAATGAGAGGAAACTCAGTCTGATTATAATGATGAAAGGTGGGGCCTTCGGGAAGTGATTAGGCATCGAGGTGGGGCCCATGATAGAATTCTGGTAGGTTTATAAGAGAGGGAATGACACAGAGAAACAGACACAGACACAACTGTGCTGTCTTGCTCTGTGACCTACCAGCAAGAAGACTCTCACTAGATGACTTCCCTGGACCTTAGAACTCCAAACCATGCGGCGAATAAACTTCTCTTCTCCCAAATTCCTTAGACTCAGGTATCTTCTGTTATTAGCAACAGAATAGACTAGAACAAAGATAAACTTTTAAATCCCAAATGACCAGAAGTATTGTTTTCATCTGACTTAAGTTTATAAACCAATCTTAATCTGCAAGATATTAACAAAAGTACACTGGGATTCTTTACTGATACTGTATTTTGATTTCTAGGGAAAAAAAAAAAACTATGACACTATATTAGTCTATTTTGCATTTGCTATGACTATCACAGATTGAGTAGTTTATAAAGAATGGAGATTGTGTAAGGTTTTGGAGGCTGGGAAGTGTAAGAGCATGTTGCTGGCATCTGGCAAGGGTCCATGGTGAAGGCGTCACATGGGGAGAGGACAAACTTGTGTGTGCATGTGAGAAAACACAAGAAGGCAGCTTCTAAAACAACCCACTCTCAGGATAGCCCATCAGTCCATTAATCCATTGATTTCTGAATGGATTAATTCATCAATTCAATGATCCTTGAATGGATTATTTCATTAATTCAATGTGGAGCTTTCATGACCTAATCACCTCTTATTTGGCCTTACCTATTATTAATATTGTTACAGTGGCACTTAAGTTCAGCATTAGGTTTTTTTTTTTTTTTTTTTTTTTTTTTTTTTTTTTTGCTATAGAGCACATGTACTCTCTGGAGAGACAGAGACAGAAAGTGAGAAATCAACCCCCAGGGGAAATGGCCACGCCACAATCACTTCTCCAGTCTCAGGATTTGGGGCACACATGCACGCACATGCTCCTGGCATGAGTTTTAAGACACCAGTCCTGGACTGGAACCATGGTCGACTATGTGGGAGTCCGGTGGTGTAACCATTATGTCATCTGCTGGTCCCAGTACAGCATTAGTTTTGACAGAAATATTTAAATTACAGGAGATCCCAACAGAAATACAATTGGGAAGAACACTGGACTGATCTTGGCTTTGGCACTCTCATCAATTAACTATGGATTCATCACCACATGACTGTTTTGAGCTTCAGTTTCTTTTTTTTGTTTGTTTATGAGAGATTTCTGCTATAGGGTGTGTGTGCTTGCCAGACAGAGAGAGACAGAAAACAAAAAATCCCCACCACTACCATCAGGGGAACGGCCATGCTGCAATCCCTTCTCCAGTTTCCTCTTGGGATTTTGGGCACACACACGCGCACACACACACGCACACACACACACACACACACACACACACACACACAGACCTGGTGTGAGTTTTAAGTCTCTGGGTCTGGGACTCAAACTGAGGTTGACTACATGGAGTCCAGTGACATAACCATTATGCCATCTGCTGGTTCTAGTTTCATCATTTTAAAAAAAGTTTTATTTTTTTAAAAATTTAACTAATTAATTAATTAATTTATGCTTCAGGACATGTGTGCCACCAGAGAAAGACAGGGAGAGAGAAAGCGAGAAAACAGGCTGCCAAGTAGGACTGTGGTTGGCCATGTGGGAGTCCAGCACTCCAAGCACTGTATGGCCCCATTTTCATCATTTTTAAAATGAGGTGTCTGGAGCATATCCAAGGCCTTATTGGGCTCTAAGAATTTCTTTGTCTTTTCTCTGATGTCAAGATATTTTTCTCTAAGTAAGCAGCAGATGGCAGTGTGAAAATAGAGAACTTTGAAAAACAGTATTCTGTTTGCTGTTTTCATCTGTCAGAGAATTTCTACGAATGTCTTCCTGATGCTTAATTTTTTTTAAAGGCTTGTGTGTTAGGCAAAACATGATTTAAAAATTTATAGACTAATACTAATATATTTTAATAAGACAGTGCTTTTAGTTGTACATGCTATGAAAAGTATTACCTCTCATTGTCACTTCCAGCCTCCCAAACTCTGGATTTCCCTGTGGACATAACATGCATTAAAGAGCATAGATTTCAAGGGTTATTTTGAGGATGAAACTTGAGACTTTTCAATTAGGCCGGTCATAATCGCTGTATGTTTTAATTTCATTGTACTTCTTAAATTTATAAACACTGACTCTCAATGTCAATTTAGTTTGGTAAACAACAGAGAAGGGTCAGGCCTTTTGCTGTCAGACATCCATTTTTGAAATTTGACTCTTAAAATCTATTTTTGATGTATCTAAGTATTTCTCATTGGGCTTACAGACATCTCAGCTATTGGATAAGTTTGGTCTTTCAAATGGATTTTTCTGTTAAAACACTGGCAAGCACCATCCCTCTCTTGTTGTCACATGAATAAGTCAGTTCTGCTCTTCTGGATTGGCTACACAGAGAAACTGAAAATGGCAGGAGCTACTTCACGGCCAGGGAGAAACGTGGAAAAGCTATAGGCATTGGGAACTGTGTGCTCTCTCCTTAGTCTTAGTCTGCTGTTAAACATGTGCTTGAAAGACTCTACGGGATTAGAAAGGATGTGGCACTTGAGGTCACTGCAACCTGGCTCTGCCAATTAGTAATAGTGAGACTGAGGAAGGATTTCATATTTTCTCTGTTGAGGTGACTTAAAAAAGAAGTAAAAGAAGTATGTAAAAAAGTATCCAATGTCCTGAGCGTATAGTGCAGTGTTTTCACAAACTAACCTATCCGTATCGTCAGCACATTCATACCAGGAAGAGCACGAGAATATTCTGGAGTCTGACTGTGTGCCCTTCTGATTATAATTCCCCACTATCTTGATTTCTAATGGTAGATTCGTTTTGCCTGTTCTTGTACTTTTTATCATCGCAATGACATGATTTGTACTTTTTGTGTGTTTCATGTCTACCACTCAGTCTATGTTCATCGAGTATATGTGAGATAATCCCGTTATGAGTGGTTGTAGATCATTTATTCTCATTGCCAGGCAACAGTCCATTGTATGAGTATGCCAGAGTTTACTTATACATTCTGCTACAGCTGAAGATCCGGGTTTCTAGAACATAGCTAATAGAAGTAGTGCTGCTATGAACGTTTATGTATATGACTGTTGGTCTGGACATTTCTGTTGGGCGTATACACTGAATCCCATCTAATGACTTTACAGTGTGCTCTGTTCAGCTTTCCTATGGTGCTTTCAGCATATGAGCATTCTTCTTGTTCCACATTGTTAACCATCACTGTCTTTAGCCATCTGGGGGGTGTAGTCTTTGCCTATTGAAGATCATAATTTGTACCTTGAAAGGCTATTGCCAACTCAATTCAGGTAGGTTTTCTCCTTGCCTCCAGATCCTTTCTTCTAATTTGAACTTTAACAACCTCTCTGAGCATCAGTTTCCCTCCATGTAAAATGATACTATTGGGTTGAATAATCCTTAATGTTTTTCACTTCTAATATGCCAAGCTCTGTAGTGCTTTTTGGGTATAGTGCATGTGAGCGATAGCTTCATCAATTTAAATCTTGTTACATGAGGGTTTAAGATCCCACTGTGCCCAATTATGCACAGAGCAAGTTCAGGTCACGACCACTTTTGCCTGTCAGTCAACAGTGCACAATAATACTAACAGGTGGGTACTATTATTACTTGAATTTTCAAAGGAGGAAATCAGGCACAGAGAGCTTAAATAAGTTGCGTGAGATCTAACGGTAAGCAACTAATGGAGTTAGAACTGAAATAAAGTCTTCATTTTTTAACTGTATGATCTTCCCATCCTGAAGCTTCAGTTGTCTTATCCGCATATGGGAATAATAAGAGTATCTACCCCCGGGGCTGCTGTTGAATTACAATGAAATGAGATTGTCTGTGTGAGATATGTCACATAGTGTCTAGTGCACTATAAATACTCAGTGGATGTTTATTATTGCTATTTTAAGATGGAAAGAATCATTTGAACTTTTATGATGGATGGATCATCCAATGGTGTGACCAAAGTTACTGTTATAAAAGTTAAAATGTCATTTCTCCTTTTAGGTCCTGTCTGCAGTCTCTGTGTCTCATCTTTTGGAGCAAGACCTGTCACAATCTTCAGTGGTTTCATGGTGGCTGGTGGCCTGATGTTAAGCAGTTTTGCCCCCAATATCTACTTTCTGTTCTTTTCTTATGGCATTGTTGTAGGTAAGGAATCTGGTCACTATGAGTTTTCTTTTTTTTTGGAGAGGTTTTCGTTATAGGGTGCGTGCGCTTGCCAGACAGACAGAGAGAGACATAGAGACAAAAAGCGAGAAATCACCCCCCAGGGGGATGGTCACGCCGCCATCCCTTCTCCTCCATTCTCCTCTCAGGATCTTGGGCACGCATGCTCACGTGCCCTATACGATTCTTTTTCTTTTTTCCTTATTTATTGGCTGCTCAGCCTCTATGCACTAAGTGTCTAGACAGGTCCAAGTGAACAGGATACAAGCATCTGAAGACAATTGGGGTCAGAATATTCCTCTATTCCCACTGAATCAGATGCACAAAAAGAGAAAACAGAACAGAAGAGAGATTGCAGATCACCTCCTCCTGCACGCTGCTGAATGCTCAGATTGAACTTCAAGAATTAGGAATAAATGCACCATCCATCAGATGACTAGAAATCACTGCAGGGTCACAAGAAATATGGCAAAACAAGAAAATACCTCTCCTCCAAGGGAAAATAATAACTCCTCTTCATCCTCAGATAGTACAACAAAACTCATGGAAATGTAGGATAAAGAATTTAGAATATTCATAGTGACAAAGCTAACAGAGATGGAAAAGAAGAGAGACAGTGAACTGCAGAAGAGGCAGGAGAAAAAAGCTGACGAGTTCCAGGAGGTGAGGAAATTCTTGCAAGATCTAAAAGAAGAAATACACACTATGAAAAATAGTCAAATGGACCTGTTAGAGCTGAAGGCTATAATACAGGAAGTCAAAATCTCCCTTGAAAGTATTAAAAGAAGACTGGATCATATAGAAAATTGAATTTCAGATGTAGAAGACAGAATCGCTGTTGTAGAAAAATCCACCATGAAGACTGAGAAAATTGCCCCCCAAAGTGAGAATAATATATAAGAAATACTAGATACAATTAAACATCCAAACATCCAGATAATTGGTATCCCAGAAGGTGAAGAGAATCATCAGGGCATTAAAAATCTATTCCATGAATTCCTGGAAGAAAACTTTCCAAACTTAGAGACATTTGAAGATCCAGTCCCAAGAAATACAAAGGATCCCAAATAGAATCAACCCAAGAAGATCTTCTCCAAGACACATTATAGCCAGATTGACCAAAACCACAAAGACAAGATACTAAGATTGGCAAGAGAGAAACGGCAAGGATACCTACAAAGGATAACCCATCAGGCTAACAGTGGACCTCTCATCAGAAACAATGAGAGCAAGGAAAGAATTGGAAAATATATTGAAAGTGTTAAGGGAAAAACAATTTCAATGAAGAATACTGTACCCAGCAAGATTATCCTTCATATGGGAAGAAAAGACAAGAACATTCTCAGATAAACAAAATCTGAAAGAATTTACCAACACCAGACCAGATCTCTAAGAAGCTCTCAAGGGAGTGCTATACCAAATTAAATACCAACACACAGAAATAAGAGTTCAAAAACTAAGAAAATGGCCAACTTAATCATAGGAACAAGTCCGGAGTTGAATATTATATCCCAGAATTTAATCGGGAAGATGAAAACACAACAGAAGATAGATTAAGTACATGAGACTGAACTGGTGAATTAGAATTTTATGACTTTTGACTAAAACATTGCTGATTTTCTTCTAGGCTTTGTTTTCCAGTTTTAAGGATTTTTGTCTCATCTGGAGCTGCCAATAGGTTCCTGTACCTACTATTTGAACAGAATCCTAACCTGTTTTCTGGCTTTAAGTTTTAAGCAAAGTTCCTTGGCATTTCTTTGATTTATTAAAGCTAAAACTGCTTTTCTTAAAATTAAAAAATATATTAAAAAATATCTATTTAATGACTGTAGTAAACTATATAGCATCAGCTAGGTGCTACCTTATAGTATATTCATTCTACTCAGAGTTTCACGT
This sequence comes from Tupaia tana, assembly GCA_026018925.1. Lineage (NCBI taxonomy): Eukaryota > Metazoa > Chordata > Mammalia > Scandentia > Tupaiidae > Tupaia > Tupaia tana. The sequence goes on from JAKSZU010000010.1 coordinate 65,917,194, forward strand.
TTAAAGTGAGACATGTATTCACAATATGTATATACCAGCTGAATTTAAGAAATTTTGTGAATCAATAAAATATGGGGGAAAAAAAGGAATGGGAAATACCTTGTCTGTAGACACCTGAGATAGTGTGGGAGGAGGGTGGGAAATGGCAGAGAGTGAGAAATAGGAAGAAAAATGTATGTACATATGTATACATATATATTTATGTATATATATTTTTCAAAGATTAATTGTGATATGGAACCTAATACCATATCAGTATATTTTTATATGTTGTTATATTAGAACTATTTTTTTTACCTTGTACTTATCTGATTTTTAAATATCATGCATAGCTTATTTGAAAAATATTGGTTTACGGAGTTATGTAAGAACTTGAAAATGTTAACAAAGTTTCTTATGAAACAGCAAAAAAAATCACTTTTGTGAATACCATCAATGACTTAATCAGAAAATCTTTATGTATTAGGAAGTTGTCAAATTCATAATGGCAGATAAAAGTTTTCCAAAATTCTAAATTTTTGCTGGAAAACTTGTATGAGAGAATTACTATCAGTTGTTTCTCTTGTTAGATTCATTTTCAAGAAAGAGTATGTGATCTAGCTAAGGTTAAATAACCACAGTTAGGCATACATACTTTCAAATAAAAACAGGGTTGTTTGAAAAAGTGGTTATTTTAGCTGGCTACTAAAACAATTGCATGTTTTTCCTTGTAACAATTATTGCCATTCAGATGAAGCATTTAAAACAAATTTGTTTGACTTTATTCTGAGTTGTGTGGTGGTGAAACCTATAGGTATAAATTTTAGTATGAATTCCTTGATTTGTGCTAAGGCTTTTGCAATTTTATTCACCATCTGTTTTGCACCATCAGCATATGTGGGAACACAGGTAAAAAGACAAAACATTTCAGTATTATTATAAAAATTGTTTTAACTCCACAGACTCTATGAAAGATCTCAGGGACCATAGGAGGTCACAGACCTCTCTTTAATAACTGCTGGTTATACTGATATGGATGTGGGGAGATATGACACTTTCTGCTTTGTGAAAAGTTTAAAGAAAATGTATTTCAAATTTCTACTGTGTTAAAAAAAAATGAGATATTCTTACCTATAACCCATGGACTTGAAATAATGTTTTCAAAATTATTTCTTTTTAGTCTAAGGCTACAAGTTTAGAAGTTGGTCTTTCAATATTTTTGGCATCACCATTCAGTTATCAGAAATGTCTTTTACTCATGTCTCTAATAACTCACATTTGTCAGAGTACTGACAGCCAAATCACAGAAAAGTAAATCCATTTACCCTCCAAAGGCTTTCAAAAATTTAGTCTCAGTCAAGGGTGACATTTTTTGGCCTCATAACATTGATTGTTTAGAAACAGGTTTTATTTCACATTTTGAAGTGACTTATATGTAGGAATGACAGCTGTATAAATTAATCTAACCCATGTTTTAGTTAGTGAGATTGTTATTTTTTTCCTTAAATAATTTGAATGTTACTTTCATTTAAGAATTTTATTTAAAGTATGTTTTAATCTGTTGGGTTGTTGGGAAAGGCATGGTGCATTTTTGTATAGAAAAACAAAGAAAAATACCTTGTGACTTTCCCAACAACCTAATATCTAGTTTCTTTAAGAAAATTTTTAGTGCAATCACAGGTGAGCATATGAGTCCTAGGTTGTTTAAAGTGCATAATTTTCTAAAATGTATATGAGTATCGTTATTAAGTGCATGTCTTTCTTTTAATCATAGTTCATATAGCTATTAAAGTCCCTGACTTACCATGATGGTTCAACTGATGATTTTCCACCTTTATGGTGGTGTGAAACTGATTGATCTTCATTAAGTAGAAATCATTCTGTATTTCATTTTTAGTAGAGTATGCAATAAGTTGCATGAGATATTCAACATTTTCTTACAGAGTAGGCTTTGTGTTATCTTTGCCCAACTATAATCTAATGTAAGTGTTGTACACATGTTTAAGTTAGGCTAAGCTGTGATATTGAACAGATGAGTTGTATTAAATGAATTTTTTTGCTTACAATATTTTCAACTTATGATAGCTTTATCAGAACCTAAATTTATTTTAAGTCAAGAAGCATCTGTAATAAGTGTTATTATTATAATAATTTGCTTATTGAGTCATAGTTATAATTTGATTTGTATGCTGTGGCAATGTGTTGTTCTTCAAGAACAAACAGTTATTGCAGAAGAAAGGCAAAAAGTGAATGAGTTAGAACCAAAGGAGAATTCACAAAATTGACAGAAAAGTAAATTTAAAAGTAAAACAATAATAGTACAGCAAACAACCATATGCTTGCCACTTAAATTTAATTTTGTATTTATCTTTTCTTTTTTTCCTTGCAAAGGTATGTTAAAATCCATTAAGAACATTGTGACATTATACTTCTAAATGAGGTAGCACACACTTCTCAAAGATAAAAGACTCAAAAACACTAATTTTACTATGATGGGATTATCTGAGAACTCCAGAAGACCTACGTGAAGGCCTTTGTTTTGCAGACTGGGGTGTGCAAGACATGAAGTCTAGCAAAATAGTTTGTAGTGATGATTTTTTAAAAGAGGTTTTTGCTTTAGGGTACATGTGTTCTCCGGAAGGAGAGAAAGACAGAGATAGTGAGAGGGAAAGTAAAACTCATCCCCATGCTTCAATCCTTTCTCCTCCATTCTCCTCCCAGGTTCTTGGGCATACATGTACCCGTGCCCGGCATGATTTTGAAGCCACGGGGTCCAGGACTTGAACTGTGGTCAGCCCTGTGTGACCCAGTCTAGCAACGTAACTGCTATGCCATCTGCTGGCTTCATGATAGAGATTTTAAAAAGATGTTTAGAGGACTGAAAGGAGGAAGAACAGGGTAGCTGAGAGCCAGGACTTGGTAGAGAGACAAATACAATGGGCAAATCTGATAACATTTTGCTATTTAGTGGACGATTTAATCATTTTCTCTATCTCTCCATGATATCCTAATTTACATTTGCATTATTCATTCATGCTTTGGAAACTGGATTGCTTTTTTACTTGACCCTGACATTAGTGTGGGTGTCAGGTGAAAAATGAGGTAGTTCAACTGAGAGCTGTATAGCTAACATGGAAGGAGCCTGAGAATCCTCACTCTGAAGATTTAGCCAGTCAGTAACGGTGTTCTATTAGAGATACTTGACCATTTTATTTAATTTTTCATTTCTTTTTACATTGAAGTAATGTAGTGTGTCTTAATTTATGCAATGTCTTCTTGTACTTAGGTCTTGGATGTGGCTTATTATACACTGCAACAGTGACCATTACATGCCAGTATTTTGACAGCCGTCGAGGGCTTGCACTTGGCCTAATTTCAACAGGTACATTTTCAAAATAAGTACAATGCTGTCATTGTTCAATCTTTTAAACAAAGTTAAAAATTACCAAGCACAGGTATGTTTAACTATTACTAAGCTAATAGCTAATAGTTGGTAGTAATCTTTTTGTTCTGGTTCTAGAAGGAAATTTTATTTTTTATCATAAATATGAGAGTAACTATCAACATACATATACGAAAAATCTGGGGCTTTAGATGTCCAATATAACCTAAGAGAAGAAAGCCATTGATCTAGTAAATTGAGTTACATGCTGGTGAGTGTTTTGCTGAAAAAAGAGCAGAGAGCTATTCTATCAAGTACTTTATTCCTGAGAAAAATAGAAATGGAAAGAAAATTGACGCCCTTAAGACCACTGTCAAGAAAGAGTGATACTGATCATCTTTCTACTTCCATTATTGTGGAACTCACCGTGTTTCTAAACTAATGATTTCTATATACATCTTACCAGCCTATATGCATATCCACATGATAGGCTGTTTATTCTTGCTATTCTTACTTTAATAATCAAGAACAATGTGGGGAAAAGATGTAAATAAAAATATAAATTTTAAATATAAAAGCCTCTGGATCCCCTTGGACATTTTTGAGTGGTGCTTCGGTTTTCAGATGAGTTTTTTTAAAGTTGCTTAGGGAACTTATCAAAATTTCTGTGGCCAGTATTTTATGAGTTTCTTTCGGGAAGACAGCTGCCAAATTTTCTAGTTGTAAGTTTACAAATGTTACGTGTTAGCAGGCAAGTATTCCTGGGAGGTCAGGCTTTTTGACAGGTTGTGTAACTTTAGTAGTTATTCTGGAACAGGACACAATCAGTTTTCTTCCTGAGGCCGACCCCCTGGCCTCAAGGTGATACCTGACTGAATTGAATCCAGTTGGTATTTACCCAAGGTCGTTTAAGAAAGCATTGCCAGGTGAGAACTGGGAATCATAATGGAGGAGAAGAAAAAGCCAGTCCGAGAAGATGGCTGTGGCAGAAATAGGAGAAGGTACGCAAAGAACAGAAGATGGGAATCCTGAGCAATTAGAATGTAAGCTAAAGAAACTATTTTTTTTTTAGAGGTTTTTGCTATAGGGCGCGTGCGCTCGCCAGACAGAGAGAGACAGAGAGACAGAAAGCTAGAAATCACTCCCCAGGGGGGATGGCCATGCCGCAATCCCTTCTCCTCCATTCTCCTCTCGGGATCTTGGGCACGCACGCACACGCGCCCGGCGTGAGTTTTAAGCCACCGGGTCCGGGACGTGAACTGCGGTCGACTACGTGGGAGTCCAGCGACATAGCCATTACGCTAACTGCTGTTCCCAAGAAACTATTAATATCGGGATCTCCCACAGGTGTGGGAGGGAGTGCAAGACGAGGCATGGCGGCCTTAATGACAGTAGGTCTTACCTATCCTTTGACTTCTTATATAGTATAATGTAGAATCATGTTGAGGTACAAGCACAGACCCTGGGGCCTGGCCACCTGGTTTTGAATCCTGCTTCTGTCACTAGGTGTCTGGTGCTGGATAACTGTCTGCACTGCTGTTTTCTGAACTATAAAGTGGGGATAACTGCACTACCCGATGAGTCTGGTTCCTGGGAATATTAAAGGAGTATACATATGTGAGGCACATGGCAAGAGCTCTAGAAGTGTTAGCCATCGTAATTATGATCTAGATTTCTCTTAACGTTCAAGTGTATTTGTGCTGAAGATGTTGGGGAATGTAAGCGGTGGGAATTGCTCTTGCTTTTCACCCAGCCTAGCGAGGAGGATATAGGGCCTGGGATATGATCAGTGAATAAAAAGTGGAGCAATTATAGATAGTCAAGACTTGAAGGAGCTATAAGTTACAACTCACAAGGAGTTAGGTAAGGTGAAATTTGGAAGAGGTGTGAATCTGCTTTTAGTGAAAGAGATGGTAATAAAACAAAATCACAGTAGGCTTTTTTTTTTTAATTAAAAAAAAACAAATCAAAATACTTGACATTTTGTGACCTAGTTGAAAGAAAGGAATGTGGGTACAAAACAAAGGTTTGGGGAAAGCAGTCTGCCTCTGTGGTGAGCAGGGTTGGTACACTAATGCTGGTGGGTTCTATCTGGTCTACTGCCTATTTGAGTATGGCCCAAGAGCTAAGAATGGATTCTAAAAAAAAATTTTTAAGAGATTTTTGCTATAGGGTACGTGTGGTTCCTGGAGAGATGGAGAGAGACAGAGAGACAGAAAGTGAGAAATCACTTCCCAGGGTGGATGGCCGTGCCGCAATCCCTTCTCCTCCATTCTCATGGGATCTTAGGTGTATTCGCACATGTGCCCTGCGTGAGTTTTAAGCCACCGGGTCTGGACTTGTACTGTGGTAGACTTCTCGGGAGTACAGCAACGTAACAATTACACCATCTGCTGGTCCTGGTTTCTAAAATTTTTAATGATTGACACAAAAATAAAGAATATTTATGACATGTGAAGATTATATGAAATTCAGTGTGCATAAAAAGTTGTGTTGGAACCCATATTTACTCTCTGGCCCTTTATAAAAAATGTTCATTGACCCTTGGTATTAATGAGTTAATCAAAGCATTAGTGTATCTCTTACTATTCTAGGTTCGCTGAACACCAATTAATATTTTCCTCTTTGTAATAATGTATAATCTAGACCTACATGAAAGAAGGCATTAGTATTTTATTTTACTTTGCCCTTTACATTGATTGTTTTTAAAGTAGGATGCTCTTTTCAAAAATTAAAAATGGTAGTTTTACAGTTCACAAAATTCCACAAGGAAACTCTTAAGTTCTCTCCATTGCTCTAAAAGAATTTTTGCATCTTTCTAAGCCATGGCCATGTTGGAGTCAGAGCCATTTGTTATTTGTTGTAATTGATGATAAGATGTGTTTTTACAGTAGGCATATCCATGACATCAGTGATGCCTCTGTGCTTGGTCCCGATGGCATCTCGGTGGGGTTCTGATGTAATGTGGCATAGACCATTCTTATGATCAAACTGTTTAGACTATATTTCTTTTGCAGATCTACTTATTTCTTTCCTGCTTTTTCATGTGGTATTTCCCATTGATATTTAAATTTTAAAATACTCAATTTAAATATATTGAAGACAGAATGAGATGAAAATAGTGCAAATTAGTTGGGCTGATGTAAGTTGGAATGGCAGTGTGTTTGGAATAATGAGTGCTGAAAAGGTGGCATGTTTACACTGCTGCAAGATGTACAAAGCAGCATATTTTATAATTTTTTTTAGAGGTTTTTGTTAAAGGGTGCATGCGCTTGCCAGAAAGAGACAAAGAGACAGAAAGTGAGAAATCACCCCCCAGGGGGATGGCTACGCCACAGTCCCTTCTCCTCCATTCTCCTCTTGGGATCTTGGGTGTGCATACCCACGGACCCGGTGTGAGTTTAAGCCACCGGGTTCGGGACTCGAACCGTGGTTGACTACATGGGACACCAGCAACATAGCCATTACGTCAACTGCTGGTCCTAGCATATTTTATAATTTAAATGCCCTATTAAATTCCATTTTGGGGAACCAGCAGTTAGTGTAATGGCTATGTCGCTGGACTCCCACGTAGTCGACCGCGGTTCACGTCCCGGACCTGGTGGCTTAAAACTCACGCCGGGCACGTGTACATGCGTGCCCAAGATCCCGAGAGGAGAATGGAGGAGAAGGGATTGCGGCATGACCATCCCCCCTGGGGGGTGATTTCTCACTTTCTGTCTCTCTGTCTCTGTCTGTCTGGCGAGCGCACGTGCCCTATAGCGAAAAAACCTCTCCAAAAAAAAAAAAAAAAAAAAAAAGGAGCATTTGTTTAAAAAAAAAAAAAAATTCCATTTTGGGGCTGGCTGGTGTCGTGGTTAAGGGCACTGGACTCCCACATGGCTGACCACGGTTTGAGTCCTGGGCCTGGCGGCTTGCTTTCTCACCTCCCCTTTCTGTCTCTCTCTGTCCCTTTATAGTCAAATTAAAAATAAATAAATAAGTACGTAAAGTTAAATAAATAATTCTGTAAAAAAATTTCCACTTTTCTCATCATTTTATTACTACATGAATCACTCATTCTGTTGAGTCAGCAATGAATTTGAACTATCATACCATGATACATATGCTAAAACTAAATACAGATCATTGGTCTCAAAAAGAAAAAAAGAAAATTTGCTTTTTCTAAGAGAAACATATATAGCATGAATCCTGGCATATACAAAGTGCAAAAGAAGTATAATGCATAATATATTTGTTAAGAGCATGTGTGTTTGAAGTCGGACTGACTATGAATCCTCCTTATTCAATTTGGAGCTTTGTGGTCTCTGGAAAATAACACGGTCTTTTTTTTTTTTTTTTTTTTTTTTTTGGAGAGGTTTTTGCTATAGGGCATGTGTGCTCGCCAGACAGAGAGAGAGAGACAGAGAGACAGAAAGCAAGAAATCATCCCCCAGGGGAGATGGCCACGCCGCAATCCCTTCTCCTCCATTCTCCTCTCAGGATCGTGGGCACGCACGCACACGTGCCCGGCGTGAGTTTAAGCCACTGGGTCCGGGACTCAAACCGTAGTCGACTACATGGGAGTCCAGCGACATAGCCATTACTAACTGCTGGTCCCAATAACTCAGTCTTTCTAGACCTAGATCACTTTATCTGTAGATTGGGAACAATACTAAGACCTACTCAATGGACTCACTAGAAGGATTGAAAAGATCTTTCAATGCAAAGTGGTTAGTTAACAGTGTTTAAATTATAAACACTAATTATTCAAATAACTGTCCTATCAGCATTGCTATTATTGTTGTTATCTTCAATATTCTTGCTGTGATTTTAATATGAAGATACATATGAATGTTAGTGTAAACAATAAATTGAATTGTGATTACAACTAATGTTTGTCCAGAGAGCCCCAAATCATAGGAGATTGAAATTGAACAATTCCTACTTCTTTTCCTTTTTAGGGTCAAGTGTGGGCCTTTTTATATATGCCGCTCTACAGAGGATGCTGATTGAGTTCTATGGACTAGACGGTTGCCTCTTGATTGTGGGTGCTTTAGCTTTAAACATTCTAGCCTGTGGCAGTCTAATGAGACCCCTCCAGTCCTCTGATTGTCCTTTGCCTGAGAAAATAGCTCTGGAAAATGTGCCAGATAGATACTCTATTTACAATGAAAAAGAAAAGAATCTGGAAGAAAATACAAACATTCTTGACAAGAGCTACTGTAGTGAGGAAAAATGCAAGAGCCCTTTAGCCAATGGAGACTGGAAACAGGAGAATCTGCTTCATAAACACCCCACTACAATGGCCCACCCAAAGGAGCCTGAAACCTACAAAAAGAAAGTTGCAGAACAGACATATTTTTGCAAACAGCTTGCCAAGAGGAAGTGGCAATTATATAAAAACTACTGTGGAGAAACTGTGGCTCTTTTTAAAAACAAAGTATTTTCAGCACTCTTCATTGCTATCTTACTTTTTGATATTGGAGGGTTTCCACCCTCATTACTTATGGAAGATGTAGCAAGAAGTTCAAATGTGAAAGAAGAAGAGTTCATTATGCCTCTTATTTCCATTATAGGCATTATGACAACAGTGGGCAAACTCCTGTTAGGGATACTGGCTGACTTTAAGTGGATTAATACCTTATATCTTTACGTAGCTACTTTAATCATCATGGGACTGGCCTTGTGTGCAATCCCATTTGCCAAAAGTTATGTTACATTGGCAATACTTTCTGGGATCCTAGGATTTCTAACTGGTAATTGGTCCATCTTCCCCTATGTGACTACGAAGACCGTGGGCATTGAAAAGTTAGCTCATGCTTATGGGATTTTAATGTTCTTCGCTGGACTTGGAAATAGCCTTGGACCACCAATTGTTGGTAAGATCTTTTCTCTGGTGCAATACAAATCTGATCTTCATTGAAACAGTTCCACATTCAGAAATTCAGATTACAATATCAATCCAGATTTGCACAATCTGCATTGAATGTCTCATGTAAATGATCTTTTCTTTCAAGATCACTTTGATATAATTAAAAAAGCCAATATACGTATTCTGAGGTTCATTCTTTATTTGGGAGAAACTCAAAATGTTGGCTTATTCCAATATTAATATTGAGAGATTCTCCTCTATTAATTCTCAATAGGCTACACTGGGAGCAGGTGGGGTCGTATATATCCTGATCCTAACTGTATGCAAGATTGATGAGATTAGGGTATGGGTTTGCGGTTCATACTACTTCTGGGAAACTTACGTTTTCCTTATTGTCTTTTCAGGTTGGTTTTATGACTGGACCCAGACCTATGACATTGCATTTTATTTTAGCGGCCTCTGCGTCCTGCTAGGAGGTGCAGTGTTACTGCTGGCAGCCTTGCCCTCGTGGGATACCTGCAACAAGCAACTCCCCAAACCAACACCAACGACATTTTTGTACAAAGTTGCCTCTAATGTTTAGAGGAATATTGGAAAACACTATTTTTTTTTTGCCATTTTATACTATAGATAGCAAAAATATTTTAACATATCCTCAAGCAAATTCTCTAGAGTCAAGACTGTTTTTTTTCTTTTTAATGAGGGATTTTTTTGCTATAGGGCGTGTGCACTTGCCAGAGAGACAGAGACAGAGAGACAGAAAGTGAGAAATCATCCCCTGGGGGGATGGCCACACCACAGTCCCTTCTCCTTAAGTCTCCTCTTGGGATTTTGGGCACGCATGCACACAGGCCCAGCGTGAGTTTTAAGCTGCCAGATCTGGGGATTCTTAACTGTGGTGGACTACGTGGGAGACCAGCGATGTAACCTTTTCACCATCTGCTGGTCGCCTGAATGAATTTTTTAACGCATACTCCATTCTTTATGTCCTGTTTGTGTAGCCTCTTTCTCTTGTATTTCTTTTCCCTCTACCCCAAGAAATGAGATTTTTCTGTCTTACTCATAATCATTAGTTCTTAACATTGTGAAAATTTTGGCCAGCCTCCTTTGTGCAACAAAAGTCTAGTTTCTCTGTGGATTCCATTAGTCCCATGGCAAGGCACCCGGAGGGGGGGAGTCTCTTCTATTTTAAAATTGATACAAGAAGTGCGATGGGATTTGTGTGAGGGCCACGAGGGAGTAAAAATCACTCTTCTCTGGATTAGACTGGCTAGTAAATAAAAGACTTCAAGCCAGTTTGCAATGGAGCAAGCTGATCATTGTTCTAAAAAGGTATTTTAAATTAGTCACTAGTTTCCATTATGCTATTTTATTTACCTTGATGAAGCAACCACCTGTTATTTGGTGCCCACTGAATGTAAATTGTTTCAGTTCATGAGGTGTTTGCTAAAATGCAGGCAAACTCCATAGAGAGGGGTAGTCAGTATAGCCTTCTTCATGGTTGGTGGTCTGTCAGCATCCGCTCAGCTAATGTTTCCCAGGAAGTACTGATTTTGGCCATTTCCAAATCGAAAATGTGTGTTTCAACCATTCCATTCTGGCAAATGGGAAGCATCCATTTGCTTTGGGGACAGTGGGGCTGGTTTTCAAGTCCTTGCATATCTGCCCGATGAAGCATTTGTTTGGCACCATCAGTTTTTACCACTGACATTTTAATTGAAGGGCAGAACTAAACAGTGTGTGTGTGTGCACATGTGGGTATGGGGCATGAGAAAGGACACGGGCATTAAATTCTTATCCAAGTACATTTAACTTTAAAGACAATATTCCAAGAAGAAAAATCAATGTTTAATAAATTGACATTTTTTTCCTAAAGAAGTAGATATTAAACTTTGGTATGTATCAGAATACCCTATAGACGGTTTTAAAAATATAGGTGCCTGGGTACTATGCTTTCAAATTTTATTTTTATACTTCTAGGCTGTGGCTCAAGCATCTATATGTATTGGGTTGTCAGGAAAGTCATGATGCATTTTTGAAAAGAAAAAAGAGAAAAAATACATCATGACTTTCCTGACGACTTAATATAACCAACTCTACAAGTGATTCTGATAACAGAAGCTGGATTGAGAATGGCTTTTATAAAACTGGCAATGGAAAAACAACTTACTCTCTTACATAAAAATAAATAAATAAACCATGATGTCAGGGTTTTCTATAAACAAATTGCCAAGGGTTTTTCTTTCTTTTTTTCTCTCTTTCTTTCTTTTTTTTTTTTTTTTTTTTTTTTTTTACAAAAAATAGGAGGCACCCTTTCCATTGTGCCAAAATTGTCTTTTCATTTCTTTTGAAATATGTAAGATTATTTTATATTTCTATGTTGCCTTTCTTCAAAGGCGCCTAAAGCACTTTATAAGCATGGGTCCTCACAACACCTCTGTGAGGTAGGTAAATAGTTCTTTCCTACATAGTAATCCTGGAGTGTGGGGAAGTCATAATTGAGTGAATCCTCCTCAGTAAGGTGATCTTGGGGCTCCCAGGCACCTCGCACTTCTCCATACTCAGACTTCTGGGAAGTTTTCCGTACCTCATTCTTTAGTCACTGTCAAGCGTAGTAAATAAAATAAGTGGCGTTTAAAAAAAATAAATGACATGTTTTGCATTGAAAGTTTCTTTTTGCCAATATTATGTGTGTTTGGAAAATTCAGTAACAGGAAAAACTTTGACTTTTGTCATGTCTCTACGTTCATCCATGTTGATAATTGTCTCCGTGTATCTGCACTGAGTCTGCTAATAACAATGGTGGTTTATCTATTGTCTAGGGAATGAATTTTAAGTGACAATAAAATATTTTGTGTTTGTTTTGCATCAGTTTGGTTGCTTTCTCTCCTCTTAGTTTTAGTGATAGTTCACTTGAACACAAGCATATAAATGATCTGATATAACTCAGACTTCAAATGTGGGGATTGCATAAGAGCATATTCGGAAGTCTTAACTACTTAGACCATTACCTTCCAAGAAGCTAATATGGGAGACCTGCAGAATCCTTTTGAAGAAAATGAGATATTCCTCTCTGAGAGTCTTAATAATGATCTCACCTATCATTTGTATAATTCTTAATATGTTTCAAACCTATATTGTTTTACCTTCAAAATAACCCTATGAGGGGACTGGCAATTAGTGTAATGGCTATGTCACTGAACTCCCATGTAGCTGACCGTGGTTCGAATCCCAGATCCAGTGGTTTAAACTCACACCATGTGTGTGTGTGTGTATGTGTGTGTGTGTGTGTGTGTGCGTGCCCAAGATCCCGAGGGGAGAATGGAGGAGAAGGGATTGTGACATGGACATCCCCCTTGGGGGGTGATTTCTTGCTTTCTATCTCTCTGTCTCTATCTTTTCTGGCGAGCGCATGCGCCCTATAGGAAAAAACCTCTCTCTCAAAAAAATAAATAACCCTATGAGGTGAGAATTATGGTCCTTATTTTATAATATAGAAATTGTCAGAATGCTATGAACAGCATAGAAATATAAGTAACTTTCGAAAGTGTAATGAGAATGGTGTCTCTTAGAAATCAAAGTAAACCCTATGGGCCTTAGCTGGAAGGGTTGTTATAAAAACCATCTTTTAGTAAATAGAGAAATCACAACATTAGAATAGAGAAGTCACCTATTACATGTAAACAATTGTTCGGGGCTAGACCATTTCCAAAGAATTAACATTAAAAGACATACTTAACAAAATTATATTGACTGAAATAATGATCTTTCTTCTGTGACTTAAAAGATACGTCTTGACTTTGGAAGTGCCCTGGGTTGAGTTTGAGAAAGATGTGAAACAAGAAAGTATGTTAGGGACCTTTCTGCTTGACTTTGCTTTAACAGTGCCTCGTTCTGTCTGTCTGTCTCCTGCTCCTAGGAGTTATTAGTGATCTAATTTTCTCTGGGGTAATCATGTTATTGGGGGAGAAGTTTCAGCCACCAACTTTTAAAGGGTTCATGAGAAACAATTGCCAAGAAGCAGTAGTTCCAGCCCTGGGAGGTCATGACTAAATACATATAGTGGCCAAGTCCCATGCTCCCAGATAGCTCTGCCTCCTTGCCTCAGTGTAGAGCTTGCTTAACTCTGGAAGTTTCAGGAAATAAAGGAGGGCTTCATTTTGAGGGAAGAATGTCTGTTTATTTAGAAGGAGTACTATATTGAATACATAAAACACACAATTTACATTAGCAGTGCTAGACATACAATTTTCTCTTCCATTAATAACAATCTTGGGACCTTTTGCTTTATATTCAGTTGTATCTGAAAGATGCCAGTTACCAAAAGCCATCTTTTCTTCATCTTCATCTTCATCTCTATCATGTTCTTCTTATTGTTATAGAGTGTGTATTTCCAGAGACAGAGACAGAGAGAGAGAAAGCACCCTCCTGGAAGGATGACCATGCTGCAATCCCTTCTCCTCTTGGGATTTTGGGCATGTATGCACACATGTCCAGCATGGTTTCCAAGCCATCACTTCCAGGACTTGAACTGCATTGTTGGCCATGTTGGATCCAACCACCTTAACAACCATGCCACTGACTGACCTAAGATCCCCCTTTGAGTAAGGAGTTTAACGAGAGTCAAACAGAATGATCAGAGCTCTATGAATGCATGGATAATAGGAGAGGACTTGAAAAGTTCTTGGCCTAATAGAATTAAATACAAGCTTATTTTTGGTTTATAAAAAACTGAAATACATACATAGTTTTTCATCATATGCATTCTCCATGAACAATTTTGAAGAGTCTTGGTGTTTGGGGGTGAATTCTTGTTAAGGCTGTGATTCTACAACCAGATTGCCTGGGCTCAAACCATTACTCAGTCTCTGTGGCTGGGGGAGCAAATTATTCAGTTCTTAAAGCCTCAGTTCTTTCATTTATAAAACATAGCACAGGACTATTGTGGGAATTAAATAAAATATCTAAGGAATATTAGCTATTTTTGTTCTTGTGGTTGTCACTATCGTTAAGTGTGTGGGTTCTCAGTACCTGAGCGAGGTATCAAGTGTGCCTGGGCTCAGGTGTCAGGTAAATGTTTGCATTAAAGGACTTTGCTTAGGAGCAGAATAATGAGCCTTCTGTTAGCCCTCATTTGCCCAACTGTCACGTCTCTTGCCCAAGCATAGTCTTGTCAAAATCTTTTGTCCTTAGGGATTCATGACTCAGCACATTTTTCTGGAATTGCCATTCAGAAGCTCTGACAAAACAAAAACACAGGCTGTTCCTCCACAAATCAAATAGCATCCACTTTGTAAATGAAACTTTGAACTTCTATTTTTTTCCTTAAGAACTCTCATTTGAGCTGCTCTGAAGGTGGGCCTGCAATTGGGCAGAAAGCAAAATGATTCGATTTGTTTACCAAGCACTAGTTGGCTTTAGCTCAGGGCCCACTGCTTTTCTGGTACATCTCTGAGATTTACTCCTGAGGGAATCTAATTCCTTGCCCGTCCTCTGGGATTGTACTCCTAGCAGATCTCAGCCACATCAGTTGCTTTTTACTGCATGCATTCTTTGTACTAAAGAGTCGTTACTCTTACTCTTTATCCTTGCAAGAAGAAGTAAAAAGGAAAAAATCCACCATTTGAAGTTGAATTAAATTTTTTTTCTCGGGGCCAGCAGGTGGTATAGTGATTAAGGCGCTGGACTGATTCGAGACTGGACCTGGTGGCTTGCTTTCTCACATTTCCTCTCTCGCTGTCTTCTTCTGCTGAGCACATGTACCATATAGCAAATTAAAAAAGGATAATAAAATAAATAAAATTAAATAAATATTTTTTTAAAATAATTATTTATTTATTTAATTTTATTTATTCATTCATTTCTTTTAATTTGACCAGAGAGAGATACAGAGAGAGAGAGAGAGAGAGAGAGGGAAAGTGAGAAAGCAAGCCACCAGGTCTGGTACTCGAACCACGGTCGGCCATGTGGGAGAGTCCAGCATCTTAACCACCATACCACCTGCTGGTCCCTAAAATTAAATAAATATTTTAAAAATTTCTGAGTGATATTACAACCTTTGACAGGTGATATGTTTTCAGTAAAGAATAATTAACTGTGGCCAAGGTGTTGGCTAACTTGCTGTAGGTCATCTTAAAATGCCAAAGCCACAAAGATACACTCGTGTTTTCTTTCTGGAAAAGTTCTTGATGTGATAAAGCAGGTTATTCTTCCAGTTTAGATCTGAAAATTGCTGAACATAAAAAGCTTCAATAGGGCATTGCTTAAGAGTAGCTCAAGGGGACCAGCCTGTGGCGTGGTGGTTAAGGTGCTGGACACTCCCACATGGCTGACCATAGTTCAAGTCCTGGACCTGGGCAGCTTTCTTTCTTACGTTCTCTCTCTCTCTCTCTCTCTCTGGTCAAATTAAAATAAATGAATGAATAAATAAAATAAATCTTAATAAAAAAGGGTAGCTCAAATGGGGGCTGGCAGGTGGCATGGTGGTTAGCAGCACTGGACTCCCATATGGCCAATCACGGTTCAAGTCCTGGACCTGGTGGCTTGCTTTCTTACTTTCCTTTCTCTCGCTCTGTCTCTTTATAATCAAATAATACATAAGTAGAGCTAAAACAAAATAGTTTTTAGGGATCAGAAGTTGGTGTAATGGCTATGTTGCTGGACTCCCATGTAGTCAACCCTGGTTCAAGTCCTGGACATGGTGGCTTAAACTCACACCAGGCATGTGTGCGTGCATGCCCAAGACCCCAAGAGGAGAATGGAGGAGAAGGGATTGCAGCATGGCTTCCCTCCTGGGGGGTGATTTCTTGCTTTCTGTCTCTCTGTCTCTCTCTGTCTTTCTGGTGAGCTCATGTGCCCTATACCAAAAACCTCTCCAAAAAAAAAATAAAATAGAGTAGCTCAACTCAAATGGTAGCTCTAGGACCCTGGCGATCAAGGAGACAGGTGTTTTTCTTGAAAGCATTTCCTCCTAAGCTTCATACATGCGAACTCCCTTCCACAGTCGATTTCCCTTCAGGAAAACTGACAGGAGATACTGTCATTTCAATACAGTGGGATAATGCCATGGCCATGGGCTCATCAGAGCAAAGAGGGAAGGAGATAGCTTTTCTGAAGTCCTGTTATAATTCCAGCATTGTTCCAACTATATCCTGTCCTATTTAACTTCCAGAGGCTTTAGCAGGTCTGGCTGCTTTGTTATCAACATGCCACAGTTTGAGGTCTGGCTCTCTCCTGGCAGTTCCAGGTATTTCATTTTCTTCTTTCTTTCTCCTTTTTTTATTTTTAAGAACTATTAATTAATTATTATTTATTATTATTATTTATTTTTCATCTGCTAAAGGGCACATGCTCTTACCAGAGAAATAGAGAGAGAGAGAAAGAGAGAAAGGAAGCTGCTAGGTCCGGGACTTGAACTGCAGTTGACCATGTGCGAGTCCTGTGCCGTAACCACTATGCCACCTGCTGGCCCCAGTACTTCATTTCTTATTCATCTAACAAATCTTAGCTGAGCACCTAGTAGAGTTATGCATTCTCTCTCTATATAAAGGATATAATGGTAAAGTTTCTGACCTTTGAGCTTGTCAGAGCCCCGGAGTGGAAAGTGAGACTGCAATGCAATTCAACAGAATTCTCAGCTCCAGTGGAACTCTCTGGAGCTGGGCTGCCCTTTCCAGTATTGTCCCACTCACATCTGACTCATGCTAAGATTTCCAAAAGGATGGGTTTGGGGACCAAAATGCCAATATATTAAAATGGGCCAGCAGGTGGTGTGGTGATAACAGAGTTGGATATCACATGACCAACTCCATCATTCAAGACCTAGATTCAGTGGCTTGCCAAACACACTGGGCACATGTGCATATGTTCCCAAAATCCTGAGAAGAGAACAGAAGAGGAGGGATTGTGGCATGGCCACCCCAACTGTGAGATAATTTCTTATTCTCTGTATCTCTGTCTGTCTCTGGTGGATGCAAGCACCTTATAGCAAAAATAATTTAAAAAATTGTATGAGAAAGAAGACTTGGCCTTCCAGTTAATTTGGTAATCACCCTTTCCCTGTACACAAATTGCATGAAAAATGAAATAATAATTGCAAAGTGTTTTAGGTTCTTGGGATCAAGACTATGATGGCTTGTCAAGTGATGTGTTTAATAGTTTTAGAAGAAGACAGCCTGGTTCAGCCCTTGCCACTCTGGGAACTGCCTCTGGACAGTGCCTGGTTGGGCACTCACAACGTTCACCTCTGTGGCAATCCTTCTGTAAAAGCGAGTGACCAACTTCTATTCTCTTAGTATGTTCAGTCAGGGGGGCACCGAGGTGCTGCTGGTCAGAAGTACTGGGCAGGTCTCTGCACAGAGGCATAGTGTTCCAATGTGTGTTAGATCGCTCGGAAGGTAATCTACTCAGGCTGTACCTACCTTTACCTGAGGGACCCACAGTCACTATCCAGCAGAGAAGGAAACTGAAGAATCAGGTGAGCCCAACAATGACCACTCAGTAGTCAATTAAATGTCTGGTTGGCTCATTTTTAGAAAGTTTATGAACAAGAGAGACATGAAAAAACAGAGAGACAGCACCCCCAGTCAGGTTTTGGCCAGCTTCAGATCATGATCACATGAGTGCTTGGCATACTCAGACAAGTATCTGGACAGAAACCCAGAACCTTCCCATGTGGGTCAGCCTGGCAGAAAATCATGTTTTATTGCTGGAAAGCAGTCTGGCCCTTTTCTCATTTTCTGTGGTGCTGAGATTGATCGGTGCATTCAGGTTGTCAGCCTGATCATCAATTATAAATTTCTCCTTCATTTCGTCTTCACTGAATCGTCTGTCACTATTTATGAACAATGCTTACGCTTATCATTCCATTAGATCTTGCAAAATGGCGGTATCCCGCTTTTATCCTTCCTCCATGTATTAGCTGGCACACTTCAATTAGAGAAGATCCCTCTTACTAACTATCAATATTCCCCCAAGGAACAGTGGATACAAGATAAGCAAGATAAAATGTTGTCTTTATTACATTTACTGCTGAGTTATAACATAGGGTCAGTAGTTTTTGAAAGTCTTATTCCTTTTTTTTTTTTTTTTCTTTGCCAGAGAGTGTGTGTGCTCACTGGGGAGAGAAGAGAGAGAGAGAGAGAGAGAGAGAGAGAGAGAGAGAGAGAGAGAGAGAGGAAGAGATGAGAGAGCACCCCCCCCCCCCCCATGGGCATGATCACTCTGCAATCCCTTATCCTCTATCTTTCCCTTCTTTCAGGATTGTGGGCATGCTCACACACGTGCCTGGTATATTTCTAAAGCTGCTGGGTCTTGGACTTGAACTGCAGGTTGGCCATGTGGGATCCGGCCACCTTGACCACACCACCAGCCGACCTTGGGGTTAAATCTTAATTAGCCATTTTTTCCGGTCTTATCTCTAATGCCATTGCCTGCATTAGAAATGTGTGCAAGACACAACTGGACATGACACTTGCCATAGACCTTCTGAGGGCTGGCTTTCCACTTTATCAGAACCTAAAACCTCCATTTCCTATGTCTTAGTTGTCAGTATGTGGTACCTGGAACAGCAGCAGCTTCTGAGGCTGTGAAGAGAGGCAGCGCAAGAGGAAGAGCTGTTATGTTTATAATTATAAAACAAAAAGATGAAAAGAGCCTGGGTCCTTGATGATATTGTTAAATAACAAAGTTAACCAATGATGACATTTTATTTTATCTTTTTAAAGTTTATTCACTTATTTTTCCCTGAGAGAGAGTGACATTAAGACATAAAGACATAAAGACAGCACCCTCAGCAGGTTTCCATGCCATAATCTACTGCAGTCTCAGCTGGCCTGGTTCATGGGCATATGTGTGCCACTGGCATGCACAGGGTTCATGTCCCAGGACCTGTCCCATGAGGGCTGTGTTGTATCATTGCTGCACCACTGCCTAGCCCTGGAATTGTCTTAGCTACAGATTATTTGTTCTGAAAAAAATATTCTAAATATATTTATAACTTTTAATTTGTATGCTATAGTTTGTAGCTAAAAACATCCTAACTGATGTATTCTGAAAATAATCTTAAGGCCTTTCTTAGGCATGACACAAACTGATACATATAAATGAAGATTCATAAAACTCACTTCTTATCATGTACATTTATATTATAATTACAGAAATAAGTAAATAAATCAAAATGTTAAACCTGATCATAGGTAATATCTAAGTTATACAAATTAATTTTTTCTTTTTAACTTTTTGTTCATATTTCTTTTCGTTTGCCTTATACAACAATTTTTGTTTGCAAAAGAACTCAAGTTTTTTGAATAAGAAGCACTGTTTATGATATTTAAAGTAGAATACATTGCTGAAAAGACATCAAGTACAGATACAAAACACTGCAGGATTTAACTCAAATTTATATTTAAGATAAATTTGAAAAACACCTGATAGCAAACATAAAAATTAAAAGTTTTTTAATTAACTAACTAATTAATTAATTGATTTACAGTTATTCACTGTACATCAATACAACATACAAAATAAGAATTTTCCATCCCGTATACATTGGATATTGGCTCAATCAAGGATATTACCATACATGTTATCATAAAGAAATAATTTTCTATTTCTTGTTTCTTATGTATTTGAATCCCCTCCACCTTGATTCCCTCTCTCTCACCCTCTGCCAACTGCCCCCTTCTCCCACATTGTCTCTGGTATATACAGTTGTTTTCCATACCTTTCTTTTTTCACATTTTATTGATTCACTAAAGATCTTAAAGACTTTCAATAGCAAGAACAGCTGATATATACATATTTATGAATGCACGTCTGACTTTAGGTGTAAACCTCAGTGAGTTAAGTGAATATACTATAAAGTAGCATCTTGCTAGGGCTATATAGCTTACTGCAGTCATAAATAGGTATTAATAGGTATTTTTTTAATGCAAAAAAAGTTTTAACATAGCAAAAGATACATTTAAAAAGTAATTCTGGTTTTATGTTGAGAACGAACTACAAGGGACAAAGCAGAAAAGGTAGGAAGTTATTATAGTAATTTAGTTGAGAGAGGAAGGGAACTTGGAACAAACTGGAGATGGTGAGAAGTACCACTTTCTGGACATACTTTGAAGTAGAACCAACAAGATCGTTGATGGGCTTAATATGGGGTATGAGGGGGAGAGGCCAGGATAATTCCAAGGTTTTTGGCTCCAGTAACTTAAAAGGGTGGAGTTGCCATTTGTTGAGACGGGATGTTTTGCAGGTTGTAAAATAAGAGTTGTGCTGTGGACATGTTAAGCTTGAGATATCTACTATGCATCCAGGTGGAGATGCTGAGCCGGCAATTGGATGGACAGATGTAGATCAGGGCTGCTGTCTGTGTCTGCAGTAATCAGTTGTATAGAAAGTGTGTAAAACCACAAGTCAATGACATCACTAGAGAGTGAATACAGATAGAGGGGTGAAGGTGGGGCTGCACACTTCATTATTTAGAAAATCGGAAGCTAGATGAAACCCACAAAGGATGTGGGAAAGAACCCAGTCAGGAAGGTAGAAGGAAAAAGAGAGAATAGTGTCCCTCAGGCCAAGCAAAGAAAGTGATTCAGAGAGGGAGATCGACTTTGTTAAATGAGGCTGATGGGTCAGGAAAGGTGAGATGTGCACTGACTGTTGGCTCTAGAAGTGTGGAGCTCATTTGGTGATCTTGACAAGCTATTAGTGGTTGGAGAAACAGTCGGCACACAAGTGTCTCAGAGCGGGTTTGTGAAAGAATGACTCCTGAAAGAATTGGTTAGAAACCATCAGAATAAACAACTCTTAAGGAGTTTTATTCTTCTGCATGATGAAAATATTAACTGTGTTGACTGACTTATGGATAGTACTAACTAGCCCCCAATCTCTGTTTCCATCCCTGAGTGAGATTTAAATGCAGGCTCAATTTGTTTTCTTTGTCTTGTGGCCAGAAGTGAATTCCTGACTTTATCACCCATGATATGCACCTGCTGAATGACTAAAGTGTGTGTGGATGGATCGTTACAAATTCATGCATGGTCCTCAAGAAACAACTTGAAATATCTGTCTGACGAAGTGGCTTTTCCTATGGAAGTTCTCTCCACTTTGTGGCATGAACTGGGACTAGGCATTCCAGTTGGGCCTGCTGGGGAGCAGTCATTATGGATGTGGGTGTGAAACACTTTGATTTCACAGCCCTGCCTGATTTACAAAGTACTTTCTTACCATTTTCTCATCTGATCCTCATAACATGTGTGGCGTTGGCTAGGCAGATGTCGTTATCACAATCTTATAGAAAAGGAAACTAAAGATTCCAGTGCCTGAGGAATTGCCTTAGGGAACAGAGCTGGGATGAACACCCAGGACTTCTGACCACCAGTCCCCAGTTGTTCCTTCCCACCAGATTCTAATGGCTAGCTTAGCCGGCTGCTAAATCTATTGCCCTTAGCTAAATCTCCTCTTCTGTGTGATGCCTTCCTGGTAACAGGGAGCAAAGGGAGCGTGGCATTTAGTTCTCACTGCAACACATCAACATCCTGGGGTGACGCTGCACTTCTTCAGTTTCTGCAAGTCCTAAAATCTGGCCTGAGCTCATCTCTTCTCTCTGACGGTTTCAAATGGTCTGTTTTTCACAGGTTGTGTCTCAAATTTTGATGGAAGGTGTCAAGCCTCTCAGATTATACTGGATGACATCTACTTCTATTAAAGTCAAGCATCGCTCCTTTCAAAATCAGCCGATTAAAGCAGTAGATGAAATGACATATTAACCCAACAGGTGGCTTTTCATTTTATGTTCTTGAAATTATATAACTTTTTTTCCACTTCCAAGAATGTTCCAGAACTAATTTTAGAGTGTGTAATTCACAGACTAATGTTCTTAGTCAAAACAAAACCTCTCTACATGTTATTTATAGATGGGAGGGTATGAGGGGGAATTTGGAACTGAGGTGGTGGAATTAATAAACCTGGATTTTTTTCTAAAAGTTGATCATTCCTCCTTTGAGATGTTAGAATAGCTTTTAAAAGGTGTTAGGGTGAGAACGCTAGTATTCTCAAGCAGCAAACACGCATCGGCTGTCGGAGGCTGTGGAACATGGGGTCCTGGTCTGGCTACACAGTGAGATGTATTTCCATATGATAGGTTTCATTAACCTGAAACATTCCAGGCTACTTTTCTGAGTTCTAGCTGCAGACATTTAATGGAATTACTAAAGACACCTTGAACTCAGAGGACGGAGAGGGCAGATGCCAGTTCTTCCACTAATTGTATCTGACATTGTAGCCCTGAGAGCCAAGTGTCACAAGAAGGAAAGGCAAAAAGAGAAAAATGGTGGTTAGAAACATAGGCTAGGACCAGCAGGTAGTATAGTGGTTAATGGCACTGGACAAACACATGGTCGACTGTAGTTTGAGCTGTGGGCACAGCAGTTTGAAAATCATGCCGGCACATGTCCATGTGTACATGCCCAAAATCCTGACAGGAAATGGAGAAGGGATGTGGGATGGCCATCCCCCTGGGGGTGATTTTTCTTTTTCTCTCTCTATCTCTCTCTGTCTTTCCAGTGAGCACACATACCGGGTGGCAAAACAAAACAAAACAAAACAAAACAAAACAACATAGGCTGAGTGATCTTCCTTTAGTCCAGCAATAGGCATGTGTTAAAGGAGGGTTGTGGAGAGGGTAGAAGAGAAGAGTAAGACAGAATGTGTTCCAGAGTCCTTAAATCAAATAGGCTGTCTAAGTGAATATGTGCTGATATAACCATGCTCCTACACCAGGATGACAGATAGCAGAATAAACTGCTCATGGACAATTTGCAATATCTATAAAAATTTAAGTGTACATACCCTTTGACCCAGCAGTTTCTTATTGAGAATGTATTTTAATCTTGTAGAGGTGTTCACAAATGCAAAGATGTACACAAATGCTCATTGCAGCATTGTTTGTAAGACTGAAGCTGGAAACAACCCCAATGTCCAGGCATGAGGGACTTGATGAATACATTATATTGTATCCATACAGCTAACTGCCATGCAGTTCTTTCATCTCTCTCCCTCTCTCTTTCTTTCTAGAGAGATTTCTGCTATAGGGCATGTGAGCTCGCCAGAAAGACAGAGAGACAGAAAGTGAGAAATCACCCCCCAGGGGGAATGACTATGTTGCAATCCCCTCTCCTCCATTCTCCTCTTGAGATCTTGGGCATGCATGTACATGTGCCCAACATGAGTTTCAAGTCACCAGGTCCAGGACTCGAACTGCAGTCGACTACGTGGGAGTCCAGTGATGGAACCATTACATCTACTGATCCCAGTGTTTCTGTATTTTACAAATAATATGGTTGTACTGGTGCTTTGCTCCTAGAGCAGCAGTAGCCAATGGAAATACAGTGCAAGCTTCAGATGTAATTAAACATTTCCAAAGGGAAAAGGTAAAAAGAAACAGGGGAAATTAATTTTAATATTTTATTTCACTCATTAGACCCCAAATAATATTTCACCGTGTGATCAATATACAACATGATTAAGGAGCTATTTTATATTTCGGGGGAAATTTAGCATGTGTCTTTAATTTAGAGCCTATCTCAATTAAGAAAGTAGCCACGGGACCAGCAGTTAGCGTAATGGCTATGTCGCTGAACTCCCACATAGTCGACCGCGGTTCGCGTCCTGGACCCGGCAGCTTAAAACTCACGCAGAGCACGTGTGCGTGCGTGCCCAAGATCCTGAGAGGAGAACGGAGTAGGGATTGCGGCATGGCCATCCTCCCTGGGGGGTGATTTCTCGTTTTCTGTCTCTCTGTCTGGCGAGCACACGCACCCAATGGCAAAAACCTCTTAAAAAAAAAGTAGCCACATGTGGTTACCAGTTCGGGTGGCATAAGTCTAGAAAGAAGAATTGTGGGGAAGTTGTCCCCACTCTCTGTACCCTGGTTAGGAAGAAGATGACCTCCCAGTCCTCCGGGGTCTTTTGTAAGATTTGCTTATGTTTTTCCCTCCCCTCTACTGCTTAACCCACCTGTAAACACACACAGCCCTTAACAGGTGCAGAATTTACCATGGAGCCAGGGAGACTCTTTCAGCTCTGAGCTCAATTACATTAATTATCTGGCCTCTTGCTCAGCACAAGCTGCCTTCATTACCAAACCAAAGACTTAATCACTCTTTTAAGCTCCTCAAGCTCCTTAGAATTTTCAAACCTAATTTACTTGCAGCCTCAAGCTCCTGGAACTCAAGGTGCCTGTGGGTTTACTAAGGATAAATGGTAATCTGCTGCGAGCACAGGCTTTCTTAAGCTCTTTCAAGGGCCACCGCTTTCCTTTCATCCAGCCACCTGAGATAATGGGTCTTTCCCTTTCTTTATTCCCTCCTCCAGGCAAGCAACGTCTGCCAGTTTAAGAAGCATTTCCTGTACTCTACCACCACCTTGTGGTTCAGGAAGAATAGTCCAGAAATGGGCTGCATCCATCTTGGGACCCAACGGCACATTGAACAGCATTGAAGGGCCATCTGGCTTTTGTTATCTCCTTCAGTCTGAGAGGAAATGAGATTTGATACTGAATATGGAATGTCTCCTACAGGCTAACCTGTTTGCTGAGAAATCCAGCAACGAAGTGGCTCCAGTTTGAACCAAGCAGAGAGTCATGCAGAAACACACATCCGGGCTGCCACTGTGCCCATGCCTTAAATTGAATTGTGTCCATGTTTCACAGATGACCAGCTCAGCCAGGGAACTTGGCATCTCCATCTGCGGTTACTGTAAAATGGTAAGTTAATGTTTTCAACTGTTCCAAGTTAGGAGTTAGCTCCTGGCCATGGGTGACATGGCCTGGAAATGGCTCTCTTCAGAGATGTGCAGCCCAACCTGCAGCTGTATTTCACCAACAGCCATGTTGGTCTGGCCAGCATAGGTGGAATATAATGGCCTAAAAAAACAAAAGATGGGACAGAAGCTTTACTGGCATCCATATTACATGCTTCCCCATGATCTTATATCTAACTGCTGTAATTCCCTTAACACTGGCTCCTTTCCTGAAGGTGTATGAGTTTGCAATTTCCTTACTGCTCCTGGGAGGCCAGTTGCTATGTGCATGGGCTCAGTAGTGACTGGCAGACCTTTAGGAACTTCACCACCACCAACTGACTACTTCATCCTACGGATTTCCTGTTAAGAGTAAGTCATCAGTTTATTGCAGAGGTATGCTTGTACTCAGAGCAATAAAGTCAGTATCAAGTCAGTATAAAGTCCCCAATCTCCAACCATCAGAACCTTAGGGAACCTGCTTAACTATTGTTAAACCAGTTCCAATCCAAGCTCTTCCCTTCATTCGCCATGTAATTTGGGCAGAGTATCTATTGATGAGATTTCTGTCTCTCAATTTCCTCTTCTGATTTCGTGAATGAATAACATGGAAAAGCTTTACAACAGGACCTGGCACTGCTGGGATTTGCTGGTGATAAGGACCAGGGTTGAGATTGGGGTAAGGCAAGTGAGAGTGCAAGATGACTCTGAGAGTGAGTGCCTTGCTCACCTGCCTCGAGTCTCGGTCCTGATGATGAGAATGGTATGATTGCTGATACTTATGTGGCACTTTCTGGAGTGTTAATGTCATCATAACGTCCAAAGTAGCCCAAGGAGACATTTTAAGAAGCAGTGGCTAGCCGTGGTCAAAGTATATCCTTCCTCCCTTCTGAGATTTCACTAGGAGGTGCTATGTCCTGGGGTAAGACATTGTTCTTTGGGCCAATGAGAAGCCTTCTTATCTTGATTTCACATTTCCCCAAGATTTATCAAGAGGAGGTTTTTGTTTTCTGTTTTGCTTTATTATTTTATTATTTATGATTTTATTTTTATTTGCCAGAAGAGAGAGAGAGACAGAAAGACATAGGGAGAGAGAAGGGGAAAGCACCCTTTAATGAAGCATGGTCACACTGCAATCATTTCTCACTTTTCTATCTTGTTGGGATTTGGGGCATGCACACATATGTACCTGGTTTTTCAAACGCTGGGTGGGGGGCATTTGGCTCCCTTAACCATCAGGCTACAAGGCTGGCACAAGAGAAAGTTACTATTTTTTAAAATTTTATTTATTTATTTATTTATTTTGGAGAGGTTTTCGCTAGGGCGTGTGCACTCGCCAGACAGACAGAGAGAGACAGAGACAGAAAGTGAGAAATCACCCCCCGGGGGGATGGTCACGCCGCAATCCCTTCTCCTCCATTCTCCTCTCGGGATCTTGGGCACGCACGCACACGCGCCTGGCGTGAGATGTAAGCCACCGGGTCCGGGACACGAACCGCGGTCAACTACGTGGGAGTCCAGCAACATAGCCATTACGCTAACTGCTTGTTCCCTAAAATTTTTTATTTTTATGGGTTTTTGCCATAGGACACATGCTCACTGGAGAGAGAAAGAGAGAGATAAAGAAAGGGAAACTGAGAAAGCTACTCCCCCTCCCCCAGGAGGGGTGACCATGGCATAATTCCTTCTCCATTCTCCAACCGGGATTTTGGGCACACACGTACATGCGCCCAGTGTGATGTTCAAGCCACCAGGTCAAGACTCAAACCCGTGTTCTTCCATGTGAGAATCTAGTACCTTAACACCATGCCACCTCTGTCCCCTGAGAGAAAGTTTTAACCAGGGATCCTTTGAAGAAAACTGTCAGTGTGCAAGAGACTCACCTTGATAGGTAGGTTTGGAACTTAGAAGAGAGAGAAGAGAAAAGAAAGGGCTCAACCTGCCCCAGAGATAGGCCTCTGACCCCACGACTTTTGAGTGAGCACAATTTTGCCGACCTGTCCTTGCCTGACACATGAGCTGGAGGTCCCTGACCCCGAGCAAAGATCCAAGATATCAAGAAGTTCACATCTGGCTTCAGGATTTTACCTATGTCTTCCAACAAGGGCAAGCCCCAACGATTATAATGAACAGGGCCAAACAATTTATACCCCCTCCACCCGTCCCCACAATGAATGGTTTCTGGAAGTTAACTCTTTTTCTCCAAGAGTCTGAAGGCACCTGCGATTTCAGATTCTAGATTAAAAACAGACACAATTCCTGACGTCTCCGGCTCCCAGCTCAGGGACGACACTATGGAGTCAGGCCTGCTCTCTGCTGCACTGTTCAAATTTTTGCTGAGCTTCCTTTTGAGACAGCCATACCAGTTATACCTGGCAGCTGTGTGTGTGGGAGGGATAGAAGTGGCCCAGGAAAGGAACTATAGAAGTAACAAACCCTTCCCACCAGGTGGCCTCAGCAATGACACAGTTCCTGTATGAATCTCTTTTCAGCTGAGGCACTGGAAAGCCTTAAAGTTTTTTTTTTTTTTTTTTTTTTTTTCCAAAGGAGCAATTTAAGATTTTATCTGTACTTAAGCCTTAGTGTAAAAGTATACATTATGTGGATTTTGTGGACTTATATGTTACATGGTTTCTAGGTGCTTTGTTTATTTATTTCTCCCATGAGTGAGACACAGAGAGGAAGAGAGAGAGAGAGAGGGATGAAGAGAAACAGCACCCCAACAAGATCTTTGCAGTACAACCCCAGTTTTGGCCAGCTCTGGATTAGGGGCACATGTGCACTCAGTGTACTTGAGACTCGAACACAGAACCATTCCATGTGGGTCAGTCCTCGTAGATTATTACATTTTACTGTTGCATCATTGACTGGCCCCTGTGGAAGGTAGGTTTTAATGGAGTGGGTAGTATGAACTTCAGGTATTTTCCTGAAGGAAAATGTCAACATGCAGTATTGCAGGGTAGGACTGTTTCTTCTCATTTGCAATTTCTCTATCTCATGGTCATCTGTCTGGAGTCTAGGAGCAGAAATCATTGCTATGCCAGCTGTATACTCTGAAGACTAGAATGTTTGCTGAGTAATCATTTTTCATTTGTCTTGGGCTACTAGGCAGCAGCCAGGCTCTTCTATTAGTCCTTGGAGCAGAGGCGTAGGTCTGGTGCTTGAGATACCTTTCCAGAGCTAGAGCTTTGCCCCCTTGAGGGAGGGCAGACTTGTGGCCAATATCAGCCAGTAAGTTACAGACCAAACCATTGGAAAATAAGGCCTAGCTCAGGACAGGGCAAAGATATGTGAAGAGCTGAGCATCAGGCCATGCATTAATGGTTAGAACTTGTCAGGGGTCAGGGCCTCCCTAAGTCTCCTTTGAATATTCTATAGTTTACAAACAAACCGGGAGAGCCAGGCAATCAACACTTTTGTTTTCATTGAAGACAGACAGAGAGGTTCAAACCTTAACCCCTTGCTTCCTTGGTGTATTATTTAGGATATTTAAGATATTTGGATGATATTTACTATCTCATACATCAATAGGTAGAGACCCACAGCAGTTTTGACACTAGCAATTGATGCCATCAAATACTGTCTGAAATCGACGCCATCAGGCCAATTAAGTTCTGTCCACCTTTGCCATCATCACTGTTCTGGCTTTTGTCCTTAAAAATATTATCTCATGATGGGACCAACAGATGGTTACACTGCTGGACTCCCACATGGCTGACTATGGTTCGAGTCCCAGACCAGTGCCTTGAAATTCAGGCCAGGCATGTGTGCCCAAAATCCTGAGAGGAGAATGGAGGAGAAGGGATTACGGTGTGGCCATCCCCTGGGGGGGGGGGGGTGATTTCTCACTTTCTGTCTCTCTGGTGAACATATGTGCCCTATAGCAAAAATCTCTCTCTCTCTCTCTAGTGTGTATATATATATGTATATATATATATATATATATACATATATATATACACACACACACACATACATATAATATAAGTAATCTCATGGTAGCAAGATGGCTGCCATAGTTATAGGTGTTAAGTCCTCATGCAATTACAGCTAAAGGAAAAAAAAAGAAAAAAGTAAAAGAACAGGAGCAGTTTCTTCTCACACATTCCTTTTTATGAGGAAGGGATGCCTCTCTTGAAGCTCCTTGACGACTTTTCTTTGCATATCACTAGCCTAGCCTGGATGGGTCATGTGTTCATGTCCTAACAGACATTTTTAACCTCTAGAGGGGGAAGTAAACTCTGTCAGGAAGAAAGGAGGAGGGAAATGCAATCAGATAGACAACCGAGTATCCACAACATGGGGCAAGAGCCTTAATATTTCTGTCCTCAGTTTCTTTATCCACAAATTTGGTTTAAGAATTATTTTCCTGACAGAAGGCCTGATAAACAAGATGAGCTCAATCAAAATATGTTCTTTCGTTCCCAGCATCCACAGCTCAAAACTTGCAGGACCCTATTGCCTCAATAGTCACTTATTCTCGAGTTACGAGGGACAGGCATGACAAGTGATGAGCAGTGGCCTTGCCCTCGATGCGATGCAGTCAGCCCCTTCCTATTGGGCCTCTCAGTGAAGTGTGAGGCAGTGAGGAGGGAGAGGGAGTGGGGGATGATAAATCCTAAAAGAAAAGAAAACAAAACAAAAAACAGTTTTTAAGTGTTTCTTGTTAAACGTGCAAAGCACTTCAGAGTGTGCCTGTTTCCAGGATCTATTTCAACACCTCGATTAGGAAGCAGACCACCTGACCTAGCTGCCCTTCCATGGGTGACACTCCAACTAGTATTATAAAAAACAGAGGCAGGCCAGCCAGGCGGCATGGTGGTTAAGGCAGCTGGATCCCACATGGCTAAATGCACAATTTGAAGCCTGGAATGGGTGACTTAGAAAATATGGGGGTGGGGGTGTGATTTCACTCTCTCCCTCTCTGTCTTTCTCTCTCTCAGGTGAGCACATTGTGTAGCAAAACACTAAAAACTAAATAAATAAGTAAAGCAGAGAGGCATCAGGGTGATAGTTCATGAAGATGTGATCAGAATTAACCCTTCAGGCTGAGCTGCACAAAGCAGATGTGGAAGCCGTACATTCGTATGTGACCCTAACTGGAAGGGTGAAGAGACCATTGAGATGGTGCCTTGAGAATCCACAGTGGCTGGGGACAGTTGTGATGCTCAAAGGGAGATGGACACTGTGAATATGCAATGAAGGAAAGATGTAGGGAAATGTGTTCTAGGAAACCATAATGAGAGTATTGGTTCTTACCCAGGCATACGCAATCAATTTGTGTTAAAAATCATTATACATGGGACCAGCAGATGGCATAACAGTTATGTCGCTGGATTCCCACATGGGTGACTGCTGTTGGAGTCCTGAATCCAGCAGCTTAAAACCCTTGGCAGGCATGTGTGCATGCATGCCCAAAATCCCGAGAGGAGAATGGAGAAGGGATTGTGGCGTGGCCTTCCCTTCTGAGGGGGTGATTTCTTGCTTTCTGGTTCTCTTCTCTCTCTGTCTCTCTGGCAAGCATATGCGCCCTATAGCAAAAAATTTCTGTAAAAAAATATCATTAGATACATGATTGATGAACATTCTCACAGTGCCAACGTAATTCTACGCAGGTACACACTCAGAGGCAAAGAGAACCTGTACAACACAAATGTGGTATCAGATGGTCATCACACTGATCTGCAGTTCAGACTTAGCCTTGCCCATGGTGTGCTAAGGTGTGTGTCTTCCGGTGTAATGCAACTTGAATGCATAGAGCCCGTAGATGGAACTACTTCTACTGCATGGGAACAGCTAGACCACACTGTGAGAGAGCAGCAAAGATAAGTCCAAATCTAGAAAGTGGGACGTTCCCCAGGGTCATCAAGGCTATCTATTTCACTGAACCAGATGAAAAAAACTGGCGAGATGGGACGAGCAGGTGGCATGGTAGTTAAGGCACTGGACGTTCCCACATGGCTGACCATGTTTCAAATCCTAGACCTGGTGGCTTGCTTTCTCACTTTCTCTCTCTCTCTCTCTCTATATATATATATATCTGGTCAAATCAAAATAAGTGAATGAATAAGTAAAAAATTAAATAAATAATTCTTAAAAAAAAAAAAAAAAAAACTGGAGAGAGAAAAAATGTGCAAGGCCATCATCGTCCTGGCTGGGATGTCGGTTTGAATGAACCAGCTAAAGGACATTTTGAAGTTGATTGGGAAAACCTGGATATTGTGTGGATATTAGCATAATGATCTAGAGAGATCACCGACTGAAAAAATAGATAATGGAATAGTGTCTGACCTCGTTTCAGTGAAACATGCACACATGTACATACACATGTAGAAAATGACTCAGAGGGACATGAACCAAGGTGTCAAGAGTAGCGATCTCTGCATGGTTTAAAGGCATGTTTTTATTTTTTAGGTTTTACTCGTTTTCTTTTTTATTTTCCACAATGCATATGTTCTGTTTCTATAATAATAATTTATTTTAAAATATCAAAATTAGTAAACTGAACACACCAAGGGGGAAGAAAATGGAAAAGCACAAACTGTTTAATTCTCAA
Organism: Tupaia tana; assembly: GCA_026018925.1. Classification (NCBI taxonomy): domain Eukaryota; kingdom Metazoa; phylum Chordata; class Mammalia; order Scandentia; family Tupaiidae; genus Tupaia; species Tupaia tana. Next base: position 65,948,760 of record JAKSZU010000010.1, read on the forward strand.
TTTGCTGAAATCTGGCATGGCCTAGAAAAATTGCCTTGAAAAATAGCTGTATTGCTTATTCTCCCTCCTCTTTTCATCTCAGGAACAATTGTGGAAGCTGCTAGAAGTGGTGGTTTTAATGTTTTCTGTGTCTGTCATGCAATTGTAATCGATCTGGCTACTTCCACCTAGCAATGCTATTTTCTCAGGAGGGTTCCTGGAACATATTTGGAAGCCTAAGGCCTTTCAGAACAAAGCATATGGAGTGCTTTTCCTTTTAATAATTGGAATAAAAAGCCTCCTGTGTTCCTGTCCAAGGAAAACTGAGGCCCAGACTCACAGAGTGATTACTTAAGGGCAGGTACTCGTTAGTGGGCAGGATCACAGGTCTCCTGATGCAAAGGCCTGGCTTTCTCTTTTCAATGAATTAACTCATTGCATTTTTAAAAATGATTTATTAAATGTGGGTACTGAGGGGATATGGTGAAGCAGGTGCTGTTTCTGCCTACAATGGTTGGTCCTCCTCTTAAAGGAGTATTTTCTCTGAGAATGTCCTACTCTGGGTTCAAAAGCTCTTTGTCCTTTGGGGCAATGAACTGAAAATCCAAATGTGCTTCTGTGAAGTTTCATATGACATGTGAGAGAGTCTTAGTTCAATGTCAAAGTTCAATTACAGAGACAAAACTATGCCTTCCTTCGTTTTCCCCAGGGAAATCAATAATCCAATGGTCACAAGTGGGGAAATAAAATAGAAGAGTTTTATGCAAAATCAGGGCTTCTGTTTGAACTGCCATAGATCCAAGGGAAAATGTTCTTTACTACATTCTTGGATAACAATCTTAAGAGATTTAAGGACTCGTTCTTTCATTGATTGATCGCTTTGCAAGTGTTTCTTAAATGAGTAATGCAGGCAGAAGCTACAAGGCAGGAGGGGCTGGAATGAGAAAGGCTGGGCTCAGCATTTAACTTCTAATCCTTTCTATTTTCCATAGTGGGGAAAACTATTCCCGGAGGGTCAGAGACAGCCAGAGAAACAGATTGTTCCAATAAATAGCATTGATTACTTCAGCAGCACGGGCAAAGCCTGAATCCTCACTCCTGTTTTCTTCTGGAACATTGTGTTTTATAGCTTCATAAAAGGGCATTCTGTTATAAACCAAAGTTTAAGATAAATATCCACACCACACTTTCCATACCAATATGAGTAAATGGTGGAATAAATTAATAAGTCAAGAAGAGATAAATCTCCTAGGCTTTAAGTTTCAAGGAAATATCCTTACCAGTTCAAAACTGCTTTCCTTGAAACCACCAGCTGAACTAGCTATTGAAAGTAGTTAGATTACTTATGATATTGTGTGATCAACAAAATGTTGGGGGAAAAGGAATTGAAGACAACTGTAGACAGCAGAGATAGTGTAATAAGAGAGTGGAATAGGGCAGAGGATCAGACATGGGGTAAAAAACATATATATATATATATATATATATATATATATATATATATATATGAAAGTAGAAATGGAATATTATGGATGATAACATGCATGATTAAGCCACTATGCAGTTTATTCTAGATGGGAAACCACATTTAGTATGTTGTGATGATGCTCAGGGAATGAATGTCAATTAATAAAAAAAAATTTCAGAAGAAAAAAAATACATAATTAATGACTGTAGTAAACCATATAGCATCTGCTAGGTGCTACCTTACAGTATATTCATTCTATTCAGAGTTTCATGCCTAAAGTCAGACATGTATTCATAGATATGTATATATCAGCAGAGCTTGTTATTGAAAGTAGATTATTTAAGAAATTCTGTGAATCAATAAATGTGGGGGGGAAATGGAATGGAAAACAACTGTTGACACCTGAGATAGTGTGCAAGGAGGTGGGAAATGGCAGAGGGTGAGAAATGGGGGGGAAATATACACACACACACACACACACACACACATATATATATATATATATATATGAAACTAGAAATGGAAAATTATTGACTATAACATGTATGATTAAGCCACTATGCAGCATATTCTGGATGGGAAATCACATTTTGTATGCTGTGACAATGCTCAGTGAATGAATGTAATAATTAAAAATACAAGCAAAAAGGAAAAAAAAAACTCCTATGTAGAAGAATTCCAAATAATTTATATAGATACTCTGCTTTCAATGAGGTGAAACACAACTTTTCCTCCTTCTCCCCCCAACTCCTCAGCTGTGGACTGAGTGTAGTGACACCTTCCAAAGGGTACAGAATGGAAAGAGAGAAGAGGAAAAAGAGTAACTTTAAGTGGAGAAACCTGACAAATACTATTTAGTCAGCTGGACAAGGTCACCATCAACACTCATAAAGCATGTTCCTAGTATGTACATTTGATATAATGTTGATGAGAATGTTGCTTCATCTATGTGATCTTCCTCCACTCAAGCCCATCACTCTTGTCTGTCATCAGAAAAACAGACAAATCTTGGGACCAGCAGTTAGTGTAATTGCTATGTCGCCGGACTCCCATGTAGTCAACTTTGGTTTGAGTACTATACCCAGTGGCTTAAATTCATGCGGGACGTGTGTGTGTGTGTGTGTGTGTGTGCCCAAGGTCCCAAGCGGAGAAAGGAGGAGAAGGGATTGCGGTGTGGCCAAACCCTCTGGGGGGGTGATTTCTCGCTTTCTGTCTCTCTGTCTCTCTCTACCTTTCTGGTGAGCACACGCACCCTATAGCAAAAAATGTCTCAAAAAAATAATAAACAAAACATGTTGATAATGGGGTCCTCATACTGTGACATGTCCCCCCAACATTCCAACATTTGTCTCACCATCCAAGAGAGAAAAAATAGTATAAAAATAGTATCAGTCAGCACATATTATAATGTGAACATAGCTACTGCAAGAAAAGACCTAGTTTGGCATTTTTAAAGCTCATAACCTTTTTGTCAGGATATAAAGTAAAGATGAAGAAAGAAAATGCCAAGATGTGTCCTTGGTTCTTTCAATCACGTTCGGGTTTCTTGAAAGGTAGTTAGGTTAATATGCACACCTAGCAAATGTTCCTTTAATGACATTAGAATGAATGTCATTAGAGGAATGAATCTGAGCTTTACTTTGGCTGAAGAATGAGTAAGTTACTGGGAAATGACTATCCTACCAGGATATCAGCAGTGCATGTGAGGGCTGAGGTCTGCTGACATATTTTCATCCTACATATTTTCATTTTGTTATTATTTTTTTTTAAATATATTTTTAAAGAATAATTTATTTTAATTTTATTTATTCATTCATTTGTTCTTTAATTTCATCATAGAGAGGCACAGAGAAAGAGAGGGAAAGTAAGAAAGCAAGCCACCAGGTTCAGGACTCGAATCGTGGTAGGCCATATGGGTGTGTCCAGCACCTTAATCACCACGCCACCTGCTGGCTCCAATGTTATTATTTTTTAATTTGCTACAGGGCACACATACTCACCAGAGAGAGAGAGAGAGAGAGAGAGAGCGAGAGAGCGAGCAGGAGTGAGGGGGGAAGCATTCCCTCAGCGGGGCATAGTTATGGTGCAGTTTCTCCTCCTCTACTTCACCATTCTATGGGGATTTTGGGTATGCACACACACACATGCCTGGCATATTTTTCTTTCAAGCCTCCAGGGTTGATGTTCTTTTTTTTTTTTTTTTTTTTTTTCCTTTTAAGAGGTTTTGCTATAGGGCGCGTGTGCTCACCAGACAGACAGAGAGAGACAGAGAGACAGAAAGCGAGAAATCACCCCCCCAGGGGGGATGGCCATGCCACAATCCCTTCTCCTCCATTCTCTCTTGGGATCTTGGGCAGTATGCACATGAGCCCGGCCTGAGTTTTAAGCCACCAGGTCTGGGATGCGAACCGCGGTCGACTACATGGGAGTCCAGCGACATAGCCATTATGCTAACTGCTGATTCCTCAGGGTTGATATTCTAACTTTTGGTATTCTAATGTGGGATCTGGCTCCCTTAACTGCTAGGCCATGGGGCTGGCCTCGTCGTATATTTTTTGGTGAAAAATAAGGGGTTAAATCACAGTATATAAATTTAGTATATGGTATTTAAGTGGTTAAGTAGGAGAAATATGAGAAAAACTATCTTTGCCTGTTGTAATTTATATAAGATACTTCAAGAATATTCAGTATAAAGGGACGTTTTAAATACTGATATTCTGGGACCAGCAGTTGGTGCAACGGTTATGTCACTGGACTCCCATGTAGTCGACTGTGGTTTGAGTCTTGGACCTGGTGGCTTAAACTCGCACCGGGCGCATATGCGTGCATGCCCAAGATCCCGAGAGGAAAATGGAGGAGAAGGAATTGGAGCGTGGCCATCCCCCCCCGGGGGGTGATTTCTCGCTTTCTGTCTCTCTGTCTCTCTCTGTCTTTCTGGCGAGTGCATGCATCCTATAGCAAAAAATAACCTCTCCAAAAAAAATACATATACAAATAAATACTGACAATCTAAAGGAAATATTATTTGTGTTGTATTACTATGGAAGGTCAAACCTGGCCTAGACCAGAAAGAGGCCAAACCAAAGTTAGAACTTAAGGCTCCTCACTCCAGAACAGGATCCTTTCTACTATATTCTGTTGACATGAGATGTGAAAAACTAAGGATTCTTTCCGGAGACCAAATATGCTTTAATTTACTGCTGGATCCCCCTTGCTCTATTTACCTAACAGAAATAAACCAACGTTGATATAAAAAATGCAAATAAGCTCCCTATCTATCATTTTGTGAAGGTAAAGTTGTATTTTAATCAATATGAACAGACATAAAAACAGATTGAGAGGGAGAAAGCACCCTCCAATGTGGTATAGTAAAGCTGCAACTGCTTCTCCTTCGTCTTGTTGGGATTTGGGGCAGGCATGCATACACACCTTACATGTTTTTTAAGCTGCTGGGTCCAGGACTTGAACTGCAAGGTTGGCCATATTTGATCTGATTCCCTTAACCAACAGATTTCAATAGCTTTACATGCTCTCATGTGTGTGTATGTGTTTATATGCATGTGCACACATGTATGTATTTAGTTCTATGCAATTTTATCACACATTTGGAATGGTGGGTCAGCCACAGTAAAGATACGAGTAATTCTACAAGGAGCCTTCATATGAGTATTTTATGGCAACAGTCACTTCCTATCCTGCCCCACTCCCTAACTCATGAGATCATAATCTTTTCTTCATCTCTATTCATTTGTCATTTCATGAATGAAGTGGTCTATACAGTTTTGCGTTTTTTTTTTTTTTTCATTCAGTACAATTCCTTTGAGAGTTACTCGAGTTGCTATGTGTATCAGTAGTTTTTACATTTTTTATTGCTGAGTATTATTCTATCATATGAAGGTACCAAAGCTTATTTAACCATTTACTGGTTGAAGGACTTCTGATTTGGATTGTTTCCAGCTTGGAAATATTATAAATAAAGCTTCTGTGGACATTTGTACATAGGTTTTTGTGTGAACATAATTTTTTATTTCTTTGGGCAAAACGGCCAAGACTGTAATTACTATGTTGCATGGTAAGTATGTGATGAGTTTTATAAGAAACTGCCATACTTTAAATTTTTTTTTTCTTTTTTTGGAGAGAATTTTGCTATAGAGTGCATGTTAAGTTTACTGTGTCGGTCTTTGTCTGGAATTGGAGAAATTACTTCTATATGTATTATGCTGTTGAAATGTGTTTGGTGGCTGTAAATGATTGGCTTCAGAGCTGAGAGCTGCTTCTGGTCTAGAAACTAGGTGAGTGTTGGGGAGTTGGAAGTTTACCCATCAACTCCAACTAGTCATTGGGGAAAGCATTAATTCCCTGGAACTTCTAGTATACTTGGTAGGAACAGAGAGGGCTTCTGGGGGTGAGAGAAAACCCTTAAATAAAGAGTTGTAGGTATTAGCAGTAGAAATTTCGGCAGGCACTCATGGAAATGGTAAGCTCCAAGGGGTTATGGAGTGGAAGAGCCCACCGCACTGTTGGCAAACTTACTAGTTTGGAACAATTTGGGACTAGTCTTATGGGTATTATAGAGTTCAATGGATTTCTACATTAGCAAACTACGGGGTTTATTTTTTCCTGTAATCCTAGTGTATAAACTCTCTGTGGCTAGAATATGTTATTCCTTCTAAATTAAAATGGAAAGCTCATTAATAAAATTCATTATAAAAGTAACACATATGATCATTGAGACAAAGGTATTGTACAAGGCACAGAGTAAAAACCTCAGAAGCATGGAAGAGAGACGTATTATTGCAATGAGTGAGCTGGAGGATGGACATAGGCAGAAACCTTGAAACCTCGCTGCGGATTCCCTGGTCTCTAATATCTCCTGCAGCATCAGAAGGTCCCTGTGAGATAGTTACGGTTGGAATATCATTCTCACGTTATCAAAAGAAGATGAATAATAGAAAATTAACATGTTCAAGGTTATATCATGAATTTTAGGGAGACACTGTGCCTCTTGATTCCCATTTAGTATGCTGATAGTCACTAAGCTACTCTTTATCTCCCTTCAATTGCTATCTCAAATTATATTGGTAAGCGCACACTCCACACAATCTGTTTTCTCTGGGGGAACTGAGGACGACAGGCTATCTATCATCCATCTTTGCTTTAGAATGAAATGTGACTTTTATGTAACTCTAGTAATATACGTATGCTGTAAAAACGCCTTGCAGTCTGAAAATGCTACACATAAATTGGGAAATGAAGAGTAATGTGCTACTGAAAGGTTATAATTTTCAACTCTCTTTGCATGAGTCATGTGCCATGTGCCAGTGCTGCCTTGAAATGGGACTGACAGTTCTCCAGCATTAAGCAGAAACACAATAGAATTCATCTCACACACGGTCAATGTCTTGTACCCACTGGCACAAATGACACAGGGACCTTGGAGCTTCTTGTTGGTAGAATAAACTCAAAAGACTTGCAGTCTGACAGTAATGTTTTCTTGTTAATTTTTTATACGTTTAATTTATTGTTACTGAATTTTCTCTTTCAGGGGTATTTTATATCAAATGACTCTGTAATATACTGTCAGTTATATTCTCATGTAGATTTGTGTACTGGAAATGCCAAACCTTTATCCTCAGTACCCAAAGTAGTTTTGTCAAAAGTCACACACACACACACACACACACACACACACACAGCAGGAGAAAATGTGTAAATACAGACTGAATTAAAAAAATATATTATTTCATTTTATGTATTCATTCATTTATTTTAATTTGACCAGACACACACACACACACACACACACAGAGAGAGAGAGAGAGAGAGAGAGAGAGAGAGAGAGAGAGAGAAAGGGAGAAAGAAAGCCACCAGGTCTAGGACTCAAACTGTGGTCGGCCATGTGGGAGTATCCAGCACCTTAACCACCATGCCACCCGCTGGTCCCCAACAGAGTCACTTTTTAAGTGCTTCACCTACTCTATAATTTACTTGAGATGAAAGACTGAAACTGAATGATTATATATAGCAGTCAAACTAGAAGGAAGTCATATTTTCTTCTTAATTTTAGGATAATTGGCTCTAAGTTAATTAATTTATTAAAAAAGGGAAAGAGAAAGAGAGAGAGAGAGAGAGAGAGAGAGACCTCTAAAACGACCCTCTTGTTGCAATTCACTCTCAGGCCTAACCATCCAGGGTCACGGACACTTGCTTGTGCATCTGGTGTGTATAGGGGAGACCTTGGGATGCGAACCTTGAAACTTCCATGTGTCCTCAGCATTGTGGAACATTGTTACAGTTGCACTACCACAGCTGGCAAAGAGGCCTAATTTCAAAGTCCAATATTAACACTTATTAGCTATATGTTCTCAAGTGAAGAACTCTCTTTGCTCTCAAATTTCTCATTGCAAAATGGGGACAAGAACACCTGCCTCATAGAATTAGAAGATTAAATGAGGTAACCTAGATTGGCATAGTGCTGGGACAGTCCGTTCCAGTATGAACTTCTAGAAAATTCTTCCTTATGATGAATCTAAATATATTTTCCCAACTTTAAACCATTGGCCCTTGAGCAACCTTCAGAAGGACACCTATGGAAAACTTAATCTTTCCTTTGAATTAGGGCCCTCTATAGATGAGAATTTTGCTTGGCTGTTTGTCCTAAGTTTTTCCTTCTTACAAGATTCTAATTTAAAATCCTTTCCACTCTGGTTCCTGTCAAAGGGCCCTTTCTGTTTTTAATCTGTACTTGCTTCCTGGACATTCTCATCCATTCCCATGGCATCACTAACTTTTCATTATTTCCTCTTTTTAAATCTGTTTCTCAGTCAGTGTTTGGGTGCTTAGTAAATAGTAGCAGCCATATACTGATGTCTTAACCATTTAAGCTGCTAATAAAATACCATAGACTTTGTAGCTTATAAACAACAGAGATTTATTCTTTCACAGTTCTGGAGTCTGGAAAGTATTAATCTCTTTAAGAGGGCCCTACCTCATGACCTAATCTACCCAAGTATGTCTCTCTGTGGAGGAAATATGCCACGTTTGTGAAAATCTCTCTTCCAAGTATAAAGGCGATACTATCATTTTGGAGGGTTCTGATTAGGGTTAAGGCCCTACAGGATTTACCAGCTGTACTATATGGATGATGTTTTCTGACTTTCTAAGGATCAGCTTCTTTACCTGTATAATGAAGGAAACATAGGCTGTGTCTTGTAGGGCCATTATGAGCACTGTACACAGGACCTGGCACATACTAGGAGCGCAGCATCATCAGGGAGTAGTCATCCTGTTCTATGCTCCAGCCATAAAATGGAGCCTTGAACATTGCTAATGTGCTGGAGGCCTAGCATCACCTTCTGAGGCTCCAGGGAGAATCCGCACGCCACTGGCCAGTGAATCTGGGGCAGTGTTCCGTGCTGTCGCTGCTGTTGCCTGCCTTCCACTCAAGTCTCTGCAGGCTTGGGCCTAGGACTCAGGGAAGAGGAGCTGTGTCCTATAGAGGGGCTAAGACGGGGACCTCTCACTTTCTTTATTCCCTTCTGAACACAGACTATGTCCTCCTCCTTCCCTTTGCTTAACATGACAATCCGTTTTCTTCTTTTAATTTTATGAAGATGGGAATTATAATTATGCCTCCCTAAGATTAGCTAAAACAGTTGTCTCTTGGTCCCCTAAACTTGTTCTTTGTCCATCTTAAAACTCATTTAAAGCAGGTAGGGCCCCACTTACAAGCTCCTTTTTTGTTTGTAGCATCAATTTTTCTTTTTTTTTGAGAGTTTTTTTCTATAGGGCGCGTGCACTCACCAGAAAGACAGAGAGTGACAGAGAGAGAGAAAGCAAGAAATCACCCCCTGGGGAGGGGGGATGGCCACACCGCAATCCCTTCTCTTCCATTCTCCTCTCGAGATCTTGGGCATGCATGCACACATTTAAACTGGCGTGAGTTTAAACCATTGGGTCTGGAACTTTAACAGTGGTTGACTACATGGGAGTCCAGCGACATAGCCATTACGCTAACTGCTGGTCCCTTAATTCCCTTCTAAAAATATTTGTTTTACCTTTTCCAGGGTGACACCAATTCTTTTAGATACAGCAAAAGCAGGTAAAATAGAAGTTGAATAAACACATTCATTCTTATGGTTTGTTAGTATTCATTCTTTGAAAGGTCATCATTAAGTAGGACTCATTTTGAGTCTTAATTTTTCCAACTTACTAATTACAGCTCTTAATAAACCATTCCCACGTTATATATCTTTTAGTCTTCTCATTTTACCATAGATCAATGTATTATCTTTACTTTTACATATTTTATTTGTTTTCTTTCTTTCTTTCTTTAGGTTTTTGCCATAGGGTATTTGTGTTTGCCTGAGAGAGATAGTGAGAGGGAAAATGAGAATTCAGCCCCAAGTGGGTAGGCCATGCTGCAATTGCCCTTCTCCTCCATTTTCCTCCTGAGATTCTGGGCACACACGCACGTGTACCCAGCATGATTTCTCAGCAAGCAGGTCCAGGATGGGAACTGTGGTCAGCCATGTAGGAGTCTAGCTTCTTAATCACCATGCCACCTGCTGGCCCACTTTTACATTTTTTTTCAGGCTTACCAGTGACCCATTTATTTTCAGTTATGATTGGTGAATTGAAACTGCAGAATGATTAGAACTCATTTCAAATATAGCCTCTGGAATCTAAAAGGATTATCTTACAGAATTTGAACATTTGAGTAACCTTCAGTGGGCAGATTGCCTTTAAAGTTCAGTTTCCTCCTTTGTCAATGGGCTGTTAGGATGAAATGAAATGTTATGTGTGAAAGCTCTGAGTGGGGTACGTGACACATGGTAAGAAATCTGTATAGGTTCACGTTGTTCCTTCTTTGAATGAATTTTGATGGGACTGAAGCAATCCATTTTGAAGCAATATGGGAAGTTAAATTTTATAGATCTTTATTGGTAAATTAAGGCAACAAAGTAAGGCAAATTTATTAATCAGAGTTTTGGATATATAATATAAATAAAAATATATACAAATTTATTATACATATATTTAAAGATTCTATCAAGCTCTCAGTATGTATTTCCCAATCTTTTCCTAAAAGTTGCATTTATTTTCAGTTTTTATAGTGTATCATGACTGATGTCAATACCGTATAACTTGTCAGAGGAACTTTTAGTCAATATATACTCTTATAACCAATTCATACATCGAAGGTCCAAGTAATTGTTATATAGTAATAATTAAGATATTTTAATTTCTCTACACAAACTAACCTAGTTTACCCTAAGAAGCTTTTTTCATAGGACTGAGAGTGAAGATTTGTCTGGTTTCTATGGTCATTCTTTTCTGTATGTCAGGTTGGAAGAGAAATTCCTTCTATTGTCTATTATATTATTTCCATTAAGACGTATCGATGAACTTAACATAAAATGAGACTGCATTGAAAATAGAGAACTGAGTGAGAAAATTAGATTTAAAATCCTTAAATCAACATTATTAGTCTTTTAAAAACTTATTTATTTTTTAAAAAATTATTTATTTTATTTTATTTATTCATTCATTTTATTTTAATTTGACCAGAGAGAGAGACACAGAGAGAAAGAGAGAGGGAAAGTGAGAAAGCAAGCCACCAGGTCCGGGACTCGAACCGTGGTTGGCCATGTGGGAGTGTCCAGCGCCCTAACCACGACACCACCTGCTGGTCCTGAAACTTGTTTATTTTTAAGGCCTTTTTTGATTGCTGACAAGATACCCAATTCAAACCAGGAAAAGCAAATAGAGGTTTTTCTTTTTTTCTCTTTTTGGAGAGGTTTTTGCTAAAGGGTGCGTGCGTTTGCCAGAAAGACAGAGAGAGACAGAGAGACAGAAAGCGAGAAATCACCCCCCCAGGGGGGATGGCCATGCCACAATCCCTTCTCCTCCTTTCTCCTCTCAGGATCTTGGGCACATACGCACACATGCCTGGCATGAGTTTAAGCCACTGGGTCCAGGACTCGAACTGCAGTTGGCTACATGGGAGTCTAGTGACATAGCCATTACTCTAACTGCTGGTCCCTGTTTGTTTTTTAAAGTTACTGGGTTACTTAGGAAATAGAAAGGAATGTGGGTGATAGGGGTATCATTGGGCCTTGGGAAGTAATAGATGGAAGCAGAGACCAGAACATAATCAGGGCTTGATTTCTGCTTCCCATTTCTAATTCTTTCTAGTGTTCCTCTCTTTTTCTTGATAGACTGGCTTTTTCCATATTGCACAAAACAAAATTTTGTGGGGCCTGTGTTTATATCATACTGCTTCAGTCAGCAAGGGCAGAAAAACTCTCTTCTCATCACTGCAAAGACCCATGATGTTTGGGGAAGGTGGTCTTTAGCCTGGCTTAGGTCAGGTGTTTATTCCTGTACTGAACAATGCAGAGGGGAAGTAGAATGTCACGAAAACACGGCAGTCTCGATAGAAATCAGTTAGCATTGGAGACAGGTGCGTGGTTTTTGGGTAGAGAAAAGCAATAGGTGTCTTGACAGTTGGGCACTGCCATCTCTGTAGGGCCATCAAAGTCTGTACTTTCCTCACTCTGAATACTGCAGTACCTCCTTTCATCCATGGGCTTTTGCTCATACTGATTTCTCTGTCTGAAATGCTATTCTTTCCTTCTCCAAGTTACTCCTACTTTTCCTTTTATTTGCAATTTAAACATACTGTCTACAGGAAATTCTTTTCTGACCCCTAAATTCAGATTACAATGTTACCTGGGTTAGGGGATCCAATTATAGCCTACATTTCTCATATCAAAGCAAGTATCACATTATATCGTTTCAACCCTTAGTGGACTGTAAAGCTACAAAGGCAGAGAACTTTTCTATCTTGTCTATTCCGTGTCTCTGGGACTTGTCCCGATATCTGGCATGAGTAATATCAATAGTTTGATAGACAGTTGTTGAATTAATGGAAGCGTAAATAAATGAATAGGGAATGCGTGCATTTTAAGAGCTGCAGAAGCCAGGAGAAGGTGGTAGTAATGATGAGTTTGAGAGTTTCTTAATCATCCTGACAGCCCATCTAAAACACTTAGATGCCTGGCACTGTGCCCAAAACATTATTTATTTCACTTAGTCTCTATGATTCGGATTTCAGAATTCCCATTTTATATCTGTGAGAGTTTAAGTAACATGTCCACTGTTAAGTACACAGAATGGCTGGATTTAAAAACCAGCATTGGACTCTAGTTTTTGTGTTCTTACATATCAGCCTCCATTAATTCCTTTGTAAGAAGCTCCTTGATAAGAGTAGGATGGACAACATAGATCTAGCCTGACATGTCTACGGTATACCCATATTTCAGGGAGAAAGGAAATCTTCCAGATGCCATTAATACACTGAACTGTAGATTCTCTGTCAAACAAACAAGTTGATAAATTCTTTTTCTTCTTTATGGTGAATGAAAATGTGAAAAATAAAATTAGCAATAATTTCAACTATGAGAGAAAGAAAAGTTAACTGATTAATCATTTGCTGAGCCTTGTTGAAATTCAATGGGTTTTAATTACATGGAGAAGATATATGCTAAATTTGATCATTATCTTAATTCTTTAGTTTTATCATAGGCATAAGTAAAAATTTCCAGGATCTAGTGAATGATCAGTTCCTGAATTAGAAACAATGCCACAATTACTCAAGTTTTTTTTTTTTTTTTTTTTTTTTTTAAGTAATTTTCTCTATTCTCGGAGCTCATGCTTACATATAATTAGCTTACAGATGACATCTAATTACCAGAAGCTCTTACACTTCTATATTAGGTTTATTCTGATGGAAAGTGTGTCTAAGGTAGCTTCTTTAGAAGGCAGAAATCTTATATTTTCATCTGTGCTGTCTATATTACAGAATTCAAAATATGTGCATGACAAGTGAAAATTTAGTTTGTCATTCAGATGGTCTTTTCTTTTTTGGTGTTGGGTAAATCCAGTCCAAGAATAGAATAGATTGATGATCCCATCATTCAGAGTGACATGCCATTATATAAATACAAAGGCTAAAGATGTGCATGTCAAAACTGACTTCCACTTATGTATTTTTTTTTAAATGTTTTTTTTGCTAGATGGCTGCATGCACTTGCCAGAAAGACATAGAGAGAGAGAGGGAGAAATCATCCTCCAGGGGGATGGCCATGCCACAATCCCTTCTCTTCCATTCCCTTCTCAGGATTTTGGGCACCCATACATACATGCCTAGTGTATTTTTCAAGACCCCAGGTCTGGGACATAAACTATCAGGGCCATGTGTGATGCAGCCGCTTTAACCACCATACCATTGACTGGTCCAACATTAATATTTTTAACTGTGAACATGTTCTCATCTTGTAATTACCAACCATAGGGGTGGAGTTTTGAGAGTAATTTAGCAGAGCTATAATTCTTTTATTTTTTTTGAAATTTTTAAATTTCATTTTCTTTTATACATTCAATCTCATTATTTAGCTTAAAAAGTCAATATTTCAACAGGTGAACATTTCTCCCTAATCCAGTTGATAAAACTATAAAATATCTTCAGCAGATAATACCACATTTCTTTGACCCATTAATGCTTTGCCTCCCTATTATTCTTCTAAATGTCCTTCCTCAGACTCTTTCACACACACTGTATTTGGTATTTACATCCATATACTGTGTTACTATATCCTTTAGTCAATCAGTTACACCAAGTGTCCGCACTCTATGACTGAAACTGAGTGACTAGCGCTATAATTCTTGGTGAAATTACAATAAACACTTTAGCCATTTTAGTTAATGAGTGTGTGTTCATGTTAATGCTCAAGCACATAGAAAAGTAATGTCTCTCTATATTTTTTGTTCTTGTCCTGCCTCATCTACAAATTAATAATCTTCAAGAGAAAAACGTTCATCCCTTCTACTGCTTTTACACTGTGTTTGACAATATCCCCTAGCAGTGTTTTAGCGCCAAGCAGACATTTGATAAGTGAGTAATCAACATGCTCTCCTTGGGGTCTAGCTGTCTTTGGAGGAGTAATGTGGGTGTTTCAATGTCATGTTCTCAGTATAACACCAATCCATATGCCTCCAGAAACTGTTGTTATCTTAGGATAGTTAGGATATGACTTGGCAGTAATTTCCTTCATTTCTTTTTTCTTCACCTCCCACAACCATGCATTAACAAGTGTGGTTAGCGATGTCTTTAAAGCAGATCCCAACTCTTCATACTTCCGTCCATCCCTACTGGTATTAACCTAGACCACGCCATCTTTTAAGGTTTATATCCTAGTCTTTGTAATTTTATTCCATGCTTCTACTTTTACCCCCTTCTTACCTCCTGTTCCATTCATTTTTCTCACAGTAGAAAGAGAATGTACATTAGATTGTATGACTACTCTGTTGAAAATCTCAGAAGCTTTCACACTTAGAAAAATATTCAATGCCTTATCACTGGCTACAAGTTTCTACACAATCAATTCCTGCATATCTTTTCAATTTTCTCTTTCACAATTCTCCCTAAGCTCACCAAGAATCAAACACCTCATTTTCATTTCACCTTGGACCTTTTTCTTGTCATTCCTCCTGCCTGAAAAATTCTTTCCCTTTCTATGGTTGGCTCATTCAAATTTTTTTTTTCTTTTTTTAAAAATTTGTTTTTATTTTATTTTTTTATTTTTTCACATTATTTATTATTATTATTATTATTATTATTTGTATATACTTTCAATCATATTGTTTGGCTTACAATGAGACCATTTCGATATGTGAACATTTCTCCCCAACCCGTTGAACAAAATATCTTCAACAGATAACACCACACCTCCCCATCCCGTCAATGCTCTACCTCTGTATCCCTTCTCCAAATGTCTTTCCAGGGATCCCACTCCTCGGTATCTACCCAAAGGACAGAAGAATTCTTCATTGGAAAAGTGCTTGCACATCGATGTTTATTGCGGCTCATTCAAATTTCAGTTCTAAGGTTACTTCAAGTCATTTAAGTTTCAGCTCTAAAGTCACCTCATGGAGAAATCCTGAAGCCTTCTTTTCTCTCTTGCAACTCTTTACTCATTTTCTTATATATAAAAACATGACTACGTATAGTCATGTTCTAACTAAACTCGACTGTTCTATGAATTAATGCAAACTCTTAATCACGTTACAGGCATAGTCTTCCCTATCTGCTCCCATATCACTTACAGTCCCATCCTGTGACTTATACATGAACCTAAATCATGTTAATTTATTTACATGGATATTTATTGAAGACCTGTGGACCAGGCACTATTCTTGAGACCGGGGACACAGTAGTAAAGCTAATAAGTTCTCTACTGTCATGGATTTATAGTCTATGAATAAGTACGTAAGATGTTAGATGGTAAAAGGAAAGGAGAGGAGAGTTGTGGAGATGAGTGGAGTGTTATTTTTAAATACCTTGGTGAGGGAGATTTAACCAAAGACGTGGAAGAGGTGAAAAAATGAGCTGTTAAGATAGCTCCAGGGAGGGACCAGCAGATGGCATAATGGTTACATCGCTGGACTCCTGTATAGTTGACCATGGTTCAAGTCTCAGACCCAGTGACTTAAACAAAACAAAACAAAAAATATCACGCTGGGCACTTGTGTGTGCATGTCCAAGATCCCCAGAGGAGAATGGAGAAGAGATTGTGGGGTCAGGGTAAGGACTTGGGGTTTTTCTTCTATGCTGAATGAAATGAGTTGCCTATGGGGGCTTTTGAACAGAAAAGCTCCAGCCCTGTGGATATTTAAGGAATTTCCCTGATAACTGTGTAGAAGAAGACCTGTAAGGAGCCAGGATCAGAACAGGTAGCCAGTCAAGAAGTTATAGAATAAATAATTATGTAGAAGATAAATGTATTTGTGAGAAGTAGTCAGATTATGAATATGTTATGAATACAGAGCAAACAAAACCCACTTTGGGAAGTGAAGAGGAATCAAGGGTGACTTCGAGGTTTTTGGTTTAAGTAGCATGAGGATATATTTACTAAACTGGGGGAAATTGGGAAGGAGCAGTGTTGACAATGGTGGTGGGTAGTGGAACTTACTGACAGCTAAATTTTGAATGAATACCACATGCAAATGTCAAGTACATAGGTGGATATATGAGTCTGGACTTCTGAAGAGAATTGAATCCTTGAAGTGTAAATTTGGGTATTTTTGTGATATTGATGATATTTGAAGTCACAGGACTAGACATGGTTACCAAGGGGTGACAGTAGATAGAAAATAGAAAAGAAGGAAATAGAAGGGGGTATAAAGGGAGGGGAGGGGAAGCTGTCCGTGGATTTAGAATCTTCAAAATTCAGGTTGTCTCACATCCTTTTCAAAATGTCCCTTGTTTTCTAGACTGTATTTATGTTTCTCTTTCTTGGCCTTTTTATATCAATTGAGTCTGTATGATAAAATGTAGCAGTCAATACATCCTGCAGTATTCTGTAACATTATAGGAATATTAATTGAGTGGCTACCAGGTTCATGGCAGGTGTAGTGCTAGGCTCTGGCAATCCAATGGTGCACCAGACATGGAACTGCCCTAGGGTGGTTTCTGTCCCAGTGGAGTAACCATGTAGCCATACAGTGTATGCATAGAGCTTATAGTCGGGTGCTATTTAGATGCCTGGATCTCATAGAGATATGGTATTACTGACTGCTAATTACCAAGTCTATATCTTCCTCCTGTTTCTTGGTATTTCCTCAGTGTTATTAACTCTGAAGAAGGGAAAAGAATTCAATGTTGACAAAAATCATTCCCTCAAAAACTATTAAAAACTAAGTACTTTGAAATTTGATGAGCATTACTTTGTATCTGTGTCTGTAGCATGTTTTGTTGTGCTGGTAAATAACATCAGTCACAACTGACATTTAGTAGTACTATTCCAGCTTGGCTAATTCTAACTGGATTTCCAGCTATTGCTCCATACAATAGTGCTCCCCTTGACCATGAACTGAGCTGACTTGGTTCTGCTGCCCCGGGCACAGCCTGCGCTTAATTCCTTGTCCTCCTCTCTCCTCTGTGCTCTTTCACTCAGTAGCTGTGCTCTCTGGCCAACCTTCCCTCTGCCCTCTCCATCCCAGCTTCAGTTCTCCACCTCAGGTGAGTAGAAAGGTGGAGGGACAATAGCAGCAGGCCGCCTACTGAGAAAAGGGTACAAAGATTACTCCAGGCTGACTGAGTCCTAATTTCCTAGGGCTGGGCCAAGGAATCTGAATTTTAACAAGTACCACTAGGTGATTCTGAAACAAATCTTTGAGAAACAGAAGAAAACTGATTGGTTTGGCAAGGTGGATATCCTGGATAACTCAGGCTGGGCAAGCCCTGTGGTGTGGACAGTAAGTGAGGTTGGCGTCACTACACAGTAGGGAGGCTACTTGGGGTTGGCCTCTGAATTTTTTGGCAGCCCCTTCAATTTTGCATCTAAAGTGAGTACCTCTCATGCTTCACCCAGTCCCAGCCCTGCTTAGAATTTTCATCTGTGGCAGAGAAGGCAGAACTGGATATTGCTAAAACCATTGTTCTGTTAGTGCTGCCACTTCTTTTTCTTTTTTTAAGATTGTTTGCCATAGGGCACTTGCTCTAGCTGGAGAGACAGAGAGGGAAAGTGAGAAATTACCACCCCTCCCTGGAGGGGTGATGGCCATACCACAAGCTCTTCTCTTTCATTCTCCTCCTGGGATTTGGGCACACATGCCTGGCATGAGTTTTAAGCCACTGAATCTAGGTCTCAAACCACAGTAGGCCATGTAGGAGTCTAGCACCACCTGCTGGCCCCAAGTGCTGCTATTTCTTAGCTGTATAATTTTATGAAAGATGTTTAATCTCTGAATCTCACTTTCTCTCTCAGGAAAGTAGAAATAACAGCCACCAACTTTATAGAATTTTCCCTGAGGAACAAATGTAACTATCCATAAGAAGGGCTTAGAACAGTGCAGAGCAGGGGCATGCTCACTGTTGGCCATTGCACAGCTTGCTCTATGGAAATATTTTTCCTCCATGAAAAAAAACAAGGCCTGACTCTCACGAGTCAAACACGCTCCCATGTATCTAGAAAACAGGTAATTCTATAACGTAGGATTGTCCAACCTAAATGGTTTTGGCTTTGCCATTGTTTGGAGGACCTTGGAGGTCATAGCAATTGCCATGCTAATTAAAAGTATAAAGTCCCAGGCAGCAAACCATCCTCGATTGCCTGTGGCTGTTTTTACATTTGCCATCATATTTTTTTAGAGGAGCACTGACCACTTGATTGATATTATCAACTTAATGAACACCCTTTATAAAGTCTCCTTACGGAAGATATCTTATTAAAATGGAATTGTTTAACACAAAGTCTCTTCTCAAATAGCATGAAACATAGAAACATAAAAAAGCATGCCAAGGGAGGAGAGCAAAATCAAAGGAAGTATATTTGAGAGAATAGGATCAGTCAGAGAAAGATGAAGTGTTTCAGCCAGGTCTCACTTTCCTTTTATTGTCTCAGGTAGAACGATAAGAAGGAAATTGGAAATACTCTTAGAGGCACATAGAGGAGAATTGTGGGTATGTGATTTCATGTCATTGGTAACCATAACGATCCCTTAGTTCATGCTCCCACAGGCCACCCCCAGATCTGTACCTGCTTTACCTAACCCCTCTCTTCCAAACAAGTCTCTAATGAGTCTCTCTCCAAGCTCTCCCGGTGTTGTACTATTCAAGCCCTCTAGAGATATTCCCGATGCAGTCTGTATAGATCACTCTCCTACTCCAGAACCTTCAATGATTGCCCAGTGTCAAAAGGTGAGAACAGCCTCTAATATGGTTCCACGGTTCCTTCGTAAGTGCCCCATCTTCCAGACTCTCTACCAATCTTAGGTTGAACCTTAGGCTACAGATGATCTTTCCTCCCTTTTTTTTTTTTTTTCTTTGTAGAGGTTTTTGCCTTATGGCACATGTGCTCCCTGGAGAGAGAGGGACAGAGATAATGAGAGGGAAAGTGAGAAATCACCCCCAGAGGAAATGGCCATGCTGGCAATCCCTTCTCCCCCCATTCTCCTTCTGAGGTCTTGGGCATGCATGCACATGTGCCCAGCATGAGTTTGAAGTCACTGGGTCTGGGACTCAAACCATAGCTGGCCACGTGGGAATCCAGTGACATAACTGCTATGCCATCTGCTGGCCCTGACAGATGATCTGTTTTACCTTAAGAGCATCCTTTTGGAAATCTGACCTCTATACTATTGTTCATGTTATCTTCTCCTCCTGCTTTCCTTCCCTCTCTCAGCCTGTCTCCTACAACACCTTTGATCATGAGTGAATTCTTATCTATGTTATTTTTCTTTCTAGTGCTGCCCCTTTATAGTAGAAAGGGGGGCTTAGGCTTCTTTATATTCCCAGAATCAAGCATCCTAGATGCTCAGTAAACATTTGTTGATGGTGATGATAATGATGTTGACTAAAAATTGGACTGATTTTCAAAGCTCTTGTGATTAGACTCTGAATTAATTTCAGGTCTATTATAGCAATGCATAAACCCTAAATTGCTTTCCACCTTGGAAAGCAGGGCTGTGATTTAGGAAGAGTACCTGCTAGAGAAATCCTAAATAACTTCCTTCCTTTTCCTGCTGCTGTTTGGTACCATTATCAGGGTTGTGAGTAACGTCACGGGCAGTACCAAAACCCTGCTAACAGATTACTACTTACTGCCAAATACTTCCAGCAAATGACTGTATGTGTGTGTGACTCTGTGTGTGTGTATTTATAATTTCCAATTGAAATTACATAGAGGGAGATACATTTTTTTGTTGTTCTCCCATGAATTCTAAATTCCTTTCTTCCCATCAGCTGTGAAAAAAACACTGGATTTAATTTGCCACTTTCCCCATTGTTCTCTGATTCACACAGATAAATCTAAGAAGGGAGCTGGCAGGGACAGATTTCTACAAGCCATCAAAGGCGTGTTATTAAAAGTTAATGTATTTCCTTTGCCAGGTCTAAAACTAATGTAGCAATAAATTGAATGATGATGGTTCAGACTGTGTACATAATGAGAAGCCAGCTAGCATGGGACTAGAGAAACTTCTGCTTATCTAGGGGGAAAGGGCAAGCGTTAAGCAGTGTTCAACGTGTGTTTCCAAAGCATCCACTGCAGCACATGGGTCCGAAAGAGGGAATGTCCTCCATTTAGTCAAGCTATCCCAGGGTACATCTCTTCTGCCTGTTTTCTCACTACTGTTTCTGTGCTTCCACGGGACCATCATGGTCATGGTAAGACTGACATTCTGAGCACCTATGGGAGGTTTTACTGAAGGGAGCAAGAGCTCTCATTCCTAAAGCATCAGGATGAAGAGAGTAGGCTTTGGGTTGGGGTTCAAAGCTCTGTTTCTTTTTTTCTTTTCTTTTCTTTTCTTTTCTTTTCTTTTCTTTTCTTTTCTTTTCTTTCTTTCTTTCTTTTTTTCCTTTTTTTTGTGAGAGGTTTTCACTATAGAGCGCAAGTGCTCACCAGAAAGACAGAGAAAAAAAGAGAGACAGAAAGCGAGAAATCACTCCCCCCCCCCCCCCCAGGGGAGATGGCCATGTTGCAATCCCTTCTTCTCCATTTTCCTCTTGGGATCTTGGGCATGCACACACACACCTGGAGTGAGTTTAAGCCACCAGATGTGGGATTTGAACCACGTTAGACTACATGGGAGTCTAACAACATAGCTATTACGCCAACTGCTGGTCCCTCAGTTTCATTGTTTATTGACTTTGTTTAGTTGTTTAACTACCAGGTCTTGCTTTTGTTTCCTTTTCTTTTAAAAGACTTGTTTATTTATTTATTTTAGAGGTTTTTGCTACAGGGCATGTGCGCTTGCCAGACAGAAACAGAGAGACAGAAAGTGAGAAATCACCCCCCATGGGGTATTGCCATGCCGCAATCTCTTCTCCTCCATTCTCCTCTCGGGATCTTGGGCATGCACGCACACGTGCCTGGTGTGAGTTTTAAGCCACCGGGTCCGGGACACGAACTGTGGTCGACTACATGGGAGTCCAGCGACATAGCCATTACACTAACTGCTGGTCCCAAGAATTATTTATTTAATTTGATTTATCTTTATTATTTTTCAGTTTGCTACAGGGCATGTAACAGAGAGAAAAAATGAGAAAGCAAATTACCAGGTCCAGGACTTGAACTGTGGTCGACCATGTGGGAGTTCAGTGCTTCAACCACCATGCCCCTTGCTGGCCCCTTTGCTTTTGTTTTTTTGGGGGCTGATAATACTACTGAATCCATAGAGTCACAAGGATAAAGTGAAGTCATAGCTGAAGATTTCTTAAGAATGTCAAATGCATAGTATATTCATTATGAATGGCAGCTATTTTTACTGTTATCAATAGAATTTTAGTTAATTCCATTGCATCTGAGTTTCTGAAAACTACTTCAAAATTCTTTCTATATTTTCTCCTTCCTTTCATTTTTCATTTTGTCTTTTCTCAATTTTCTACTTTATCCCCTCTTCAAGCCTTTATAGGTATGAGGGTCCTAATGAAGTAGAATCAGTGCTGTTTTGTTGTTGTTGAATATAAATAAATCAATCATTAATGATAATGTGAGATACAGTAGGATGGACTTTGCCTTTTCCTCTCTCTAAGAATGGTTCAGATACAGTGGTAAATCATATTGGGCTGGCTCTGATTGCCTGTATTTATGACAAACTATTCTGTGAGTACTCTTTGATCTGAAAAAGGATGGGGAAGGGGAAGCCCATTCCTAGGGAGTTTTCAAGTAAGTCTTGCTCTTGACCTGCAGAAGAACAGTATGACTTGGGAGTCAGTTGTAACCAGTATCCCATGATGAGTTGGCTGTGGAGACGCACTCTACAAAGCAGGTAGTGAGTCAGCTACTCAGAAGACTGCTGACCCAAGCTTTGGAGAGCCTGGGGCCTCAGAGGATGGACAAATAGAAGGCCTTGAGGCTGGCCAAGAGCTGAGAAGAATGAGGGATTGTCCAGAGCTGACTGATGGGAGCTCAGGGAACATGGCTGGCCAACGTGTCTGTAGACGAAGCAAATGAGTCAAGTTAGATGTACGCCAAGCGTTGGGATGATCTCAGAGAACATCTGACAGAGGCTGTGTGGTGGGAAAGAAAAAGCATGATTTCTTAATCTTTCAGGGAGGTTCACATCCAGGCTCTGCAGCATACTAGCTTTGCAGATGGAAAACTGTTTTACTGTGTCCTTGGTTTCTTTATTGTAAAATGGGAATCTGAATACCAGCCTTTTAGGTTGTCGTGAGGATCAGCGCCAATGTGTGTGTGGCAACATGCTCAACAAGTGGGTGTAATTATCAGTGACTCTGTTATTTTTACAGGTAAGGAAGGGAGATGATTCAACTCTTAGTTTGTGAGTGACGTCAGAGCTTCTCCGTCTGTTGGAGTCAACCAAGGATCCGGTAGAAAATGCTGAATCTGGTTCAGCAGGCTTTAGTGGGGCCCAGGACTCCTTAATTCTGACAAGCTCCTGGATGAGATCTGTACTGCAAGTCCATGGACTGAATTTTGAGTAGTAAGAATCTATATAAGATAACCTACTAGTCTGTGGCTAATTTACATGGACTAGTATAGATAAAGTGCTTAGCAAATAGCTTAGCATATGGTAGGTCTCCAGTAAACTGTAACTGGGGGCATTATTTATAAATTTCCAACTTTGAAGACAGTGCTCTATTTTATTCCCAGAAGCAGCACTAAACGGGGTCGGATTGTCAGATTTTCAGAAAAGGCAAGAGTCTTTGGACAAAACATTTTGAGTAGCTGTGCCCCTTTAGGTCTTAACAGAACTGGGGTGGGGGATGGAGGGATTCCAAAGTAAAAGGAAATTTGTAGAGACCTTCATAGGCAAGGTCCCCAGGTTATTTTTAGCTTTTAATTACTTGGGCAATGGGTAACTAAAAGCTAGTGGGTATTTTTTTTTAGCAGCTCCAGCTGCCAGAGAACTAGCTGGGTATGAGACACCAAGTGTTGTTGATAAACCTCTCCTAAAGGTCGCTTCAGAAAGGCGAAGGAGTAGAGAGACCAGCCAAAAGACAGATGGATCCTTCTTGCTAGTGCTCCCCCTAGACAAGTTAGAAAAGTAAAGACTTCTCTGTGGGCCCAGAAAGCATGGATCTTCAAGTTTTATAAGGGCATTGTAGCACTTCCAATGATACCTAAAAAATGCAATGCCTGTGCTTGCTTAGCTAACAATATTCATTTAGAAATGGCATTGGATACCAGCCTAAGCTTTTCAGGTATCTGCCTGTAAGAGGCCTCCTTGCACTGGCTAATGAGGCTACTTGGAGCAGACACCTGTTTGTTATCTCTTTGTCACATGATTTAACGTTGTCCTCACTCTCCTGAGGTATGTCAAGGCTCTCTAGAAGTTCTTTTCAAGGGCAGGTACTGGAGTAATTTTCTTTCTTTTTTTTAAAAAAAAATATATTTAAAAAAATTATTTATTATTATTTTGACCAGAGAGGGACAGTGACAGAGAGACAGAGAGAGAGAGGTTGAGAGAGAGAGAGAGTGAGAAAGTAAACCACCAGGTCCAGGAGTCAAACTGTGGCTGGCCATGTGGGAATCCAGCGCCCTTAACCACACCACCTGCCGGCCCAGTACTGGAGTAATTTTCTATCATCAGTGTTCCAGTCCAAGGTCTTGGCGAATTCCTTTTTCTTTTCTTTTCTTTTTTTTTTTTCTTTTCTTTTCTTTTCTTTTCTTTATTTCTTTTTTTCTTTTCTTTTCATTTACCTTCTTTTCTTTTCCTCTTTTCTTTTCTTTTCTTCTTTTCCTTTTTCTTTCTTTCCCCTCTTTCTCCTCCTCCTCCCTCTTTCTTTCTTCCTTCCTTTCTTTCTTTCTTTCTTTCTTTCTTCTTTCTTTCTTTTGTATTCTTTCCTTCCTTACTTCCTTCCTCCCTTCCTACCTTCCTTCCTTCCTTCCTTCCTTTTTAAAAGTTTTGCCCTGGGGCTGTGTGCAGGCCAGAGAGAGACAACGAGGGGAAAGAGAGAAATTACTCCCCGGGGGGATGGCCACACCACAATCCCTTCTCCTCCATTTTCCTCCTAGGATTTTGAACACACACACACACACACACACACACACGTGCTCAGTGTGATTTTTTAGCTGCCAGATCTGGAGCTGGAACCATGGTTGGCCCTTTGGGAATCCAATACCTTAACCACTGTACCACCTGCTGACCCCATGTCTTCATGGATTTACAGCTCTACTCTTGTAGATTCCCATCCAATGCACAGCAGGATTAGGGAAAAATTTTGTATATACTTCATATTAATAAGATCATGTGCCAAGGAAGTCTGACATGAGTAAGAGAGGCTCATTTCTTTCGGAAGCACCTGACAAGCTTTTAGGCAATGATACTGATTCTATAAAAATAGATTAATCCTTGTTCTAAACAAAGGCAAGATTGTGAAGTCAGTGAAACTCAAGTTCTGAGTCCTAGTGCCTCTTGTTTTGTGTGCCTATTTTCAATAAGATCAGTCTTAAGAATTAAATTATTTTGCATTTATTCTAATATCCTATGAGAGAACTTCAAAAATTTAATGGAAAAACAGAATTAAAATACAAATTTATTTTGGTGCAAATCAAAGTGAAATCTATGCATAGCTTTTTTTTTTTTTGAGAGGTTTTTGCTATAGGGCGCGTGTGCTCGCCAGACAGACAGAGAGAGACAGAGAGACAGAAAGCGAGAAATCACCCCCCAGGGGGGATGGCCACGCCGCAATCCCTTCTCCTCCATTCTCCTCTTGGGATCTTGGGCACGCACACACATGCGCCTGGCGTGAGTTTAAGCCACCGGGTTCAGGACACGAACCGGGGTCGACTACGTGGGAGTCCAGCAACATAGCCATTACGCTAACTGCTGGTCCCTATGCATAGCTTTTTCATTGAACACATTTTCTATGGACTTTTTGAAGATACCCCTCCTTGTATATCATGTTTCTCAAAGAGAGATCTGAGGACTCCCTTGGTCAGAATCACCTAAGTAGCTTATAAACCATTCACATCACTCGGGACCACCCAAGGCCCTCTAAGCCAGAGGTATGCAAGTTCAGACCTCCAGATCTGCATTTTTAACAAATCTAAAAGATTTGAGAATTGCTGAGCTGAACAAGGACCGTAATTGGGATGGTTAAGAGGCTGTGAGTGGGCTTCTGGCTCAAATTTATATCCTGGGCTCTATATAAAATTTCACTAGCAAGAAATATTTCTGTGACTAAAAGAATTAGAAAATTCAGTGTGTAGTGGAGAGTGGGTGTATTCTCTCGGGTTCAGTTCCTACTGGTGTTTATTTGCTATGTGGCCCTAGGCTAGAAGATGGCAAATGACTGCTGACTGCCAGGGGTGAACCAGTCTCTCTCTCTCTCTCTCTCTCTCTCTCTCTCTCTCTCTTTTTTAATTGCTAGAGGATGTATGTGCTTATGAGAGAAAGACAGAGAGAAGCAGAAGGGCGTGGTCACACTATAATGCTTTTTCCTCCATTTCTCCATCCTGTCGACATTTGGGGCATACACATGTGCTGGAGTGTTTTTCAAGCTGAGATCCACGTGAGATCCAGCCCATTTGACCACTGGGCCATGGGACTAGCCTATCAGCCACCCTCTTTTGATAAATGAAGCTTTATTGAATTACTGCTCTGCCCATACATTTACTATCATCTGTGCCTAATTTCAGCTGCAGTGAAAGAGCTAAGTAAAAGCAGATTGTGTGGCCTGCCAAACCAAAAACATTTACTAGCTTTTGTAAAAATAAAATGTTTACTGACTGCATTGTGTGGTTAAGATAAGATGATTCAAGTATGATTTCAGAAATCACATGATTTGTTGCTATACAAAGAATATTTTTTTCCTTAGATTGATGATGAATAAAGAGGGGGTGAATAACATGAATGAAGTTCACAGGGAATATGTTCAATGAGGAATATTAACTACATAGTAGCGAGTTCCAAGTTATTATTTTATTTTTTTTGGAGAGGTTTTTTGCTATAGGGCGCGTGTACTCACCAGAAAGGTAGAGCGAGACAGAGAGATAGAAAGCGAGAAATCACCCCCCAGGGGGGATGGCCATGCCTCAATCCCTTCTCCTCCATTCTCCTATCAGGATCTTGGGCATGCACGCACACGCGCCCGGCATGAGTTTTAAGCCACTGGGTCTGGGACGCGAACCGTGGTCTACTGCGTGGGAATCCAGCGACATAGCCATTACGCTAACTGCTGGTCCTGCGAGTTCCAAGTTATTAAAGTCTAGTTGCTCACTTAGGATGGAAACAGGTCTATGTGGAAATTGAAGTCCACTCAGAACGTGAGTTTTACCTTGCTTGACCAGTACAATGGAGATACAGAAGATCTTTGATAACATGTAAGTTCCCTCTACCCTCGAGAGCAGCCAGAGTGTTGGTGGGTGAGGCTTGTGAGAGTAGCTCAAAGAGTGTGGTTCTGTTCAAGCTTGAGCTATCAACTATTTGGAGAAGCAAATGACAGAGTCAGCCTGCTAAGCGTCTGCATGGCTAAGCGTCTGCTCAACTCTTGAGTTTGTAAGACTTTTGAAGTCTAGTAGTTGAGGACAATAGCTCACAGATAAAGTATGGCATTGCATTTGGGAATGAGGGAAGGAGGGAGTGTACTCAAGTGCTTATCAGAGCAAAACAGGTCACTCACATAGCTACATGACACAGCTGAGCAGAGGGCGAGTCTGGTCTCCTCCCTTGCCCAGTGGTAAGGACATAAAGAGTTAGAACCCCTTGGCACCAGCAGTTAGTGTAATGGCTATGTTGCTGGACTCCCACATAGTTGACTGCAGTTCGCATCCCAGACCCAGTGGCTTAAAACTCACGCCGGGTGCATGTATGTGCGTGCCCAAGATCCCGATAGGAGAATGGAGGAGAAGGGATTGCGGTGTGGCCATCCCCCCGGAGGGTGATTTCTCACTTTCTGTCTCTCTGTCTCTCTCTGTCTGTCTGGCGAGCACATGCGCCCTATAGCAAAAACCTCTAAAAAAAAAAAAATGAGTTAGAACCCCCTACAACACCTACCTAGTTTCAGCATTGCCTAGCTAACAAAAGATTTAAGTGAGAATTTGAGCCTTATAACACCAAAAATGTCCCATGTACAGTAAGAAAACACTCATTCTGTCAAGAACCAGGAAAAAAAATCTCAAATGAGAGAAGAAAATCCACATATACTACCATTGGTCCACACTGGAGCCCAGTTGCATCACAAGTCCTCCATATTCAGAGACGTGGCTTTATAGGGTGCAGTGTGCTAGAGCCTGAGCTTTGGATGTGTCTGTCAAACTCTTGAGTTTTTATGTATTTCACAGTCCAAAAGTTGAGGTCAGTAATTCACATACACGGTCTGATAGGTGTGATGTAACATTATTAAGTGTAGGGTGGGTATACTCCTAGTTTTTATCACAGCAAAACATATCACCCACATGACAAACTGCGTGTTTGGAATCACATCAAAACTTCCTAACACTGGCACTTGAATTAAAGTGTCTCTTTCAGCCTCCATTTTCTCATCTATGATATGGGATTAGTAACAACTTTTGTCCAGTTGTCATACTAAGTAGATGATATAATAAGCAGAAGTTTTCTAGTATGGCTTCTAGTAATAATCACAGATAATGTTTATTGAGTGCTTGTTGTATGCTAGGCATGGAATTAAACACTTCACATGGATTTTCTTGTTTATTCCTTATAACAACCCTGTAAAATCTCATTACCACGTATAGAAGAGAAAATAGGCAGGGAGATGGTGAGCAATTTGTCCAAGGTTATACAAACCAAGATTGACTGGGACAGGATTTGATTCTAGAGACTATGTGATTTATCATTGTGCTGAATTTCTCCAAATTAATTTTCTGCCTTTTCTCCCCCTCCTGAAGCTGCTACTGTCTGTGCCTTGCTCACAGATCTTAAAATAAGCCCTCTGAACATATGAAGGTTCTGAAGTGAGTAAGGAGATACAGAATTGACCTGAAATAAACTCATTGCTTTAAAGTTGTGGAAACTAAGACCCTCTGTCTAAAGCTCCATAGCCAGATATGTGCAAAATCAGATTACTACTCCAGGTGGTCCTCACTCTCTAGTTAGATGATAACATCCGATAATTAACTAATTCTCCTCAGGGTGGCGGAGTAGGAAGAGTTCTTTGTAGAGCGGAATGAGAACTAAACACTTCAGTCCTTACTGCCCTCAAAGTTTATAACTCTTTCACATATATCCATAGGTATTAGACAGATTGGGCCTCAAGTGCCTGTTAAACCCAGATCACCTCTAAGATGGCAATAGCGTGTGTGTACAATATACCATATCCCTGTCCTTTCTCACCACCAATGACCCAGAGTTTTCAGTGGTATGCACTAGTAGGGCCATTCCGGTTATTAAAATATTGAGTATTTCTGTATCTATTGAAAATTATGGTGACTCCGAGTCTGTTTGGTGCTTTCCTACTGACTTGGCTGTTTGAGCCTGTTTTTCCCCTCAGTGTTCCATAACCCACCAATTAAAGAATTAGCTTCTGGAAGCCCAAAGGGTTTAGAGGACCCAGTTCTAGCCTTCAGGCTGGCATTGATTCTGATTATTCAGTGTAAAGACTGAGCTAATTGCTAACTTAGCATTTATTAATCTAAATGTCACCCTGCATAGCAATCCCATTTGATTGTTGAGCCAATCAAATTCTCTCTCTCTCAAACATCTGTACCTAGAAGATAAGACATTGGACCTTTAATTTGTCAGTTAGAACTTCAAGAGGATTGTCAAAAAAGATGTGGCCATCCATGGTGGGTTCTGAGCAAGACTGACATGCTGAGAAGCTGAGCATCAAAGGCTGGAGAGGCGAGAATGAAGATAGAGCAGGGAGAAAATGACACTAGGAGGGAAAGCAGCAAGTGACCCATGGGAAGAACAGAGGAAGCAGATGGTCCTAAGATCCACTTCAGTTGTTATTATTTAGTTCCTATCTTAGTCCCTTTATGCTGCTAGAAGTCCCTCATATAGTCCCTTATATGTCTGCTATCACAGATTGCATAGTTTATAAAGAACAGAAATTTATTTCTCACTATTCTGGAGGCTGGGATGTCCAAGATCAAGGTTCCAGCATCTGGTGAGGGGCTTTGTGCTATATCTTCACACAGCAGAAGGGCAGCAAGAAATGGGATGCCTTTTCTTCCTAATCCCTTTTATAGCATCTATTTATGAGGGTGGATTATTTAAAGACCTCACAGAAGGCCACATCTCCCAACACTGTTGCATTGGGATTAAGTTTCTAGCACATAAGTTTTTTTTTTTTTTGGAGAGGTTTTTTGCTATAGGGCGCGTGCGCTCGCCAGACAGACAGACAGAGAGAGACATAGAGACAGAAAGCGAGAAATCACCCCCCAGGGGGGATGGTCACGCCGCAGTCCCTTCTCCTCCATTCTCCTCTCGGGATCTTGGGCACGCACGCACACGCGCCCGGCGTGAGTTGTAAGCCACCGGGTCCAGGACGCGAACCGCGGTCGACTACGTGGGAGTCCAGCGACATAGCCATTACGCTAACTGCTGGTTCCCTAGCACATAAGTTTTGGGGTCTCATTGAGAGAACAGCAGACTCCCTAAAGGTACCTAAACTCAACCTGGTTCCCTGAGTGAAATGTTTCCTGGAATAGAAGAGCTGGACAAATCAATATTATTGAAAGCCAGGAGTCATTCATTCCCTTTAAATTAAACTACAATAAGAGACATATTTAAATCATAAGATCTACTGTGAGCAGCACCACATGATGGGCATCTTTGACAGCATCTGTATGGCTATCCCAAGGGCTATGAGAAGACAGCAGCCCCTTGCTATGGTGAGGTCAAATGAGGTTAGCAGCTGGGGCCTAGAAGCAGAGGATGCTTTTCTCTCTCATTGTTGGTCTTGATTCAGGGCTGCTGCCCATGAGCATGAATGATCACTTTTAATAGCCAAATGGACATTGAAATGGTAATGAGAATATTATGGTTTTCCAAATGAAAAGCCTCAATCTAATACATTTCCTTTGAGAACACTAATTTGAAAATAAATGCATAGTTAATTTAAGCTGAGTTAAATATAAGGAACAATGGAAAAGAACCAGCAAAAGCCATTTATACTACTGCTTTTATATGGGTGCATGACGCCTACATAGCCAATCTATAATTTCTTATTTCCTGGGAAACTGAGGATGGTTGGTGAGAAATCTGTCACAACTAAATCTTTACAAATGATTATCAAATGTACCTGAATTTGAAGTGTCAAAGACCAAAAGAGATAGAAAGTTTTTTTTTTTTTTAATAGACTACAGTTTAGTTTATTTTTTAACACCCATCATGCCATAAATTCATAAGGAATAGGTTCTAGAAGTTCAGGCCCCTTTCCATTGGTTCTCACAAAGTGTGCTTCTCTGGTGGACCAGGCTGGCACTTCAGCTGAACTCAGGTGCCTTTCTCTTTGGCTTCCTTCTTTTTCTGGTCATTTTCCTTCACACGTTTTAGGAAACTATCTTTGCTCTCAGAATGCTTAATATGCTCAATACGCACGTTAATTCTCTTGGCAAGAATCTTGTCCTTATCTTATTTGTTTACAACAATGCCAACAGCATGCTGGGTAACACTGTAGACTCTTCCAGTTTTGCCATGGTAACATTTGTGGTGCACTCAGTTTTGAACAGTACCCATTCGCTTGATGTCTATATCACTTCTCTTGTAGATTTGCATGTATGTTGCCAAAGGAACCACTCCATACTCCATGTTTTCTAAAAGGCCTAGAGAACATATATCGGGTGCCTCTCCTCTTTCCCTTTGTGTTTGTCATTTTGGTGAATTACTGAAAGATGGCAATTCCAAGCAAAAGGAAAAGATAGAAAGATTTTAAGAAAGAATATTGATAATAGGCAAAACTATTCCAAAAGCTAGATCTGAAGCGAAGTTTCAAGGTGATGCAACACTCAAAGGAGAAAAACATTCAGGAGAGGAAAAAAATCTCTAAGTATGCCACTCAGAGTACTCCCAGGTCTTCCCTAGGATTCTGTACTCTCCCATTGTCTGTCTTACACACCTCCTGGGCTGCCAGTTCACAGACAGTCCTGGCATTCTGTCTCTCCACCTCTGCTTATCTTTTACCTTCTGCTCTAAAAACCCACATCTCTGAGGATAAAATTTCCTTGAGTCCTTCTCAACACTCCTACCCCACAATTTCCCAGTCACTATTCTGACTCCGAACATTGAATGGAATTTGCTTCTTGCCCCATGAGACTTAAACCATATTGTCCTATTTTCCAATGTCTAGGGCACATGTTCTTTTATTATTAGGCCAGCTCTCATTTTTTCCCCTGTATACTTTAAATATGCATCTATCTCTCCCCTCACTATATCTGATGAACTTTTACTTATCTTTGAATCAGTATTCAAAAGATGCCTTTTCTTTTTTTATTTAAATTTATTTATTTACATTCATTTACAAAAATATGGAACACTTCACAAATTTGCGTGTCATCCTTGTGCAGGGGCCACGCTAATCTTCTCTGTATCGTTCCAATTTTTAGTGTATGTGCTGCCGAAGCGAGCACAAAAGATGTCTATTTTGAGAAGTCCTCCTGGATTCCTCAGATTAAATCAAGTACTCACATGGCTCCTGGTCGTCTTTTTGTCATGGCACTGTATATTGATATAATTATTTTATAAGGTTGGGAGATAGACCTTTACCTATTTATCTATCTATTGGGTCATTGGAAAAATCGTGACATATTTTTCTATGCAAGAATGTGTCATGACTTTTCCAATGACCCAATAGGTCTATTTTCCATTCTAGGCTACCTGAGGTAAAGTGAAAAATATAGATACTTAAACCCTGAAGAGAGGCCATACTCCCCAGCAAGGTCTTGACACCAAGATCCACTTCCAGCCTTTAGCCAGCCCCAGAGTACAGGCACACACATGCCTGATATACTCAAGGAGGTCTCTGGACTTGAACTGGGAGCCTTCCCATGTGGAATTGCCTCACTGAGCATTGTGTTTTATGGCTGCATAACCACTTGGCCCTGACCCTGGAGATTCTGATTTAGTTGGTCTGAGATAGGGCCTGGGGAGCCTGGAAGTTTCTAGGTCTAATGAGGACTCAGGTGATTCTTACCAAGAAAGCGAAGCATGGGAAACACTCCTTCAGCTCCTCAGAGACTCAGACTTAATTGGTCTCAGACTAACTAGGTCTCAGGTGATTTTTTTTTTTTTTGTAGAGAGGTTTTTTTTGATTTGTTTTGCTTTGTTTTTGCTATAGGGTACATGTGCTTGCCAGAGAGACAGAAAGTGAGAAATCACCCACCAGAGAAGATGGCCACACCATAATACCCTTCTCTATTCTCTTCTCAAAATTTTGGGCACACATGCACACGTGCCAGGCATGAGTTTTAAGTCACCAGGTCTGGGACTCAAACCGTGGTCGACTACGTGGGAATCCAGTGGTGCAACCATTATGCCACCTGCTGATCCCAAGACTCGGGTGATTCTTATCCTCAGGAGAATTGGGGAAATGCTGTAGAAGCTCTTCGGGTTCAGTCTTCATTGTTCTGAGGCAGGGCCTTGGTGGAGTTGAGGGGAAGAGACAATATTTTCCAAATCCAGTTTCTTGTTGAGCTTCATATATTTCCTAATAAACTTGCCTCTTTTTTTCATACTATGTTACTTATTTACTTTTTTACCAAGACTGATGAGAACATCTAACTTCTGAGTGAAAAGGAGAGTTCATAGCAGCCTTTTCTTGTTGAGAGTGTTAATCAATATTCTCTTTTTATCTCTGTATACAATAATTGGCTAGTATCCTGTTCACTTATAGAATTTACTATGGCTGACTCCCACTCCCTCATACAGTGGACACAAGGAGCCCTGAGGTAACAAATATGGTAAGGCCTTTGGTCAAAAGAATTCTTGGAGAGGTCCCTGGCTATGAACATTTTCCAAGAGATGGGCACAAAGCAACAGGCTAGGCCAAATCTGATGCAGAGAGCAAGCGAGAGCCTTTTACAGTGATTTTACAAAGTCATTCAATCGCTTTCCAAGTCTCCTCTCACTATTTCCATCTCCTTCTAAGACATTCAGGTAAGGGAACACATTAGGGTGACAGAAGATGAGGCACCCTGAGGTAGGCTTGCAGCCTTTAGTACTTGTCCTGGGAGTGCCTGATTCCGTCTTCTCCTTTAGAACAGTTGCTTTCCCTCCCCCACCCCCACATTCAGCATCTGCTCATAAACATCAAATCCAGATCTGAGTTTCAAAGTTTTGAGAAGCCAAATTAGAAAACTCACTTTGAAATATTTTGGCAACAAAATTACTTTATTTCCATGGAGGACAGATTATTGAGTTTCCTTCGAATCTCCTTTTGTTTTTCAGAAAAGAGATTCAGATTACATCTACTCAAACTAAAAATGACTAACGTTCCCTGTATACACTGATAATTGAGAACCTATCTATGGGCACAATGACTTTGTAGGACAATTTCCTGAAGGTAAATATTCCCTCACAAATCACTATCTTCTATATCAAAACTTACTACAAAGAAATCAACATACTTGTCTCTTCCATGCATCTTTAAACTCAGCAGCTGTGTCTCACATGTGGTAATTCTCTCCTGTCAGAACTGGTGGCTCTCATCATTACAGGGGCACTGTACTGCTGTTTAGGTTCCATTCCACTTGGGGTCAGTATTGTGCTCCTGATTGCTGCTGGGTTCTTGTTTTATATTTTATAAAAAATAATGTTAATCTGGGAATCTGAGGGAAATAGCCGCACAGTAACTAAATTGGCAGATGCGAGGGCCATCCACCCTGGCTGCTGTCACTGCCCCTTGGTTGCCAGCTGCAAACTCACTTTCTAGCAACCTGGGTGGCCAATTCATTATCACTCCTTTGCCCTGGCGTGTCCCTTTGAATACCTTCTGAATCTTTCATGCTCACAAATGTATCTGAGACAGGGCTTGTAGAGGCAGCCTAGCATCTACACAATTGTGACAAAGGGTTAGCATAAAGGGGGGCCTAGTAGGTAATGTTTTACCTCCAGCTATTCTCCTTACTGCTACCAGCAGCCATCAGGATGTTTCTTTAAAGAAGATGTTACAGTGAATTATTTGAGGTAGAAGGAAAGAGAAAAACAGTGATTCTCGACCTTGGCTGCGCATTAGAATCCTGAGACCCTGATGTTGGATGTCCAGGCCACACTTAGAGTAGAGATGGGAGAGGAATGCTAAGGATTTTTTAAAACTCTCCAGATTATTTTGACTGGCCAGATTGAGAACTGCTGACCTGAAGGAAAATTTGGAGGGCTGGAGCTAACTGTAAAGACAGAAAAATTCCAGAACTAAAGAAGGCTTATAATGAGCCAGAAATCAGAAAAATTGGGTTCCAGTTCTCTCATTCTATAATTATCAGTGTGCCTTTGGCAAGTTCCATCACTATCTTGGGTTCTTCAGTAAACACGATAAGAGTCAAAGGTTTTTATTATAATTATTTTTACAGCTATATTATTCCATTTTGTTATATGTTTGGGCTTTAAACAGTGTAGACACTCTTTCTGAGTTTTGGTTCTTCACTGTTTCCTGAACTTTATATTAATGTACTGGAAGAAAAATGATCTAGATGGGTGCTAGGCATAAAACTACTTTTAAAAAATACAAACTGCAGGTTTCTCTGTTCTAGAAAAATGGAGCAAATGTATTTTCTCCTGACCTTCCCACTAAGTATAGCTAAAACATTTGGACATTATGTATGAGACAAACATATGAAGTCTCTAAAAGGTAGAGAGAGAAGATTGACTTAGAAAGTAACTACTAAGTATAGCTAAAATCCCAGGATTTTATGCATAAATAATAACATAGAACAGTTTTTTTAAAATAATTATTTATTTAATTTTATTTATTTAATTTTATTTATTATTATTATTTCTAATTTGACCAGGTATCAGAGAAAGAGAGAGAGGGAAAGTGAGAAAGCAAGCCACCAGAGCTGGGACTTGAACCACAGTCTGCCATGTCAGAATCCAGTGCCTTAACCACCATGCCACCTGCTGGCTCCAACATAGAACTTTTGACAATAAATACCCTACTCCAGCAAAACACCAGGGAAGAAACCACGTTGTATCCTTACCTTGTTGAAAAGGTTGAGAAGTGTAGGTAGAAGACTTAGACTTCCATCCTTGAGTTTTTTCCTTCCACACTGAGGTATGTCTGATAAAGTCAAGTAAGGAGCCACATAATGCACTGAAGAGCCTTGTGGTGAGGAGGGGTCCTCCTTGATGCTTCCCTGCAATTTGGTGGAGGCCCCTCTAGAAACAGGAACTTCCACCACTATCTGGTGGTGATGAAGATCCCCATTTCCTTCCATGGAAGTGTCAATGAGAGAGAGGAGTCTGGACTTCTATGCTCCAAGTAGAGAGGAGGTTAAAGAATTAGTTCCTCTCTTCTACCATGTCTGATTACAGAATAACACCCAACTTGTACAGAATACAAAACAAAACAAAACAAAACAAATAAACAAAAAACACTCATCATGCCAAGAGCCAGAGAAATCTCAACTTGAATAAGAAGAAAAGCAATAGACACCACTGCTGAGATAACAGGGATGCTGCAATCATTTGATAAATGTTTTAAAGCAGACATCTTAAGAATGCTTTTATGAGAATTTATGAACATGCCTGAAACAAATGAAAACAAATTGTTTAGGGGAGTTTTGTGTCCACCAATGTGTGCAGGTCTCACCATTTTCGGAAGTTTAGTCTACTCTTTTTTTTTTCGGAGAGGTTTTTGCTATAGGGTGCGCATGCGCTCACCAGACAGACAGTGAGAGACAGAGAGATAGAAAGCAAGAAATCACCCCCCAGGGGGGATGGCCATGCCACAATCCCTTTTCCATTCTCCTCTCGGGATCTTGGGCACGCACGCACACGCGCCCAGCGTGAGTTTAAGCCACCGGGTCGGGGACACGAACCGCGGTCGACTACGTGGGAGTCCAGCGACATAGCCATTACGTTAACTGCTGGTCCCTAGTCTTCTCTTAAGAGATGAAGCAGGGGGCAAAATAGGTCTTCGTTTCTTCAGCCTTAAACATTTCTATGAGGGCTTAAGGCTGCTTAATATTAAATACCTCCTGAGCGCCTCCAAGTTGTTTTTTGGCAGTCTCCCGTTAAATCAAAAAGACTAGATGAGGGCCCATATAATCTTCCACTTCATTGGTCTTTACAGCTAAAGGTTTAAGGAACCAAGAAGGGACATCACCCTATATTACAGAATCTAACTACAGCTGTCTCCGACCAGCTCCTATCTAACTTGAGCCAGTTCTCTTGAAAGGGATGACCACTCCTCTTTCATACTGACTAGAGCTCTCATAGCCCCTCAACCCTCTGCTTACTGCTTCACCCAGCGTCAGTTTAAGGGAGTTTGGTAGATGATTCAGTGACAGTTATTTTCATAGCAACTGGTGGAAAATAGGGGAAAAAGGGGTGGGGAAAACAAAGTGCCCTTCTCACTGTGTTATGGTTGGGATAATATGAACTCAGCGGTTCACATTTTGGAATTTGGTCTTAGTAGGCAGTGATTGGGTGTCCTCAAAAGTCCATGAGTTGCCACTTGGTTGTATTATCAAGTTGTTAAGTAAAAACTTAATCCCTTCATGGTGTCCCAGGGTGGAGCCTTTGGGTGTGATAAAGTCACTAGTGCAGGGTCCCCATGGCTGAGCTCTAGTGTGTACATGAGGAGAGGAAATGAGGCAGGCAGAGTCACATGGATATAGACCAGAGAAAGAGCACGGACACTGGCCCTGCTCAAAATTATGTCCTCCAACATGTATCCTCACGTGAAGTCAGCCCCTGGACCTCCAAACCATGAGCTTAATGACTTTCTCTTCTCTTCTTTCCTTCCTCCCTTCCTTTCTCTTTCTTTCTTCTTCTTTCTTATTTCCCCCCTCTCACTCTCTTTTTTTATTTCACCAGAGAGAGACTGAGAGGTATATTATTAGGTTGTCTGGAAAGTCATGATGTATTTTTCTATGCAAAAATGTGTCATGACTTTCCTGATGACCCAATAGAAAGAGAAAGCACTCCTCGATGGGGTGTGATATTGTTGTAATCACTTCTCCTCCATTTTTCCAGCCCGTTGGGATTACAGGAATGCAGATGCATGTGCCTGGTGTTTTTTTTCAAACAGGTGAGGCTGGGATTTGAACTGGACAGTTAGCCATGTGGGATCTTAACCACTAGGGTATGTGGCCAACTCAACCCTTTATTTCTGAATAAAATCATCCAGTCTCAGGTATTTCTGTGAGAAACACAATAACAGACTAAGATATACTACTTCTACTTCTAGTGGGACCTGAAAGTATGTCTTAGTCTGTTATTGTGTTGCTCACCCCATCTGCACCCCCAGGTCCTATTCAACTATGTCTCTGTAAGTCCCAAACTCCTACAACAAGATGCACTAGAAAGGGTGAGGGTATTTTTCCTTTGAAACACAGACCAGTGTTAATAGCCCATTTAAGCCTAAGTCCCATTAATAAAAGACATCTGTCATCTGGGTTCCCTCTTTAGGATCCAAAAGATAAGAAAGAAGGGAATGAATTATACCATAGTTTCCTATCATTGACAGCATTAAAACTGAGGTAGAGAAACCTGAACATTCTCTGAACTTGGGGAGAAGGGGGTAAGTCTATCACAATGCTTAAAATCTTTTTCCAAATAGGGCCAACCAAAGCCACTGTTCTGTTTGTTGCCTTCTCAGGAACCCATAGTACCTGGAAATGAAGTTTCTGTCCTGCCCCATCTGAGAGAAGAAAGTCACCATGACACACAGCACTTGCTGGTATACCTAAGCCAAGTTGCTGCCCAGGTACCCCATATTCTCAGTCTTCTAAAGTTCTCGCCTGATCAGATTCATGTGCTCTCCTGGGGTGGGTGGGGCATTACTTCCTAATGTGATCAGTTTCAAGTGGTAAAATGCTGATCAAACAAAAGCAAAATTGTTTTTGACAAGTCCTGAGATGATTCCTAAACCTGTGCTATTGTTCAAAATTCTCTAGAGAACCAGCTGTTTTCCAAAGGACTGTGTGATCTTCCAGAGAGGAAGTTGGAGGTCAGTTCAGTCCATATTAAACAATGTTCCTCTACCAGACTTTACTCAGTATAAGCAGGGCTAGTTAATTGCTGACTTTTTATACCTACATACATCATTTCTGGCAAAAGTCAAAAAGGAGTAGGTAAGGTTTAGGAAGGAAAAGAGCAGTAAGCAATGAAATTGAGACTTTGGGCCTTTTTTTTTCTTAGATTTTTTTTTTTGTGTTTCTTTAATATGTACAAATGATTGACCACAGTGAGCCTTCTCCTTCCAAAGGGCTCCAAATCTTCTAAACCATGACAGCAGTATTATGGGTCCCCAATTCAATGCTACTCTGACAGCATCAGGTAGATCTTCAAAAAAATCAAGAAACTAGAGGAGCCTTGTAGCAAGATTTCACAATAGCAGCTACAGCTTCAAAGATGAGGCAATAAAGAATTAGAGAATATAGTGGCTCAGGACTAAATAGGAAATGATGTCACCATTGAGAGAGATGAGGGTGTGGTTGGCTAATGTGATCATATGGAAGATGAGGGTATAGATAGGAGCCATGTGAATAAGACACAACTTTTACACGGTGATAGATTGTTTAGAAGAAAACTCCAAGGCTTTGGTAGTAGAGTTTGAAGTAAATTTAAAAGGGGTGACTATGGATATTGAGGAATATATCCTCTTATTTTGTAGGATGCAACAGAAATCCCTAGAAAGTGTGGCTGAAATCTCCAGAGTTTCTAGATCCTCTATACCACTCCACTGGCCAATCCAGGGAATTGTTTTTGGTCAGGAAGAGTGATGAGATCAACCAACAAATGGATTAAGGTAGCCTGACTTATTTGTCAGGTGCACATGACCTAGAGGTTGTGTTGTCTGCCTTGATAAGTACAAATTCAAAATAAAAAGCCAATGTACACTGGTTGAGTTTCTTAGATAGCATTAAAAAAAAAAACCTGGTAAACTAGATCTGCAGATCCTGTTTATACAGAGGTGTCACAATGTGCATTTTTAAGCTCTATGATTATCATAGACTATCAGAAAACTTACTTTTATTTCCATGACTTTGTTTTGGTAAGGCTAACTTAATTTTGAATGCTTTGATGGTATAACTCCATTTTGAGTGTGTGAGTTTCGTTAATACCCACTTGTAATAACTGTGCCAAATAGCTGACAGTCACCTTGTCAATGTGCATCAATATGCAAATGAGTGAATGGCCCCCTACAATATTGACATCCGGAAGCTGAGATAGCAATAAACACCAGTCCCTTTGAACTGTTATCTGAGATACCGCTTGCTGTGGCTCTACTCCCTGTGATGGTTCACTGGATAAGACAGCACCCTTCAGAGGCCGTGTCTGAGTGGATAGTCATTGGACCTCATCTTTGTTGACTCGAAGGCATTCTGGACCCGTTCAAACATCACTTTGAGGGGACTGCTCTCCAGGACCTTTTTAAGATTTCTCTTGTAGATTCATGGGGTTTGGTATGTTGCTAGCACTCCGTGTTCTTGTGGGGTTTTTTCTTCCTTCCTTTCTTTTAATTCACTTATTTGAGTATAGGTTTGCCTATTTCCAGCGTGTGTGTGTATACATGTTGTAATAAGCCAATTAATTCAGAAACTCTCTTTATTCCATTTATCTTAACATTTGAGTTAGACATAAAGAACTTTCTCTTCTCAAATAGAATTTAAATTTTTGTCAGGTATTGGGAACCAGATCATTTTTGTTGGCCTAGTTCATAAGACATAATCCTAGAAGGGAACTTAAGTCAGATTATCCATTCCTTGTTCTCCATCAGGATCATGTGTTTCATGTGTGTAAAGAAACTGTTTCCATGGACACCCATTCCACACTCAAAGCCATCATTTTCATATAATTTATCTTTACGCTTCACATTTCTAAAGACTGGTCTTTTGTACTTTGAGAGGTTGGAGGGCAAATAATCATTCCTCTCTGACTAAATAATCCTCAATCTGCAATATTCTTAAAAATCATGGCTTGTCACAAGCATGTGCTGATGAGCATGCAGCCGAATACTTGAAGAAAATGCTCTTCAAATATTCTAAGTTCTCTGTGTATCTCTCTTCTGTCTTATCTTTGGCTTGGAAACTCTAAGCTGCTTGTTTTCTCAGACTGAGTTGGGTCTTCTCGTAGGCATTGCCCAGCTCTGCCAAACTCCCTTCTCTCTCAACAGCCTGGATACTTTCCCCAAGTAGTCAGCTGGGGCCATTGTTAGGCTCACTTCATTTGTTTACTGTCTGTCCCTCTGGGATTTTATCTTTTGTTGCCTGATAGTGAATATCTTGAGAACCTACTTCTTACCTTTTGTACAATTTTTGATTATTTCAGAGGGTAGGTTAAACACGGTATCTAGTGTACCATAAGTCCACAAAACAAAGATCCTTTTAAAAAGTTATAAGCAAATGCAAAGTGAATTTTTATTAACTCCAAACTCTATTTTCTTTTTTTCTGAGAGATTTTTGGTATAGTATGTGTGTGCACTCACTAGAGAGACAGAAAGACAGAAATGGGGAAATCATCCCCCAGGAGGCATGGCCAGGCTACAATCCCCTTCTTCTCTTGGGATCTTGGTCACACACACACACACACACACACACACACACAGAATGAGTTTGAAGCTATTGGGTCTGGGATTTGAACCATGATTGGTCATGGTGGAGTCTGGTGATGTAACCACTACAACATCTGCTGGTCCTGCAAACTCTCTTTACTGAAGGAGATTGATTCATTCGTAATATGTAAATTGGTCAAAGGCAGAAAAGTAGGAACCCCTTTATCATGACCTTAAAGAAAAAACATTTTGCTTAATAGGGTTAATATCATTTTGCTCAATAAGGTTAAACCAAATATCACATTTTCCAGGACCAGTTCTTAGTTCCACGACCATCACACAAGTTAGAACCAGGATATCCTACTAATCTGGAGGGTTTGCTTTTTTGAATATTTGAGATAGTTCAAACACATACCAATTAACTGAAGGTAGATAGAAAGTTAAGAAATGATAAAAGGAGGGGACCAGCAGTTAGCTTAATGGCTATGTCGCTGGATTCCCACGTAGTCGACCGCGGTTCGCGTCACGGACCCGGTGGCTTAAAACTCATGCTGGGCGCATGTGAGTGCGTGCCCAAGATCCTGAGAGGAGAATGGAGAAGTGATTGCGGTGTGGCCATCCCCTCTGGGAAGTGATTTCTCGCTTTCTGTCTCTCTGTGTCTGTCTGGCGAGCGCATGTGCCCTATAGCAAAACCTCTCCAAAAAAAAAAAAAAAAACCAAGAAATGATAAAAGGGATCTTCTCTTATATGGCATTTCCTAATGTGTGTTCCATAATACTTCAGTGGTTTTTGAGATGCTGTGAGTATTCAGGAGAAGTACCAGCCACAAAACACAGTTGCATGGTCAAATAAGATTGAGCAATTTATAAATAATATTGTCCTCATTAGGGATTCACAGTGCACTTAAACTTTGAGAATTTCTGCAATTAACTTTGACTATGTCAGATAAGCAAGGACTTTGGGATAATTTCTCTTTACCTGAAAAAGTTATAATTTTCATTTGCAAACAAGATACCTGCCTAGTTTAATCAGAACCAAATCCATATATGAGCTAAGGTTATGAAAAGCAAATTTACTATTGCCACAATATCATTGAAGTGATAATGCTTTTGCTTCAAGTCCTCGATGAGGAAATTGTGAACTGAAAGAAGAAAGACATGTTAATAACAAACTGACTGGATTCCCCAAAAATAGTATATGTGAAAAATGCAAAATTGCAAAATTTTCAGGGATCATGAACACATTACCATTTTTTCTGACTAGTTTAACCTGGGAACACATCATGCATCCAATAAATGTATAATTTATTACTTTATTTACTCAATAGATGCTCATTAGCACCTGTAATGCGTCAGGATATGCATTAAGCTCTGGATAATACAAAATCAAATAAAAAATGGTCTCTGAATCGCAAAGAGTTTGTAATCCATGCAAAATGACAAATAAATAAACTATCATTTACTCATGCACAGATATTTGAGCACCCCCCCTCCACACACACACGCACACACACACACACACACACACACACACACCATGTGCCAAGAACCAAGCACAACTCTAGAATTTGAGCTACTGGAGCAAATACGAAAGATAGAGTCCCTGTCCTGTGGAACTCATGATTTGATGGAGAAGAAAGTTTGGAAACTGATTTCACACTTAAATGAGCAGAAGAGGAAACCAAGACTTGACCAGTAAGTGGGAGTAAGCTAAGTGAAAAAAGGCAGGTACCAAGAGTGGCTATGTCCCTATGGGAGAGGCTTGCATGGGAAAACTGAAGGTGGGAAAGGAACATGGTTGCTCAGGTACTAAAGGATAGTCTGTATGGCTGGAACACAAAGCTAAGGGCATGTGGCAAAAACTTCAGGGAGGCAGGCAGGTCATGTTCATCTTGGAGGTTAAGGATTGTGGTCTTTGTCTTAACAGAAGGCAGGAAGATCGTAAGAAGAGTGGATTTGCCTTT
This sequence comes from Tupaia tana, assembly GCA_026018925.1. Taxonomy (NCBI): domain Eukaryota; kingdom Metazoa; phylum Chordata; class Mammalia; order Scandentia; family Tupaiidae; genus Tupaia; species Tupaia tana. The sequence continues at coordinate 65,991,823 of JAKSZU010000010.1, forward strand.
TAAAATGATCACTCTGTAAGTGTACAGTGGTTATAGCAGATGTTTTTTGTTCTTAAGAAATACACATTGGGGACCAGCAGGTGGTGTAATAGTTGTATCACTGGACTCCCACATAGTCAACTGTGGTTCAAGTCCTGAAGCTGACAGCTTAAAACTCACGCTGGGTGCACGTGTGTACGTGCCCAAGATTCTGAGAGGAGAATGGAGGAGAAGGGATTGCAGTGGTCATGACCCCAGAAAGTGATTTCTCACTTTCTGTGTCTCTGTCTCTCTCTGTCTCTCCAGCAAGCACACGTACTCTATAGCAAAAATCTCTCTCTCAAAAAGAAAGAAAGAAAGAAAGAAAGAAAGAAAGAAAGAAAGAAAGAAAGAAAGAAAGAAAAGAAACACATATTGAAGAGCTTAGAGGTAATGGGCACAATATATATGATTAACTCAACCGATCTGAAAAAAAAATTTACACGGGTATATTTGCATGTGTGTATGGGTGTGAATGCATGTTTGTGTGTGTAAGAGAGAGAGGGAATGTGAGCCGATGGGCAAAATGCATACAACTGGCACATCTGGTAGAGAATATATGTATGCTCTCTATATTATTTTTGCAACTTTAAGTTTGATACTATGTCAAAGTAAAATTACCAAAAATTGTTTAGGTTGTGATGTGGAAAGCAGGGGGCCAGGGTGTAAGGTGTACCCATGGAAGGATGATTGAGAGGCCATTTCAGCCGGTCACTGGGGGAAAACACAGAGAGGCTAGGGTAATAGCAGTGCTGGAGAAATCAATGGAGAGATTAGGGCTGGATGTGAGACAAAGGTTCAGCTGAACATGTTAGTTTGGCGTAAAGAACAGTCAGGTCGGGGGTGGGAAGGTGGCTAAGTCAGTAGCATTTAAGAGGAGTCTTTTGTTCCTTCGATTTTGTTATAGATTTGCAATCTCTATAGAGGCTGATGAGAATTGATTCAAAGCCTGGTCACCCCAGAAATGGCAGTAACATTGTTTACTCCACATGTTTTGGAAAGTGTTAGTGTGAATACCTCTGTTTCTGTAGGTGAGCAGAAGCGATGCTGGTGCTTTGGGGGGCAGCCTTGGTTCTTCCCACATTGCTTTCTTAGTACTCTTTCTCCCTCCCCATGTCATCACATACCTTACCTCTGCGGGATGTGTGCATTTTCTCCCGTGTTCTGAGGACTTCTCCGATCATGCGCTGAGAGCTAAGCTTATTCCTCAGTAGCCATGTTTTTTCCTGGGGTGATCTACAATTGACAGCACGTAGTCTTATTTAGTGGTTACATGGAGCTCCAATCTGTGCATTAAATTTTTTAAATTATTATTTTATTTTTGATAGAGAATGAATGCAAGGAAGAGAGAGGGAGGAGGAAGAGGAGGAGAGAAAAAGGCACCCTGATAGGGTCTTGTCATGTCACGATCTCTTTCCCCAGCTCTCCAGCTGGGTATCCTGTAAGAATCCTGGCCATCTGGCATGTTTTCAGTCCAACCCAATGATTGGAACGTGTGGTTTATAAGGTGGCTTCCAGCACTGTAGTTTAGTTTTCTACCAACTGTGCCATCAGGCTGGGCCTGAATAACCCTTTCTATAAATCATCTCCTTCCATTCTTACTATGCTTTGTGATGAAGTTAAAGAAAATAAGGTTAGACTAGAAAAGTACAATAGTGTTAACATTAGTTTGTTGGTTTGGAATGGAGAATACCATGGCAAGATGAAACTTCTGGATCTGTATAGTCTCTGTCCTGCTTGCTGCAGTCCCTTCTCCATTCTCCTCCTGGGATTTTGGGCATGCACACACATGCACCCAGTGTGATTTTCGAGCCACCAGGTCAGCACCTTACACACAATACCACCCACTGGCTATGATTGATGATCCTTATCCCATCCCTCCTTTCCACAAAATTGGGGAAAACTAGAGGGAAGAGAGCAGGTTCTACCAGCCCTTGTTTTTTTTTAAGTTTTCCCCCTAATATCTTGCCTTATACGGTCCCCAATAAATGTTTATTGAATTGATTAACACTGATTTTTATGTACTATAGGATTCCAAAGTCCTTTCTGGATCTCATCATGGTAGAATTATAGAGCTGGAAGGAACCTCAGAGAAGCTTTAAATTTCCCCATGTTTTGGGAAATGACAAAACCAAGACTCAGAGCAGTTAAATATCTTCTTGCCTGGGTCACACAGCTAATTGGATGCCTGTGCTGGCACTAAGAGCCTAGCCTCTAGGCTCTTGGTTTGTGATTCCTCAGAAATACTGAATATTTTAGTTAACTGAGACTTGGCATTCTATCAAGTACCAGCTTGTATAGAAATAGACTGCAATGAAGCATATTCACTACACATCAAATGCAATGCACTTTGCATTGCATTGTTTGCATGATGCTTTCTGGATAGTTAGTACATAGCTGCAGAGTCAACCAAAGTTTTTCAAAAGATCTGAAAGATATTATCAGATTATATTAAGGAGACTTGCCTGGGAAATTTTGCAGTTTACTCATCATAATTGCCATAATGATGCTGTTATAAGTCAGAGTTTGGAGGATTATACTTAAAAATGTTTTTGGAGAGACACTTGGAACAATGAAAATTGTTGAATAGTTAGCAGTATGAATCACACAGAGCCATCTGGAAAGTATCCTGAAATACTCAGAAAACTTTTTTAGGGACCCAATTACTAGATAAGCCATGGATGAAGAGCAAAATGAGAGTGTCTCTTTGTGTCTTGAGGAGTGAGAGAGAGAAGGCAGAAAAATGGACACAACCATGGGAAAAAGTCAGCATCCTGTGAATATTGCAAGCAAAAAGTATGAAAGCAGAGAACAAAAGCCACAAGTTATATAGCAGCAGAGGCTGAGTGGGAGATTCAACTCAGAAAGTTTATGGTTGTTAGCGTCTTTTCTCTCAAACTAAAAATATGGTATACTAGAAGCAGCTCTGGTCAGAGCTAAGAAGAGGGAAGCTCTGGGGGGTAAGTTACGGAATCTGTAGACTGATATTTATCTAAGAGTAACATGAGTCACCGCAGATCACTCTGGATGACATCGCAGCTTGAGAGAGGTTGGGGTGGAACACGTGCCGTAACAGAGCCCCTGAAATCTTGATAAGTGCCTCTCAAACAATAAGCTTCACCCTGTGGAACATTGCCATGCTTGTGTAGGTGGGACAGCCACAGTTATTTCAGCAAGAGTTATTTCTAAACTGTTGGCCCTTGGGCACTTGATAAAAAGCCTTGTCAATGGCCCAATGAGATAGCAAAATGGAGCCAGGTTTTGACAAGAGTTGCATGTGCAATGGGGAGGGTTTTGGCTGGGGATACGGGTTCTGCTCTTGAGTTATTCCTGTGTTCTGCTTATAAGGCTTCTTAAAATGGTGTGTCTTGACAAGTCACATGACCTGCATATCATGCCCATTTTCTTACCATGAGGTGAGCGGAATAGATAATCTCAATGGTGTCTCTGGTTTTATTGATACTTTTATTCTGTGCCTTTTCTGTGAATTGTGGGAATATCTGGTCAACAGGTAAAAATATTGAACCTGCTGTCTTGGGACCTTATTTAACTCTTTTTTTTTTATTTGCATTCATTCACTGTACATCATTACAGCATACAAAATGAGATTTTCCATCCAGAGTACACTGTATATTGTCTCAATCAAGCACATCAAAAAACATGTTATTGTCAGCAAATGATCTTCCATTTCTTGTTTTCTGTATGTTTTGCTTTTTTTCCCCCCATCCTTGATTCCCTATCTCTTACCCTCTGCCATCTCCCACTCTCCTCCCACACTGTCTCTGGTATCTATGTTTGCTTTCTATACTGTTTTCCCCCACATTTTATTGAATTGCAAAAGACCCTAATCAGTCCAAATACCCTCATAGCAAACACAGGTGATACACACATTTCCATGAGCACAAGTCTAACTTTACGCATCCTATAAAGTAGCACCTAGCTGGGGCTACATATCCTACTGCAGTCATTGAATAGATATATATATTTTTTTCCTGAATCTTTTTTTTTTTTGTAACTCAATTTACATTCCTTCCCTAAGCATCATCACAGCATACAAAATGCGATCTCCCATCCAGTACACACTGCATAGTGACTCAATCATGCACATTACAAAAAAATTTTCCAATACTAGTTCCTAGAATTATTTCCACCCCTCTTTCTGACCCTCTGTCCCTTCCCACCCTCCTCTCACACCACCTCCGGTGTCTACAATTGTCCTTCATTCCCTTCCCAACCACATTGTATTGATCACACAATTTCCTACATAATCTAACTTCTTTCAATGGTGAGTTCACTCATTACTACTTAGAAAACTAGTATTAACTTAACTCAAAGAAGCACCAAGGAACTTTGCTTAAAGCCAGGAAACAGGTTAGGATTCTGTTCAAATGGTAGGTGCATGAACCTATCAGTCTCATGTACTTTTATCTTCTGTTCTGGTTCAATTTTCCCAATTAAATTCTGGGATATAATATTCAACTCCAGACTTGTCCCTATGATTAAGTTGGCCAGTTTCTCAGCTTTTGGACTCTTATTTCCATGTGTCTGTGTTTAATTTTCTTGATACAGCACACCCTTGAGAACTTCTTGGAGATCTGGTCTGGTGCTGGTAAATTCTTTCAGGTTTTGCTTATCTGAGAATGTTCTTGTCTTTTCTTCCCACCTGAAAGATAATCTTGCCGGGTACAGTATTCTTGGCTGAAATTGCTTCTCTCGTAACACTTTAAATATATTTTCCCATTCTCTCCTTGCTCGCATTGTTTCCGATGAGAGATCTGCTGTTAGCCTGATGGGATATCCTTTGTAGGTAACTTGATGTTTTTCTCTTGCCAATCTTAGTATCTTGTCTTTGTCTGTGGTTTTGGTCAACCTGGCTATAATGTGTCTTGGAGAAGATCTTCTTGGGTTGATTCTATTTGGGGTCTTTTGTATTTCCTGGGACTGGATCTTCAAATGCCTCTCTAGGTTTGGAAAGTTTTCTTGCAGGATTTCATGGAATAGATTATCAATGCCCTTATGGGTCTCTTCACCTTCTGGAATGCCAATTATCTGGATATTTGGACGTTTGATGGTATCCAGTACTTCTCGCATATCATTCTCAAATTTTTGGGCCATTTTCTCAGTCTTCCTGGTGGATTTTTCTAGGCCAGCCATTTTCTCTTCTACATCTGAGATTCTATTTTCTGAATGATCTAGTCTGCTTTTAATACTTTCAAGGGAGATTTTGACTTCTTGTATTATAGACTTCATCTCTAGCAGTTCCGTTTGAGTCTTTTGTAAAGTGTGTAATTCCTCTTTTAGATCTTGCAAGAATTTCCTCATCTCCTGGAACTCCTCAACTTCTTTCTCCTTTCTCTTTAGCAGTTCATTATCTCTCTTCTCTTCCATCTCTGTTAGCTTCAACATTATGAATGCTCTAAATTCCTTATCAGACATTTCCATGACTTTCACCGAACTGCTTGTGGATGAAGGAGAGTTACTCTTTTCCCTTGGAGGAGAGGTATTTTCTCGTTTTCCCATATTTCTCGTGATCTGGCGGTGATTTCTTGTCATCTGATGGATGATGTGTTTCTTTCAAATTCTTGAAGTTCAGTCTGAATGTTCAGGAGCAAGCAGACAGAGGTGATCTAGAATCTGTTTGCCGTTCTGTTGTGATCGCTAATTCACAGGGGCCATGCGGAATCTTCTTCTGAAGGAAGGGCTCAACTCTCCTGCCTAGTTCACAGGGGCCATGCGGAATCTTCTTCTGAAGGAAGGGCTCAACTCTCCTGCCTAGTTCACAGGGGCCATGCGGAATCTTCTTTCAGGACCTTATTTAACTCTTAGCAATTCATCTGGTCCCTAAAGTTCCCTTAACCTCACTGAGCTATTCCTTCATTCCTAAATTGCTATTCTGTGTACTGCTTTTGTTTTAACAGACAGAAAATGGTGTAAGCAAGTCCCTTCTAGGGACCAGAAGTTGGCATAATGGTTATGTCACTGGACTCCCATGTAGTCAATTGCGGTTTAAGTCCCAGACCTGGTGGCTTAAACTCATGCCGGGTGCGTGTGCGTGCGTGCCCAAGATCCTGAGAAGAGAATGGAGAAGGGATTGTGGTGTGGCTGTCCCCCCCGGGGGATGATTTCTCCCTTTCTGTCTCTCTGTCTCTGTCTTTCTGGTGAATGCATACACCCTATAGCAAAAAAGAAAAAAAAGCAAATCCCTTCTAATGAATTAGCTAATTTGTATATTATTTCCCAAATGGAAAAAAAATCTCTATCTATTTATCATCTATCTATCTATTTATCTATCATCTATCTATCTATATATATCTAATCTCTATCATCTATTTATCTATCATGTATCTATCTATCTTCTGTTCAGGATAAGACATAATAATGGTGGAAACTCTAGGCAATAGTGAGTCTGTGTGTGTATGTGTGTAAGGGAGAACACTTGTTATTAATCAAGTTCAACCCACTAAATTGCTGCCTGTTTGCCTGTGCACAAACTTGTCAGATCCAGGTACTAAGACCAAATTTAAATTTTAACTCTTGAACAAAGTCATTTTTCTAAATAAAGGGTAATTGTTAACTTACATTTTTCAGATCTTTGGTTACACAGACCCCCTCAGATTAGTTCATGTGAAATAGGTAAAAAATACACAATGAAAAACTACTCAGCCATAAAGAACAGTCAAGGCTCTGTTGTTTGATACAAAATAGATAAGTCTAGAAGGTGTAATGCTAAGTGAAATAATGTAGATTAAGAAAGACAAATACTGTATAACCTCACTCAATATATATCTGCATTATTTCATGGAAATTGAAAGATTCAAAGACATAAAGGAGAGAGGACAACTGTAGACACCAGAGACTATATAGGGGGGAGGGTAGATGGTGGATGGTGAATGGAAGCTCAGAAAAAAAGGCATTTAATAGACACAAAAATGTAAGATTCTTTATTGAAAATGATGTATATGGTAATAGCCTTGATTTGGTTATCTCACATTGTATGCGTGCTTTGAAAAACCATACTGACTGCCATAAAGATTAACAATTAAAGAAAATAACAAGTCATGGGGCCGGCAGGTGGTGTGTTGGTTAAGGACGCTGGACTCCCACAAGGCCAACCGTAGTTCAAGTCCCAGACCTGGCGGCTTGCTTTCTCTTTCTCTCTCTCTCTCATTCCCTGGTCAAATTAAAATAAATAAATAAAGTTAAATAAAATAATTCTTAAAAAAAAAAGAAAATAACAAGTTATAAAATAAAAATGAAATTAGGGACCAGCAGTTGGTGTAATGACTATGTCACTGGACTCCCATGTAGTCGACCGCGATTCCAGTCCCTGACCCGGTTGCTTAAACTCACAGTGGGCGCATGTGCGTGCCCAAGATCCCAGAAGAGACTGGAGGAGAAGGGATTGCGTTGTGGCTGTCCCCCCAGGGGGTGATTTCTTGTTTTTTGTCTCTTTGTCACTTTCTGTCTTTCTAGTGAGCACTTGTGCCCTACAGCAAAAACCTCTCAAAAAAAAATAAAAAAAGAAATTAAAGGGGACCAGCGGTTAGCGTAATGGCTATGTCACTGAACTACCATATAGTCGACTGTAGTTCGAGTCCCGGACCTGGTGGCTGAAACTCACACTGGGCGTGTGTGCGCGTGTGCCCAAGATCCTGAGAGGAGAATGGAGGAGAAGGGATTGCGGCGTGGCCATCGCCCCACGGGAGTGATTTCTCACTTTCTGTCTCTCTGTCTTTCTGTCTTTCTGACGAGCACACGTGCCCTATAGCAAAAAAAAAAAAAAAAAAAGAAAAAGAAAAAATAAATTAAACATAATAAAAAAGACTTTATGTCAAATGGTGGGAGTGACATTAATCAATTAACTATTTTCATACTAATTGACTAAGGCATTATACAGGATATGGGATACACAAAATTTGATGAATCCTGTTTCTAGGAAGCCTCTGGGAACACTCGTGGCAGCGGCTCCTGGGCCTCACTCCTGGGTTTTGCTCTCAGTGAGGCTCAGCTATCCTCCTCAGGGCTTCTTTCTTTCCTGCTACCAACCGACTCCGCCTTCCTCTTACTATCTGTTTCTCCTACTTTGGGCTTGCTCAGGCCGTTAGAACTGTTTAAGTACAGTTCCCACCATTCACACACTAATTTTTTCCCATGTGTCTTGTTTCAAATTTCTGGAAAACTTGGTCTCATTATCGTAGTTCATCATTTTAAGCAAGTCTATGTGAAGTCTTTTGAGAAAGGTGTTTTGCCAGAAGTTGGAGTGGGAATCATTTGCATCATCCGGGCTGAGGGACCATGTGAAAGTCAACATGGTCACATAGAAAAACATGGTTGCCTATTTGGAGGAGGCTGTGGGTGGGGATGTGTCCCCTAGATAAACTTGGGGGAGGGAAAACACACTAGTTGCTATAACCAGGGTGGGTTTCATAATAAATTAGAACATTTCCAGTCATTGTCTTGTTATTCTCCTAGTAATATTGGCAGAGATAATGTCCATTCTATAAAAGGGGAGAAAGAAGTTCAGAAGGAATGTGGTTTGAAGAGATAGGTTAGGTCAGAACTTTTTATCTTCTTTCTCAGTCTTAAAATATAGGTGGTGAATTAGATTCTAGTCCAGCCACTTGCACAAACCATCCGCTTTAAACATAGTCAATGGCCTAGAAAAATCACCAGGAGGGGGGCCAGCAGATGGCATGGTGGTTAAAGGTGTTAGACTTCAACATGGCTAACTGCAGTTCAAGTCCTGGACCTGGTAGCTTGCTTTCTCACTTTCTCTTTCTCTCTCACTCCCACTCTCACTCTGTCCCCCTCTGTTCAAATAAAAATAAATAAATAAATAAAGTTAAATAAAATAATTCTTTAAAAACAAAGAAAAACCACCTGAAGGAATTTTCTACTATGAAATTTGTCTATTATACTTATTTGAAGCAAAGAAACAATAGATTTTATTCAATGTAAACCTTTAAAAAGTAGCAGTAGCTTACTTTTTGTTTTTTTTAGAGAGAGAGATATTTGCAATAGGGCACGTGTGCTTATAAGAGAGACAAAGAGAGACAGAGAGACAGAAAGGGAGAAACCACTCCCAAGGAGGATGACCATGCTGCAATCTCTCCTCTTCCATCCTCCTCTCAGGATCTTGGGCATGCACACACATGAGGTTGGTTTTGTCAGAATTTAGATTTATTTAATTTCTTTTTAAATTTAAGTTTATTTTTATCTTCTTTTTTGTTTTTAAGGCATTCAATTACTAGACATTGTTTGGCTTGTAAAGAGAGAATTTACCCAACATCAAATACATCTCAGACCAGTCCAGTTTAGAATACTATACATGTTATCATCAACAGGTAATACATTATTTCTGTGTCCCGCAAATGTCTTGCCTCTCTATATTTTCTACCTGATTTCTTACCCTATACTCTTCCCTTCTCCCACCTTTCTTCCACACTGTCTCCAGTATTCATATCTATTTTCATTGTTTTTATGTCCTCCAATCTTTCAATCTCTTCCATTGAGTGTGAACAGTCATATATATTAAGTGAAGACATAAAATTAAAAAAAATTCTCTTTGTATTTATTATTAGCTATTTTTAATGTAGAAGTGGGGAACAAAAAGCTCACAAATTCTCTACACAATTTCACAGGACACACTGCAGGAAAAAAGTGATTAAATTGGTTCAATAGTATCCAAGGGTCTTGGTAGACACATTCCTGGGGTAGGTGGACCTCTGATCCCTGGTGGAGGGGGTCTCATTCTTGGAGGAGGCATGTCTATTGGCCTGCATCTCGCTGGGGGAAGCCCAATTGGTGGACCCATGGGTGGTCTCATACCAGGTAGAGGTGCCATAATGCCTGGAGGTGGGATTGCTTTGCCTACCAGTGGGGATAGAGTCCCCCATCCTGGGGGGTACTGGGTTGGGGCTCCAGAATGACTGGCAGTAGCAGCAACAGCAGCAGCTGCTACAGTGCCTCTGCCCTGTGGACCCATCACCTGCTGGGATGGGCCCCTCACTCCTTGGACAGGGCCAGCTAACCCAGCAGGAGCCTGAGGAATTGGTACACCAGCTGGGACTCCTCTGCTAGCTGCTCTGCCAACCCCAGGACTTTCTGCAGCTCCAGCAAGTGGTACTCGAGCAATGCCAGTATCTTTGGGAGGTGGCCCCTCTACAGTCATGGATACCAAGTTCTTCCTATGTGACAACACTAGACCCCAAACCTGCTTTTCTTCATGCTCTGGCTGCTTCTCATTCTTTGGCTTGATCTTCCTGAACTCATCGCAATCACAGAGGATCAAATTCATATGCTTGTCAAAGCTTTAATAGCCTGGCTTGCTTCACTCAGCAATAAATCTTCCATATTTGACCACTTTCTATCAAATGCCAAGGTCTTGTTTTTTTTTGTTTTGTTTTGTTTTTTGTTTTTTTTTTTATGGCTGAATAGTATTTCACAGAGTATGTGTACCACACTTTTTCAATCCATTCATCTGTTTGTGGACATTTGGGTTGGTTCCATGTCTTAGCCCTTGTGAAAAATGCTGCAATAAATGTTGATATGCAAGTGCTTTTCTGACTGAGCGTTCTCCTATACTTTGGAGAGATAACCAGGAGTTTGATTGCTGGATCATATGGTAGTTCTGTAGGTCTTTTGAGGAACTTCCATTGTTTTCCACAGTGACTGGACCAATTTATATTCCCACCAACAGTGTAGGAGAGTTCCCCTTTCACTACATCCCCGCCAACACGGATAATTTTTTGTATTTTTAATCTTTGCCATTTTGACAGGGGTTAGGTAGTATCTCGTGGTTTTAATCTGTAGCTCCCTTATGATGAGGGATGTTGAGCATTTCCTCATATGCTTTTTTTTTTTAGAGTTTTTCGCTATAGGGGCGTGTGTGCTCACCAGACAGACAGAGAGAGACAGAGAGATAGAAAGCGAGAAATCACCCCCCGGGGGGATGGCCACGCTGCAATCCCTTCTCCTCCATTCTTCTCTCGGGATCTTGGGCACGCACGCACACACACCGGCATGAGTTTTAAGCCACCGGGTCTGGGATGCGAACCTCGGTCAACTATGTGGGAATCCAGTGACATAGCCATTACGCTAACTGCTAGTCCCTCCTCATATACTTTTTGGCTGTATGTCTTCCTTAGAGAGATTTTTGTTCAGCTAATTTTCCCATCTTTTATTTGGGGTAATCTTTTTTTTTTTTTTTTTTTTTTTTTTTTTTTTTCAGATAAGCTGCTTGAATTCCCTGTGTATTCTGTTTATCAGTACCTTATCTGAGGCACAGTTTACTAAAATATTCTCCTATTCTGAGGGCTGTCTATTCACACTAATTACTGGGTCCTTTGCTGTGCAGAAATTTCTTAATCTGATATAATCCCATTTGTCTATTTTGGGGATTATTACCTGTGCTTTGGGAGTCTTATTTAAGAAATCTTTGCCTACTGAAATGTCTCCCAGAGTTTACCCAGTGTTTTACACCAGTAATTTTATAATTTGAGGTCTTGGTTGAGGTCTTTGATCAATTTTGAGTTGATTTTTGTAAATGGTGAAAGATGGGGATCCAGTTTCATCTGTCTGCAGGTAGATATCCAGTTTTCCCAACACATCATTTGCTAAAGAGGTTTTCTTTTTTTCTACTGAATTGGCTGGTTGTTGTGTTTTGAGGTTTATTTCTGGGGTCTCTATTCTATTTTACTGGTCTACCTGTCTGTTTTAGTGCCTATACCATGCTGTTTTGATTATCACAACTTTATAGTATATTTTGGGTTCAGAGAGTGAGATGCTGCTCACTCTACTCTTCTTGCACAGGATTGCTTTGTCAATTTGGGGTCTTTTATGATTCCAGACAAATTCTATGATTGTCTTTTCTAGATCTGTGAAGAATGTCTCTGGTAATTCGATTGGAATTGTGTTAAATTTGGGTAGAATTACCATTTTGATTATATTAATTCTTCTAATCCAGGAACATGGGATGTTCTTCCACTTTTTTGTGTCATTTTCAATATCTTTTTAAAGATTTTCATAGTTTCCTTTGTAAAGGTCTTTGACTTCCTTGGTTAGTTTTATCCCTAGGTATCTTATACATCTTGTGGATATGGTAAAAGGGAATCCTTTCTTCAGTTCCACCTTGGTCAACTTGTTCATATATAGAAATGCTATAGATTTTTGGATGTGATTTTTGTATCCTGCCACTTTACTGTATTAATTTGTTACTTCAAGAAGGTTTTATATGGAAACCTTTGGGTTTTCTAAGTATACCATCATGTCATCTGCAAATAAAGATATGTTCAACTCTTCTTTGCCTATTTGAATGCCTTTTATATCATTCTCTTTTCTGATTGCATTGGCTAAGAAATCCAGCACTCTATTGAAAAAGGAATGGAGATAATGTACAGCCTTGTCTAGTTCTAGTTTTTAAGCTTTTCCCCATACAGTATAATATTAGCTATAGGTTTTTCATATATGGCTTTTATTATGTTGAGAAATGACCCTCCTATATCAATCTTGTGGACAGTCTTAAACATAAAGGATGTTGTATTTTGGCAAATGCTTTCTTTGAATTGATTGAAATGAGCATATGGTTTTTATCTTTCTTTCTGTTAATAGGGTGTATTACATTTATGGTCTTGTGTATGTTGACCCACGTTTGCATCTCCAGGATAAAACCTATCTGGTCATGATAAATAATCTTTTTTATGTATTGTTGGATACAATTTACAAGTATTTTGTTGTTGAGAATTTTTGCATCTATATTCTTCAGAGATATTGATCTGTAGTTTTCCATTTTTGTCATGTCTGTTCCTGTTTTGGGAATGAGGATGATAGAGGCTTCATAATATGAATTTGGGAGTTTTCCTTCCTTTAGGGACTTTAGAAATAATTTGAGTAGAATAGGGGATAACTCTTCCTTAAAAGTTTTGTAGAATTCAAAAGTAAAGGCATCAGGACCTGGGCTTTTCTTTGCCAGGAGCTTATTTATTACCGATTCAATCTCATGCCTTGTGATGGATTATTCAGGCTTTCTATGTCCTCCTGATTAAATCTTAGTAGATTATATGCATCCAGAAATTTGTCCATCTCCTCCATGTCCTCTTGTTTGTTGGCATATAGTCACTCATAGTATCCTCTAAGGATGTTTTGTATTTCTATTGTGTCTATTGTAATATTGCCTGTTTCATTATGTATTTCACTTATCTAGTCTCTTTCTTCTTCATCAGTCTAGCTAATGGCATGCCAATCTTGTTAATTTTTTCAAAGAACTAGCTTTTGCATTATTTTATTTACTGTATAGTTCTTTTATTTTCTATTTCATCTATTCATGTTCAAATTTTTATTATTTCTTTTTTCCTGGGATTTTCCCCCCTATTTTTCCAATTTCCTGAGAAATTATGATAGATTGTCTATTTGACACTTTTCCATGTTTTTCTTATGCACAGCAATTGCTATGAATTTCCCTCTTATGACTGCTTTTGCAGTGTCCCATAGATTATGGAAACTTGTGTACTTGTTATCATTTGTTTACATAATTTTTTTGATTTCAGACTTAATTTCTTTGGTAGTTGAGAAGTCATTCAGAAGTAAGTTGTTTAGTTTCCATGTATTTGTGTATTTTTGAGGCTTTTTCCTAAAATTAATGTCAAGTTTAATTCCATCATGTCAGAGAAGATGCTGGATACACTTTCTATGCCTTTGAATCTGTAAAGGCTTGATTTGTGTCCTATCATGTGGTCAGTCATTGAAAAGGTTCCATGCAGGAGAGAGAATAATGTATATTTTGTGGTCTTAGGATGGAAAGTTCTATAGATGTCTGTCGATTCCATTTGATTTATAGTATCATTTAGGTCCTGTAACTCTCTGCTTATTTTTTGTCTAGAAGATCTGTCTAAAGGGGATAATGGGGTGCTGAGACCCCGAACAATTATAGTGTTGCTACTTATCTTTCTTTTAGCTCTAGCGAGCTTTCTGTCACATATTTAGGTGTTCCTGAGTTGGGCACATAGATATTTATGTGTTATATCTTCTTGATGAATGAGCACTTTTACTACTATATAATACCCTTTTTTGTCTCTTCTTACAGTTTTTGTCTTAAATCCTATTTTGTGTGAAATCTGTATCTTGATCCTGCCCTTTTTTGATTTCCATTTGCATGGAGTACCTTTTTCAAGCCCTTCACTTTTAGTCTATGCATGTCTTTATCCATAAGGTGTATTTCTTGTAGGCAACAGATAGAGGCTTTCTGTTTTTTTATCCATTCAGCCAGTCTGCGTCTCTTGATTGGAGAATTTAATCCACCAACATTCAATTATTATTGATATTTCTGGACATGTTCCTATCATTAAGTGAGCCATTTTCTTGGTTGTTTTTGTTCTCTTATATCCGTCTAGCTTCTTCATCAGTCTAGCTAATGGTATGCCAATCTTGTTAATCTTTTCAAAGAACTAGCATTATTTTATTTACTTTAATTTTCCTGGTATCGCAGTCCTTTCAGAACTTCTTGAATAGCTGGTCTGGAGTTGGTAAATTTTTTCAGATTTTGTTTATCTGAGAATGTTTTTATCTTTTTTTCCCATGTGAAGGATAGTCTTCCTGGCATGAGTCTTAAGCCACTGGGTCTGGGACTTGAACCACGGTTGATTATGTGGGAGTCCAGACACGTAACTGCTATGACATCTGCTGGTCCCAGTATATTACTATTTTAACAATGATACTGAATTATAATGCTAGTCTATTTTTTCTTATCACATTTTTAACTTGAGGTTACAGAATGAAAAATTTAGGTTATCCTTTAGGATTTTTCTAAATTTCTCATGAGTCTTTAGCTGTTCTGTATTCTTGACTCACAATTTAACTGGAACAGAGCCTGGTTTATTCTCAGTAGGTTCCTATAGTGATTACTATAGTTTGAATATACCCCCTCAAATACACATGTTCAGCCATTGTAATGAGATTAGGAAAGTGAAAACTCGATCCAATTATGATGTCAAAAGGTGGAGTTTGGGGAAAGAGATTAGCAATTAGATAGTCAGGGAGAGGCCCCATGATTGAGTTCTGGTGAGTTTCTAAGGAGAGGAAAAGAGGCAGGCTTAGGCCCACATGGATCTGGACTGTGCTCTGCTCTGCTCAGGGTTCTGCCCTCTGTCATTTTGTGCCTTTGGATTTTCCAGATGCCAGAATCATGGGCCAAATTAACCTCTATTTTTATAAATTACCCAATCTTGGGTATTTCTGCTAGCAATACAATAGTAGACTAAGTTAGCAATATCAAACATTCCATGATGTTGGTACTCAGGAATAATACCCTGATTTTGCAGAGTGGAAATTTATCAAGCCAGCTCAGCCTCACCAGAGCTGATTAACCTCTAGACAATGGGGAAAGATTCCTGAGAAGAGAGCCTGGGGTTTTTATTCTGACTCCAGGCTCATTGTGGATGATTCTCCCTTCTGGCAACTTGATCTCTTTTATTGTATCAAAGTCTTAAGGTTCTTGTAACTTCACACAACAAATACAGTTTGAACATTGTCTGTTTGTTTGTTTGTTTATTTATTTATTTTTAGAGAGGTTTTTGCTATAAGGCATGTGTGCTTGCCAGAGAGACAGAAAGTGAAAAATCATCCATGGGGGGGATGACCATGCCACAATCCCTTCTCTGTTCTTCTCTCAGTATTTTGGATATGCATGCACACACGTCCAGTGTGAGTTTTAAGTCTCTGGGTCCGGAACTCAAACTATGGTCAACTATATGGGAGACCGTTATGCCATTTGCTGGTCCCCACAGTTTACTTTTTGATAAATAGGGTCTTAATATGTCATGATTCTCTTATCTTAGCTTTTCGAGTAACTGACTCTATAGGTGCACCCCTATTAGAGTGAACTGGGAATCAAACCCGGGCCTCCCATGTGGCCTCAGCCTGCTGAGTAGCAGCCTCTGCCAGCACATGCTACCATAGCTGGACCTGAAGATGGTTTTAAAATAATAGAGGAGGATTTCCACTTGCAAGATTTCCTTATAGAGACTTGGATTTGGAACAACCATGACATCTTTTTTTATCAATATCTTGTGACTCTTATGTGATTTCTTAGACCTCTACTCTCCTTGCATGGACTGCAAGAGCTTCCATATAGGTGTACATTGCTGCCAAGGAAAGTAGCTGCTGGGCTGATGTGATAAAACAGATGAGTAATTGCAGAACTGCCATAGACCAGTGTTGATGGCACCTCTGAAGCTGAGTGCCAAATGTGAAACAAATTAAGAGCTTAGGTGAAGCATACCAAAATAAGAGTCATCTGTTTTGAAAAAGCAGATCAAATCATTTATAATAATCTGGAGATCAGGGCATTTAACATTTGGAAACTACTTGGATGGAAAATGGTTAAGAATGTTCCTAAATTCTGCATGTAAGAAAGCATAAAGAGGAAGAAAGTGGTGTTGGTGTATAGAATACAGAATGAACTGGAGTAAAAAAAAAAAAAATCCCAGATTCCTGGAATCTAGCCATGGTTGCTACTCACATTAAGCATCTTTGGTGATAAGATTAAAGTTTTTGACTGGGTGATTGCTAACGCCTCCTGTAATTCAGTGATGTTGTGAAATTAGTGGCAGGAAAACCAGTTCTGCTCATGACCATGTTTTCTCCCTTTGGCCTGATTGCAACTTCTGAGATCATAAGTGAAACCTCATTAGTTGCTGTTGAGAAGGTTATTCACAATATACTCTAATCATCCTCAACATCTTGTTCCGTTCTTTTAATCGCCTCTCGTTTTTTTTCCTCGGGAGGAATTTGAGACTCACACCTGACACACTTGTAAACTGGATATCCAGAGAGGTGATACATTTTTAAACACTAGAATCAGCTTTAAACATTTGCCAAAATGTATTTAATTCTAGGAAATAATAAAAAAATAATCTGATTTATACTCTTCTTTGCATAATTTAAATGCAGTAGGGATTGCTTATTGGAGCTTGAAAAAAAAGGTAGACAAGAGCTATATTTATGTGCTTATCTTGCCTTTAAATTAATCCCCCTTGCCCTCCCTCCCCAACACTTTTTTGCCTGAGCCCTTTGGTTGCCATAGAAACTGGCATGGCCTCCAGCTGAGATTCCTGTGAGACTTAATTGCATTCCGAATTTCATAAACTCTCTATTAACCTTTGCCTGACAGATATGTGTATGATGCGAAATAAGTTAGATTAATAGTGTAAAATCATGTATACATTCAGGTTTTATGTGTCCAGTGCTCTTTTCAGCCAATTAAATATATTTAAAAATAAATAATGATGATACTGTTATTGTTGATGTGTTTCTTTCCTTTTAGAAATGCCAGATTATATATTTATGTGTATGGAATAAGGGCATTTCTAAGGCAAGGTTCAGGATAGAAGCTGAATATATGTTTTTTGTTTAACTTTATTTAGATATACTGTATCTATTTCTTTATAACATACACATTTGCATATGTTAACTTATGGAATCCTTAGTTAACTACTCCATGTAGCCGGAACAGTGAATGTCACAATTCATAGTTATGAGAACTGAGACTTAAGGAGTTAGCAGTCCCACAACTAGGAAGTGGCCAAGTGGGATTAGCTTTAGCATTCTTAAACCTTGCATGTGTATACGCTTGGCTAATTTCCAGGCAATGCCACTAAAACCCACCAGGAGTCTGTACGTAGCATTCCAGAGAAGGTCTCATTTTCTAGGGGAGTCATTCATTCAGAGCTGTGATTAGATTTTGGTCTAGAGGCAGGGAAAATGAGTAAATAAGGCACAATCCTTGTTCTCGAGGAGAATTTAGAGGTGGGAGTGGGGGAGTGAAAGGAGGAAACAGACACTAAAATAAATTCCAAGTTGCTAAGATTTACAAGATAGGTGTCACCAGCATAAAGCCCAGCCTCACTACACAGTCATGGTCAAAGACACAATACCTTGAATGTAGAATGACTGAAAAACAACTTCAACTCTATGGAAGGTTCTTTAAGAATGCCAAAGGCAATCCTTGCTACGCAGTTAACAAAAACATCTGCTTCCTCCCCTCTCCACATACCATGCACTGTGATAGTTGCAATGGTACAGAGGTACCGTTTTTTGCATATGACTATCTAATTATTACAGCACAATGTGTTGAAACTCTCTTTTCTTTAACTGTGAGAGAGAAAATATAATTGTAAGACATTGCAAGCTAACTAGATCCTGAGAAGTATGCAGACAAGAAACTTTAGCCATGCTCATTGTAACCTATGACCTTCTCAAAGAATGAAAGAGACATGTTCCCAGATCAACATACACAGCCTAAGCCATAAATTAACTTAGATGCCTTGTTAAAATAGAATAAGCTCTGGATGTTCAGAGAACTAGTTTTGGATGTCTGAGAAACTACTGGTTGTCTAGGAGATTTAACTCATGAAGAAACTGATAGCCAATGGAAAGCTTATGTTGAAAATGGCAACCAATGTAAATTCTTCATGAGAGCTCCTATAACTTTCTCTTCTCCTGCTCTCTTTTTCTTGCTCCCTCTATAAAATAGACCCTAGACTATCATTTTGGGGAATACTGGCTGTCTGTAACTGAGAACTGTTCCTCTGGACAGATGTCCTTACAGTTTGGGCTTGAATTAATTCTTTTATTGGGTAAATTAACTTCAGGTCAGACCTCTTTATTTTAGGTTGACAACTGCAAACTCTCCCAAACTCTCTCACCTACTTGGCTTATTCAGGCTTCTTTGTTGCTCTCCAGTTCTCTCTCAAGCTCAGTTTTTTAAAAGCTCATTTAAAAAATTTTATTCATCATCATCACTATTATTTTTAAATTTTGACCAGAGAGAGAGAGAGAAAAAGTGAGAAAACAGACCTTTAGGTCTGGGACTCAAACTGTAGTCCACCACGTGGGAGTTCAGCCACCTGCTGGCCCCCTCAAGCTAATATTTTATTGTGTAGATCAGATTAGTCTCTCTGATCCGTTTCATTTTTCTTGTTTTTGTAGTACCAAACTTTTGTGTGATGAATTGCTTATGAACTGGTCAGAAGCAATTATCTCCTGAAAGGAGTGATGGATTAAGGACAGGAGATCTAACTCAATATCTTTAAAAAAAAAAATCTGGAGCCAGCAGGTGGCATAGTGGTTAAGGCACTAGACTCCCACATAATCTAGCATGGTTTGAGTTCCAGACCTAGTGTCTTGAAAGTCAAGATTGGTGCATGTATGTGCATGCCTAAAATCCTGAGAGGAGAATGAAGGAGAGGGGATTGCAGTGTGGCCATCCTCCCTGGGAGGTGAGTTCTTGCTTTCTGTCTATCACTCTCTGTCTCTCTGGCAAATGCATGTGCCCTATAGCAAAAAATCTCTAAAAAATTTTTTTTTCTTCTATGCACAGATATACTAAGTGCTGTGGGAATCAGATAAGGTCAGCTGTCATTCTCACTTGGGGAGGGGATTAACAGAAGTTGACCTTGAAGGATGAGGGAGTGTTTTCCAGGTGGTGACTAGGATTCCCAGACAAGGGACCAACATATGTAGAAGTTCATAGGTATGAACAGATGTGGTGTATTTGAGGGAGGGTTGATTTGTGCTGAGATGAGCCCCAAACATTTTGAAGCAGGAATAAAATATGAATTGGCTATTTTTTAAAAGCAAAGAAAGTGGAACTAAGAGGATCAGAGAGAGAATTTATTCGAATCTTTTCCACTTTTCTGTCAAGGCCTAATAAATGCATTTTAACTGATTCCTCTCATTCCTAAGACCCTTTGCTTTGAGATTTTACAGATGCTTCTTCCAATCATATTCAGAGTCCAAGGCCATGGGAGATATTGGTTTAACATCAAACAGGAAGTTTTTTTTAAATTTTTAGTAAGGTGACATGTTCATTTGAGAGAGAGAGGAAGAGAGAGAGAAAGAAAGAAAGAGACAGAAGACACCCTCGTGGGGAATGGTCATGCACAGTCCTTTCTCCTCCATCTGTCCATTCTCTCAGGATTTTTAGACACAGAAGCACATGTGCTGGCATGTTTTTCAAGCAGCTATGTCTAGGTGGAAGCACCAGTTGGCCATATGGGACCAAACTGCCTTAACCACCACACCATGGGCTGGTCCAGCAAGGTTTCTACAACAGGCTTATCCAGATAAATTCTTTATTTATATTCAGTCAATTAATTTATTAGAGAGCTGTCTTTAAGTCAGATATATCTGGTTTTTAGCCTAGCTTCACTGGGTGAATTACAGCTTTTAATTGTTATTTTTCTGTTGTTTTCAGCCCCCATTGACCTATGTTGAATCCCCCTTCCTGCAAGACAGCAGATCCTTGAATGGCATCTCAGAAAAAATGAATAATTTCCTTGTCCCTTAGGTTATTAAAAGTCTGAATTTTTTGAAATTCAAATCTCATATCTGATTTAAAAGTTTCCCCTTTCATATGAGCGGCTAGTGGCTTGAGGGACTGTAGTACGGAGAGGGTGCATGATACAATCTTTGATTCTGCATCCCTCTTCCTCACAACTGATGGGCAGAATGAGCTAATTTAGCCCTCCCCCCACTTATTCTGAGTTCAAACCCTTCATTGTTTTAGAACAAGCAGAAGGGAGAAAGAGTCTCTTATTTAACTGACTGGTTGTGTTGTTCTCCCTGTTAGTGGTTGATGCTTTGTTGGCCAACACTGACTGACTACTGATGCCCAAAGGGCAGCAAGGGTCTCAATTCTGAAACTCCTGGGGAAAGAGGCCCCAGGAGGGTAGCTTCCCAGTGCTGGTTCCCTGGTATGAGAAATCTGGTGCTGCTTTATCCTTTCCCAATTTCCCTGCTCCTACCTCCTAATCCAGGCATCTACCTCCTATCTGTTGCTGCCAGGGTTCTCTTCTGTAGTTGAGATCTCTTGAGTGTTTTCCAACAAGATGACTCAAATAAAATGACCTTGAGCGAAGTCTACTCCACCCATGAAACCTCATGCGTTTTCAACAATTCAAACAGTCAGAGTAAAATCACTAGAAAATTAAAGAAATTGAAAACATACACAAAGGGAAGGAAGAAATGAAACTTTTATACTTACAGGCAATGTAGGAATCATTTCTGTAGAAAATGCTGTGAAAGGATCCAGCCAGTGCTGTGGAGGTTAGGGTCGCTGAATCCCACAGGGCTTATGGTCCAGTTTGAGTCCCAGACCCAATGGCTTGAAAAGTGTCAGGCACTTTTCAAGGTGTATGCATACCTAAAATTCTAAAAGGAGGGTTAAGTGGAGGAAAAGGGGTTGAAATGTGAGATCTCCCATGGGTAGTGCTTTCTCATTTTCTCTTTCTCTCTTTATATCTTTCTCTGTCCAGTGAATGCATGCACCCTCTGGCAAAATAAATAAATAAATAAATAAATAAATTTCTATGGAATATGAGTTGGCGAATATTTAAATATGATACAAAAAACATGAACTATAATTATAACTTTGTTAGTAAAACGAGGAGGAGCCACAGATTTGGAAAAAAATATTTGTAAAACATTTTAACAAAGGATATGCACCTAGAATATATAAAGATCTGAAAGAAACAATTAAAATTGGTCAAGATTTAACCAGACTCTTGGGACCAGCAGGTGGCGTGGTGGTTAAGGTGCTGGATGCTCCCACATGGCTGACCACGGTTCAAGTCCTGGACCTGTTGGCTTGCTTTCTCACCTTCTCTCTCTCTCTCTCTCTCTCTCTCTCTCTCTGTCTCTGTGTGTCTCTCTGGTCAAATTAAAAATAAATGAATGAATAAATAAAGTTAAATAAATAATTTAAAAAAAAAAAAGATTTAACCAGACTCTTCATCAAAGATGATATAAAGATGACAAATAAGTATATATAAAACACAAAACTTACTAACATTACTGTTTAAGAAAATGCAGATTAAAGGGCCAGCAGATGGTGTAATGACTATGTCACTGAACTCCCACATGGTTGACTATGGTTTGAGTCCTGGACCTAGTTGTTTCAAGCTCATACCAGACGTGTGTGCGTGTGTGCCCAAAATTCCAAAAGGAGACTGGAGGAGAAGGGATTGTAATGTGGTCACCCCCAACCCTGGGGGATGATGTCTCACTCTCCGTCTCTCTGTCTGTCTCTGTCTCTCTGGTGAGTACACACACCCTATACCAAAAATCTCTCTAAAAAAGGGAAAGAAAATGCAGATTAAATCTACAATGAGATGTCCTTACACTCTTGTTAGAGTGGTTTCTCGTTTAGAATGGTTAAAATTAACATGACTAACCATGCCAATGGTGTTTAAGGAACTGAAATAGAGTCTCATACATAGCCGGTAGTAATGTAAAATGTTACAATCACTCTAGAAAACAGTTTGGCAGTTAACATGTTAAATACCCACCTACTGTATGACTCTACCATTCCATTCTTAGGTATTACCAAGAAAAGAAAGCATGTGCCCAAATAAAGAATCATACGTGAATATTCATAGTAACTCTTCATAATAGCCTCAAACTAAAAACAGCCCAAATGATCCATCAACAGGTGAGTAGATAAACAATATATGTAACAGCTACATAATGGAATAGTGCTCAGCAATAATAAGGGATAAACTCTTGATACACAGAACAATATGGATAAATCTCAAAATAATTATGCTGAGTGAGGGAAGCCAGACCAACCAAGTTCACAGTTTATTATTCCATTTATGTAAAATTTGAGAAATGCTACTGAATAGAAAGTAATAGAAAGCACATCTATGGTTGCTCCAGAAAGGAGTAGAGTGGTAGGAAGAAGAGGCACTGAGGGGCAGAAGGGAGGCTTACAGAGAGATACAGGATGAAGATGTTCATTATGTTGATTGTCATTTTGACTTCACCAGTATATAAATATGTCAAAAACCATGAAAATATATGCTATATATTTATAGTTTATTGTTTGCCAATTACATCTCAGTAAAATGGGACAAGTTTTAGCAAACAAGAAAAATATGCACTCTGTAATCTCATTTTTATAAAAATCGTATCACACAGACATGCATGCATTAAAAAGAATTGGAAAAATTTTTATGTATTTTCATATATATATATATATATATTCTTTTGGAAGATAATATTCTAAAATATTAACAGTGATTTTATCCGCTGTGTTTTCTAAATTTTCTGTAACAGCTAGATATTTCTATGTAATGAGAATTAGTTAAAGCTATTAACCTGGTAGATATAGTGTAGACAATATTCTCATATACTAAAACAAACAAACAAAAAACTCTTTGAATGAACTGTAGGCTCTTAACGACTTTCCAGTCTCTTTCCCTCATTTTGAGAAAGAGAAAACCAAGATTCAGGAAAGGGACTTGTTGAAAGGCACAGGATAAACTAATGATGCTGTTCTGACTAGAAGGCAAGTCTGGGGACACCTTCTATAGAGTTCACTACACTGTATTATATTTTCCTTTGTATATTTTAAATTGCATTTAACTATTAATTTTGATATTATTTTAGACTTGTAGAAGATTTGTAAATATTGTAGCGTTCTCATAAACCTTTCATCAAGTTTTCCCTCATGTTAACATTTCATATAGCTGTATACCAATTATCAACAGTAAGAAATCAGCATTGGTACAAACTTATTAACACAATTTTAGGCTTTATTTTAATCTCATCTGTTTTTCCTTTAACTTCTTTTTTTAATGCTTATTTCATTTATTTCTTTCATGAGTGAGAGAGGCAGGTGCTCCTGAAAGAGTCTTGCCATGTTATGATCTTCCCCCCACACTCCTCTCCACTGCTTTTCAGCCAGCTAGCGTCATGCACAGGATCTAAACCTGGGCTTCCCATATGGCTTCAGTATTGCAGTGGTGTCCTACTACCTGCACCACTGTGGTAGGACCAATAATATCCTCCCCCCCTTTTTTTTTTAAACTCTGTCCCAGGATCACATATTGGTTTTATTTATTATTTTTCCTTTTTAAAAATGTATTTATTGTTATTATTCATACATTAAATTGGTATACATCATTTAGATTGTGAAGAGACTTTATCCTGAATGATATACACCTCAGTCTAGCCCAGTTGAGGCCACCATACACATCCTTGTCAACAGATAATAAATATTATCTGTGTCCCACAAGTGTCTTACCTCTCCATTTCCCCTCCCCCCCAAATTTCCTATGCTCTTCCCCTCCCACACTCTCTTTCCACTTTGTCTTTAGTATCCATTACAATTTTTAATACTTTTATGTTTTCCAGTCTTTCAGTCTCTACCATAGAGTGCGGACAGTTAGTATATGTTAAGTGGAGACATATAATGTCTCTCTTTCATAGCCTGACTTGCTACACTCAGCAACAAATCTTCTATGTGTGTCCACTTCCTACCAAATTCCAGGGCCTTGTTTTTATTTTTTTATGACTGAATAGTATTGCATGGAGTATATGTGCTACAATTTTTCAATCCATTCATCTGTCTGTGGACATTGGGTTGGTCCCATGTCTTAGCCATCATGAATAATGCTGCAATGAAAATAGTTGTGCAAGTGCTTTTCTGACTGAGTGTTCTCCTGTCCTTTGGGTAGATACCCAGGAGTGGAATTGCTGGATCATATGGTAGTTCTATTTGAAGGTCTTTGAGGAACCTCTATATCATTCTCCATAGTTGGCTGGACCAATTTACATTCCCACCAACAGCATAGGAGTGTTCCCCTTTCACCACATCCCCTCCAGCACTTACCATTATTATTTTTTAATCTTTGCCATTCTGACTGGGATTAGGTGGTATCTCATTGTGGTTTTGATCTGCATCCCCCTTACAGTGAGGGACATTGAACATTTTTTTATATGCTTTTTGGCTGTTCATATGTCTTCCTTAGAGAGTTGTTTATTCAGCTCATTTTCCCATCTTTTAATTGGGTTAATAATTTTCTTCCGGTTAAGCTGCTTGAGTTCCCTGTGTGTTCTGGTTATCAGTCCCTTATCTGAGGCACAGTTAACAAAAATTCTCTCCCATTCCAAGGGTTGTAGATTCACACTAATTATGGTGTCCTTTGCTGTGCAGAAACTCCTTAATCTGATGTAATCCCACCTGTCTATTTGGGGGTTTATTGCCTATGCTTTGGGGATCTTGTTTAAGAAGTCTTTGCCTATCCCAATGTCTCCCAAAGTTTCCCATTGTTTTCCACCAGTAGTTTTATCATTTGCAGTCTTAGGTTTAGATCTTTGATCCACTTCAAGTTGATTATTGTTCATGGTGACAGATAGTGGTTCAGATTCATCTTTCTTCAGGTGAATATCCAGTTTTTCCAGCACCATTTGATAAAGAGGTCTTCCTTTTCCCACTAGATTGACTGGTACCCTTTGTCTAAGGTGAGTTGGCTGCATGTTTTGGGGTTTATTTCTGGTGTCTCTACTCTGTTCCACATGTCTATTTTTGTGCCATTACTATGCTGTTTTGATTATCACAGCTTTGTAATATATTTTGGGGTCAGGAGGTGAGATGCTATCTACTCCAGTCTTCTCACACAGGATGGCTTTAGCCAAATGGGGTCTCTTATAGTTCCAGACAAATTCTATAACTGTCTTTTCTAGATCTTTGCCAGAGGTCACATGAACTTATTAGAGAGAATAGGAGAGAGGGAAAGTGAGAAAGCATCCCCACCTCAATGGGGAATGGTCATAACACAATCTCTTCTTCACCATTCTCCTTTTAGCATTTTGAGTATGAATGCACATGTGCCCAGTGTATTTCATGAGCTGCTAGGTCTGGGACTTGAACCATGCAGTTGGCCATGCAGATACAGTCATCTTAACACCATGCCATTGGCTGGCCCCTATATTGGTTTTAAGTGTTCCTCCTATAATCTGTGACTGTTTCTCAGTTGTTCTTGTTCTTTCATGACTTTGACAATTTTGAAGAATTCTGGTTGGATGCTTTGTCCTCAATTTGGGTTTGTCTGATGTTTTCTCATGGCTAGGTATAAGGTTTACATTTTGGGAATGATATCAGAGAGGCAATGTGCCTTTTTAGTGCATCACATCATAAGAGGGTACATGATGTCAATAAGTATTGTTGCTAGTGATGCTAATTTCGATTACTGTTAGGTGGTGTCAAATTTTGCCACAGTAGAAATACTGTTTTCCTCTTATAATCAATAAATGTCTATTTTGGAGAGGATACATTGAGACTATGCCTCAATACCCTGTTTCTTTTTAAGCCTTTACCCTTGGATTTTAGTATCTGTTGGTAGATTGAGACAGCAGTCATTATTACTGTGATATTCTAATGATTAGATTCTGTTTTCGTCATACTATCTACATTTACTAATTGGGATCCTTCTGTAATAAATGATGATTTCCCCCCCATTTATGTATTTACTCGGCTATTTATTAGTATCAGTGTGGACTCATGAATATTTATTCTCTATATTCTAATCCAATTCTATAGTTATTTATTTTGTTCAGATTATTCAGGCTTTTGCTGTTGGGAGCTTTTCTTGGTTGTCTCCTGGGTCTTTCACTATGTCTTCATTTTTTTTTTTTTTGAACACCTCCTTACTTGCTGGTATCACAAAATGTTCCAGACCTAATTTTACATTTTCCCTAACACAGCCCTGGAATCAACAACTTATCCAAGCATTCCTGGTTTCTTTTATTGGAAAATGGTATTTAAAAACCAAGATCTGGGTAGTAAATGAGTTCATCACTATTTAGGTGTCACTGTGGGCAGAGCTAGGAAATAAAGTTGTTATTTGTTGTATGTCTATACATCTATAACTGTGTTTCACTTATTTTTTTATTATGTAAGCCAATGTTTTTTATTGGTTAAATTTAATTATTTAAAACATTTTAAGGCCAATGTAAAATTTAGTCATAATAAAATATTTATTATCCAGTCTACCCTCTTGGAAGTTGCGTATCATCAAGAGGTTATTGATATTTTATATTCCATTCCCTTCCTGTTTATTGATAGCTGTCTTGTGTTGTTTAGGAAGATTTTAGCTACTGCTTGAGTATGAAAAGAATTTAGAAAATGCATCATAAAATCTTGAATCACGTATTAGGAATTGCCTTTTTCTTTGCTTTTCTTTTTATATTTTTGCCAGAGGGCACATGCATTCACCAAAGACAGACAGCAAGAGAGAGGGAGAGGAGAAAGCACCTCCAGTGGGGGCATAATCATGCTGCAATTTGTTCTCCATTTTTTCCTTTTGTTTGGATTTTAGGCATGCACTCATGTACACCCAGCATGGTGTGCTGTTTTTTGCTATAGGGTGCATGCACTCACCGGAGAGAGACAGAGAGAGGGAAAGTAAGAAATAACCCCCTAGGTAGGGTGGCCACGCCACAGTTCCTTCTTCTCCATTCTCCTCTAGGGATTTTGGGTCTGTATTCACACTTGCTCAGTGTGATTTTCAAGCTGCTTGGTCTGGGACTCAAACCCTGGCTGTCTATGTGGGAATCTAGTACCTAAGAAACCATGCCACCTGCTGGCTTCAACACCCACAGTGTTTTTAGGCAACGAGGTCCAGGACTAGAATCACATAGTTGATGATGTAGGATACAGCTACTTCAGCCACCATACCTTGGAGCCAGCCCAGGAACTATCTTTTTTCAAATTATAAATGAAACAGAACATTGCAAATTTAAAGAAGCTTAAATTGCAAAACCCAGTGTCTCTTGAAGTTTCCTAGAGAAGGGACCAGCAGTTAGCACAGTGGCTATGTCTGTGGACTCCCATGTAGTCGACTGCGGTTCAAGTCCTGGACCCAGTGGCTTAAACTCACGCCAGGTGCGTGTGCGTGCCCAAGATCCCGAGAGGAGAATAGAGGAGTGCGGCATGGCCATCCCCCCTGGGGGGTGATTTCTTGCTTTCTGTCTCTCTGTCTCTCTCTGACTTTCTGGCAAGCACACATGCCCTATAGCAGAAACCTCTCAAAAAAAAAAAAAAAAAAAAAAAAAAAAGAAAGTTTCCTGGAGAACAAAATAGGAGTTTTAGGTTAAACTCTATAAGGATTATAACAGTCAAATAGTGTCAATTTCATATGGTTTAGACTGACAACTATGGAAGTAGCAGTCTCCTGACTACCTCCTCTTGGGATTTGAGCACATACACATACCCAGCATGTTTTTCCAACCACCAGGTCTGGGACGTGAACCACACAGTTGGCCATGTGGGATCCAGTACATTAACTACCACACCACCTGCTGGCCTAATTAAAAATACTTTTAATTTGAATTCCACAGCAAATTGATTCTACCAAAAGTTTTCCATTGATTTTTGTCTAGTTCTTCTAACCAAATGTTGCAATCAGCCATAATCTGACAAATGGAGTTGCATGTGATCCTTCTCCCAAGAAATTTATTGCCATTAAAAACAATAATTGGCCTATTGATAGCCTATTTCTCACATTTGTACAAACTTAGTAAACTAAATATAATGTCTTAGAATGCTAGCCCCATCATGGGGCTCTATCTTCATGACCTCTGAAATCTATTTACCTCCCAAACATGCTTCCTCTAATACCCTCATATTGATGACCAGGGCTTCAAAATATTAATTTTTTTGGGGGGTATATTCAGTCCATTGTACTTGTCAGAGGGCACTATATTCATTCATTGATTGATGTATATTAGTCATCCATTCTACAGATAGTAATCCAGCATTAACCACATGTCAGGTTCTAATATCTAAATATTTGAGGTAAATACAACAGACATGTCATTATGAAACTTACTAATATGAAAACAGACATTAAAGAAGTTAACAACAAATATACATGTAATTACAAATTATGATAAGGGCCATGGAGAAAGATAACTCTATGCAATAAAAGGAAATTGGACTGACTGCATTTCATCTGAATGGTCAAATATGCCTCTTTGGATAAGTAACACTTAGGGACTGGAGGTCAGTTGTGGTTGTGCAGCAGTAATGCAGCCCCCTGAGATGCTGAATACCCATGGGAAGTTTCCAGCTTGCATCCAAAAGTTTCCCATTTAAACACCAGGCATGCACATGCTGGCTCGTGATGCTGGCTGGCTGAAGCTATGGTTTCAGTGCGGCAGCATGAGGATCCCATCAGGGCCTCTAAGTAAATAAATAAGTAAATACATATGTACGTACTTAAAAGAAAAATAGAAGCCTAAATGATAGAGAGTCTACCAGGCATGAGGTAGGGGAGGAAGCATCCCAGGGAGAGAGAGCAGTATATTCAAAGTTTCTAAGGTAAAACAGAGCTTGGGGTATTTGAGCAAATAAAAAATGTTATTATTTGGGAGGTAGACAGGGCCTAGATTCTGCAAACTCTTATAGGCTAGGTCAAGAAATTGATATTTTATTTCAAGTGCAATGGGAATCCATTAAAGGTTGAATCAAAGAAAGTACTAGTTGATTTATGTTTTAAAAGACAACTGTAGGGAACCAGCAGTTAGCGTAATGGCTATGTCGCTGGACTCCCACGTAGTCGACCGCGGTTCGCGTCTCGGACCCGGTGGCTTACAACTCACGCCGGGCGCGTGTGCGTGCGTGCCCAAGATCCCGAGAGGAGAATGGAGGAGAAGGGATTGCGGCGTGACCATCCCCCCTGGGGGGTGATTTCTCGCTTTCTGTCTCTATGTCTCTCTCTGTCTGTCTGGCGAGCGCACGCGCCCTATAGCGAAAAACCTCTCCAAAAAAAAAAAAAAAAAAAAAAAAAAAAAAAAAAAAAAAAAAAAAAAAAAAAAAAAAAAAAAAAAGACAACTGTGGCTGCTCCTTTGCGAACTGATTGAATGAGAGCAGGGAGCGACGGAGGCATCTATTGGAGTGAATGAAACTACAGAAGATGGAGAAGATGTATGGAAGGAGTGCTGACTGAGAAGGAGTAGATTTAAGGGGAGTTAGTGATAGATTTGAAGATGGGAACAGGAATTGATGGTAGAAAATTTCACTGAGGAGAAGGAGGCAGGTGAACGGGGAGGAAAAGCTCAGGTGTAAGATCCAAAATTCATTTTGAGTGTATTATTTTGAGATGTTATTTTGGAGTAGATCATGGCGATTGTCATTAGATGAGCTACATAAAAATTGGAATGTCATATGTGAGGGTTCTTTTCACTTATTCTCACTCTCTTTCTTCAGGGTTCACTGGTTCCTTTCTTTTACTGACTTTTTAACTGGAACCCTCAAAACATATGGAAAATTGGAAAGATCCTCAGAAAGCATACTCTGGCACTTACAATCATCAACAACTTGGAAAATAGAAAGTTTAGGAACTGTGGTGATGTCCCCACCTTATAGGAAGAATCTTGTTCTTCATGTAATAAGGAGAGAGATAGAAAAAGTTCTTTTTTTTTCCAGTTTCGCTCACCAAAGAGTGAGACACTAAGAGGGAAAGTGAGAAATCACTCCCCTGGGGTATGCCGCACCACAATACCTTCTCCTCCTTTTTCCTCCTGGGATTTTGGGTACACATGCACATGTGCCCAGTGTGTTTCACTAGGTCCAGGACATGAACTGTGGTCAACCATGTGGAGTCCAGTGCCTTAATCACCATGTTACCTGATGGCTTTGAAGGAGTTATTTTTTAATTCTAAAGGAAAGCCAAGTGAAACCTAGAAAAAAAATGCCACACAACAAAAAAGTTAAGGTGCCTAGACTTTCATTTGCCCTTTAAGTAAACTTAAAGTTCTAGCTACTGTATCTCTTTCCCTCTGTAATTTTTTCAAGGAGTATTTTTCTACACCAGAGTGCTTTGGAGGTTATTTATTTATTTATTTATTTATTTTTCTCCTTTATTTAGTTTGTGATGTTTCATCTCATTTTTCATCTTATATCTCTTTGAATGTATCTTTTTACCCATTAATTTGTCTTTGTTTGAACTAGAATGTACAACAGTTCCTTAGAAAGTTAAACAGAGTTACCCTATGACTCAACAATTCCCTACCTAGGTATTTACCCCAAATAATTGAAAGCAGATGCTCAAATAATTATATGTGCTGTTTATAACAGCATTGGTGACAATAGCTGGCAGGTAAAAATGACCCAAATGTCCACTAATGTATAAACAAAATATGGCATAGTCACACAGTGAACTGTTATTCAAACACAAAAAGGAATGAAATACTGGTACATGCTACAGTAGGGTTAAGTTTTGAACATATGCTAAGTGAAGAAAGTTGAGCACAACAGAGCATGTGAGGGAACTTCAAACATTGGGTAGAGAATGAAGTATGAGTTTATTTTGGTACAAAAAAAATCTTTTAAGATATATGCATAGCTCTTTTAGAATATGCATTTTCCATAAACTTGTTGAAGACTCCTTGTATTGTGTGATTTCATTCAGGTAAAATAAGCAGAATACGTACATGTCTAGAATGTTTATTTGTGTTTGCCTTGTGCTGAGAAGTGGGGGTACTTGGGGAGAATATGCTTAATGGGTATTGAGTTTTATTTTGTAGTGATGGGAATGTTTTAGAGTAGAAGGAGGTGGTAATTTCACCACAGCGTGAATGTACTAAATGTCATTAAACTATACACGTTGAAACTGTTAATTTTATGTTACATAAATTCAACCCAATAAAAAAGTCTGCTGTTGGATTTTCACAATAATAGAAAGAGGAAAAGATGAACAGTGGGATTCTGTGACCCCCTAAGAACTGTTGCAAATGTAGTTTATACTTGCAAAAATATACTGCCCAGGATCTCATCCCCTCAGGTCCCTCCCTATCAAGGCATAATATAATATTTTAAATTTACCTGGACAAGTATGTTCTATTTATTTTTCTTTTAATTTTCCTTTTTAGTTGTTATCTTGTACATTAAGAGTTTATATTTAAATCCAACTTAACCTAAATTTAAGTGCAGTATAATGGATGGAATTTAGAAGACATGAAAGACAACATATGGGTCATTTTCAGGGTACAGCAAACCCCTTCTGGGGCTCTGTATCTTACTATGTTAGTAGCTGGCATTCCTTACATCCTTAGGGGATGTAAGAAGTGGTTTGGATAGTTAAGCAAACTTTCAAGCAATTATTTCAACAGGGTAAAGAGAAACTACCTTGAAAACTGTAGTGACTAGAAAAAGTAAGAGTAGCTTTTAGTTTTATCTTGCTTACATTCAAAATAAAAGCAACTTTACTGACTCTCGTAGACAAAAGATATATTCCTACCAACAGATTACTTGCAGAATTACACTGAAGACTATCAATGAGAAAATAGTCATTTTTTTAAGCCACTAAAAATCTTAATATTTTGGTGCCTGAGAGAAATAACATCATTGGGGAGATTTTGTATCTTTTCATTCTAAAAAGTGATTGAGAACCATAAGAAGAAAGAGGCATCATATATCCTACCAACTGGAAATTGTAGATAATATGACTGAAATTTCATCTAATTTATATGTAATAGTGATTCTGATATTTGATATACCATACTTCTAAGGAATTTGAGGGCATGAGGGCCACGTTACATAAACAGAGAAGATACAAAAGAGATTATAATAGATGTGGTTCCTATTCATATCTATCCTTGTATAGCCAAGGAATTTGAACTTTATTTTCCCTTTCTTAGTTAAAGAACTGTTATTTCATCAGACTCTTCCTCCTAGGGGGAATTTGCCAGGGTTTAGGAGACTGTTACAACATTGTTCAATCTGAGAACAAATATTGAAGGAATGTGTTACTATAGATGGAATACGATCTCAAAATTATTTTCAATCTTTTTCTCACCTTTTTAAAATCAAATTTCCTAGATGGAACAACAGGGATCTCTAATTAGTTACATGAAAAGGCAACTTTCTTGTGAAAATATTTTGTTTCTTAACTCCAAAGTTTTCAAAAAGATTCATGAAACCTATGGAAACTGAAGCTAAAATTGTATGCTTTATCCTGTGATTGGGTGTTGTCTTCTTATCTAGCCTCAAAATACTGTTTAAATCCATCTTCATGGTCAACTTCTGCTTTATCAAACATTTATCGATCACTGCATGTGCATAAGAGATGTAGAGATATATGGTATAAGAGGTAGTTCTTTAAATAAGTAGTTCTACAAATTAGTTTGGGAGATGCTTGTTCTGGGTTGGATAGTGCCCCCCTCAAATTCATCTCCTTCCTAGAGCCTCAGAATAGGACATTATTTGGAAATAGGATAATTGTAGCTGTAATTAGTTAAGAAGAGCCCATACTAGAGCAGGGTGGCCCCTGAATTCAATGTGACTGGTGTTCTTATGAGAAAAGAAGAAGAAACACAGGGACAGAAGACACAAGAAGAATACCATGTAAAGAAGGGTGCAAGGTATCCACCTACCAGCAGGTGTGTGCCATGGAGGAAGAGATGAGACAGATGTGTCTATAAACCAATGTACCCCAGGAGTTGCTGGCAACACCAGAAGCTAAGAGTAAAGCACAGAGCAAATTTTCCTTTAGAGTCCACAAGCAGAATATGACTCTGCCTACACCTTGGTTTAGGAATTCTAGCTCCCATAACTGTGAGGGAATACATTTCTTTTGTTTTAAGCCACCAAATTCATGGTACTTTGTTTTAGCAGTCCTAGGAGACAAATACAAAAGGCATAGAGAATACAGCTAAGTACTGACTGTGTTCCAGGGTCTGGTCTTAGAGCTGTTTTCTGCTCTAATATATTATAATTATCTAGGTATTATTAGTATTACCCCCAAAGGAGCAAATGGAGTCAGAGAGGCCTAACAACTTCTAGGTAGCTCTGACCCCTGCCAATCCAACTCCATTGATCATTCTCTTAAACATGGAAGGATGGCCCAGAGGGACAGGCAGATGAAAAAATGACAGGATCCCAGGCCAAGAATAGCCCAGGTGACCATGAATAGAAGAATGGAGAAACAAACTGGCCCATCCGTATGATGAAATATTACCCAACAATCCCAAGGAGCAAATTATTGATAATCCTACATGCGATGCTACGAAGATATGGATGAAATGCAAATGCAGTAGGCGGAGAGAAAGACGCTGTGCAACAAGAGACTATATACTGCTTGATTGTGTTTATCTGAAGTGCAACAGGAAAAACCAATCCATGGTAGGAAAAAAAATCAAAACGGTGAATGCTTACTGTGTGGTAGATGTTTTACTGGGAACTGAGCATGGAGGGTCCTAACCCTTGACGGTTCAGGGCAATGGAGGCAGATACAAGACCTGCTCCTTGTGCACTGGGTATATATGTACAGCCAGGAGTGGAAGAGCTTATAAAGGTCCTGATGGCAGCTGTGCTAGTTTTTGTGACCATTGATTTTAGAGCCTGCCACTGTCCCTGACTGATAACAGTCCCTCAATAAATATTGGTGAAATAAGAGAATCCATTCAGAAACTGGCACGTCTACAGGTTGACATTCATTATCCCTGAATTCCTGCAATTTGTACCACATAATTTAGCACTCGATTATATACCATATGGTAATGTGCTCTGATGTGTGTCGTTTTATCACCCTAATCATCTCTACTAATGCAGTGAACGAACCAGTGTGAGAGAGAAAGGATATGAGGGTTAAGAGGTTCTGAGGTGGTTACAGAAATTGTGTGACAAACTGATGGCCCTGCAGACTGCCCTGCGATTCTAGCAGTGCTGGAAGTGTGTGATGACAGTGAAGTCTCATAAATAAGCACTGTATCCAGCACTATGCTTGGTGCTGGGAGAGAGAACCCAGGAGAAGCAGAATACTTGGTTTTGGGGCTGAAAGTTTTCATCTCCCCACTGTGAAGGTAAGGTGAAGAAGATTGTCACCAGCAACCCCTAGCCTAGTGGTTAAGTGCTTAAGGGAACTGGATCCCACACGGCCAGCCATGGTTTATATCCCAGCCCCAGCAGCTTGAAAAGCACGAGAGCTTGTGCAAGCATGCCCTAGACCCTGATGGGGTGGAGAAATGGAAGAGAAGGGATTGTGGTATGACCATGCCCCTCTAGGGGTGCTTTTTAACTTTCTGTCTTTCCTCCCTCCCTTTCTCTTTTTCTGTTTCTCTCCTGCCAATGCAGGCACCCTCTGGCAATTAAAATATTAAAGTGAAAAATGTTACAGTGTACTGTTGGGAAACCTGATTGGAATATCGCTGCTCTGCTTCCAGTGCACATGGCAGAAAGGCAGATGCCACCAGTCAGTCTTGGCCTCAGACACTTTGTCCTACAAAGTCGCACGCTGGCTCAGGAAGTTTTCCTACATGCTGCTCCAGAGAGCCACAGTAAACAACTAGAATTCACAGATGAGGTGAACACAGGCAGCGTAAGAACTTGAGGGAAGCCAGTCACCACCGGATTGAGGTGGGCCTCAGAGGCCAGGGAAGGCTTTGTGAGAAGGAGAATCAATCTGAACTTAAATCCTGGTTTCACATACTGGTGCTCTGGATCAGACAGGTCTTATGGCCTCATTCTGAAAGCTTGGTGTGAAGTTACAATGACTGGTTCCAACCCAGCCAAGGCTTATTGT
The DNA here is from genome assembly GCA_026018925.1 of Tupaia tana. Lineage (NCBI taxonomy): Eukaryota > Metazoa > Chordata > Mammalia > Scandentia > Tupaiidae > Tupaia > Tupaia tana. The sequence goes on from JAKSZU010000010.1 coordinate 66,027,202, forward strand.
CTTCCTGCTTCCTGTGCTTGAGCATGACTTCTCCAAGGGGAGAAGGGAACAAAACTGAAAAGGAAGAAAACCTGTGCTGTTACTCTTCCTCCTCTTCATGCTGCAGGCTGGAGCTTGTCTGTGCCGGAACAGGGCCTTGAGCTTTGGGAGTGCCCCTCACCTTGCACAGTGGAGACTGAACCTCTTGGGGGACCAGCAGAGGGTGTAATGATTACGTCTCTGGACTCCTATGTAGTCGATCATGGTTAAAGTCCCAGACCAGGTGGCGTAAACTCACTCCAGCTGCGTGTGCGTGCATACTCAAGATCTGGAGAGGAGAATAGAGAAGGGACTGTGGCATGACCATTCCCCCTTGGGGGTGATTTCTCACTTTCTGTCTCTCTGTCTTTGTGGTGAGTGCATGCACCCTATAACAAAATCCTCTCTTAGGAAAGAGAGACTGCCTCTTACCAGAGTCTTTCAGAGGCACAATTTGGAGAGATGGCACCTCTGTACCGAGAGCTGTCAATCAGATTTGTTTAGAGGCACACCTGCTAAGAAAAGAGAAGAAATTGTCTATTCAAAATTTGAGCCTGAAAAGGCTTTTGTAGCTACACTATCTTGTCAAAGAAGGAAGGATGAAGACTTTTCCTTTAAAAAAAGAGCAGCGATCTATACATTTCATCCAGCACCAACCCTTTAGTCGATAGTTCTATTTTATTCTTTGCCTGCTTCTCAGAAGTATATAAGACAGCTTGAAACAAAAACAAACAGCCAGATTGTTGAGAGAGCGACGAAACCCCAAACGTGAGGAGGTTTGTCTCGGGAGTTATTTTCTTTCCTGCTCTGAGGTATCCTTGGGGGATTTGTCCAGATGCCCAGCACCACGGCCACCACTCCTGAGTTCCCGCCAGCTCTCGTCTTCTCTGGCCTCTTGCCAGAAAACTGACATTTTAAAATGAAATGCTTGCTAATCGGTCTGATCAATTTCCTATTATAATCTGAGATGGAGTGAGTGTCAGAGGGAGAGAAATCGTATTGGGACTGTCTTCCTGAGATCAATACTCACATCATGCGCCTACTTTTCCATCAGTGGTTAAGACTGACCTTGAGTCTGAGTTCTGAAACTGCTACATTCACACTTTTGCAGTTGGGTCAGAGTTTTGTATTGAAGGGGGGAAAAACCCAACAACAACAACTCATTTTCTGTAGTAAAACCTCCCACATCTTCTTTTTACTGAGTAAATGGCTTTTTCTAGAACTAATGATAGATGAAGCCAGTGAACAGTCTGGTCATAAAAGACATATTGATTTGATCAGATTTGCCAGAATACAACTGCAGAGGAAAAAAAAAAAAAAACTAAAAAGTGACTCAAGAAATCAAGATGCTGCTAAAGCAATTTCTTGGCCAGGAATCTTTTGGCTGCTTCTGATTTTAAATTCTTTCGTTTTGTATTTCGGGAAGTAGCTCTCAAATTAAAGCCAAAATCCTAACTGCAAGAAGATAAATGCCATTTGCTATGGATTCTGATGATTTCTCTTGAATGAGTAACCAAGAGCCAATTTCTCATGCAATAATTATTCGGCATATTAATGAGAAACAGAATCGACTGGGTTTTACAGAGGCCAGACCTAACTGAGTTGAAGGAAAAATACTTTCAAGCCAGAAATGACCTTAGAAAGCATTTCATTTAATCTTCATTTTATAGGATCTCTCCTCAATCGAGAGTGTTAATCTTTTATTATCAGTAAGGCTCTCTGCCATTAGTTATGCAGGAGTGTGGCAAGGATATGATTTTATTCTTTAGAACAAAGAGTCGAAAGTAAGGAAATAAAGCCACACATATAGCATTAGCACCCAAGAGACCTCTTTGTTTACATTCAAAAGCCAGACTGCTGTTGGAACCCGTTCACCTGATGCCCCAGTGGCCTTGTTTTATGAAAAGAGGGTTTTGTGGTCTCTGCATACTGTGGAAGCTAAATTAACAGACATTGGACCTAGAGGAAGGCCCTGTCAAAATTAAACATGGAAATGGTGTTGAGATTAGATCAACAAAACTGAAAAGTAAATATTGCAGGGGCTTGCCTCAACGAGATGTTGTGTGCAGTGATGGAACACAGTGTTCTTCAGCCTGGCATGCCCCAGGGCATGGTCCACAACTCCAGGTCCCTCAGCTGGCTGGGAGGCTGCAGCCACACCAGGCCCTGGACTGGCCCCCATGAGGCCACAGACCACAGTTCCTCCCATGTCAGCTGAAAAGGGCAGATTGCATGTGGTCAAGACACAAATAAATGGCCAGGTTCCTTCTGGGCTGGTCTAACCTTCAATATAATCATTCAACAAATGAATTAATTTTAGAATGCAGCAAGTAATGAAACCCATGTCTTCATTTGCATTTTTGGGATTGAAATAGATTTGTTTCTCCACACACTATTCTGTAATAAACCTATTGTCTTATCCAATAAGGATTTTTTGATTATTGTACTCTAAGGTTTATACAGAAATAAATCTAACATTATCACTCTTCTCATCTATTATTCAGTGAGTGCATTTTGGCTGGACAGAAAGACAGATCTATCTGTCTTCTGTCTGACTCATTGTTGCTAACAGTTGTCAGGAAAGCAGAACCTTCTCAGCCTATTGATGCATTCCAGCTGCGCACTTTGGATATACTATTTTCTCTCTCTCTCTCTCACACACACACACGCACACATAAGAGTTGGTGACTTTTCTAATGCTCCTTCCATTTTAAAAAAAAAGACATATTGTTGTCATGGGATGCCAATTTTCAGCTTTTGAAAAGGTTAAAAATTGATGATGAATCACTCTCTTGCTAACAATTGAGTTGTTTTGAAAGAAGCTTTAGATTCTCAAAGTAATTGCTTATGTAGTGGTTTCAGAAACACAGATTTCAAACCAAGGCCTGTTATTTTATACATTGAAGGTCATTTTCTTCTATCAAAAAAAGATGTACTTCACATATCATGTAATTCACTCATTAAAGTGTACAATTAAATGGATTTTTAATATATTGGGTTGTCGGAAATGTCATGATGCATTTTTGCACAGAAAAACATAAAGAAATATGTCATAACTTTTCTGATGACCCAATATTTAGTTATTTAAACCATCACTGCATTCAATTTTAGAACATTTTTATTATGCTGAAAAAAGAAGTCCCACTCCCCTTAGCTGTCACCACCCTTAAAAACCCCACTCACCACCAATCTTAATCAACTATTAATTTGCTTCTGTCTCCATGGATTTGCCTATTGGGGGCATTTCATACTAATGGAGTCACATAGTATGTGGGCCTTTGTGACTTGCTTCTTTCAGATGGCATAATGTTTTCTTCACTTTTCTGTTTTTTTTTTTTTAAATAGAGGTTTTTTGCCTTGGGGTGCATGCACTGGCTGAAGAGAAAGACAGACAGAGACAGTGAAAGAGAAAGTGAGAAATCACCCCTCAGGGAGGATGGCCATGTCACAACCCCTTCTCCTTCATTCTCCTCCCAAGATCTTGGGAATGTATGCACAAGCCACCTGGTCCTGGATTTGAATTGTGGTGGGCCATGTGAGAGTCCAGGGCCATAACCACTACATGATCTGCTGGCCCCGGCATAATATTTTCAAGATTTATTCATGTTGTAGCATGGATCACTACTTGATCTGTTTTTATAGCTGTATAATAGTCCATTGTGCAGACATACTATCTTTATTTATCTATTCATTTGTTGATGGACATTTGAGTTGTTTTTTATTTGGGGATGTTAAAACCAATGCTGCTAAGAACTGGCATGTACAAGTTTTGTGTGGACATAGATGTTTATTTCTCTTGGGTGTATACTTAGAAGTGAAATAGCTGGATGTTTCAACTCATTATTCTGTCACTACAGGCTGAATACCACACTGAGTAATTTATAAAGAACAGAGGTTTATTTTGCTCATAGTTTTAGAGGTCCAAGGTCAAGGAGCCACATCTGGGGAGGATCTCCTTATTATGTGTGTGTGAGGGTCTCTCCAGAGTCCCAAGGCCACACAGGGCATCACATGGCAGGAGCTTGATCAGCATGTCTGTGTCTGCCCTTCTTAGAAAGCCACCAGAATTCAGTCCTGGTGACTGATGAAGTCACCCTGATGATTTCATCCAATCTTAATCACCTCTGAAAGGCTCCACCTTTCAACATGGATGGGGTGTTTTCAACATGATGGGATGGAGTGTCCCTTCTTTTAGCACCCTTTTTGTGATCGCAATGACTCACCAAGCTTCAACACATGAATTCTGGGGGACATATTCAAGCCATAGCAGTGGGTCATATAGTAACTCTTTACTCAACCTTTTGAGAAATTTTCAGACTATTTTCCACAGTGACTGCACCATTATGCATTCATACCAGGACCGTGTGAGGATTCCAGTGTTCTATATCCTCTACAACACTTGTTTTATCTGTCTTTTTTTTGTTGTTTATTATAGTCATCATGATGGGTGTGTAGTGATGAAGGCTTCTCAAGGTTTTAAATGTATTATATGAATGTCCATTAGCCCGGAGGAATTCTGTGCCAGGCAGAAAGGAAGGCAGCAGCGACAGCCCCACACGTGTTTCCCCTGACTGTGCTGCACAGGAAGGGCAATGCCTAGAACAAGCCTGAGCATGCAGGAGGCATGGCAGACATGTGTAGAATAAATGACCAAGTGAAACCATGGACAGCCTGCTGTGTGCTGCCACTAGTTTGGATACAGGGTACCAGGCATGGCTCTGCTCCCTAGGAGCTTAACTTCTGGAAGGAAGGAGAATGTCCTTATTTTTGAAGCAAGTTACTGATAGGGAGAGGAACATGGCAGGGAAAGTATACAAATGTTTAAGCCACTAAGATGTAGAGGGTATAAACAGAACTTCTCTGGTCTTTGCCTGGTTTGTAAAGTCTGGCTTCCAGGAAATGGAAAAGGAAAAACCCTCAGTCACCCAATGGCAGAAGGGAGGAAGCTTTCCACATAGTAGCCGAAACTTCCCCAGACATCATAGCATTGCTCCCATAGTGCGCACGCTGTCTCTGTCTCTCTCTGTTGTGTGTCTATGTATGTGTGTAGGGGAACTCAGAATACAGGCTGAAGATTCCTTGTTTGAAATGTTCAGCACCAGAAGTGTTTCTTATTTTTTATTTTTAATTTTGTTTTGGCTTTTGAAGTCTTGGCAGTTACATAGTGAAATATCTTGGGGATGGGACCCAAGTCTACACATGAAACAAATATCTGTTCATGTATATGATACACATATAGCCTGGAAGTAATTTTATAGACATATTTTAATTGCCTGAGAGCACATGCACTTGCCAGAGACACACAGAGGGAGAAGGAGAGGGAGAGAAACAAGGCACCTCTAATGTGTGGTCACACTACAATCTCTTCTCCATTTCTACATCCTCTCAGGATTTGGAGCATGCATGCACACATGTCTGTATATTTTTCAAGATGTAGGAGCCAGGACTAGAACCACAGTTGATCATGTGGGATCCAGATCCCTTAACTACAGGTTTAGTCCAATTTTATAGGCTTTTTGACTGTGATGTGTTACATGAGGTCAGGTGTGGAAAATTTTACTTATGGTGTCTTGTCCTTGTCAGTACATTTTCGATTTTCAAGCATTTGGATTTCGAAATTTCAGATTAGGGATACTTAACCTGTATGTGATTCTTCTCCCCTAAGTTCAGGTTTTCAGTGGTTTGCCACTTTTCTTTATTTCTCCTCTCCCTCTTTGTTTTCTCTATCTGTCTGTCTGTCTGCCGCTTGTCTCTCTATCTATTCATACATCTGTGTGTATTTACCTATCCATCTACCTGTCATTTATTCATCTATCATTTTTATACCTATTTATGCTCACCACATTTACAACAGCAATTTCACTAGTCTAAGACATATTTATAAAACTTTCTTTGGATTTAATACATGACTGATTTAAGGGAGTGCACCATGATTTATTTCAGAATTCTTTTGCTATTAAAGTTTATTTCAGTTTTATTTATTTATTTTTATAAATAATGCTGCAAGTAACCCTGCTCATAATTTTCCTTTTTTCAAATTTAGATTTTTTTAATCTGTCATTTTGTCGTAATGATCTTAAGTCATATAATGGCATAATTTACAAATCTATGCTGATAGTATATCTCCTTTACTTTAATCCTTTTAATAAATTGGCAAAAGCACCATTATCAATCCACACACACAGTAGTTTTCCAGTTTCTATGTGGTTTTGAACAGTTGCTAACAATCCTGAAATATAACTTAGTCTGACTTAGATAATAGAATTCAAAGATATAATTTAACATGCTACTAAATCTTGTCACACTGACTTTTAAAAGCATCTGACCTTACAAATCATTTATAAATATGTAAAGTGTTACATATTCTTTATTTGATAGTATATATAAACCACACTGAAATGTCTTTCAATAAGTAAAAGGCAGTGTTTTGAATATAGGGAATTCTAATTAAATTGGTAGAGTTATGACCAAATATATAAAGTAGACATCACTACCTTATCTTCAGCTTTTGCCTTAACAGATTAATAAACACAAATTAAAACACAGGTGAGTCTACTTAGTTTTGAGAAGTGAAGGGATTTCGCCAGCGATTATATATTCATGTAACCAGTTACATATAAGCCTAAATAAAACCAATCTCCAGTAAGGCTTTGAGATGGCATGCACCATCTTTGTGGAAAGTTGAGCATCACTAATGAATTGCCAATTATATCTCTAGAAAGGGCAAATAGTGATAGCACTTACTGAGCTGAAATTACTATCAAAATTAAAAAAAAAAAACAGCAATATTAATTTAACCACAAGCCAGTCTTAGTTAAATCAGGATTGTCCAACAAAATTATCCTGTCAACCATTCATGATCCGAGTTCTGGTGTAGGAGATCAATTAAAATACGGTGCTCATAAAAACGGTGAGACATTTCTGTTTTGTCATAAATAAGGCAGTGGCTACCTATACTCATTAGTAGCTATTTTAAGATAAGCTATCACCTCTGCTCTTTCAGACGTCTTTTTAATGCCAGCGAAGATCATTTTTGTTCTAGAGATGTGCTTGTTGGGATTCTCCAAATACCCCATCAGTGTATCCTCTCCCCAGGGGATGCCTTTGTTCTTGTTGGCATCTGTGTAAGAGAATCCAGGGGCCTGACCTGTCTTCTGCCCAAATAGACCATGGAGATTTGGGCCAGTCTTGTGCTCGCCTCCCTTTTCCACGGTGTGGCACTGGGCACACTCCTGAACAAAAATCTTCTTGCCTTTCTCAACATCACGCCCATTTTTAATTCTCTCTTTGTCGCTTGGGAATATAGAGTAACTGCTCATAAGTCAGACAACCTGTTCTCTCTCAAATTTGGATTTTTTAAAGAAGATAGCAATTCAATTGAGTACTTTCTTTTTTTTTTTTTACTTTATAAAATTATTTATTTATTTATTTATTAGAGAGGTTTTTGCTATAGGGCATGTGTACTTGCTGGAGAGACAGAGAGAGAGAGAGGCAGAAAGTGAGAAATCACCCCCCAAGGGGGAATGGTCATGCCACATACACCATTTTCCTCCAGTCTCCTCCTGGGATTTTGGGCATGCATGCACATGTGCCTGGCGTGAGTTTCAAGCCACCGGGTCTGGGACTCAAACTGCTGTCGACTATGTGAGAGTCCAGTGACATAATCATTACATCAACTGCTAGTTCCCCAATTGAGTTCTTGACAGGTTTTTTTCTCTGTGGCAAGGTCACATTTTCCAGTGTGTGTTCCTTTCCTGGGTTCTATGAGTCTGCCTTCAGCCAGTAGAAAGGGAGAGTTAAGGGAAATACTTGCTCCTGAACCGTATTGCCTAGAGGCATCTGCTGTTTACATTTCATTGATGAGAACTTGTCACATAGCCCCATCTGGATGCTGGAGAGTCTGGCTGGGCAGACACTTCTCAGTAATGACTGTATACAGTAGTTCCCCTTATCTGTGGATGTTTCCCTTTTTGTATGTGTGTGTGTGTATATATATATATATTTATTTTTTTTTTGAGAGGTTTTTGCTATAAGGTGCGTGTGCTTGCCAGAAAGACAGAGAGAGACAGAGAGCCAGAAAGTGAGAAGTCACCCCCTGGGGCATGGCCACACCGCAATCCCTTCTGCTCCATTTTCCTCTCAGGATGTTGGGCATGCACGCACATGCACCTGGCGTGAGTTTAAGCCACCGGGTCCTGGACTGGAACCGTGGTCGACTATGTGGGAGTTCAGCGACATAGCCATTACACTAACTGCTGGTCCCTGTTTCCCATGGTTTTAGCTACTGGACAATCACAGTCTAAAAGTAGGTGAGTATAGTATAATAAAATATTTTGAGAGGGAGGGAGGGAGGGAGGGAGAGAGAGAGAGAGAAAGAGAGAGAGAGACTACATTCATATAAATTAAATTAAATTTTATTTTTTTATTTGTTATAGGGTGAGTGTGCTTGTTGGAGAGGGACCGAGAGGGAAAGTGAGAAATCACCCCTTGGGGGTATGGCAATTCCTTCTCCTCCATGCTCCCCTTAGAATTTTGGGCACACATGCACATGTGTCAGGCACGCTTTTCAGGCTGCTGGATATGGGACTTGAACTGTAGAGTCAACCATGTGGGACCTAGGGACTTAACCACCATGCCACCTGCTAGTTCCACATAAATTTTATTACAGCATAATGTTAAAATTGCTTTTCTATTAGTTATTGTTGTTAAACTTTTACTTTACTAATTTATTGATTAAACTTTATTGTAGGGATGCATGTATAGGAAAAAAACACAGTGTATGTAGGGTTTGGTACTATAAGAGGTTTCAGGCATCCACTGAGGATCTTGGAACAGATCTTTCATGGGTGAGATGGGACTACTCAGTTTTCAAAGGAGGATCATGAGTTGGGTGAACAGTCAGTCTTCCCTGCCATAATAGACTTTCAGTTGGTTTTGATGTCTTGGTACATTTTGCTCAATAGTTTTTTCTACCCCCATTGAAAGATTTTCTTTTATTTATTTCTGATTATTAAATAATACATGTTATTTGGTTTTAGTCAGTCAACTCAATAATCTATCTAGGAAACTTGCCCATTATGTGCAAAACCAATGTGACCACTACTATAATTTTATTTTTCTTGAATTAATGCCATCTCTCACTTGATGATTTAATGTTTATGCCACTCTGGTTAATTATTTTCCCCTTATTACTATAGAGGACAATTGATTGAGACTCTATCAATGATGGCATGTGAAATAGGGGAGAGAGATTGGCTCAATTGATTCAGAAAAGATTAAAAAGGAGCCAATAACTAAAGAAATTGATTTTCCTCCAAGGAGACTGCAGAACTGCAAAAATATCTCAGCTCAACTATCAGGCCTAAATCAAAATGAAAAATAACTTGGCATTATCTGGAAACATTTTCATTTATTATTTTTCCCTTTTCCTGAGATAATTTGTATATATTTGCAATTGCCTTAAAAATGATTATAATTAAGATGTCATTCTTTCTAGATGAATAATGTTGGGGCTCCTTTTTAAGTCTTTAGCTTAAGAATTGGTTTAAAATACTTGCCCTATCTCTTCTACCCTGCCCCTCCCAGTCCCTTAAATGTTAATATTACCGCTTTAATGCTGTAAAAGAAATAGCAACATTTCTGCTTAGCCAACATGAATCTCAATTTTAGTTGATGCAATTCCTATGATTTTTCCTTTGGGAAATTAAAGAGATAATAAAGCTTAATGAAGAACAGGAGAACTTTTCATGTAGGTACTTAATTGGAATATCTCCTAAGTGACAGACTAGGAAAATTTTACAATGTTAAGGAGGGAAATTGATGAGGCAGAGTAGAGAAATTGTGCAAGATTCATTCATTCATTCAATTCATTCACTCAATAAATACCGAATCTTTGAATCACCTAGTACGTGTCCAACACTGTTTTAGTTAGAGACTAGCTATTTCGATATATATATTTAAGAGTCTAAATGCCTTTAGTTTGGAATGTACTGGAGGATGGAAAAGACAAAGCTCCCTACCTCTGTGGGGCTTACATTTATCAGAGTGGATAGGAATTAGTAAGTAAAGTACAAGGTAAGTTGAAATACAATAATTATCCTACTCTGCTTCATAAAGAGTATGTTATTAATAATCCATGATTATATTATAATAATAAATGTTCTTATTAAAGAGTTGAGCTCAATGCTTTTCTCATGATCTGTTTCACAGTTTTAAATAGTGGAAAGATGCTAGCATTTATTTATAAATAGTGGAAAGATGCTTGCATTTAAAATATGCTGAGGGCTAGCCCCATGACTTAGTGGTTAAGGGAGCCAGATCCCACATGGCTGATGAGCTGTTTGAATCCTGGCCCTGGAAGCTTCAAAACCACTGAGCACATTGGGCACATATGTGTGTGTACCCCAAATCTCAACACACTGTAGAAATGGAGGAAAAGATATTGTGGCATGACCATACCCTACTGGGGAATACTTTCTGTTTCTGAGTACACGTGTCCTCTGGTAGATTTTTTAAAAAAGTAAAATATGCTGTATATGATACTAAGAATATTTACATATTCATTTTCTCCCCACAGCCACATTGTGAAATAATTATGATTACATTCAAGGTCTCTGAAACGTGAAGTGACTTAATTTTGAAGTCACATACTAGTATATGACAAAACTGAGATTCACTCATTCATATCACTTTTGACAAAGCCTGTGCTTTTCCCTCCCTTGTAATTGCTTTCCAAAAATGTTAAAATGTTCTCTGAGAAGCAAGTTTCATGAACATTTTTCTATATTGCTTCTCAACCCGCAAAACACAGTATGAGATGAAATTGCCATCAACAGGTGACTGTGTTCCCCATACCATTGCCCACTGTTTATGTTGAGTGATGTTCTGCTGCTGTTGGCTCTAAATTAAGAGTCCTTATGCAACCTGAACTATGAATTTAAACTCGTCACTGGCTGTTTAGAAAGAAAGTCCCAAACTCACCAAAATGTCGGGAGAAACATATAGTCTTTCTTTTGTTCAGGCCCAAGCAACCAGTTACGAAGCTAATAGGTTATTTTCAAACTTGGTGAGAATGTCATGAATTCATAATGATGATTGAATATATGCAATGTAAAGCTTAAAAGCTTAACAGCCACTTCTACTGCTGTTGATTTCTTTAATTCTCACTAGCTACAGTAAGCAGATAGATTAGGTGACCATGGCTGGACTTTCGTATTAGCTTCTGTGATAAGAATATTTTTTAAAAAAGTCTTTTGGGACCAGCAGTTAGCGTAATGGCTATGTCGCTGAACTCCCATGTAGTTGACTGTAGTTTGAGTTCCGGACCCCATGGCTTAAATTCATGCTGGGCACATGTGCGTGCATGCCCAAGATCCTGAAAGAACGGAGGAGAAGGGATTGAGGCATGGCCATCCCCCCGAGAGGTGATTTCTCACTCTCTATCTCTCTGTCTCTCTCTGTCTTTCTGGCAAGCACATGCACCCTATAGCAAAAAACTTCTCAAAAAAAAAAAAAAAAAAAAAAAAGAAAGAAAGAAAGAAAGAAAAAAAAGTCTTTCAATGAATTGTGTAGCTGGAGGCCTAAGCACTCATCATGTATTATTTTATTAAAAAAGATAAGGCAACACTCAATTTTTACTGAAATATAAAGGAATATGTAAGATGTTTTAGTCTGTTCAGGCTACTATAAGAAAAATAACATAATTGTGTGGATTACAAACAATGGAAATTTATTTCTCACAATTCTGGAGGTTGAGAAGTCCAAGATCAAGGTGCCAACAGATCTGATGTCTGCTGAGGGCCCAATCCTCAGAGATGGTGCCTTCTCATGATAGAAGGGGCAAAGTGGCTCTCTAGGGCCTCTTGTTGTAAAAGGGCACTAATCCCATTCTAATCACCTTCTAAAGGCACCATCTCTTAATAGTATCTTACTGGAAATTACATTTCAACATATCAATTTCTTTAGGTGGCACAAACATTCGGGTCATAGCATTAAAGACATATAAAATAGTACCTTTTTTAAGGTCACAATATCTTCTGTTATTTTAATAAAAATAATGACTTCTGTTGTCTGTGGTAGCTTGTGTATAGAAAGGTTGTCCAGGAGGCCCATGCTGGTGCTTCAGTCAGTGACAAATGGAACTGCAATGCTGGAAGCGACATGGCTGACTGTGGGTTTGGATCCACACCAGGAGTGTTTTTGCAAGCCCAGGACTCTAATGAGCTGGAGGGCTAGGGAAATGGGAAGATGGCAAGATCAAACCCTATAAAGGGTGTTTTTCTCTCTCTTGTATATGCACATTCTCTCTAACATGAGTTAAAAAAAAAAAGTTTAAAAACAAAAAGAAATAAAGGCTGTCCAGTGTCTGTTAAAGTGATGTGATTTACTGCAGAACTTGAATTGGCAATGGGGACATTTGTATGAAGACTAGTGAGTCATCAGGAAAATGTAGAGATTTACCTAAAATTCTTCACATCCTAAAATTATGTGATATACTTAGCTATCATGCAGGGAGGAAAACAAACTCACATTTCCATGGACCATGTAGCTGATTTAACCGTGTATCAAGTCTCTCCTCTCCCTCTTGGGCAAGTTCTTGGCCTTAGGGTTGTCCACGCTACCCATGTAGGGCCAGTCGGAAGCCTTCCCAGGATTATGTTGATTTTTGATGACTGGAAACAACATGTATTTTTCTTTCTGATAGGATTGAAAAACTATCAGTGGCCCTGTTTCTGCCATCCAGGGAAGCCCTGTCAGCGCTAAAATGTAATAAAGTTAGGCAATATGTAAAAATAAGCTGAGACGAGATAAAAAAGAAATACTGAGTTCAGTCCCTGTTCTCTTTCCTAAGACACAGGTTTCTGAAGCTCATTCTTAAGTTCTGTACACATTAACTTTTAAAAATTACTCTTCTAAATGAAATCCATTAATTTTCATGCATTGGCTATGACCCAGGTAAAATATCAACTGCTTAAGTTATTACTGTAAAAAGGCGTGAAATAAAGCCCCTATTTCTCACAAGCAGAGGGAAAGAAGTGTAGCTTAGTTTGGCATCATAGTCAGCTTTGGCTGCTGTTATGAAATAACACAGACTGGGTGACTTAAACAATAGACACTTATTTCTTACAGTTCTGGAGTTTGGGAATTCCAAGATCAAACTGCCGGTCTGCTAGTTGGGTCATTGGTGAAGGTTATATCCTTGGTTTGCAATGGCTACTTTCTTACCGGGTCCACACATGACAGAGAGAGGGAGAGAGAGAGGGCTCTGATCTTTCTTCTTTTCTCTATAAGGACACTAATTTTATGAGGGGGGTCCCCACCTTCAGGACCCTATAAAACCTAATTATCTCCTGAAGGCCTCTCCTGTGTTGATCTAAAACAATGCCAGGTACATGCCAACCAAGATCCTGACAAACTGGAGGGCTGGGAAAGGAGATTATGGTGTGATGAGACCTTGTTAAGGATGCTTATTTTTAAAATTAATTTTTAAAGAGGTTTTTGTTTTAGGGCATGTGTGCTCACTTGCTGGAGAGAGAGACAGACACAGTGAGAAAAAAAAGTAAGAAATCACCCCTGAACTCCTTCTTCTCTATTCTCCTCCTGGAATCTTAGGCACGTAACATAAGTGCCCAGCTTGATTTTCAAACCACTAGGTCCAGGACTCAGACAACGATCAGCCATGTGGGAGTCCAGCATCATAACAGGACTACACCATCTGCTGGTCCCCAAGGTTGCTTATCACTTTATTTTTCTTTCTGTCTTTTTCTGTCTTGAGTGCACACATGCACTCTCTCTTATGAATAAAATAGACTTTAAAAACAAATGGAGATAAAAATAATATGAATGTACAAAGATGTAAAGTTTTAGGGAAATTTTAAAAATTTCTAACAGTTAATTTTACATTCCATTTCAGTACAACTGAACTCTTTCTCCCATATTTTTCTCCTCGATTTTTTTCATGTAAATGTCCTACTCTGTTTCATGAAGATGATGTTATTAATAATTCGTCATTACATTATGAATGTATCATCTCAAAGTTGGGGGCTTGATTAATGTTCTCTCTCATGGGTAAGATCTTGCTACCTGGTTTCTTGCTCAGGCAAAAGGAAAATGAACTTATAAAGTGATGAATGAAGCCATGTAATAAAAAATGACTGCATCGTTCTGACTTTAATTAGAGTTAAAACAGAAAGAAAATTGGGAGTGTTAGAATATTTTGAAAGAAAGTAGTAGGTGAAATAAATTTCCAAACAAAATTAAAATTTATCATATAAACTAAGGAATACATGACAGAAAAAATTTAGATTGTTCTTAGTTTTTTTTTTTGTTGTTGTTTGTTTGTTTGTTTTAGGTTTTTGCTATAGGGTGCATGCCCTTGCAAGAAACACACAGAGAGACAAAGAGACACAAAGCAAGAAATCACCCCCAGGGGGGATAACCATGCCACAATCCCACAATCCCTTCTCCTCCATTCTCCTTTTGGAATCTTGGGCACGCACGCACATGTGCCCGGTGTGAGTTTAAGCCACCAGATCCAGGACTTGAGCTGTGATCGACTACATGGAAGTCCAGTGACATAGTTATTACGCCAACTGCTGGTCCCTGTCTTTAGTTTTTTTTTTAATTAATTATTTTATTTAATTTTATTTACTTATTTTAATTTGACCAGAGACAGACAGAGAGAGAGAATGAGAAAGCAAGCCACCAGGTCTGGGACTCAAACTGCGATTGGCCATATGGGAGTCCAGCACCTTTAACCATGCCACCTGCTGGCCCCAAGTCTGTCCTTAGTTTTAAGAACACATTTTCCGGACTCTGTAAAAATGTCAAACTTGCTTATCCTTCTTCTTATAGAGATGAAGTTGGGTGTTGTTTTGTTGCAATTAGGTTCAAATACGTGCCCTTTTGAGAAAGACTGAATCAAGCAAGCAATTATGCTGCAGAAAAGAGAGCAACAAGAATACAGGCTAGGGAAACAAGCTGATTGACCAAAACCTGTTCTCTCCAGTCACCTCCAGTCTCATTTTGTAGATCCCATGCCCTAGAATCCTAGGAGTAGGGTGGTATGGTGGAAGAAAAAAGAGTTTGGTTTTCACCTTCTCAGGCTATGAATTCTAGCTCTTAAGCTTACAAGCTTTGCGGATCCTGCAAATTCCTAACTTCTTTGAATCTTTGTTGTTTATATAAACAAGGATAACAATATTTTTTGGGGGTATAAGTTATGTAGATATAAGCAGGTGTCAACTGTTTCATGATGATCAAGGTGCAAGATGATTTCTTTACTTCAGAACACGAATCCAGCTCTGAGCCCCACTTTTCAAGGTTTCTAGAAGTCCAATGTTGACAAATGGGGTAGAGGTA
The DNA here is from genome assembly GCA_026018925.1 of Tupaia tana. NCBI lineage: Eukaryota > Metazoa > Chordata > Mammalia > Scandentia > Tupaiidae > Tupaia > Tupaia tana. Next base: position 66,042,580 of record JAKSZU010000010.1, read on the forward strand.
ATGGTTTTTTGCAGTGTTTGCAGATGGCTAACTCTGGTCATGGTAGAGATCACCTCTCTGAACCAGGTTGACCAGAGGGATCCTAACTAATGTTTCCCAGGGACTCCTGAAACTTTCCCTACCCCAAAGGCTCTGACTCTGTAGGATTTATAACCTTCCTATTCCTGCCCTTGGGGGAACCACTTTCATGGATCAAATTTCTTTTTCTTCAGCATGTAAAGACCACAACTCTTCCCATCTGCTAAGAATAATCTCTTTAAGTGTCTTAAAAAATGCCCACTAATTCTTCAATAGGATGAAAGAAGAGCAGGTTCCCTCCTTTCTCTTTTTCTTTCTTCTTTCTTTCTTTCTTTCTTTCTTTCTTTCTTTCTTTCTTTCTTCTTTCTTTCTTTCTTTCTTTCTTCCTTTCTTTCTTTCTTTCTTTCTTTCTTTCTTTCTTTCTTTCTTTCTCTCTCTCTTCTCTCTCTCTTCTCTCTTTCTTTCTTTCTTTCTTTCTTTCTTCTCTTTTTCTTTTTTCTTTTTAGAGAGCTTTTGCTGCAGGGTATGTAAGCTTGCTGGGGAGAGAGAGAGACAGAAAGCGATAAATCATCTCCCAGGAAGGATGGCCATACCACAATCCCTTATCCTCCACTCTCCTCCGAGGATGTTGGACACACACACACACACATGCACACATGTGCCCAGCAAGAGTTTTAAGTTGCTAGGGCTGGGACGTGAACCACTGTCAGCTACATAGGAGTTCAATGACATAAAAATTATACTACCCGCTGGTCCCAAGAGAAGAGCTAATTTCTATGACTCCTTCCCTCTCTTTTATTTGTGATTATATCAGAAACAACAAGTTAAAGCTAATTTTGAGCAGGTCACTCAGTAACATTAACTCTAAGAAAAATTGCCCTGCTGAAAAATTTCTACTTTTTCAGTAGCAACACAGTGAGATTGGAGTGGCTTAAATCATGCTTAAGTTTACTTTTGGGAAAGATTTAGTAAGACAGAGGAATGCAAGAATAACAGGAAGAAGTAAGGAAGAAAGGGTGGGAGAGAGGGTGGGGAGGGGAAAGAGAGAAAAAGAGCAGAAATGAAAGAAAGGAAGAGAGAAGAAAAAAAGAAATTTATATTCCCTTTTTAAATGTTCCATAATCTTGGGGCCAGCAGGTGGCATGGTGGTAAAGGAGTTAGACTCCCATGTGGCTGACCACAGTTCGAGTCCCTGACCCAGAAGCTTGAAACTCACATTGGGTATGAGCATGCATACCCAAGATCCTGAGAGGAAAATGGAGTAGAAGGGATTGTGGTGTGTCCATCCCCACCGCACCCCGGAGGGGGTGATTTCTCACTTTTGTCTCTCTGTCTCTCCAGCAAGCTCATGCACCCTATAGCAAGAAAGAAATGTTCCATAATCTAAGAAAAATTAAATTCTAGTCTGTAATCCTGGTGAGGATGTGGAGTAATAGAATCCCTCCAACACAGATGGTATGAATGTAAAGTGGTGTAGCTTCTGTGAAAAAACTGTTTGAGAGATGGCATGGTGACTGAGGTACTGGATTCTCACATAGCTGACTGTGGTCCATGTTCCAGACCTGACAGCTGGCTTTCTCACTTTCCTTCCCTCTCTCTGGTGAATATAAAACAACAAATAAATAAAAGTAAATAAAAAATTCTAAAAACCAACAACAATTGTTTGAGAGTACCTCAAAAGTTAAACATAGAGAACTAGCAGGTGGCATGGTAGCTAAGGCACTGGACATTCCCACTTGACTGATCATGGTTTGAGTCCCAGACCTGGTGGTTTGCTTTCTCACTTTTCCTCTCTCTCTCTCTCTCTGTCTCTGTCTCTCTCTCTTTCTCTTTCAGTGTCTCTCTCTGGTCAAATTAAAATAAATGAATGAATAAATAAAAATAAATAATTCTTAAAAAAAGTTAAACATAGTTACCATATAACTCAACAATTTCACTCCTAGATATATTCACCAGGGAAATCAAAACAGTCCACACAGAACTTAAACATGATTCTTGGAAACATTATTCATAGAAGCTAACAAGTGTAAATAACCCAAATGTCCATCAAGTGATGAATGGATGAACAAATGTGATATGCCCATACATTAGAATATTATCCATCTACAAAAAGGAATGAAGTATTGATATATACTACAACATAGGAAAACCTTCAAAACATTATGCTAAGTGAAACTAAAGATAAAAAGCAACTTACTATTTAATTCCATTTATAGGAAATGTCCATAGTAGGCAAATCCATTCAACAGAAATTACCCAGGACTGAGAGGTTAGATGGGATGAGAAGTAACTGCTAATGTAAGGTTTCTTTTTGGATGTACTGGAAATTAAGATAGTGGTGATGGTTGCAAACCTTGTGAACATACTAAAAACTATTGAATTGTATATTTTATTTAAAAAATTTTTTTAATTTGAGAGCAATTTTTTTTTTTTTTTGACAACCTTGCTGTATTCTTGGGAAGAAAAAAAAAGCAACTATGATAAAACCATAAAGCAAAATATGAAGAAAGGTTACATGACATTGGGCTACTCAAGTTGCTTTCATATGGTGCCTAAGAAACTGGATAACATAAATTCAGACATCTAATTCAAAGACATAACATCTAAATTGCCTTCTTAATATTTAGTACATTTTCCCTTTAATGAGCATAAACTAATTTTATATCAATAAACCTGCAGTTTATACAAGTTTGTATATTTTAAAATGAGTTTTATTGTATATAAATTATAGGTCAACTGAAAGAAAAGGAAGTACACAGAACACAGTGAGTATAATTTTTTGAGTACCTAGCAACTTTTAGAAGCTCTATTTAGCAGGAACCTTAGCTATCAACAAGGATCAGTTACTAAACTTCTTGTTCCATTTTGATTCATAACAAAAGAAGAAGGCTGCATTTTATTTCCCCCATTTTACAGATGAAGACTGGAGGAGGCTCAGGCAAGTTTAAGTAACTCGATGTAAGTCTCTATTTTTTTTTTTTTTTTTTTTTTTGGAGAGGTTTTCGCTATAGGGCGCGTGCGCTCGCCAGACAGACAGAGAGAGACATAGAGACAGAAAGCGAGAAATCACTCCCCGGGGGGATGGTCACACCACAATCCCTTCTCCTCCATTCTCCTCTCGGATACTTGGGCATGCATGCACACGCGCCCGGCGTGAGTTTTAAGCCACAGGGTCTGGGACGCGAACCACGGTCGACTACGTGGGAGTCCAGCGACATAGCCATTACGCTAACTGCTGGTTCCCTCGATGTAAGTCTCTTGATGTGGTCTAACTCTGGACCTGCCACAAATGAACTACCTTAAGGAACATAGGTCTTGTGAATGCCAACTCAAAGGCTTCTACTACTCCCTGTTGTCCTGGCCTTGAGCTCAGTATGATCTTAATTATTACTTTAGGAGGTTTTCACTATTTCTGACTCTAATTGCTGACATAAGGATCATTCAAGTCTGGGGAACACAGGATCATGAGAAATAAGAATGGTACCTCCTCTACCGACCTACCCAGTACCCACATCAGGACTGTTTCGTTGGAGGTAGGGAATGGTAAGTAGGTTGGGGCAAAATGTTAGAAGAGCATGAAAGAGTGTAGTTTTGGGACACCTTCTCTGATATTGGTTGAAGGATTGAGAAATTAGAACTGGCAAATACACAAACAAAAAAAAAAATTAGAGTTGCCCAGGCATTCTTTGTCAAATTCAATCTACTGAGGCCTTCTGCATTTCAGGATCTCCTCTCTCTGTACACCCACAAGCTTAACTGTCAGAATTTCTGCTTTCAGGAGATGATCTGTAGGAGAATTCTCAAGTTGTGTTGCTCCTTGCTATTTGGAAAGTGAAATGCTGAGCAGAGTAATTGTCATGATGGATTTGCTAGCCAGGGAGAAATTAACATCAAGGTTTTGTTTAAGAGAATGTTGAGCCAATGTAATGCCTGCCAAAATTACCTTTCTCTAATGAAAAGCAGTACACACTTCTGGGTAGCTCTGAAGGCTGGAAATTATTCCTTCCCTTTGAGGTGCCTGACAAATTAAAATATTCATCTCCTTGGTTGTCTGCATGTTAATAAAGCACATTCATTGGGTGTAATGAAGGGGAATTTGAGCTATGAGAAAAGTCACAGAAATGGAAACAAACTTGTATTAATGAGATGCTAGAGAGGTGGAGAGCTAAAGGCACGCTTTTCCAGTAGGCTTTCCTGTCCTTCCAGGGACCTGACCATGGTACTCTAGTTTGTGTTCCTATAGTAAAAATTAAATCACAAGTACTCTCTGTCATCTATCTGCAAAAATGGTAAACTTCCAGAGTCGCCTTCATTCAGAGAAGAGTAAGAAGGGGAAGGTGGGGTCAAGCAAAAAAATGTGTGATGATGGCTGAGAAAAATAGAAAATACAAATACGGTATTTTTATAACCCTTAAAAGACAGGGTGGAATACAATCATGAAGATGGAGCAAAGACCATGTCTTTATTCATTCATTCAACACACACTTACCGAATGTCCACTATGCATTAGATCCTGTTTTGGGCACTAGAGATACAACTAACAAGCAGGACACTCCCTGCTCCTCAAGACCTTAGTCTCCAACCTATAATTTTATTCATTTTATTTTAAGAATGATCCTGTATTTGAGTCTTCAGTTTAGTGGAATTTTACAAAATGAGAATTTTGCTTTTCTCAGAAAAATCTGGACAGAGACAAAATACCTATAAAGTGCTCTGAGAGACTTTATGTGGGCAGATGGACAAATGGAACATTCGAGAACTGGTGTGTCTGTGAGAATGATTAGTTCCTTACTTGTGGCTGAAAATGATGGGGGAGCCATAGGTGATACAGCTGCAAAGACGAGACTTTTGGTTAAAGTAAAATATAAATCAATAAATTCTCCTTTGGTGGAAAGGACAAAAGTGATGACTTTGCCTCCTGTGGGAGGGAATTTTCTGTTAAAAGCACTTCTTAAGACATTACTGAAATTTACTTTCAAATTCACATTTATCCACCCACTTTTGGTTTTGGTGCCTGTAAGCTGGCTGTGAAGTAGGTTTTGGCAGGAGTAAAATAGCTATGATTACAGAAACCCATCACTATGATAGTGCATATATATATATATATATATATATATATATATATATATATGCATACCCATTAGCAATTCCTTTGCAATATATATATATATATATAGAACCTCATACACACACACACACATATAAAACCTAATACAACATGTAGCTTTTATACTGCAGTCTTTTACTTAAATAGAAAAGCCTGCAATGGTGCTCAGGATAAAGTACAAATTACAGAGAAATTATGTGAAGGACATGGTCAGGTGCTTTGAGGTCTTGTCTTTAAACACCTACTTTTTTCTTTTCTTTCCTTCCTTCCTTCCTTCCTTCCTTCCTTCCTTCCTTCCTTTCTTCCTTCTTTTTAAGAGCAATTTTTGCTATAAGGTGAGTTTGTTTGCCAGAGAGAAAGAAAGGGAGAGATAGTACCCCCCACCCCCACACCGCAGTGTGATGGCCACACAGCAATCCCTTCTCCTCCATTCTCCTGTTGGGATTTTGGGCATGCATGCACAGATGCCCAGTGAGTTTCAAGTCTCTGGGTCCAGGACTTGAACCGTGGTTGACCACATGGGAGTCCAGCGTATTAACCACTACGCTACCTGCTGGTCCACTCCTAATGGTTTTTAGGGTCATGATCCTTGACATGCCCCCAGCTCCAGCCTAAGGACCAGAGTGGCTGCCATCCTAGATCTGAGTTGCTGGCTTTGCTTCCGCTTACTCTGACAGGGAAGGCTTGGAGCACTGCTCTTCTGGGTCTTAATCACACACCTACTTAATCTAATTAGTCTCCTTCTGTACTCTTTTCTGCCTTTTGTGTTGTGAGTATGAATCTTAGCTCCAAATCTCTTTTTTAAATGCAATTTTAAACTAACAATAAAAATAACTCTGAGCCTCTTGGCATGTGGTCAAGGGGGCAATTAAATTTCAGTCCTGGTTGGGGACTGGTTCTGAAGGAATTGCCCACTGACCCATTGCCCCTCCTCCCTGGTCACCTTTGGGGGATTGAGAACCATTCCTTACTGATAGCCTCAGGCCACTGCCGGGGAGGGCTTCTACTGTTCCCCAGGCCCGTGGTCTCTCTTTATGCTTGGCTCTCCATGGTCCTCGGTACAGGGAGAACTGCCTCTCTCTCTCTCTCTCTCGTGCTTCTCTCGGAGAACTGCTCCTCTTTCCCAGGATATACAGCATACACTTACAAATGAGTTGAGGCTTTTGAAAACAGCAGCCAGGAAGGGAAGGATATCATAGGCCATTTCTGCTCTTCTCTCTGCCTTGATTCTCTGCTGGAAAGAAATCATAGAACTTCTTTGTATGTGCCCCCCCCCCCCCCACCTTCTGTGGCAGCAGTGACAGCAAAGGTGGTGGGAGAGCCATGGACACTAGCTCCATTTCCACAAAGTGGAAGCGACCATGGTATATCCATGCAATGTGAATGGTGTGCTCATCTATGAAAAGGAATGAAGTACTGACAAAGTCCAACATGGATTAAGCTGGCAAACGTCGCACTAAGTGAAAGAAGCACATCATGAAATAGACTGTATGATCGCAGTGAAAAGAGATGGCCAGGTTAGGGAAACATATATATTGAGTAGATAGTGGTTGACTAGGGTTGAGGAGACTGGGAGGCAACTGCCAAAGGGTAAGGGGCTTCTTTGTGTCATGGTGAAAATGTTCTGAAGTTGATTATGGTGATGGTTGCACAACTCTTTGAATATACTAAAAAAATTGTGTACTACAAATAGGTGAATTGTAAATTATAACTCAATAAAAATGTTCCCCCCCCACACACACACACAATTAGGCTGCAATTTGCTGACCTGTGATCTATGCACTATCTCAAAAACATGGAGCTTATATTTTGGTCATATGTGTCATCTTTGTTATGAATTTCTCACAACTGGCTGTTCTTCCACATTAATCACTTTTGTAGGATGCAAAACAATGGTTTTCCTGAGGTCCTCTCATAACACTTGTGTTTCTTTTGAGGTTCTTATTTTTATTTGCTTGCTTTTTTGTTGCCAGAGGGCACATGTAGTCACCAGAGAGAGAAAGAGGAGAGAGAGAAGAGAGAAGAGAGAGAAAGCATGAGAAAGAGAGGGAAAGAAAGCACTCTCAATGGAATGTGGTCATGTCATAAGCCCTTCATTTCTTTGTCATGTTGGGATTTAGGGCATACAGGCACATGCACCTAGATATTGTTTTAGCCACTGAGGCTGCGATTTCAACCATGGTCAGTCATGTGAAATCTGGCTCCCCATGTACAAGGCTTAACCTCTGCATTATGGGGCCAGCCTCTCTAGGCTTTTGAAAGAAAAGAGGGAGTGACTACTTCACCTTCTACCCATTGAGCTTGCTCTGAATGCTCAAAAGTCCACTTAGTTTGCTAAATTTGTGTGACTTTGATAGTATGTATAATCATCAGGTAATGAGTTATGGAGCTGGAAGAGATCCTTGCAATAGCCCAGCCCAATTCGAAGTATTTAGTAGAAACTAGAACTAGAAAGCAGGACCTCAGGGGCAACCACAGGTGAAAATGGGGCAAGCAATAAATTAGGCAATGTAGGTGCTCTCTCTTCTCCTTTAAACAGAGTAGCCCTTATTTTATCTGATGAATATATTGGGCTTCGGGAAGATTTTATTTTTGTTTCATAGCTGACAAATGTTTACGACTCCTCCATTTCTTAGTAGTAGAGGAAATGGAAATGAAACCCAGGGAAAAGTTTTCTCAAGGTCCATATCTCAACTTTGTGGCACAGCAAGGCCTGGAATCATAGAAATAGAAAGAAAGACAGGTGGTTAACGTCATGTAGTCCAACACCACTTAAAACCGGATTTCTTATATGATTACCCACCTTCTGCCCAGTGAAGGCAAGAGAGCGTGACAGAGGAGCACTTGGGCTCTAGGGTCAAGTGGCTGGTGCTTAGTGCTGCTTTGGCACACAGCCAGCTGTGTGATCTTGAGCAACGAACATAACCCTGCTCAACTTTAGTTTCCTCATCCTTAAAATGGGGCAAATAGCAGCACCAACCCCAGAAGATGATATTAGGTGTCTGGCTCATAATAGGGGTCCCCCAAGTATTAGCCACTAGCAGGAGTGGTCATACAGGCTCTTCACGTACTTTAGTTTTCACAAGCTCACTGGCTAAGACGCAGCACTCCTGTGACGTTTCTGTCACCCCAAATCAAATCACTCCAAGCCGATTTCATGTGATGTGCTGTTAAGCCATGTCACTCCCATTCTGAACCCTTGGAGTTGGAGTAGGTGACCTAAGCATAAGATTTTTCATTTGTTCAACTTCAGCTACCCTTTTGGATCACTTGTTTCAAACTGTTGTACAATTTTCCAATCCCCAGCGAAAAGACCATGGTCAGGGCTTTCTGACAGCTTGGTTTCTTTGGGAGTCTCTCCCCAATTCTGGAGTTTCTGTTGGACCGCATATAAGGATGCTGTTGCTTGTTGGAACCAAATAGCCCAATTGTTTCATCTGTCCTTCAAGTTATGGCTTGCCACTTACTCATTATTTTCTTTCATTTCTCTCTTTTTGCTCTTCCCATTTGAGGCTCAACTTCCAGGACTTTTCTGCTCTCCCTGCTGTATTTTCTAATTAAAGTCTGGCATCTCTCCCTCCCACAAACTCCAGCATGTAACCCCCTCATTTTAGTCAGACTCCTCTAAGCTCAATATGGTGAACTTCCTCAGTAAGGCATAAATGACATAGTGGCCACAGATTCTTTCATTTAACTCTCAATGTAAGTCTACTTAACTTCCTATATAGAACTTTTTGTTTAATATTCAAGGTTGAGTCAATGATCTACTGAATTGTGTTCACTATTTCTCAATTTTGGTTGCTAGTCAATGCTAATATCCAACAATATCTTTGTGAAAGTAGAAAATAATACAATTTGATGAGACAATTATATGGCCAAAGTTACAATACAAATTCCATGGATTCATTCAACTTGGATTATATTACACCCACACAGTTCAAATGAGTTTTTAAAAATAAAAGTGCTAGTTCATCATCTTTTTTACCCACCTTGCTAGCAATTTCTTTCTAGCTAGTTTCCTGTGCCACTGAAGATATGTTCATTAAACATTTGAATCCAGTGGTCTTCTAAGGAGTACTGATTGATTTTCTTGTCATCTTAATTATTGACTTTATTAACTCTTACAGAAAGTTAGATTTGAAGGGATCACAAAGTGCAGGCTATTCACTTTTCTTTTATTTTTTTTTTAAGAGAGATTTCTGCTATAGGGAGCATGTGCTTGCTAAAGAGACAAAGAGAGACAAAGAGACAGAAAGAGAGAAATCACCCCCCAGGGGCATGACCACCCTGCAATCCCTTCCCCTCCACTCTCCTCCTGGGATCTTGAGCACACATGCACACGTGCCCAGCATTAGTTTTAAGCCAATGGTCCGGAAGTCAATCTGCAGTCAGCTACCTGGGAGTCTCTAGTGATGTAACCATTACGTCATCTGCTGGTCCCCACTTTTCTTATTTTAAGAATGGGAACATGAGAACCACAGAGTGTGAAACTTAGGCAAAAATCATACAGCATGAAGCACCAGGGCTGAAACTTAGTCCTCTGAGTCTCAGGTAAGTCTTAGCATATCTTCTATCTGGTCTTAGAAGGTCCTGCATTGTAACTACCTGGGAAGCTGTTTTAAAAACAAAAGCAATAGCAGACTAATACTTTCCCTGGCAAACTTGACATATACTGCATTAGAGTAGGTCTGGAATAGAGTTAGGAAATCTGTGTTTTGGAGCAGCTTCCCAAATAACAGTGATACAGTCTCAGGTTTAGGGACTACTATTCAGAAATGTTACCTAGACCAGACCGCTTATGGCCCACAGTTAAGAAAGAGCATGGATTATATAAAAGTCCTCCACCACAATTTCCATGAAGAGAGAGAAAACACAGTCTAGGTTACTTTACCTAAATCCAACCCAACTTTCCAATCTGAAAGACTAAGAAAAACACTTGATTAGCATGAATGTTAAAAAAAAAAAGAAAAAAAAAAAAAAGAAAAAGAAGGAAAGAAAAAGAAAGAAGGAGAAACAATTCAGACTGTAGGCATTTTGACCAGATATATCCAAGAACTCAGCATAGAAAATTACACAGTGAACTTGAGAATGCTTTGTGTTCAGTGAGTACTGCACTTACCAGTGTCTGTGGTCTAGTACAAAGTCAAGGTCTTAGCAGTTTCCCCGGTTCTGAATGCCAGGAGATGTGGCTGCTGATTTACCTACCTTTACCCTTGCCCCTTACTTTTCCTTTCTTTTGCCAGTTCTTGCAAGTGAAGTGAGCCCCAGTACAGAGTGAGAGTTTCTGTTAATGTCCCATCTTGGGCCTTGAAGACAGGCCTTGTTCAGACCACACTGAGCCAAAATGAAGCTCAGAAACTGTTAATCATGTTGCTGATGTTGAGTGGCATTGTATTTTACTGTCATCCATCTAATATCCCTTCAGGGTCAAATATTGTCAGTTGTTGGGACCAGCAGTTAGCGTAATGGCTATGTCGCTGGACTCCCACATAGTCGACCATGGTTCGCGTCCCACACCCAGTGGCTTAAAACTCACGCCAGGCGCGTGTGCGTGCATGCCCAAGATCCTGAGAGGAGAATGGAGGAGAAGGGATTGCAGCGTTGCCATCCCCCCTGAGGGGTGATTTCTTGCTTTCTGTCTCTCTCTGCCTGTCTGGCGAGCGCATGTGCCCTACAGTGAAAACCTCTCAAAAAAAAATATTGTCAGTTGTTACCATTGCAAATTATCATCTTCAGTTTTTCAGAGCTCAACATCCCCAAATCTAGGGTAAATCAGAAGGTTTGCTTTAAATAGGTGATTCTTGAAATATTGAAAAGACAACTGGACCATTCCTTCATTCTTGTCATCGCTTAAAACAGAGATAGAGAAGCATCTGAGGGGAATCTGAAATTCTTTAGTTAAAAAATATCACAAGGAAACTTTTTAAATATTTACTTGATTAAGCCCCAAATATTGAATGAGTTGATGGAAAAACCAATGTTTTTACATTTATGCTCTTACATGTAATTATCATTAACATTCCACTGCCATGCAACAAGAAAATGAATGAATGTCATAAGGAAATTCTGTACATAATAGAAATAAAACAAGATTTTTTTACAATGGTTGAAAAAAATCCAATTTTTGTCCCTCAACTATTAAAACTATAAGTAACTTATGAAAATTCAACTACCCCCTAATTTTATAATTCAAGAAAGAAAACTGAACCCTTGGCAAATTACGCATGTCACCCAAGGAGAATCCACTTCTGGTTTGCTGACTCATAATTTAACAATTGTTTTCTCCTACCAAAGTCTCTGTGGAGAAAGAAGAAAAACCTTAAAATTAAAAAATTCTGGGGCCAGCAGTGATGTGGTAGTTAAGGATGGTGGATTCCACATGGCCAATTGCATGGTTTTAGCCTTCGTCTGGTGGCTTGAAAAACACATGGAGAACATGTACATGTGTGCCCAAAATCTCTAGGGGAGAATGGAGAAGGGATTGTGGTATAGCCATTCCCTCTGGAGGGTAATTTTACACTTTCTTTCTCTCTCTCTCTCTTTCTCTCTATCTCTGGTAAACACATATGCCCTATAGCAACAACTGAAAAAAAAATGTCAAATTGCTTGCAAGACAGGGAGATATCTTTTTGACAGCAGCTGCAAGTTATTTTCTAATAAAAACTTTACCTTTTAAGTAATAAATTACATTTCTTCATTTTACAACCAGGTCAGCTAATGTTTGGAATGAGCAGATGTTTAGCAGTCTTTGAATATTATAATACAGTCCTTAATTATCTTTGAAGGTAAGACTCTGTTGACTTCACTGTTTTCTCTTCATGAAAGTATTAAAATGACAGATTACACATAATTAAAATTGATGTAGATTTAGCACTGTTTTTAGAGCATAAAATTCACAGTGACTGCTTATTTTTCCCCCATGAAGAAAATTACAACTGTACCAAGTGAACTCCAAGTTCATTTGCTCTTTGATATGAATGTGAAAACATTGGTGTTGTGGGAGGAGCCTGATTCATTCAAAAGGACTCAAGATATCTATTTATTTCCATTTCAAGCAAGTCTCTGTGTGGAGAGAGTATTGGTATTTGTGACCACATTCAACCTAAATGTTCTGCAAAGTCAGATTATACCCTGTGCAGCTTTGGCTGGGTATGAAATCAGATGTGATCTGATTATTGCATCATGTTATCAATGGCTTTTAGTTACTCCCCCTTCTTTAGCTTTGCCTCATATTATAATGGGTGTGTGTTGGAATCTTAAGGCCTCTGGAAAAAAATACATATTCTTTCTATCCAGGGCCCTATGGTCTGAACATTTCTCCTCAGGAAGCTTTCTTGTATGTTTTAACTAAATCTCTCTTACGATATAAGCCCTTTTATTTTCCTTTCCAAATAGATATGATGAAGAGTCACTCAGAAACCTATAAATAAAACCTAGAAAGCTTACTCCATTGTTTAGTTTTAAGGGTGAAAAGAGACTTATTGTAGCAAGACAAACTTGATGTGATTTGTTGTATAATAACTTGGAATTGAATTTTGGCAGGTGAGGAGTTAAGTCATGGTTAGCCTTCGCCAGGCCCCACACTGAACACCTGTTGTTTGTGAGGGCCACTGGCTGAAGTTACCTCCTGCGAGACTTAACATTTGGCACCCAGAGATAGTCTTAGCTGAGAGAAGCCACAAGTGTGCCTGTCCCACTCACACCTGGCAGCAACCCAGGGAAAGCAAGCCTCCCACATGTTAGGAGCGGCATCTGACCCCCTGTATTGGCTCACACATAGTTCAGTACACTCTCTGGATGAGTGTGGTGATACAGTCCAGGCATTTGGTTATGCTTTAAGCTCCTTGGTAACACTTGTGAAATCTTAGGCATTTAGGCAGGCACCAAGTCCTATGGCCTGCCTACCTACCTTGAGCTTTCACAACTTCCGGTGAAAGGGAAATTTAATAATAAGAATCAAAATGGTGCATATCTGAGTTGCTTTAATAAAACGAGAGAAATTTAACCTTTACCTTAGGATTTTATATTTAAAAGTCTGCCACTCAACTGTGCAGTATCTACTGTAATTTAAAATGTGCATGATTTATGACTCAGACATTTTATTTCTCATTCATATCGAGGCACCAGGAGGTATCTACAAACATGCTCCCTATAACATTGTTGTTGCAGTCAAAAATGACAGACAATTGAAACGTTCCTTAATAGAGGGGAGATTATATAAATGAAGGCATAGCAATTGAATGTATAAATGAAATAAGGTAGATCTCTTTGTACTGATACAAAAAATATCCTCAAGGTATGTGTAGTATAAAAATAGCAAGCATTAAACCTATATAATAACAACAAAATAGTATTATATTTTCCTTTAAAAAGCATACCTCATATTTTAAACATTTGGATATATTTACATAAATATGCCTATAGAAGGGTATATGCCAAACTGATAAAGTGGGTATCTCTGGTAATTGGAGCTAGTAGTCAAATAGAACTTCAATTCTTTCTGCAATGTTTTTTTTTTGTTTGTTTGTTTCTAATTTGCTATAGGGAGTATACACTTGCCAGAGACCGAGAGAGAAAGAGAGTAAATGAGAAAGCAGGCTTTTGGAGGTATGTCCACACCACAATCTCTTCTCCTCCATTTTCCTCTCAGGATTTTGGGCACATACACACATAATCAGCTTGTTTTCCAAGCCACCCAATCTGGGACTCAAACCACACAGTCAGCTAAGTGGGATTCAGCCACCTTACCCACCATGCCACCGGCTGGACCCTGTAATGTTTAGTTTTTAAATTGGTAGTGTGTGTGCATGGCTGCCAGCAAGAGACAGAGAGAAAGAAAGGGAAATAAAGCACCTACAACTGAGTGTGGTCATGATGAAATCCCTTCTTTACTTCTCCATCCTGTAGGGATTTTGAGCACTCATCTATGTCCATATGTCAAGCTTGCTTTTCAAGCCAGTGGGACTGGCATTTGAACTGTGGTCAGCCATGTGGGAGCCAGCTTCCTTCACCAATAGGATATGAGACCAGCCTTTTGTAATATTTTAACTTTACAACATAGTGTGGTAGGCAGAACTCTGAGATGAACCCCCAGATCCCTGCCTTCCACACAATTTGCATGGCTCATGGGACTATGAATTTGATGGATTTTACTCCTGTGCTTAGGTTACATTCTGTGACACAACTGAGTATAAGAAAATGAGATTTTTCTGAGTGGTCCTAACCTAACCACATGATCTTTTAAAATCTGGTTCAAAAAGTCAAAGATGGAGGAAGTCAGAGATCCCAAACAGCCTGGCTCACAATCTCAGGCTGCCAGACTGTCAAACCCTGCAGTGATACTATTCTTCAGTCATATCAGAGTGGACTTTAGGCCCCTGAGAAAGTGTTTATACTGTCTCGCAGCTTGGACCTACTTTGTATTTATATTGACTAGGTACAAATTACAGCATTAGAAGAATATGTAATTTAGAAAGTAAAAAAGCATCCTGTAATTTCAGCTACAGAAGTGACGTGGTACCAGTCCTTCCAGATTGTGTTTGTAATTCATATACACTAACATATATATGAGGCAATACTTGTTTTGGTCAGCAGAGGCTCTATTTTATTATATTTCAAAGGTGATAGCAATTCTCAAAGATAGCCCCGGTGAGTCATGCCTCTGGTGTGTCTTTCATGCTCTGTTGAAGCAGCCCTGATGCTGTAACTCAAGTTAGCCAAGAGAACTCAGTAGAAGGGACATTTTCCAATGCTGAGAGGGCCTGGTAACTTCTGCTTTTTCACCCTCAGGGGACTGAAGTACCAAGTGAGAAATATAATGACCCTGCTGGAAAAATCAAGTGGAGAAACCTTATGGAGAGGTCAGAGGAGAGAGAGGCCCTAAGACCACATGGAGAGGGAGGCCTTACGTCCCAGTGTCCCAGCTCACCCAGCCTCCCTCATCCCCACCAAGGTCCAGGCATGTGAATAAAGTCATTGTCATTGTCACAGTCCCGGCTTGACCTCAAGGTGAACATTAGAAGAACTATCCAGCTGAGCCACAGAGTTGTGGTAAATGTTTTAAGATAAACTTTGGCACAAAGAAATTTTAAAGACTTTATCTGAGTAGACAGCTAGTAAATTGTGTATGAACAAGGCCATTCCAGACTCCAAGTGGCTCAGAGCTCTGCCATAGGCCATGAGGGGAAGGCACATACAAGGTCAACAGGAAAGAAGGCAAAGAAGAAATTTCCAGTTAAAGTGGAGCAATAAGTGTATTTGTCTCATTTCAGTGGAAAGTTCCTAGTTAGAGGTTACATGGTGGTTTCTAATTAATTAAGATCATTTACACTGATTGGGTTTCATTTTGCTTAGGCAGGAGTGCGAGGTGTAGGAGTCACCTCAGTCTAAAGGCCTCCCAAGTAATTATTTTAACAGAAATAACATAACATGTTGTTTTAGACCATTTTGTTTTTATGGTTTGTTATAATCAACATACAATTGAAATAATCATACAATGGATTACCCATGAGTCTGAGAACATGGCCACCAAGAGTGACTTCTATCCACTTGTGTGTTTCTGCTCATCTCATCCCCAGACTATGCACAAAGAGAAGCTGAGAGAAGGGACACAGGATACTTTATATTATTATTTTAAAAAATTATGTTTCCTTTATTCAGTACAGTGTGTCTGTGTGTGTGCATGCACACACATGAGAGAAAGAGAAAGCATCCCCAATGAACTCATTCAGACTATAATCCTTCTTCCTCCAATTATCCATCCCATCAGGATCCTAAGAGCATGCACACATGCCTGGTAAGTTGCTTCCAGGAGTAGGATTCAAACCCCAGTCACCCGTGTGGGATTCAGCCTTCTCTGCACAGTGCTTAATCACTGTATTATAGAATGAGGACAACCTTGCTGCTATTATTTTTACAACTTCTGATAAGTCTATGATTACTTCAAAATAAAATGTTTTTTTATTTTTAATTTTTTTCTAAGGAAAAAATGTAATATGGTGCCTGAAGCATATTAATCACCAACAGATGTTAGTTTCCTTCTCCTCCCTTGCCCTCATCCCAATCTCCTAGTGCTCAGGTTAAAGATAAGGTATGTTTGTCAGGTAACTCCAGCTAAATGAGGGTTCTCCCTGACTGCCCTAGGCAGAATAACCAGAAGCACAGGGCTTGGACTCTTGTCAGCCTGGAGTCTGCGGTGTCAGCTAGGGTTGGTTGCAGGAAAGCTCTTGCAGGCTGTCATTAGCTCTTTAATAATCTCCCTCTCTGCAAATAAAGAACAGTAAATGGCACTGGGCAGTTCTGTTTATTCTGGCTCAGCAACTCCCTGAATTGCCAAATAAGCCAGACACCTGAAAATGCTTGTACAATGTGAATCCTCACGGAGGGGAAAGGGAGATTTGGTTGCTATGAAGCACTTCATCTGAGTACTCTCCTTAATTTTCCATGCCCTGTGTGTCACCGGGTCCCACAACACATTTCTTCCTTTTCTCTAACTTGAGTCTTGAGTAAGTGGAAACACTGTTGAACACCTACTGTGTGCTGAGTACACCATAATCCAGCATAGTAGCTGTGTGCTATTTCATTTTATAGATGAGAAAATTGAGCATGGGAGTGAGAAGCTGATAAGTAATGAAGCCAAGATGTAAACTCAGGTCCACTCAGTTTTCATGCCTATAGTGGTTGTTCTGCTCCCTCACCTCCTCTCACCTCCTCTCGGTGGTGAAGGTGGAAGGGATCTCGTGATCTGGGTGGCCTCAACCTGGCATCTGACTAATGGGTTTGCAGTGTCAGCTGGGCATGGTTTCCTTGGTTCTCTGCTCATTTTCTCCATTGTGACTCTGTGAGTCAGGACTGTGTCACTTCGTCTCGTCATAGCAACTAGTGTCCTGCTCTCAGAAAGAACAGAATTTCAGGTCAGGAAGGAGCCTCTGTTTCAGTGCTTATGCTTCTGCTTCCTAGAGGGAGAAAAAAAGGAGGTGGGGGAGTCAGCGGGAACAGTAGCCTCAGGCCGCATTTGACTCATCTCAGCATTACCATTTATTAGATCTGAGATTTGGGCCTTGGCAGCTTATGGCATCTCTTAATTGGAAAATGGCTACCAAAGCAAAGGGCAATGCCCTTACTACAGGGCTACCCCAACTTGCCAGCGATCATTTAAAATTTATATTTTTAGAAACATCCCTTAAAAAAATCTCACTCAGGAAATCAAAGGTTGGTCTTAGGAATGAGGTTGGGCAAGATACATTACCAAGACCTCTGAGCACCTCATTGCAATAGTAAAACAGAACTCCCTGCAAGGGAAGGTTCCATCATGGAAAGGCTCCAGGTTTGTATCAGACCTCTCTGACTATACTGGGCTCAAGTGGACCTATGATCCAGGGCAGGCTGAGGGTGAATTCCAACAGCAAGATGCTGTAGGGGTTGTTGTCTCTGTGTCTTAAAGTTAAAAGATTAACTTTTAAATAGAGCACCTCACTGATGTGTGTATTATATAATCCAATGACAGGGTAGGTCTTGTACATTGCCCCTGACCCAGGCACAAAGACAGTCATCATTGAGGTCCCACAGTACTCTCCCACTCCCAGCACCCAGGGAGGCCAGTGCTTGGTTAAGGCAAGTATTTTCCTGAACTTACTGCTGGGAGTCCAAACATATTTGAGAAGCAGGTGGAAAGGTCTTTAGATCAGATGTGTGGGTCCTACCCACCTAGCCTATACTTGGGAATTTGAGACTTATAGACTGTGATGGAGCAGAAAGGAGCAGGAAATGGGGAGAGGCCGGAACTGGATAATGTGTTACAAAGCACTAGAAAAACTTTTGTTTCATGACTTTACCCAGGAATGGCCCCAAATGTTTAAAAATATAAAGAAAACAGAGAATTTCCTACTGCTGCTAGGAAATTTGAATAATAAAAATAATGTGTAACATTTATTGAGGAATAGTCATTACTGCAACTGCTTTCCACAAGAGGGAGGAATTTTTTAACAGTCAAAATGAACTCTGAATGTCTCATTTTTACCGAAGAAGCCTCCAAGAGCGGATGAATGCAACTTGAAGCAGCCTGCACCAATAATCGACCTTGGTCTTGACCTTCCAGAATTAGCCTGGCCTTTAATTTTCCTGCACATAGTTGGCTGTGCTCTCTGATTTGGTGGCCAAGGTTTCAGGAAGGAATCTCTTCAGGGCAGGACATCATGTACATCATCTGCCCATTCTCAGGAAGCAAAATATGCACAACAATAACAACAGCAAGAGGAACCAACTGTAATCATTCTGTTGTGTGGTGGACACTCGGTGAACAACAGTTGATGGCAGCTGACAGTCTGGAAGACTGTTACTTCAGGATATAACATGTCTGACCCATGGTTCTTGCTGCCACCCCAGGTATGGAAATGAGAATGAATCACAGGAATCCTAACACCCTTGGGATGATCATTTTTGTCTTCGGCCTGCCTCACATCAGCCTTGTTTTTGAATCTGTGGCCTAGAGGGTGGGCAGAAACACCCTTCGCATGTGGATTACAGCTTCAGGCTGAGCATCTACTTGAAAATCTGTCATTGGGTGTTACACCTAAGAAATGTACTTTTAAATGGAGTTTAATGATTGCTAAATTATAAATAAAGTGGATAAGGATTTAAAATATTAAAAAATGAAATCAAAGGAAAGAATTTCTGTAAGTAGGAAGGAAATGGATGACCCTGACCCCCGAATGAGGGCTGGGAAGAATGCTCCTGGGTAGATGTATTTCTCAGATTGCTCTCCTGTGAATAATCACAGCTGAATAAGAATCTCAGTCAAATTTCTTAATGAGATGTAAAAAACATTTGGGAGAATCAGAATCGAAAGAGCTCCAACTAATTATCTATATGGTATCTATGGTCCGAAGAGAAAGCACAACTCTATCTATTCTAAAGAAGAACTCGAAGACCAGGACTGTTTTGGCAAGAGAGAACCAAAGGTCTAAACAGGGATGATTCCTGTTGACTATCTTTCTGCCCTATATAAATTCAAGCCTTCTGATCTGAAGGGTTGACCCTGCAGGGTATTGAGAAAATTTACTGAGAAGCATTTTATTTACTGACGGACTAGAGAATACATGAAAAGACTGGAAGAAATAGATAACTTTTTTTCTTTTTCTAGAAGAAAGAAAATATTTCCTTTTGGTGAGTTTGAGATCCCTCCAAAGCAAATTTCTGGAATAAAATATCTAACAGATGATTCAAGAAATAAGATGATCATTTAAAGTTGATATATTCACCAAAAGTAGAATATACTTTCCTAAACCAAAGGATTTTACAACATTTCTTTTTCTTTCTTTCTTTCCTTTTCCTTCCTTTTCTTTCTTTTTTTTCTTTTGGAGAGGTTTTTGCTATAGAGTATGTGTGCTTGCCAGAAAGATAGAGACAGAAAGCGAGAAATCACCTCCCTCAGGGTGGATGGCCACACCACAATCCCTTCTCCTCCATTCTCCTCTCGGGATCTTCAGCACACATGTACACGTGCCCAGCATGAGTTTAAGCCACGAGGTCTGAGACTCGAACCATGGTCGACTACATGGGAGTCCAGCAATGTAGCCATTAAGCCATCTGCTGGTCCCAAAACATTTCTTTCTTTCACAAATAAAAGAGACAACACCCCCTACAGGGTCTTACTGTTATTCATCCTCAGCCTCAGCCAGATCTGGATCATAGGCACACATAAGCCCAGTGTACTCAGCAAGGTCTCCTGATGCAAACCTGGAAACTTCCTGTGTGGAAACCTTCCCTTGCAGGGCGTTATGTTTTACTGTTACACCACATCCAGCCTCCCAATTCCTTTCTTGCTAGGGTTAGAGCAATAGATTCAGAGACTGTGTTGATGTAATATTAATATATCTGGATGTTAATAAGGTAGCTAGTGATGTCTTGCTCTCCTTGTAGAAGAAATAAATGCACAGGGAATATATTATAGTTACGTAAAATTGTTATTGGTTGATCAAGGATGAATAACTTAGAAAGAAGTCTGTGGTAATTTGTGGCACAACTTTGTCCTTATCCCCACCTGCCTGCCTGATTCATCATTTTCTTAATGATTTAGCAAAATAGATTAATGGAATCTTAATTAAGTTTCAGTGGGGCAAGAAGCTGAAAGAATATTTAAGAAAGACTTTATAAATGAGTACCCCCAAATTTTTGACTGGCTTAAAGAACAAACTGAATGCTAGCAAGATAAAATTGAAAAGAAATAAATAGAAAATTCCATGCTCAGTTTTCAAATTCTAGTGGTGGTGAGTCAGCAGGTGGCATGGAGATTAAGGCACATGGCTGGCTGAGCAGTTTCAGATGCTTGAAAATTATTCCAGGCTCACATGCAAGCGTTCTCCAAATCCAGAGAGGAGGCTGGAAGAAAAGAGATTGCACTGTGACTATCTCCCCTGGAGGATGGAGGTGATTTCTCATCTCTCTCTCTCTCTCTCTGTGTGTGTGTGTGTGTGTGTGTGTGTGTGTGTGTGTGTGTGTCTGGCAAGTTCACATGCTCTTTGGCAAAACCAAAAATGAACAAACAGAATCTAGTGGTGGGATTGTAGCTGACAGGGTGACAAGAACATAAACCAAGCTTTGCCTGGTTTAAATGCAGATTTAAGACTTGAGCGATCTTATACACAATACTAACCTCTCCGTGACTCAGTTTCTTTGGCTATACATTGATGATCAAAAAAGGTGGTGTGATGGTTAAGGGTGCTGGACTCTCACCACTGACTGTGGTTCGAGTCCTGGCCCTGGCAGCTTGCTTTCTTTCTCTCTCTCTCTCTGTCCCTCTCTGGTCAAATTAAAATAAAATAAATTAATAAGTAAATAAAATTAAATTAAAAAATGAGAAATAGGAAATGCATAACTACTTAATTTTAAAGGAATAAATGAGAACCCCATGTAGCAAATGCCACGGGCTACCACGTATCTCCAAAGGACATCTCACACAGTGGGTGTTTTCTCTCATTCCTCTCAGTCTAAGGTCAGAAAGGTAGCGCATCACTGTTGCTTTGAGGAATGATGGTATACAGTTGCAGAATCATTGAGTCAGAAGAAATTTTCATAATTGCAGAATTTATCTGACATGAGAGTGTCCCTCAACAAAATTATCCCCCAAGTGATTGTGTAGCTTCTGTTGGAATAACTACAGGAACAAGGAACTCATGACTTCATTCATCAACAATTCTATCCTGGCATAGCTAGCCTCACAAAGTTATAATAGTAAAATCTAATCATAGATGTAAAATGTAATGAGAAAAAAAGATACAGAGCAAGGGTTGTTCACTTTAGAAAAGAAAAAAGGAATACCAAAATTCCCTCTTAGAAAGATGGCTTTACTGTGGCAAGTGTACTGCCAAATGAGTAAGATTTATATTTTTCTGAACCAGTGGTCCCTCTATGGAATAAAACAGACCAGTATTTCTCAAAGTGTTCATGGTGAAGTATCAATTTTTAAAAAATTCTAACCCATCACAGATCAACACATGCCTTACAGTGTGTTGACTGCATAAATTCAACAACATCCAACATGGTCTATGTCTCATTCAATGAGACAAGTTCACTGATCACATGCATAGTTGTTCCAGCAAAGCCAAATTTTTGTTCAAGTTACTTACTCTTAATTTCTGTATTATCTCTTCAGACCAAAACCAAGTAGTTTGTAGGTTGGCTTGATCTCAAATCTTACTTTGAATGACACTGAAGCAGAGTGATCCTTCAGTTTCCATGGGAGACCAATTCCAGGACACCTCTGACTCTGTGGATACCAAAATCTGAGAATGTTCAAATCCGTTGGATAAAATGGCATAATATTTGCATATAACCTACACGCATCTTCCTGTACACTTCAGCTCTTCTCTGGAATAAATAATCTTAGCATCAACTATAAGCAAAAAGGAAATACATAGACAAATTTCTTTTTTTTTTTGGAGAGGTTTTCGCTATAGGGAGCGTGCGCTCGCCAGACAGAGAGAGACAGAGAGACAGAAAGCGAGAAATCACCCCCCAGGGGGGATGGTCACGCCGCAATCCCTTGTCCTCCATTCTCCTCTCGGGATCTTGGGCACGCATGCACACGCGCCCGGCGTGAGTTTTAAGCCACCGGGTCCGGGACACGAACCACGGTCGACTACGTGGGAGTCCAGCGACATAGCCATTATGCTAACTGCTGGTTCCCCATAGACAAATTTCTTTACCAGTTCTCTTTTAGAGGACAACTTCCCCATTTCATAACAATGGCAACAGCTTGGCTATAGAACCCATGGGTATGAAGAACCAACTGTATCACAGAGGATCCTAGTGGTCTTAGTGTTTATTCTCCAAGATCTGAGCCCTAGAGAGTCCTTAGCTCTATGGAAAAGGGAGTCTCATATAAAAAAGTCTGTATTAAATAGTTTGTTCAGTTATTCCTTCCTACTTACCATTGTTATTTGTGCTGTCCCAACAGATTAATGTCTTTTTTTGATCCAACAATTATTGTTTAATATCAGATAATATAGTGCAAATGTATAGAAATCAATTAGAAAGTAAACATCCTAATCTCACAGAAGATGAAGGATTTCAAGAGAGTAAACTGATGTTGGAGAACTGGGCAGATCACCCTCAAAGCCATTGACAAAGAAAATCTAGCAATATCCAAGCAGATAATGAGAGAAGAGACAAGTAGCAAGGGTGATTGATAACCTTCAAAAGAAGGTATTTATGTATAAAAATACTGAAATACCAAGACTCTGTCTTTAAAAACAATGAAAATGAGCACCACACAAAGGAGTTCGCTGTCAGGAGTGCTGTCAGCTCTCATACAATATAGCCTCAGCTTCTGGCTTCGTGTGGCTCAGCAGGAAGACTCATCTCTTCTTCCACAAGAGCTGCTAGTGTAGAACAGGGATTAATCTTTCCATTTTTCTGAAATTCCTGTATTTTTAAAAATTGAAGCAGAAGATGTTTTTCCAAAGATCTCAATCTACTAACACCTGAATTTCACAAGCACATTTAGACAGAGAGGAATGTCACAGATAGAATGCCCCTCCCAACCCCACTTTGATTTACGCTAAAGAAATGTTATCCTATTGAAGGTAGAGATGCAAAAGATTCCCATTATTAAAAGCATTTTTCCTGGTGTTAGATCTATTCCGTTCCTACTTTATAGAGGGTGCAATCTTTGTGAAAGGAGGATTTATACATGAAATAATCAACAGAGCAAGGCAATAGGTGATTAAGAATGGACACAAATGGTTCAATAGTTTACCTGCTTCATTTATTCATTTGTTTATCTATTCTCCCAACTTCTTTTAGCAAGAGAATCATCTGGGCCTCGTTTAGCTGGGTTTCAAAGAATAGGGAAGATGAGTTGAGGATAGTGAGTTTAAAAACTTCTGGGAAGAGGCAGAATGTGTGGAGTGAATCCTAGTAGTGGGGTAGGCTTTTCATGGAGAAGCTGTGAAGAATGAAGATGATCCACACAGGAGGAGTAGAGTGACGAGCATCAGGCAGTGTAAAAGACTCTGAGGTTTTAGCAAGTGGGCATTTGGTGGTAGTGTCGGTTTATATGTCCAGGGAATAAAGGAATATCTTTTTTTGGAGAGGTTTTTGCTATAGGGCGCGTGCGCTCGCCAGACAGACAGAGACAGACAGAGGGATAGAAAGCGAGAAAACACCCCCCAGAGGGGATGGCTATGCCACAATCCCTTCTCCTCATTCTCCTCTCGGGATCTTGGGCACGCACGCACACGCGCCCAGCGTGAGTTTAAGCCATCGGGTCCGGGACTCGAACCGTGGTCTACTACATGGGAGTCCAGCGACATAGCCATTACGCTAACTGCTGGTCCCATAAAGGGATATATTTTTAAAAATTATATCATTTTTGTGATTACCCAAGGGTGCAGGTGATTACAATAGAGAATCAGCAAATAAGAGAGGGAGAAAGTTCCCCTAATGGATCACACAGCATTCCTTCTCCTTCATTTCTTTATCCTATTGGGATTTGGGGCATGCATGCACATGCACCTGCTGTGTTCTTAGAGCTCTAGGGCACTGATTTAAACTGCAGTCGGCCATATGAAATCTGGCTCCCAGTACACAGAACTTAACCATTGTGCTATGGGAATGGCCTGGGATATCCTGTTGTATTTGAAATAATGGAGACACATTTTAGAACACCTTCAGTGTCTACCATTTTATCATTTGTCCCTGGAGTCACCTACCATGTGGAGCCACTGAAGGTTTCTTAGCAATGGAGTAACAGAATTCCACCCCCTGGTTTAGTAATATACCACCATAGCATTCATCCTGCAGAGAGTAAATCCTCACCATGTAGTCTCTTCCTGTCCCAAAGGTAGATACTTTTCAAATGCTTCCTGTGATTTTAAGTTTACCCCACTAAACACATACCCTCTTTTCTCTATCCTATTGCTCCTTCTCCTTATCTCCTTTCTTTCCCTTATCCCTGTTTTCTCCTTTCTCACTTCCTGGCTGTTCCATTATACCATCTTCTCCCTCCTCTGTCTTCATTTCTATTTTCCCTATTCTTTTTAATTCCTGTTTTTTTCATGGACCATGGTGATCTTATCTCAGTAAGGGCTGGACACGCTTCTCTGGCTGACAGTGTCCTCCATATATTTTGTGCCGTAGTGGGTATTTTTGTTGCTTTCTCTATTTCCCTACAAGAGGTGTATAAAGTGGCTTTGCAAAAACATTCCATGTGTTAAAAATTAAAAGCAATAAAAGCATCAAGAAGGTAATAGGGAAAGCTGGCTTCAGAACTCCTGATGGGATTTC
Organism: Tupaia tana; assembly: GCA_026018925.1. Classification (NCBI taxonomy): domain Eukaryota; kingdom Metazoa; phylum Chordata; class Mammalia; order Scandentia; family Tupaiidae; genus Tupaia; species Tupaia tana. The sequence continues at coordinate 66,067,490 of JAKSZU010000010.1, forward strand.
TGTGCTGACCCCAATATTGTCTCCCTCTGAAGGAACATCAATTTCAATTGCTTCTCTGCCTATTTTTATCCCATAAAACATGGGATAAAAATTGTTTAGCTTATAGAACTTTTCTTCTAGGTTTAATGCTATTAATATAGTTGGTTGTAGGAAGTCCACCAGGGAAGACATGAATTCACAGAAGTCATTTGATATCCCAAAGCATTAGCTTGGTGCAGGTGAGCTAGGTAAAGTTTTAAAATTTTTAAAAATTTTTCTATTTTAGTTAGTGTTCCCCTAGTACTTGAAATGGCACAAGGAAAAGCATCACGAGTGGGGAGAAGTTCCAGCAGCAGTGGAATGGGGCATAGTGAAAAGACCCAGCTCAGTGGTAGAGGGGTGATGTATTGCCTCCAAGGGACTCCGAGGGGGTACGTTGCTTCTACTTAAGATGAATGTCATCTTCTGTGTGTTCACTAAATGTTAGAACCGACACTCAGAAACAACGTGTAATGTATTTTACAATTCCTTTGTCATTTTATTTTATCTCTTCTGAAGTATAGAAATGGCAAATGATAGGGGTCTAATTACTTGGTAAGACAAAGAAGTAGAAAAAAAATTATCTTGAGCTGTTTTTATATAATCGCTTCTCTTTGGGAATTGGGGGGTATAGAGTACTAGCTAATAGCATTATTTTGGAATCTAACTCAGTTACCAGTGTTGAAGGGAAGAAGCTCCAACCCTTCATTACTCTTTCAATTGGGTTCTGACGGGTAAGAATAGACTCACAGAGTCAATGGGACCTGTACATCAGCTTTATGGATGATGGTCCCACTGTGCCCTGAACATAAGGCTCTCTGAGAAAGCTGGATTGCAGAAACTGGCCAAGACTGAGGTCGAAGTGGGGGCATCCTAGTAACCCCTGCTCATACTTAGATCTTGTGACTAACTGGTGGGGAGAACTGAAACAAAAATAGACCCTTAATTTACTCGCCTAAAAGCAGAAGATCATAGACCTCTTTGCATATGAGTTGCCAACAGATTCAGAAGTACCTGGAAGCTGTGGGCCTTTAGTCGTGTGTCCAGGAAGCAGGTTGTACCCCTGCCGGGGGGCCTTATGCTTGGGAGAGAGAACCAGCAGAGGGTCCCAGCCCTTCTGACTGATTGATGGGGTGGACCATACAGAGAAGGTTTGTTGCCTCTTCAGTTCACCCATCTGAGTGAACAACAGCAGTAATAGCAGCAGCAAATAGACAAGTACAAAGAAAACAGAGGACTAGAACTTGGCTCTACAGGTGCCAAGTTCTCTAGTCCAGTGAGTGTCCTCTCCGCCCTTCAAAATAAGTAAGTAAGGATACAAAGAGAAAGGAGCATGATGACTTCCCCTCCTCAGCAGGGAGTGAAGGAAAAGACCTCACACAAACAACTGGAGGATGGAGGAATTGAGAGGCAAGTGCTACAGAAATCCCCTCCAATGGAAATGTAGACTAGGGCTGAAGGGAGCATCCTGATGAGCTGAATTTCATTTTCCCGGTTCATGCTGGGATTATATCGTAACAATTGATGTCCCCTGTTGCACAGGATAACGCTATGATTCTGTCTCACACAAAAATCCTCAATGTGGGGACCAGCAGTTAGCGTAATGGCTATGTCGCTGGACTCCCACGTAGTCGACTGCGGTTCGAGTCCCGGACCCGGTGGCTTAAACTCACACTGGGCGCGTGCGTACCCAAGATCCCGAGAGGAGAATGGAGGAGAAGGGACTGCGGCGTGGCCATCCCCCCTGGGGGGTGATTTCCTGCTTTCTGTCTCTCTGTCTCTCTCTGTCTGTCTGGCGAGCGCACGCACCCTATAGCAAAAACCTCTCCAAAAAATAAAAAATCCTCAATGAGAATCATGATTAGAACCTAAGTGAGCAGTGTGAGGTTGATCTCAAAGGCAACCAGTGCTCTCTAACTCCTCTCTCGGCTCTCTGCCAAAACTCCCAGGGCAAGACAGCAACCCTGAAGAAGTGGGTGCTTGCTGAAGCACACATTCTGTCAGCCCTCAGCCTCCTGGAAATCTCAAACATTTGCGTCAAATAAAAAGCGTATCATCCTTAATGCATGAAAATTGGTAGGCTCAGCCTCCCAGGTACCGTGAGTTTGGTGTGCTGAACTGTAGTGCTGGAAGCCTTGCACTGATGGTGGGTCCAGAGATCTCCAGCCCAGTCAACAGTGAAATGTGCAGGACCCATGTCTGACCATGACCCCGAGGAGCTGGAGGGCTGGAGGAAGGAGATCACAGTGAGGAGACCCTGTCGAGGATGTCTCTCTCTTTCCCTCTCACACACCCCATGCACACATGGGCATGAGCATGCTATCACTTATAAAATCCTAAAAATGAAAAACTTAGAAAAGAAAGTTGGTGATCTTATCTGTTTATGTACTTCTAATGATGGTGGGTACAGCTTCATTCTCTGGAGCAATGGGACTTTAGACACTGGGGTGTCATGCTGCACACTGGATGAAGTCTAATCCCTAGAATATAGGAACTTCCTATTAGAGACAGGTTACTTTGCTGTGTACAATAGGTCTATGTATGTTTATATGTACATGTAAAATATATGTTGATTTTGCATGCCATGATAGAAAGACAATTTGTTCACTATAGCCTTTTGTTCCAGCGAGTGCCCATTTTTGTGGGTCCTAGAGAACAGTGTGTACACTTTTTCTACAGATCCTTTTTTAGCTGTTTTAATTAACTCTCAGAGGATGTGCATTAGCAGAGATGGAAAGTGTTTGGTTACATGAAATTCTTTCTGTCTTTTTTTGGCTAGAGATCTTGGTACATGTAACAATGAGTCAGATTTTTCGTAGGTCTTAGACCCTCCTGCAGGGCAGCAGAGATGGCTACCATCCACCAAAGATGCACGTTCTGCCTCCATGGTGAGGACTAGTGGTTAGAAAGTGCTATCCAGTCGGAGATGACTTTTTCCAGCCCCTGCCCATTGCATCTACCCTTTACTACATGAGTAGTTCTCGCTGATGGAATGTGAGCACTTGTGATTTGTCACTGAGGAGCTGACATGGTGATGAAGCAGGTGTGCCTTATCCATCCTCTCCTTCCCATCTGCCCCTGACAGTGAAGGGTCTTGAGGCTGTAAAGGAAGATTGGAACCACAAGATCAACGGTCCCTGGTTGTTGAATCACTCCCTGCCTAGCACCAGTGCTGAAGTGTCCCATGAGTGAGAAATAATGTTCTATTATGTTGGACCACTAAGACTTTTACAGTTCATCTGCTCCAGCACAGAACAGTACTTCAACAACTAATGCCATCTAAGTTTGTTTCTGGAACAAAATACTAGGTGCTCAACTAATGTTTTTGAATAAACACTTTTAAAAGGACTTGCTTCTTTTTGGAAGCTTGTTTAACGAGGCTTCATGTAAGGGAGGAGAAAAATGGTGCATAAGTAAAACCACAGATGTTGCAGAGAACAGGCTCTGTTGGAAAAGCAACACAGGAATTAAGCACAGAGCAAATTACTTCTGAGCAGTAAGAGATGTTTCCAGATGGCATCCAGATCAGTTGTCTTTTATCTGTTAATAGGTGTTGAACTTAAAATTTCTCTTACCCCATAGAGAAAAGGGCATGCAAGTTGGCAATAATTATTTTACAATACCAGGAAGGAGTTGCATCTGTATTTTTAGCATTTGTGTGGCTCTAGGAAGCAAAAACAACAAAACATAGTGGGGTAAAAATAGCCAGAATGCTAAAGAGGACTTTCATTTCAACTGCAGTTGAAAGACTAAGAACTCCCTGTAGCTGGTCATATTAAAAATGAAAGAAGAGCTTCCTCAGCCCAATCAGGGCAGCCTGGTCTATAGATCACTCAATAAAACGGCCTACTTTCTCACCCCCGCCACATTGCATTTTCCAAACGGGCTGTGATGGCTCCTGTATTTCTTCCCAGTCTTTCAGCCTTAGTTGAAATGTCACCTCCTTCATGAAGCCTCTCCTGATTTTCCTTTGTCTTTTCCTCTTCTATATTCTCATAGCACAGTTTGATTCTACATGCAGGAATCAGATCACATTACTGTAGTTTTCTGTTTATAATGAGTTCTTCCCATCAGACTGAGCTCCTTGAAGTTATGCACTGAATTTATCATTGTAACCCAGGCCTGGCACAATGTTAAGTTTAAAAAAGTTATATCATGTTTCCAAATGAATAAATGAGAGTTTTCATTGAAGTTTTGAAGACACATCTGAGAACATCTCAAATTTTTCTTAATGCACAATGTAATTTAAAAAATTATTTATTTCAATTTGCTATTATTATCATTATTTAATTTGATCAGACAGAAAGAGAGAGAGAGAAAGGGAAAGCAAGAAAGCAAGCTGCCAGGTCCAGGATGTGAGCCACAGTCAACTATATGAGAATCCCGTACCTTTAACCACCACACTCCCTCTTGGTCCCATGTATTATGTAATTTATTTCCTTAAGATAAAAATGAAGTAGCTTGGAAAATCTCAGTAAAAAATTATTTTTTCCTTTTTTTCTTTCTGTGTGTTTTTTAAACCAGTGCAGTTCTTCAACCTAAAATACTTTTATCATTTTGAAGCTCTGAATTCAGGAATGTCTGAAAAAAATTTTATCACATTTATTTTTTCTATTGTGCCCAAAGGTTAACATTTGTTCTCTTAATTTGTTCTTTTAATATATATATATATATATATGTGTGTGTGTGTGTGTGTGTGTGTGTGTGTTTGTGTGTGTGTATCAAGGTTTTTGCCATAGGGCATATGTGCTCACCAGAAAGAGATAGAGAGAAACAGTAAGAAGAAAAGTGAGGGGACCAGCAGGTGGCATGGTGGCTAAGGCGCTGGACACTCCCACATGGCTGACCAGGGTTCGAGTACTGAATCCGGTGGCTTGCTTTCTCACTTCCTCTCTCTCTCACTCTCACCCTCTGTCTCTCTCTGATCAAACTAAAAAATAAATGAATGAATAAATAAAATAAATAATTGTTAAAAAAATAAAAATGAAGAAGAAAAGTGAAAAATCACCCCCCAGAGAATGGCCATGCCACAATCCCTTCTCCTTCATTTTCCTCTTGGGGTTTTGGGCATGCTTGCATATGTGCCCGCTGTGATTTTCAAGCTGCCAGGTGCAGGACTTGAACCATGGTCAGCCATTTGAAAGTCCAGAGCGTTAACCACTACTTCACCTGCCAGGCCCAATAAAATAGTTTTTTAAAGAACAATTTAGAACAATTTTAGATTTATAGAAAATTTGAGATGATAGTACAGTACGTTCCCTTCTCCTTCCTCACCTATTTTGTCTGTAATCGACGTTTGCACTAGAACTGTACCTTTGTTCCAGTTAATGAACCAGTAATGATATATTATTATTAATGAAAGACTATAGTGTATTCAGTTTTTCGTGTGTTTTACCCAACAGTTATTTTATAGTTTAGAATTCAATCCAGGATACCACATTGCATGTATTTCTCATGCTTCCTTTTGGCTGTGATAGTTCTGCAGACTTTCCCTATTTTTGAAACTCTTGATAGTTCTGAACAGCTTTGGTCAATAATTTTTCAGAGTGACCATCTATTCTAATTTGTTCATTGTTTTTTTCTCATGAATCAACTGGTATTGTGGTTTTTGGAAGAAAACTACAGATATAAAGTGCCACTTCATCACACTATACCAAGAGTACACACTATCAACGTGACTTATACTGTGGATGTTGACCTCAGTGGCCTGGGTTAAAAGATAGTTTCTGTAATTTGAATGTATCCCCTATAAATTTATGTTGAAATTTGGGTCCATTGTGAAGGCATTAAAAGGACGGAAACTTAATTCAATTAAGATGTTGAAAGGTAGAACTATTGACAGGTGATTAAGAATAGAGAAAGTCACTGAGATGAGGGCCCCATGATTGAATTCTGGTGGCTCAATAAGAGGGAGAGAGGGACCAGCAGTTAGCGTAATGGCTATGTCGCTGGACTCCCACGTAGTCGACCGCGGTTCGCGTCCTGGACCCGGCGGCTTAAACTCACGCCGGGCGCGTGTGCGTGCGTGCCCAAGATCCCGAGAGGAGAATGGAGGAGAAGGGATTGCGGCATGGCCATCCCCCCTGGGGGGTGATTTCCTGCTTTCTATCTCTCTGTCTCTCTCTGTCTGTCTGGCGAGCGCACGCGCCCTATAGCAAAAACCTCTCCAAAAAAAAAAAAAAGAGGGAGAGAGACCAGAGACATGTGGATATTTATGTGAGCTTTTCCCTTTTCTCCATGTGATACTCTTCACTGCCTTCCAACTCTACAGGGTCTCTCCACCAAGAAGGCCTTCACCAGATGTGGCCCCTTATTCTTGGCACTCAAACTTGTGAGTTAAATAAACCTGTATTCTTTATAAATTACCTAGGGTAGTATCCAGTTGTTAGCAAAAGAAAAATAGACCAAACCAATAGTGTCTGTCGGGTTTCTTCACACATAGTTACTGCTTCCCTCCTTTCCATACTATAGTCTTTGGAAGGAAGTCATTGTATACAGCCCACACTTAAGGAGTAGGGAGTTATGTTTCTTTTCTTGAAGGGAGAGTCTCTGCATAAACCGTGAGGAATTCTTCTGCATCAAAGATTTCTCTATTCTCTCCCATCAATTCATTTATATAATCATTTATGTATATTGGTCTGGGCTGATGGATATTCATTCTTCATTTTTATATTTTGGCATATGTTGCATTATTATTTTATTTATCTTATTTTTCAACCATTCATTTTTTGCCACTCGTATATCTTTTAGTTGACTCTGTCCTTTGATATGCAGCTATCAACATGGGGTTTTTATGGGTGTGTTTTTGCCTTTTTTTTTTTTTTTTTTTTTTAGTAATTTAATTTTCAACCCTACAAGATGCTCCACTATCCTCTTCTATATTACCTGTGCCAGCCTCAGACATGTCCCAGAATCAGAAATTTCTCTAAGGAGTCCAGGTTCTTTTAGTTGGACAATGGCATTAGAAACCAAGATTTGGGTGGTAGGTGTCCTCATTGCTACTGGGTTGTCATTGCTTCTGAGCCCTCTCAGTTGACTGAGCAAAAAAAAAGTGTGAATACTAATGTGTGTGTGTGTATATATATTCTCATATACAACCATCTGTATTAATTTAAATATGAGTTCTTTCTGATATCTAGGCCTATCAGTAAGCCATTACCATTACCATCTTTAATCCATTACCACTTGAATTACCATTTTAGCCTCCTCCCCTTGCTCATCTGTAAATTCGTACTCCAACAATGAGAATTCTAGCTCCCATCGCCCATCATCCATTTTCATTATTCTTACAGTGTACATGTATAGTAAATTCATACCCATATCAAAAATGTTATTGACTAGACCACAGAGTTTATGTGCAGTTTCTTCTGCTTTCAGTCTTACAGACTCCACTTATTCTGCAAAATCCTTAAGTCAGCACATTTCCCCATCCTCTCCAGTGAAATCACTTTATGCTTTTTAATGCAGCTAGATTTTCTTGTCACTGCCTGTGTTCTATCCTGGGATTCCCTTGCATCTTAAATATTTTAAAAATTGCTTACATGAAGATTTGCACATTGCACGATAAAGTTCCACAGGTTTTTACAAATGCAAAATGTCAAGTAGCCACTATTACAGAATCATACAGAGTAGTTTCATTGCCCTAAAACATTGCCCCTGCTTCACCTATTTAAACCTCTCTCCCAACCCCAATCCTCTGGCAACCTCTGATCTTCTCATTGTCTCCATAGTGTTATTTTTTTCAGAATGTCATATAATTGGAATATACATTATATAGACTGTTCATATTGCCTTCTTCTGGTTTTCAGTTGTGATTTTAGATTTAATCCATGTCTTTTGTGGTTTGACAGCTCATTTAATTTTTAGACATTTCAGCCAATGCTTATTGTACATTTACTGTCATATAATTGTGGTGAAATATACATAACAGGGACCAGCAGATGGTATAATGGTTACATTGCTGGACTCTCATGTAGGCTACCGCGGTTTGAGTCCTGGATCTGGCAGCTTAAAATTCATGCCAGGTGTATGTGTGTGCGTGCCTAAAATCCCAAGAGAAGAATGGAGGAGAAGGGATTGCAGTGTGGCCATCCCCCTTGGGGGTGATTTTTTGCTTTCTGTGTCTCTGTCTCTCTGATGAGCACATGTGTCCTATACCAAAAATCTCTCTCTCTAAAAAAATATAACATAAAATTTATCAATTTAACCATGATATTAAGTACATTTCTCTATTTTCTATCTCTATGACCGCCTATTCTCATATAAATAAAATCATACAGTATTTGTTCTTTTATGTATGGTTTGTTTTACCTAGCATAATGTTTCCAAGGATAATCTGAGCTGTAGTACATGTTGAAATATCATTTGTTTTTAAGGCTGACTAGTATTTCATTATATACCACATTTTCTTTATACATTCTTTTGTTGATGCATACTCAGGTTGTTTCCACCTTTGGCTATTATGAATAATGCTGCTATGGGACCAGCAGTTACCGTAATGGCTATGTTGCTGAACTCCCATGTAGCCGAGTCCCGGACCCAGTGGCTTAAACTCATGCCAGGTGCGGGTGCTTACATGCCCAAGATCCCGAGAGGAGAATGGAGGAGAAGGGATTGCAGAGTGGCCATTTTCCCTGAGGAGTGATTTCTTGCTTTCTATCTCTCTGTCTCTCTCTGTCTTTCTGGCAAATGCACGTGCCTTGTAGCAAAAAAACAAAAAAAAAAATAAAAACAATGCTGCTATGAATATTGGTGGGTTTTTTTGTTTGTTTGTTTGTTTGTTTTTTTTTTTTTTCTTTTTTTTTTGAATAATATGAATGAAGCAAGCCAGGCTATAAAGGAGAGACATTGTACGTCCCCACTTAATATATACCAAGTATGCGCACTCTATTACTGAAATAGATTGACTAAAGGTTATAGAAACATAGTAAATGGATGTAAATACCAGAAACAGTGTGTGTGAAAGAGTAGGGTCTGAGGAAGGACATTTAGAAGAAAAATAGAGAGGCAAAGCATTAATGGGACAAAGATATGTGCTATTATCTGTTGAAGATATTTTATAGTTTTATCAATTGGACTAGGGAGAAATGTTTATCTGTTGAAATATTAACTTTGTAAGCTAAATAATGTGATTGAATATATAAAAGAAAATGAAATTAAAAAAAGAAAAAAATCCATTATATAGACATACCACAGTTTACTCATTCACCTATTGAAAGACATGACTGTGCTTCCATTGACTGTCAATTATGAATAAAGCTGCTAGAAACATTTGCCTGTTGGTTTTGTGTAGACATGTTTTCAAACCAGCTAACTATGTAGGAGTGCAATCGCTGGATCATCTAGTAAGACTATATTTAGCTTTGCAAAAAAATAGGACCAGCAGGTGGCATGGTGACTAAGGCACTGGACTACCACATGGGAGATCCTAGTTCAAGTCCTGAACCTGGTGGCTAGTGTGTGTGTGTGTGCCCAAAATCCTGAGAGGAGAATGGAGGAGAAGGGATTGTGGCATGGCCATCCTCCTGGGTGTTGGGGGACTAGAGATTTCTTACTTTCCCTCTCTCTGTTTCTCTTGGAAAAGCACACAGGCCCTATGACAAAAACCTAAAAACAAACAAACTGTCTTACAAAGTGGTTTCACAATCCCATCAGCAATGATTGAGAGTACCTTTTGCCCCATATTCTCACCAGTATTGAGTATTGTTAATAGTTTGGATGTTAGTCATTTTAACACATATGCAGTGCTATTTTATTGTTGTTTGAATTTGCAGTTCCCTAATACATAATGTGGACCATTTTTACTTGCTTATTTGCCATCTGTATATCTTCATTGATGAGGTTATCTGTTTAGGTATTTGACCAATTTTTAATTGTGTGTTTTCTTTTTTTTCCAATTTGAACGTGTCCTTCTTAGGTGTGGATTTTTTGATATTTATTTGGTTGGTATTCTCTGAATTTCTAGATCTGCAGTTTGGCATCTCCCACTAAAATCGGAAATAATACCAGTCTCAATATATTTTGTGATTTCTTCCTCTCTTTCTCTCTCATTCTTTCTTTTCTGGTATTTCAGTTACTCTAAGTTATGCCTTTCAAATTACACCCGCCGTTCTTGTGTATTCTGTGTCATTTTCCATTTCATTTTATTGATGTATCTTGCAGTTTCCTGATTCTTTTTTCATCTGTGTCTAGTCTATTGAGGAATCCATCAAAAACATTCTTTATTTCTGTTACAGTGTGTTTAATTTATGCCATGTCTTTCTGATTCTTTCTTAGAGTTTCCATATCCTTACATTATTCACCTGTCTTTGCGTGTTGCCTATTTTTTCCTTTAAAGCCCTTACCATATTGATTAAAGCATTTAAAATTCCAGGCCAGATAATTCTCAAATCTGTCTTTTATTTTTTTTGAGAAGTTTTTGCTATAGGTCGCATGCGCTTGCCAGAAAGATAGAGACAGAGAAATAGAAAGTGAGAAATCATCCCCCTGGGGGGATGGCCACACTGCAATCCCTTCTCCTCCATTCTCCTCTTGGGATCTTGGGCACACACGCACACGCGCCCAGCATGAGTTTAAACCACCGGGTCCAGGACTAGAATTGGGGTCAACTACGTGGGAGTCCAGCGACGTAGCCATTACACTAACTGCTGGTCCCAAGTCTCATTCTTTATGCTTAATTTGTCGTTTCAGACTTCTGGTGTGCAGTATTTGTAATTCTTTTTTGAAAGTCCAACATGATGTAACCCATAGTAAGAACTGACATGCAAGACTGCATGTTGATCTGGCTCTGAGTTTTGCTGTTTCTAACATTTGCTGTAACTGAAGGTGCCGTGGATTTCAAATATTCCAATGTTCTTTTTGTGATCCCACTGTTGTCTTTGGGTTTCTGTAAAAATTCCTTTTTAAAGAGAGTCTGGATTTGAAGCCCTTTTGTACATGATGCACTGTTATATTGAGGCCCTATTAACGCAGTGTTAAGAAGTGTGTGAGGAGTAGCATTATATAATCTTAAGATTATCTCCCACTGGACTCCCACGTAGTCGACTGTGGTTTGAGTCCTGGACCCGGTGGCTTAAAACTCACGCCAGGCACGTGTGAGTACGTGCCCAAGATCCCAAGAGGAGAATGGAGGAGAAGGGATTGCGGTGTGGCCATCCCCTCTGGGGGCTGATTTCTCGCTTTCTGTCTCTCTGTCTCTCTCTGTCCGTCTGGCGAGCGCACGCGTCCTATAGCAAAAACCTCTCAAAAAAAAAAAAAAAAAGATTATCTCAGTATTTAATGGACCTGTGTCTGTTGCTATAAGCTTTATGGAAGTTTCTCACTTATATCTCCTCCCCCTACTAGTGGTTAGGAGGCTAGAGAGGACTGGAGTTTGGCAGTTGTCCTTCTGCCTGCTATGTTCTTCTGCTCAAGTCTTTTTCACTGGGGCAAAACACTTCAAAATGATTATTTCTCCCTTCTCTTTGTCAAAGGCATGAAGTGGTTTTCTTTGGCTCTTTATTATGAAAAACTGGTGAGGTTCTTGAAGGTAAAATGCATGCAAATGTTAGGGGCCTACCTGGGACTGGAGTCCACTGGAATTTCTCATTCTCATGCTAGTTTACACTCAGCCCAAAGCAATTCACCCAAATAGCTATTTTAAGTACTCTTACCAATTCATCACTCCAGTGGATACTGTTCTGTGTAAGCTAATCTTGGCTGTGTTTCTTTGTATTCTCTTATATTTCCAGATTTGAGGTCTGCCTTGCAACCTCTGTTCTCTGATGGTCCTGCAGTAGGCAGGTAGCTAGTAATGAGCAGGTCACCCTAAGAAAATAGCAGAAGGACACATGCCACATCAATTTCAATTTATCAGGAGTTATAACCAGACCCTCCATGAAAATGCCTTCTTCCCACCCAGCTCCTTGGCACCAGGAAGGTGAGACAAATCCCATTTTTCTTCCTTGGTACCTGAACAAGGCACACAGGGATGATTGTAAATTTCCCTTATCATTCCTCATAAATACAAAAACACCCCACCGAACATTTTGGTCAACATCCTGATTCCCACTGGGGCAATAAACTAATTGGGCAGTTCATCCCAATAAGGATGCTCCTGTCAGCATGGCTCACATTGGGCATGCGCAGTTAGGTAATCAAATTGCTCCAATTCTTTACCTGTGGGAGAGTGTACAAGCACAAGAAGAATCCCATGAATTCAAAGAACATAGAAAGTATGACAGACCTCCCACTGTTCAATATTTATTATCACCTCTACTAATAAAAATAATACCTAACCAGTGCCAAACGCAGTGGCTACCTAGCAGCCTGCCCGCCCCAAACTCTTCCGGGTGTACTGCTTTTCTAAAATTTTTCTTTCCTATTAAATTCTCTTTTCTACCTACTTTTACTGTGGCCATGGCTTTATTTTGCACCTAGGGACAGGTCTCTAATTGCAGTGATCTGGACCCAAAGAACCAAGGGTTTTACAAAACACACTTCAAAACACTCCCATAAATAACAATCCAAGAATAGTCAATGGTTTTGTTTGTCCAGATTTTTTTTCTTGTTATGAGGATGGGAATGACAACTTTTAAGCTCTTTATATGTTGGTACTAAATCTGAACGTCTCTTAATATCACTTCTTGGTGTTAAAAACTTCTTTGAACAAGAGGACTTGACAGCCCTCTATAAATGTAAGGTACAGGCATTACTAAAATTCTATGAATTTGATAGACTGTTGTCATCTTGAAAAAGGAAGAGAGAAATTTCATCATTATGGATGATGAAAGAGGTGATGGCTTCTGCTGTCGGATGGGTTAAAGATGGGCCTCTATTGCAGATTGCACTCGAGCCTTGTGAATTCGAGGTGAAGTTAATTAGAAAGATGTGACATTTTACCACAATTAGATTATAAGTGTAGCGACAGGGGTCATTTATGCCCCCTCTGAATGCTTCAGAGACAGATCATTAAAAATCTTCTACCTTTGGCAAAAACATAGAAGAAAAAAAGAAAAAAGTGGCATCTCTCCTGCACCTTGCCCAGTCTGCAGACATCAAACAAAGGGAAGTAAAAATGGAAAATAACAGGATATCTGAACTGTCAGGAAAGATACTCAAGCATATGGGATGGAAAATTACAAGTGTACACGTGCAGTCTTAGGACTTTAATTGGAGGCAGGATCAGGGAAATTTGTTTCAATGTGTGTCTTTAGGCCTGTCGGTGAGAAATGAGACATGTCAACCTGATGTGATTAGTGGAGATTCAACGAGGCTGGGATGTAACCATGAAATTTCAGAATGAGAAAGACCTGCCCGGGAACATGGTGGTGATTTCTTCTTTTAGATTTTATCAGAAGCAGCCAGAGGGCAGCACAGCAGCCTGGTTTTAAATGTCAAAAAACTTCTCTAAATGGACTCTTATGTTAAAGGAAAGGAACCACAGATGGTGTTTCTTATTCAAGGTTCACAGACACCACCCACAAACACACCAGACAAAGATACAGCCAGGCATTCAAGTAAGAATAAAAATAAACACCTAAAACTCAGAGAAGCTGGAAAAAAATGACAGTAAAGCCTTAATCCATCAATCATAGGAAGAAAGAGACTGCTGGGCACATAGTAGGTAGGCAAATTCATTAAACTCTCCCACAAAGAACTTTCAATCCTGAATAGAATTGAAATTATTTTAGGAGAAAAAAAAACTGGGCTAGCCAGCGGTGTGGTGAAGGTGGCTTAACCAATCACATAACTAACTGCTAGGATGGAGCACTGCACCTAGTGGCTTGAAAAAGACGCTGGGCAGGTGTGTGTGTGTGCGTGTGTGTGTGTGTGTGTGTGTGTGTGTGTGTCCAAATCCTAAAAGGAAAAATGGAGGAGAAGAGATTGTGATGTGACTATCCTGCATGAGGGGCGCTCCCTTTCCTGCTCTCTTTCTTTGTCCAGTGTGGGTGCTCTCTAGCAAATTAAAAACAACAAACCAAAAAAAATTAAAAAAGATAAAAAATATTTATGACACATACATAGTTTGAAAAAAACTCCCTATCTCAAATACCTTTGGGAAATTGTTTTAAAGTCAGTCCTGCTTTAGTCTAATGGCCTGTCCTGTCTGCCTGTCTCCTTTGAGAAATGATTCCTAAGAAATTATAGAATGATGACCCTAAATCTATTAAAAATAGATTTAATTCCATTCACCAGATTTTTACTCTCAAGAATGATTCATGTATTTCAGAAAGTTTTTTTGCGGAAGTTGTTCCTGCCTAATCCTTAGGTAATCAGAAAATCTGATTAAGAAGAAAATTCCATTATTATTGAGAATTTTAGTTAATGTATTCCTTTTATCTATTGTTCTTTGGTCTGAGCCATACCCAGTTATATTCAAGGGCATTTGGGATATAAAATTCAGTCTATGAAACAAAGTGGGTTAAATCAAGATTAATTCTCCTTAGCTTATAGCACCATAATAAATTTAAGCTAAGCTAATAATCCTATTGCATCATTCTATAATCATGGTCCATAAATACATGGGGCCATTTTTTTCGAACACCAAAGAAGGGTATATAATAAGTATGAGAATACTTTTGTGGATTCATGATAAACTAGTAAAGTTCTGGGTTTTCCTAGGAAATTTGGGATAGATACTCACTATATCCACCACTAATCATTTTCATTGGCTTGGAAAAGTTTGAGATTGCCAAGTCCATTCATCCATTCATTTAATGTTGGGTCTTACCAGTTATCCAGCCTTTCCAGTTGTCCAGAAGGTCATCTGGTTGGAGCTGTTTGATTTTTGCTTAGCACTTTTCCTAATAGAAGATGTGCTTCTTCTTAAATGTCACTGCGATGGAGATGCATGTTTCTCCTTCTCTGACAGACGCTTCACTTGAGTCTGTGTCACAGACTTTCAATTGACCTTGCCTCAAATGAAATTTTGACTAGTCCAGAATCTGTAATTAACAAAAGCAAAAAGCTTTGGTTGCCTCTGATTTTTGTGAAGATCAATCAGTTGAAATAATAGTTCCAGGCCAATTTCTGAAGGCCCAGAATGTCAATAGTTACTCATTTTGGAAAAGAGATCAGATAAAACAAAGATAAAAGCAAGGGTTCAAGGCTTGATATTTTGAGTTGTTTGTTTTTAAGACTTTTTCCCCTTTTGGAGAACTGGTGTCTATACTCTTTCGAAACATGAATGTGAAGATGAATGTGCTTAATTTAACACTGTATAGAAAGATACTTACGGATCTTCAAGCTTTTGTCTTTTAAAGTTGTTACTACTGTTTTTGTTAATAATATCACCACGATTGCATCACTTTCCACTTATTTAATTCTTTCATTCAATAACTATTCCTTAAGTGTCTGTAAGTACAGAGCAATGGCAATTTGTTCTCTCTTTTGCTTGCTCCCCAATGCATTATTATTTTTTTTATTTAAGTAAATCTTAAATAATCACTAGTCACTTTTGGCATTTGTTATTATCTATTAAATAGCAAGTGTTTACTGACAAAGTATAAGGGAAAATAAGTACAGACCTTTCCATCAGCTAAGCCATGTTTAGGCGTAATTCTGAGGGATAAAAACAAGTATGTGTAGGTAGGCAGGGGTGTGTGTGTGTGTGTGTGTGTGTGTGTATGTGTGTGTGTATGTGTGTTTCTATCAGTCTGCCTCTGCTTTCAGCACCCCCATATATAATCTTTCTTGCTGCCCCATTTCTTTTTCTTTTTCTCCCTGGAAATCTGCATCCTAGACCTATAGGGCTCTTTGTGTCTATATGTAATCATGAAACCAAGCAACATAAATCAGATGACCTTCTGATTTATTTAAATGCCTGGATATCAGAAATGGCCAAACCTTGAATGAGTGAATGAATGAATGGACTTGGCAGTCTCAGCAAAGTCTCCAAACTTTTCCAAGCCAATAGAAAGAGTAACGGAGAATACAGTGACCACTCATTTTGACTTTTCTAGGTTATCTCAACATTTTTAATAGTGCGTTATCAATCTATAAAAGTATTTTTATGCTTATTATGTACCTTAATTTGGAGTTCAGAAAAAATGGCTCATGTATTTACCTTTCCAAGTTACAGGTTAATAGTGGCTTAGCTATTGTCACTCAAAAGATGTTTTCCTATTCCTGTGGAATATTTGAAGATCAAAGCAATAAATGTATAATGCTAGGATTTTGGGGTTACTTGAGGTCTTGGTGGAGATCAAGTTCTTTTTGGACAGAGAACAGCCTGGCACATGTCATTTCATAGCAAACAATCTGCCACTCATTCAGTCTGTAATTAAGACACCACTAACTCCTTTGTTTACAGTGCTTGACAGTTGATAATTTCTTCAGACTGTGGCATATGAACCTTCTAGGGGTAGAATATGCAAGGAGGTAAAAGGGAATGGAAAATTTTATGTAAGCTACACTTAAGGGTACAAGTATTAATAGTTTTTGGAGAAGATTCTTTTTGGTTCAATTTTGCAATAATCCCAAGTTTGACATCTGGAAGCCATAGATTACATAGAACTTTCAAAGCAGAGGCTCTGTGTTAAAAATCTAAATATCCTTCAAACCATCTTACACCAATAGGTGCTCAATAATTCCTTGGTGACTGAAAGTAACAAAGATAGTGGTTGCTCTTTTCATCATAGAGAAAAATATCTGTTCTCATTTTTTTTTTTGTTTGTGTGAATCTAAACATCAGGGACCAATAAATCAAAGATGAGTACTTCTTTTGCTTTTATTTCAGTTTATCAGAGAGGGTGAAGGTCATTTTGGGTAAGGACTTGAGTCTTCAATAGAGTATATCAAGATGGATAAAAATCAAAGTATTAAAAGAAAATAATTTGGAAATCTTTTTTTTTTTTTTGGAGAGGGTTTTTTTTTTTTTTTTTTTTTTTTTTTTTTTGCTATAGGGCACATGTGCTCACCAGACAGAGAGAGACAGAGAGATAGAAAGCGAGAAATCACCCCCCGGGGGGATGGCCATGCCGTAATCCCTTGTCCTCCATTCTCCTCTCGGGATCTTGGGCACGCATGCACACGCGCCCAGCATGAGTTTAAGCCACCGGGTCAGGGACTCGAACCGCGGTCGACTACGTGGGAGTCCAGCGACATAGCCATTACACTAACTGCTGGTCCCTGGAAACCTTTGATAAGATAAATAAAAACAAAAACAAAAACTTAGGCAATGATAATTTTGGTTCAATGGGAATTTTTATCCTTCTAATGATAATCATTGTATTATTTTTCTTTATGACTATGGAAGTAGCACATTCATTGGAGAAAAATAATTAAATGCAGAGAAAAATGTTTTTAAAAAATTGCCATCTAGATATAACTGCCATTGGCATTTTGTCAGATAGTCATGTCATTCATTTATTTTTTTTTAATGAATAGTGATTAAAAGCATTTAGCTTTTTATTTTTTTTGCAAAGATGGAATTATAATAAAACAGAGTTTTACAACTGCCCTTTTTACTCTACCTATACTTAGCTTTCCATGTTAATAAACAACAATCTAGATAGATGCCATATGGAAATTCTGTGTCACAAACTTACTGGTACTTGTGGAGATTATCCCATTCTCATGGTTTGTCTTCTACTAATACAATATTGAAACTGCTTACACTTGACCGCCTTCAGGAATATGCTTTAAAGCCCATGAAGTGAAGATGTCCAGTGAATTCTGTAAATCACTGAATGATCATCCTGTGTGCGGGGTCTAGGCTGCAACTGATTCTGTGTATTAAGAGATCTGAATTCTTGTGAACATCACACTGAATGGAGAAAAGCTAAAAGCTTTCCCATTACAAACTGGAACAAGTCAAGGCTGCCCACTCTCTCTACTCCTTTTTAACATAGTATGAAAGTCCTAGCCAATGCAATCAGACGGAGAGCAAAGTAAAAAACATGCAGATAGGAAAAGAAGTTAAACTGTCCCTATTTGTAGATGATATGATTATATACTTAGAAAATCCAAAGAAAACCATGAAAAATTCCTAGAAGTGATAAAGGAATTCAGTAAAGTTGCAGGATACAAAGTCAATATACAAAAAATCTATAGCATTTTTATACATCAATGATGAACAGACAGACAGAATGAAGACAGCAATCAGATTTATAATAGCTATAAAACAAATAAGATACCTATGAATAAATCTAACTGAAGAAGTGAAAGACCTTTACAATGAAAACTATGAAAAACTGAAAAAACAAATTATGATATTGAAAAAATAGGACATTTCATGCTTTAGATTGGATTCTCAGTCCTCTTTTCTTCAAGAAGGAACATGCCACCTTTATAAAGGGAGTAGTCCTCGACTGAGAAACTGAAGTTAGTTTTTGAGGCAGCTTGAACAAGTATGTCTTGCTTTCTGCTTACTTGCTGGAAGTTCTGCTTACCCCAAAGGATTTGGGAACCTTTTTACTTTATCTATGTAGCTTTTACGTTTCCAACAGAAACATCCCTTGGGAACCAGCAGTTAGCGTAATGGCTATGTCGCTGGACTCCCACGTAGTCGACCGTGGTTTGCGTCCTGGACCCGGTGGCTTAAAACTCACGCCGGGCGCGTGTGTGTGCATGCCCAAGATCACGAGAGGAGAATGGAGGAGAAGGGATTGCGGCATGGCCATCCCCCATGGGGGGTGATTTCTCGCTTTCTGTCTCTATGTCTCTCTCTGTCTGTCTGGCGAGCACACGCACCCTATAGCGAAAACCTCTCCAAAAAAAAAAAAAATCCCACTTTTCAGAAATACCAAATAAGTATTTGTTAAAATCCATGTCATGATGAATCTTTTACCTGCTAATAATAATACTATCTTATGTGCAGTAGGAGTGGGACTTCAAATTTAGGAACAAGGATTTTTCTGCTGAGGACTTGCCATGTGGGTTTGGCTTGTGGGTTGTTCTTCAATTATCTTTTTTTAAAGAAATAAATCCACTTGCTGGTTTAACTTAACTTGAATTACTCTGATTTTGCAACTGAAACAAGAAGTAAAACTAGCTTTTCTAAGTATTTTAATAAATATTTTACTGGACTGTGTTTTTATTTAGTTAGTTTTTGGAGAGATTTTTGCTATATGGTGCATGCACTCACTAGAGAGAGACAGAGAGACAGAAAGGGAGAAATCACCTCCTCCCCCCCTGGGGGGTACGGGGATGGCCACACTGCAATTCCTTCTCCTCTAGTCTCCTCTTAGGATTTTGGGCATGCACACACACGTGCCTGGTGGGTGTGAGTTTTAAGCCGCTGGGTCTGGGATTTGAACTACTGTCAACTAGTGGGAGTCCAGTGACATAACCATTACACCATCTGCTGGTCCCACCAGACTGTGTTTTGACATCACAGCAATTCTAGCATTCAAGAGTTAGAAGGAATTTAGAAACCTCAGAGCTATGGATCTTTAACCTAGGATACTTGAATGAATTTAAGAAGTCCATCACTCCCAGGAATACTTTGCAAATGTGTATGTGTATCCATTTTTCATGAAAACCAAATGTCCAAAGTATTTATTAGATTCCGCAATGGAAAAAAGTGATTTTAAAAATCACTCAAAATCTTGGGACCATCAGGTTGTATGATGGTTAAGGTGCTGAATGACCACATGGCCAACTGCAGTTCAAGTCCTGGACCAGGAGGCTTGAGGATCACGCCAGGCACATGTGCATAAGCACCCAAAATTTCGAGAGAATGGCGAAGAAGGTATTGTGGTGTAGCCATCCCCTCTGGAGGGTGATTTTTCACTTTCCTTCTCTCTGTCTCTCTCCAGTGTGTACATGGGCCCTATAGTAGAAAACCAAAACCAAAACCAAATATAAAAACAAAACAAAACAAAAGACCAAACAAAAAAACAATCATTCTAAGTTCCTCATTTTGTAAGAAAGCTACTGAAATCCAGAAAACCTTGTCTAAAGGCAGGCTTCAAGTTTCCTTTCAAACTTTTTAGGTTACTTACAGAAATCCAGCAAAGTATAAATTCATATCAACACAATGTTTAAACTCTTGGTGTACTAGAAGAATAACTGAGGTTGGAGTGAGAAGTTCTACATTTGAACCCTGGTTCTACTACAGATTTTGCCAAATCTCTGATTTTTATTACCTTGTCTATAAAATGGGAATTTAAAAAGCCTCATCAGAGCTATTTTGAAGTTACTAGGAGTCTGTGAGTGCAAGAGTGCCTAGCATAGTCAGAAGATCTAAATATTAAAGAGTGAAACCTGGGCATGGAATATTAAGGACTTTATTAAGAGAGTTTTATTCTAGCAAGTGATCAGGCAGTACTTGGAAGGCAGTTCTCATTTCCTCAGCTATAAGTTAAGCCTAAGAACAAAACCTACTTTAGAGGGTTATTATTAGAATTACTTAGATAATCATTCTTAGTACTTAAGGAAGAGTGATATATTAGTGCTTCGTAAATGTTAGCTTTTACTTAATATTTTTTTCAACAGCATTTTGTAGTATGTTATACAATTTCTTTAGATAATAATAACCTTATAAATTGGTATATATCTATGTAAGAAACATACACACACACACACACACACACATATATATATATATATATATATATATATATATATATATATAGTCATTCATAGTAAAGGAATTATAATTATTTTCTCCTTTTGGATTTTCCAACCCTTTACATGGTGCAAGAATTATTTTCATAATAAAAAATTAAATTTTATTTTAAAAATCACAATAAACCAATTTATTGATAATCTATTAGTTTTTGACAAGGATGACAAGACAATTCAATGAGGAAAGAATAGTCTTTTTAATGAATAGTCCTGGAACAATTGAATATTTACATGCAAAGAAATGAAGTGGTACTCTCCTGATGCTAATATGTAAAATTATCTCAAAATAGATCAAAGTTATCAGTATCAGAGTTAACCTAAAGCTTTTTTATTATTATTATTCATACATTAAATCACTATACATCATTTAGATTGTGAAGAGACTTTACCCGGCAAGATACATACCTCAGTCCAGCCCAGTTGAGACCACCATACACATCCTCATCAACAGATAATAAACCTTATCTGTGTCCCACAAGTGTCTTACCTCTCCATTTCCCCCCCAAATTTCCTATGTTCTTCCCCTCCCACACTCTCTTTCCACTTTGTCTCTAGTGTCCATTACAATTTTTAATGCTTTTGTGGTCTCCAGTCTTTCAGTCTCTACCATAGAGTGCAGACGGTTGGTATATGTTAAGTGGAGACATACAATATCTCTCTTTCATAGCCTGACTTGCTTCACTCAGCAACAAATCTTCCATATTTCTCCACTTTCTATCAAATTCCAGGGCCTTTTTATGGTTGAATAGTATTCCATGGAGTATATGTCCCACAATTTTTCAATCCATTCATCTGTTTGTGTGCCTTTGGGTTGATTCCATGTCTTGGCTATCATGAATAAGGCTACAATGAATATAGATGTGCAAATGTTTTTCCAACTGAGTGCTCTCCTGTACTTTGGGTAGATATCCAGGAGTGGAATTGCTGGATCATATGGTAGTTCTATTTGAAGGTTTTGAGGAACCTCCATATCGTTCTCTACAGTGGCTGGAACAATTTACATTCCCATCAACAGCGTAGGAGTGTTCCACATCCCTGCCAGCACTTATCATTATTATTATTATTTTTTAAACTTTGCCATTCTGACTGGGGTTAGGTGGTATCTCATTGTGGTTTTGATTTGCATCTCCCTTACAATGAGGGATGTTGAGCATTTTTTCATACGCTTTTTGGCTGTTTGTGTGTCTTCCTTAGAGAGTAGTTTATTCAGCTCATTTTCCCATCTTTTAATTGGGTTAATCATTTTCTTCTAGGTAAGCTGCTTGAGTTCCCTGTGTATTCTGGTTACTAGTTTCTTATCTGAGGCATAGTTAACAAAAATTCTCTTCTATTTCAAGGGTTGTTGATTCACACTAATTACAGTGTCCTTTGCTGTGCAGAAACTTCTTAATCTGATGTACTCCCACCTGTCTATTTTGGAGATTATTGCCTATACTTTGAGGGGTCTTGCTTAAGAAGTCTTTGCCTACCTCAACGTCTCCCAGAGTTTCCCCAGTGTTTTCTACCAGTAGTTTTATAGTTTGTGGTCTTAGGTTTAGATCTTTGATCCATTTTGAGTTGATTTTTGTTAATGGTGACAGGGAGTCAGATTCATCTTTCTGCAGGTGGGTACCCAGTTTTTCCAGCTCCATTTGCTAAAGAGGCTTCCCTTTTGCCACCGGATTGACAGGTACCCTTTGTCAAAGATGAGTTGAATGTATGTTTTGGGGTTTATTTCTGGAGTCTCTACTCTGTTCCATTGGTCCTCATGTCTATTTTTGCTAAAACTTTTAAAAAGAAAACTAAAGGTATGAATTTTGTGACTTTGAATTGTTCCATGGTTTGTTCAATATGACACGAAAAGCATAAAACAACTGAACAAAACATGGTAAGTTGAACTTTATCAAAATTAAAAACTATTGTGCTACAAAGGATATTGTCAAGAAAGAAAAAGGGCAAATCACAGAATGGGAGAAAATCCAAAATATATAAAACATGTTCACAACTCAACAAAACAAACACAAATTGCCCAACTAAAAAGTGGGAAAAGGCTCTAAATAGACATTTCTTCAAAGAAGATATGCAAATAGCCATTAAGTACATGAAAAATAATCTCAATATTATAATTATTTAGGGCAATGCAAACAAACCTACAATAAGATACTAGTTTACACCCACTAAAAGGCTAGAATCACAAAGATGAGAAGGATGTGAAAAATTTAAAACCTTCACATGTTACAGGTAAGAATGAAAACTGATGCAGCTTCTTTGAAAAACAATTTGGCAGTCTCTCAAAAAGTTTACCACTATGTGATAAAATATGTGATCCAATAATTCTACCCAAGAGAAATGAAATATGTCCACACAAAAAAAATTGTGTATTTGTACATGAATGTTTATAGCTGCATTATTTATAACACCAAAAGATGACAACTACCCAACATTCCTCAGTTCAGGAGTGGAAAAACAAAATGTATATCCATAGTTATATTCCATGTAATAGACTATTATTACCTCATAGAAGGAAAAGAATTGATATATGCTATAACATGGATGAACCTTATGGCAGAAACTGAAATATTGAATGGTATAAAGGCTTGGAGACCAACTGTGGATACCAGAGACAGTGTGGGAGGAGGGTGGGAAATAGCAGAGGGTAAGAAGGAGGGAATCAAGGGGGAAAAAGAAAGAAGTAAAACATTTAAGAAACACAAAATGGAAAATTATTCAATGGTTTATTAGATATGACACTAAAAGCATAAAGCAGCCAAATAAAATATAATAGTTAAGTTGAACTTTATCAAAATTATTTTAAAAATCACAGTAAACCAATTTATTTTTCATCAATTAGTTTTTGACAATGTGTTGAAAATGATATGTATGGCAATATCTTGGATTCAGCCAATTTACAGTGTATTCTGGATGGGAAAATTAATTTTGTATGTGTAAAGATAGACAGTGAATGAATGTAAAATAAGGAAAGAAAGAAAGAAGAAAATATCGTCGTATGTTTAAAAAGCCAGTCACTGGACCAGTGGGTGGCATGGTGGTTAGGATGACTGGGTCCCACATAGCCAACTGTGCAGTTTGAGTCCTGGACCCAGTGACTTGAAAATTATGCTGGGTATGTGTGCATGGGTGCCCAAAATCCCAAGAGGAGAATAGAAGAGAAGAGACTGTGGCATGGCTTCCCCCCTGAGGGGTGATTTCTCACTTTCCCTCTGGTGAGCACATGCACCCAAGAACAAAAATAAGAAAAAAGATTCAAACAAAAGGACCTCATATTATACCATTTTATTTATATGAAATAACCAGAACAGATCTGTATCAATATAAAGGGGATTAGTGTTGCTCAGATCAGGGAGAGGACATTGGAAAAATGCTGATAGTTATGGTATTTCTTTTGGGATGATGAAGTGTTCTAAAACTGATTGTGATGGTAGTTGTGGAACTCTGTAAGTAAGTGTCATTGAATTTTATACTGTAAATAGATGAATTGTAGGGTATTTTCGATATCTCAATAAAGCTGTTATAAAATTATTGGGAGATGTTTACTCAACTAAATAAATATTTTTGCCTCTCCCCTTTTGGCAAATACAACTTCTTGATATATCCTCTTACATGGAAACCATCAGCTTTAGTTGGTTTGATTTTTTTCACTTCTTAACCCTACCTGTAGCCTTGTGATGGTTTAGAAATGAAGCCCCTAAGTTTTCAGTAATTAGACATATGGTGAAGACAATTTCTACCATCTGAATAAGCTTTTTTTTTTTTTCCAACCAGACTATGCTTTCCACTTCTCTATTATAAGTTACCACTGAAAAGAAGAAAAAGCAGTCTACAATCTAATTAATTCCCCCCACTTCCACTGTTACCATCATTTCTCACCTGGATTATTGCAACAGCTTCCCACCTGGTCTCCTTGCTAGGGTTCCCACCTGGTTGCAAGTTATTCTCAAAACAGAATCCAGTGTTCCTTCTAAATGTAAGACTCTGTTATTTCTTAACTCAAGACCATCAAAAACTTTTCATCTAAGAAGAAATGCTAAGGTCTCAGCATGGCCTTCAAAGCTCTACACAACACCCGTCTCACCTTTCTGATCCCATCTTTAACACTGTCTCTCTCACTTTCTCAAGTCCTACTAAACTGGACAAGAAAGCTTCTGCTTCACAACTTTTGCACTTAGTATCTCTTCTTCCTGGAATATATTTTCCCCAGATATCTCTAGGGATCACTTCTTTACTTCATTCATGTCTCCATTACCTTCTCAGAGAGATCACAACACTTTGCCAACATAACTCTCCATTCACTTGGCTTGCTTAATTTTTCTTCAAGACAATTACACAACTTAAATGACTACATTCTTATTTGTCTATTTTCTATCTTTTTTCAAATAAATGGAAAAACATTAAGATCAGGGACTATTTATTTAGTTCCCTTGTGTATTCCCACAGCTAACACCACACCTACCACATAATAGGTGCTGAATAAACTGATGAAGGCAGGAACTAAAGTAGGGAGCCCTCTGAAGCTATAAAACTTTGTTTATTAAATTCCTGATCTTTCAGAATTCATTTTTCCTGCACTGAGAGAAAACCTCATTTTTTTTTTCAGCAAAGATAAACTGCTATGGCATGATTGTGCCTTCTTCCCCAAATTTATACACAGAAGTGTGGTTGCTATTGTGACAGTACTAAGAAAATGGAAACTTAATCCAACTATGGCATTAAGAGGTGAGGTCATCGGGAGATGATTAGAATTAAAGTCATCAGGGTGGAGTCCCTATGATAAAATACTGATGGCTTTATGAGAAGAGGCAGAGAGACCAGAGATGACACATGCTCTTGTCCTGTGATGCCCTAAACTTTCTCAGGACTCTGGAGAGTGTGCCCACCAGCACAAAGGTCCTCACCAGGTGTGAAACATTGACCTTGAATCTCTACAATCATTAGCTTAATAAACTTTTATTCTTTATAAATTACCTAGTCTATAGCATTCAGGTATAGCAACAGAAAAATGCCCTAAAACAGAAACCAATGATAAATAAATGCCCTTAAACCATTTCTTAAAGAGTACAATATACATGGTTTATTTGGGTTTTCTAAAGAGAGAGAACCAATGGAATACATATACAAGGAGATTTCTTGGCGGAATTGGCTTATGAGACTATGGAGGCTGAGCAATCTCACAACAGGTTGTGTGCAAGCTGGAAATCCTGGAGTGCTGGTAGCGGGACTCAGCCCAAGCCAAAGACCTCAGAGGCAGAGAAGCTAATAACATAACTACAGTTTGAGATCAAAAGCCTAAAAACTTTGGAGGTAGGGGCAGCTGGTGTGAATCCTGGAAACTTGAGTTCTGATGTTCAAGGCAGTTGAAGAAGTCTTTTTTCCTATCTCTCAGTAAAACCCATCCATCGTGTTTGTTCTCTCCAGGCCCCTTGTTGATTGGCTCATGCCTGCCCTCTTCCCCAACCAGTCTACTCAGACTTGCATGTTAATTCTTTCTTTCTTTGTTTTTAGAGAGATTTTTGTTATAGGGTGCATGCACTTGCCAGAGAGACAGAGAGAGACAGAAAGACAGAAAGTGAGAAGTCATCCCCCCCCAAGGGGGATGGCCATACCACAGTCCCTTCTCCATTCTCCTTTTGGGATTTTTGGCATGCATGCACATGCACCCAGTGTGAGTTTTAAGCTGCTGGGTCTGGGACTAGAACCATGGTTGACTACATGGGAGTCCAGCTATGTAACCATAATGCCATCTGCTGGTCCTTCACATGTTAATTTCTTCAGAAACATCCTTGCAGTCATATCCAGTATAATGCTTTATCAGGTTTCTAGGTATTCTTTAGTCCACTCGAGTTGACAACCCAAACCAACCATCACACATGATGGACAAGAGATGTGTATTTCAAAGGAAAATTCAGCATCTACAGCGTTTTAGGAAAAAAAGAATAATACTTAGAGACAGGTGCAGGGGAGTCTGATGCCAGAGTACTATTTCAACAAATGAAAATACCAGATTCATACCAAGGGAAAAATCTTAGATCTCAAGCATTGCCAATTCTTCATGGTTTGAATGTGCTGAAAAGAACAGGGATTTCTCACAATTATTATAGCCACATGGGACAGGTCATTTCTTCAGACATTAGCATTGCAAAGTGCAGGGATAAAATTGTTTCCTTGAACAGGAAATGCTCCTTGTCGCATTCATCTTGAGACAAGAACTTGACAAGCTGACCTGTTATTTTAGTTTATCAGTGCAGAGTGTTTTTTTTCCCTTTCTGAAGGTGGGTCATGATGTACATTCTTATTTGTAATGGCAACAGGGAAATATGTCAGTTTTGCTTCCACACACCTTTACAGAATGATTCACAAAGACTGGTTATGAAAGAATAGCAAAGGTAAATCTGTTAACTGCAAATCAAAGCAAAGCATATGTCACTTTAATAATATCAGAAAAAGTTTAATTAAAACCCATGCTAGTACTGATACTGATGATCAAAACAAATTGCAAGAATAAATTAAAACTCCCATAAGATATTCTTCAGATGGAAACCAATTGGCCAGAAAAAAGAGTTAGATTTTTTTTTTTTTTTTTTTGGAGAGGTTTTTCGCCATAGGGCGCGTGCGCTCGCCAGACAGAGAGAGAGACATAGAGACAGAAAGCGAGAAATCACCCCCCAGGGGGGATGGTCACGCCGCAATCCCTTCTCCTCCATTCTCCTCTCGGGATCTTGGGCACGCACGCACACGCGCCCGGCGTGAGTTGTAAGCCACTGGGTCCGAGACGCGAACCGCGGTCGACTACGTGGGAGTCCAGCGACATAGCCATTACGCTAACTGCTGGTTCCCCAGAGTTAGATTTTTAAAATAAAGAGTTATTACTTTGAATTGATCTGTTGATAGCTTTCATAAAGTTCACATTTCAGTAGTGAAGGGAGCTAAAAGAGTTATTAAGAATTAAGCATGATTAAGAGTAAGTCAGCATTAGAAAACTGAAATATGTTTCTTTAATGAGGTCTTACTGGGTGGTACAAATTAAGATTAGTGTTTGGGGTGTATATTTCTGCTTTTTTTTTGTCTTTAGTTTTATAAATGGTGAAAAAGAAGCAGAGAGCAAAAAGATGATTAGCAATGGTGATTACGAAAGAGTCAGGGACAGACTAAGTTAATCTCACCCGTGTCATTTCTGTGGCTGACCGTTGGCTAAACGTACATGAAATGTTCTGTATTCCTGTATTTATATCCAAGACCTGGACAACATGTTTCAACCGGTCAGCATTGTTTATAGAAAATCTACATGTAGATTATTGCTACTTAATTTATATTTTCTTAGTTTCTGGTATGGAGTCTGGTCAGTGGCCTGGTTTTGGGTACATGACCAAAGAGATATAAAAGACTCCTCTTTGAACAAGTAGCTCTTTCAAGACCACGTATCTTACATATAACTGCCTGGTCTGGACCTGAAGACAATGTACAGCTTGTGAAACTGAAAAAGGATGCAGGAACCTTTTTCTAGAAATCTCATTTTTTCTCAGATACTTTCCCGGGCTATGTTTCTGTGGCTGTATTGTAACCCCTCACTTTCATGAAAGCCTTTTATCTGTACAGCCTGAGAAATCCAGGTATTCTTTTGTCTTATCCTGTATAATTTCTGCAGCAATGTGTCAGTTTTTTTTTCTTCCATAGCTCTAACTAGAGCATCTCAGAAAGATTGATTGTCAAAAAATAGACAAAGATACACCTGATAACTGCAAAAACAAAGGAAAGCAGACATCACATGATTAGTATCAGGCAGGCCTTGATCCACAGATAAAAGCGTTTAATGGGACAGAAAAGTTGAGTGTATAATGATAAATAGCCAAATTCACAATGTTAATATAACTCTGAGTCTTTGGAGACAAACAATCTCTGTAACATTAACACCAAATTCAGAATCAGAAAGGAGCAAGGCACATAATCACTGGATGAGCAGCCCTCTCTGTGTCATTTAGGTCTTCACAAATTGTGGCATAGTAATTACGTGTTCCATCTCCAGGGGCACAAGCCGGGCTCCCCCTCTGGCTCTGCCATTCTCAGCTATGTCACGCTGCCCAAGTGATCTAACCTCTCTAATTTTGTTTCCGTGTTGCCGCAATGAGGATGATAGCAACATCATGAACTTCATCGGCTATCCTTTGGGCTTAATGCAATAGTGCACGTAAAGCTGCTTGGAATGTTACAGAAGTCAAATAAGAATTCATTATTATTATTTTTAAATTAATTATAACACACTTGTTTAAAGGTTAGTGTCTTTTCCTCCGTAATCTTTTGGGCTATGTTGGTTGGTCATTGGGATTAAAGAAATGAAAATTCACTTTTCAGCATCCCATAATTTGTAATTTCAGAACTATTGTTTCATAAAGGAGGTTTTCCAAATAAGCAACTTGTTCTTTGGTTGCATGATTAAGAACAAAAACAAAACAAAAGAAACTTTTTTTTTAGAGAGAGTTTTTTTGCTATAGGGCACAGGCACTCACCAGAGAGACAAAGACAGAGAAACAGAACACAAGAAATCAGCTTCCAATGAGGATGACCACGCTGCAATCCCTTCTCCTCCATTCTCCTTTTGGGATTTTGGGCACACACGCACATGCACCTTGCATGAGTCTTAAGCCACTGGGTCTGGGACTTGAACCACAGTCAGTTACGTGGGAGTCCAGCGATGTAATCATTACGCCATTTGCTAGTTCCTCAGACAAACATTTTACTCAAGCACTATAGTACCCTGAAGATAGTCTCATCTATTTCCATCTCTCTATTTAAATGAAATAATAATGTTTTTGGGCAGGATTCTATGGAGCACTGTAACTGGATTCCTTTGTTCGCATCACCTTCTTAACACAAACAGGTGAAAATCAATGAAGCGTATATAACAATTTGATCTTTGAAGATGAACCCAAGGCCAAATACTAGAAGTTATAATTTAGTACCTAAATATTTCTGTGGTTTCATTTATGCCTATTTTATTGAACAAAAGATTATGCTGTGAAAATAATATGCCATTTTAAAATGTTTCTTTGATGTAACAAAGTGTTTTTTTTTAAATTTCATTTGTGATTGAAGCACATGCACGTATTTGAGAAAGAGAGAGAGAGAAACAGAGAGAGGGAAAGAAGCACCCCCAATAGGGTCTTTTCTTGCCCTAATCCATTTTTACCATCCTTCAGCTCACCAGGATCTTAAGCACTTTTGCAGGATCTTGTGTTTTAAGGCTGATGCAGGGATTCAGACCCATAGATGGTCATGTGGCTTCCAGCACTGCGGTTCAATTTGCTACTGACTATACCACAAGGTTGGGCCATTAGGGTGGATTTAGAAGACTGTTGACAACTATTCTTTTTTACTTTGCACTAATATTTTGAAGTTCCACCTACAAATCATCACCAAATAAATTCATTATCTATAGAGAACTGTGTTCTACCATCATTCTACTTTGTTACATATAGAGGAGCTTCAAAAAGTTTGTGGAAATGGAATTAAATCACAAAGTTCTTTTTTTTTTTTGAGAGGTTTTTGCCATAGGGTATGTACACTTGCCAGAAAGACACAGAGAGACAGAGAGACAGAAAGTGAGAAATTACCCCCCCCCCCCAGGGGGAATGGCCACACTGCAATCCCTTCTCCATTCTCCTCTCGGGATCTTGGGCATGCACGCACATGCATGTGTCCGGCATGAGTTTAAGTCACCAGGTCCAGGACTCTAACCATGGTTGACTACATGGGAGTCCAGCAACATAGCCATTATGCCAACTGCTGGCCTACAAAGTTATTGTGATACTAAAAATTTTTGAACTCCATAGATTTTTCATAAAATATATTTTCTACACAATTTCTGAAGATCTCCACATATACCCTTATTGCCTCTGTAATTTTTCTTTTGAGACCTATTCAACAAAATCTTTAGGGGGAAATTTTAATTTGAGATACAGCTTATATTTCTACTCACACACAAAAAAATTAATTCCACCTTTGCTAAGTCCCAGAGGAACTAGAATTAGCTAAAGATTATTATAGAAAGAAGTCTTAGATTTTTTTTTTTTCTTTTTTGGAGAGGTTTTGCTACAGGGCACGTGTACTTGCCAGTAAGAGAGACAGAGAGACAGAAAGCAAGAAATTATACCCCACCCGCTTCAGGGGGGGATGGCCATGTCACAATCCCTCCTCTTCCATTCTCCTCTTGGGATCTTGGGCACGCACGCACATACACACGCACCCGCACCCAGCATGAGTTTAAGCCACCGGGTTCGGAACCCGAACTGTGGTCGACAACATGGGAGTCCTTTGATGTAACCATTACGCCATCTGCTGTTCCCAGAAGTCTATAGATTTTTTTTGCTAACTTGATTTTTTCATGGCAAGAAACATAAGAACTCTAGGGAACTAATATTGGGTAATAGAAATCTTGCAAATTAGGGTACCAAAGTCAAATAAATTAAAGTGTTTATGAGATGACATCAATTCATTACTTCCTCTTTGCACTCTTTGAGGCAATTGAATGAAATAAGAAAACCTTATTTTACAATAATATTGTTCTTTGCTTAGAGTGGTTATTCGTAGAACCTCAAAGAGGTAATTACCTTCCAGAGACTGAATAGTTTCTAAGCAAAACACTATGCAGTTTCCTAGACAGAACATTGTAGTGTTCGCTGGAAGAGGAGTGTGGGGATAGATGGTGGGAAGAGAAAATAGACAGGTTAGGGCAACTTCTGGTAAAGCTAAGGAAATTGGGCAATTAGAATAATCAACACTTCATATAATAAAGCCAAATGAGTAGTAAAGAATATAGATGAAGTTATAATTTATATGAAATTGAACAACTCAAAATGACTAATGTTCTCATGTTTTTCCCTTAAAAAAAAAAAAGGGAGGTCTAAATTTTAGAGTTGGTAAATTGTGTTCCCACTGTGGGAAAATGTCAGTACTTCTCTTTTTTTTAGAAAGATTTTTTGCTATAGGGTGTGTGTGCTCGCTGGAGACACAGGAAGACAAAGAGAGAGAGAAAGTAAGAAATCATCCCCTAGTGGGGACGGCCACGCCACAGTCCTTTCTCCTTCACACTCCTCTCTAGATTTTGGGCATGCATGCACACACACCTGGCATGAAATTCAAGCTGCTGTGTCCAGGACTCAAACTATGGTCAGTCATGTGGGAGTCCAGTGATGTAACCGTGTTGGCCCCAGGTCAGTACCACTTTAGCTGGGAAATAGAACTGCCCATTGTTTTTCATCAGAATTGCTTACGAGTGTTTTTATACATATGACTTTGAGCTATTATTGTAAGACTCCTTATTAGTATAATTTAAAATATTTTCCATAGCAAAGTCATCTAAGTGTTCATTATGTGGTAGTGCTGGTGTAAGTACTAACACTAACATTTAAAAAAAGAGATCCTAGAAACCAAGATTTTAGAGCAGAAATTTGAGACGTTGAATAAAACATTAAAGAAAAGGAATAGTGCTCCCTACCGTATTTTGTGTGTGTGTGTGTGTGCTAAATAGTAGAAATAATGCTGAAAAATAAAAGGAGAACTGAAGAAAACCTAGTAATAGATTTATATAAGAAAAATATATATCTTCTCTATGGTAACATTCATATAAAATACATTAGGTTTTTGTCGTTTTTGTCATCATTTTAGCCTGTGCTTATTTTTATTGAAAGAGGCAGAGACAGAGTCTTGTCATGTGGCAGTCCCCTTCCCCTAGCCCTTGAGTCAGCCAGGATCCTGGGCATATACGCCTGGCATGTTTCAGGTCAACTCAGGATTTCAACCCCTGATTGGCCATGTGATTTCTGACATTGCATATCAGCAGATCACAGTATGGCCTGAGCCACTGTGACTGTGCTTCATTTGGAAACAATATTGCCTGTATTGATCTGAACTCACAATCCTCCTGCATTAGCTTTTCAGTTTTGAATTATGGACATCTCACACGATAGTACTCAAAAGATTCGTAGGAATGAGTTATGTCTAGAAAAGACAAATTTCTAGAGAAAGAAAATAGATTAGTGGTTGCCTAGAGGTGGGGTTGGCAACAGAGATGAACTGTAAATGGGAATGAGAGATCTTATCAAGGTGCTAAGATATTCTAAAATTCAGGACCAGCAGTTGGCGTAATGGCTATGTCGCTGGACTCCCATGTAGTCGACCGGGTTTGAGTCCCGGCCCCAGTTGCTTATATTCACGCCAGGCACGTGTGCGTGCATGCCCAGGATCCCGAAAGGAGAATGGAGGAGAAGGAATTGCTGTGTGACCATCCCCCCTGGGGGATGATTTCTAGCTTTCTGTCTCTCTGTCTCTTTCTGTCTTTCTGGTGAGCACATGTGCCCGATAGCAAAAGCCTCTCAAAAAAAAAAAAAAAAAAAAAAAGTCTAAAATTGGGTTATGGTGATGGTTTAATGACTTGGTAAATTCACTGGAAATTATAGAACTATACAGTGAAAATGAGTAAATTTTGTGGTATGCAGCAAAAATTATAGGTGGGGCCAGCAGATGGTGTAACAGTTATGTCACTGAACTCCCACATGGACTACCGTGGTTCGAGTCCCATACCTGTTGGCTTGAAATTCACGCTGTGTACGTGTGTATGTGTGTGCTCAAGATCTTTTTGGTTCTTAATTATGTTATTAGTTATTATTATTTATTTTCTTAATTTTGACCAGAGAGACAGAGAAAGAGTGAGAGGGAAAGTGAGAAAGCAAGCCGCCAGGTCCAAGACTTGAACTGTGGTTGGTCATGTGGGAATCCAGTGTCCTAACCACCATGCCACCTGCTGGCACCCTATGCTCAATATCTTGAAAGGAGAATGGAGGACAGCAGGCCACCTGCAGCTGGAAGGCTTTATGGCTGTGACCCCTGGCTCATCCCCTCCCCCACTCGCCTTTGGACTCTTAGCACTTCTCTTTCATAATTTTTAAATCTTAGCCATTTTGACTGGGATTAGGTAGTATTTCACCGTGGGCTGATTTGCATCTCCCTTTTTCATATGCTTTTTGGCCATTCATATGTCTTCCTTAGAGAGTTGTTTCTTCAGCTCATTTTCCCATCTTTTAATTGGATTGAATTTTTTTTGAGTAAGCTGCTTGAGTTTCTTGTATATTTTTATTGTCAGTCCCTTTTCTGAGGCATAGTTTGCAAATATATTCTCCTATTCTGAGGATCGTCTGGTCACTCTAAATATTGTTTCTTTTGTTGTGCAGAAACTTTTTCACCTGAAGCAATCCCCATTGTTTTTGGGACTATTGCCTGTGCTCTGGAGGTCTTATTTAGGAAGTCCTTGACTATTCTAATGTCTCCAAGAGTTTCTCCTGTGTTTTCCACCCGTAGTTTCATAGTTCGAAATCTGACGCATTTTGAGTTGAGTTTTGTTAAAGTGAGAGATAGCAATCCACTTTCATTTTTCTGCAGGTGGATATCCCATTTTTCGAGAACCATTTGCTGGAGATTTTCTTTTCTGTATTGGATTGTCTTGTGCCCTTCATCATAAGATGAAGGGGTTTATTTCCGGGGTCTATTCTGTTCTGTTGGGCTACATGCCTGCCTTTGTGCCAAAATAAAGATTCTTAACTCTTTTTTTTTTTTTTTTGCCAGAATGAGACAGAGAAAGAGAGAGAGAGAGAAAGTGAGGGAGAACACATCTCAGTAGGACCTGTTCATGCTGCAATCGTTTTTCCTCCAACTCCACATCCCATCAAGATCCACATGCAAGGGCCCAGTTGTTTTGAGCCACTCGGGCCAGGATTCAAACTCTAGTTGACCATGTGGAATCTCTCTTCTTCTGTACAATGCTAAACTGCTGCACTATAAGACTAGCCTAAGATCCTTAATCACATCTGCAAAGAACCTTCTGGCACATAAAGTAACACATTCATATGTTCTGGGGATTTGAACATGGGCATCTTCGGAGACTGTTATTCAGCCTATACCAGATGGGTAGAGAGGAGATGGCAGGAACTTTGAATTATGCATCTTTCTCATTGATTAGCACTCTATCTAGTCTGTGGTTGATCCATGTTTTCCAAACTGAGGAGAGGACATGAGGAAAGATGCAAGGAAGGAATAAGTCCTAAGTTGCCTGAAAGTTCTGATGGATTCTTAGATGTGGACTGAAATACTATGACATTCAGGAAATATAGCGGAAAGGGAGTTTGGGGCCACGTTGCTGAGTGCTCTGAAAACCAGGCTGTTTTTAGAACTGAGAGAGTGAGGAACTATTAAGTATCTTTGATTATAGCAAAGAAATTACTAAGGGGGATTTTTATGTAAAATTAGTCTGCTGAATACCAAATTCAAGAGGAAATGATGAAGGTGGATACATGCATGTATGGAGGCTACTTTAGCAATGAAGCCATGAAATGATTAAGCTTGAACTTCACTTGTAGCAATCATAAAAAAAGAGGACAGATGCCTGAAACTATCTGAAGAAAGAATTGCCAGCACTTAACAGCAGAATCACTATGAAGGAATATGTACATTATTATTAATTGTGTTTGTGCTATAGGGAATAGACATTCCAATAGAATTAAAGAACAGTTGTTTGTTTTCCCCTATAATATGAAGACTGAAGGTAGTTACTGTGAATTCACATAAAGCAACTTTCCCTATGATCTCACAGCAAAAGACAGATGGGAGTATCAGGCTGTTGGGAGTCAGACCAATCCTTTTGAAATAAGGAAGCAGCAGGCATAAATACAAATTAAGCAATATTTTTCTTCCAAAAGGGAAGGGGCTAGCAGAATGCTTTCCCTAGAAACTTTCAAGAGTTTCACAACCAAGTAATAGTTGGTTAGGCATTTGTTGTGAGGAATGGGAAATACATTGTGTAATGGCGATTTAGTACCATTAAATAATGATTGTTTGTTTTTCTTTCTTTCTTTTTTTTTTTTTTTTGCAATGACCATTTCTCTTTTCTCTTTATTATCATAAAAATAAAGAAATAAAAAAACAGACATGGGACCAGCGGTTAGCGTAATGGATATGTCGCTGGACTCCCACAGAGTGGACCATAGTTCAAGTCCTGGACCCGTTGGCTTAAAGTCACGCCAGACATGTGTGCATGCGTGCGTGAGATCCCGAGAAGAGAATGGAGGAGAAGGGATTGCGGTGTGGCCATCCCCCCGGGGGGTGATTTCTCGCTTTCTGTCTCTCTGTCTCTCTCTGTCTTTCTGGCGAGCGCATGCACCCTATAGCAAAATAACCTCTCAAAAAAAAAAAAGAAAAGAAAAAACAGACAAAAACCAATTAGGTCATCTTTGGTGGTCACGAATGTACAGGAAGCAAAGTAAAAAGCATTTTTATATAAATGTTCTTCCTTAATAGTTACGCACAGTTGTCTGAAAAATTTGTAAAGTTTTTATTACAGCAGAGATAACATTGAAGACAGAATGAACTAATAAGTTGATGGATAAGGTGAGATTGTTTGAATACTGGTAATTATCAAAGAATAGGAGGACATAAAACAGTACTCTTAAAATTAGCCAAGTCATTTATGGTTTGTAAAATTAGACTAAGTGGCCTTCAGGATATTCCAGGATTTTCTGTATGGTTACACTAAACATTAATTCTACTCTTCACTATGGTGCTATGAAACAGATTTCTCAGAGTGGGAATTTTGGCTGTACATACATGATATTATCCCCTGCCTCAACTTCCCATTTAAGCCTTTTCATCATGATGGAAAATAAACCATGGAAGACCTAAACATCTCAGTTGTTACCATGAATTCATGAAAACTTTTTCAAATGTTGATTGCTGAACTATCAATATGGCAGCAAAATATGTCCATAGTAGCCTTACCTAATTCTCCACTATTCTCTCCAACAGCCCAAGTGCTAACTGTCCCATCAGGGAAGAGCACTTTCTTATGGCCACCAGTGAGGACACATTGTCCGGACTGTGACTAACTTGCAGGAGCTCTTGCAGGTCCTTCTTATTCTTCCATCTACCCCACACTGGTATCGGGTGGGTGAATTGAGAAGTTCTCCTGATTTGGACTTCTCCTCACAGGATATGTGAGCTCAGGCCCTGTTCTACAAACCAGTTCTCTCTACTCACCTGTATGACAGAATTCAAGGCTGAGACACAGGAGGCAATAGAAGACCCATGTCTTTTGCTTTAATTCCTTTCCACACCTCCTCCTCCAGGGTCATCTGATGCTGAAGGCAATTTTTAATCCCACTCTAGTCCCTTGAATAGGAGCATGAAAGTAGTGGTGGTCAGCGTAGCAGTCTCACATCCCTGGTTGCACTACAATATAATCCCTTCAAATTTAAATATCCTCCATGAAACTTGGTATGACCAGTTTGGAAAGCCACATGGATATATATATATATATATATATATATTTAAAGGTCAACATGCACACACCCTCTGGTCAGCAAGTCTAGTCTAGTTAAAGGGCAAGATAAGCTTTCTCAGATGTTATAAGAGGAAATGTTTGAGAAACTTCATTGTAGCTTTGCCATAGCAAAATAATGGAAACTAAATGTCTATCACAAAGAGAATGGATAGATTGTGGCATGTTCATAGAATAAAATAGTATTCAGCAGTAAAGTGTTAATCAGCCAAATGCCTCACAACTCTAATTTATAGAAATGCCATACATTTCATTAAAAATGTTATATATTTCAATAGATGCATCCATGAGAACTGGATTCAATAAAAATGAGAGATGCCAAGTTCAGAATTTTGACTAATTCTGGGTAGAGACACCAACAAACAGAGTTGAACAGAAGTACAAAAGGGCTTTAATGGTGCTATTTTTGTTTTTAGGCCATGTGTGGGATACACATATGCTCATTACATTCTTCTAAATACATTTTCAAATGCCTGAAATAATTTCTTTCTAAAAATCTTCCAGAAAGCCTAAAGGATGTCAATGATATCACATATTGGTGGTTTACAAAAAGGGAGATATCTTTTAGAACTAATACAGGGACTAACTTCATTCTCCTGAGGAATTCTGAAATACTTCTTCATAAATAAGGTAAATCAGTCACTAATGTGTTATGTGTTTTTTTTTTTTTTTTTTTTTTTGCTTCTCTGGAATCTTCAAACCAAATCTTAGTAAC
The DNA here is from genome assembly GCA_026018925.1 of Tupaia tana. NCBI lineage: Eukaryota > Metazoa > Chordata > Mammalia > Scandentia > Tupaiidae > Tupaia > Tupaia tana. The sequence goes on from JAKSZU010000010.1 coordinate 66,105,145, forward strand.
TAAATAGGACCTGTACATCTGCACTCTTTCCCTGAAACTGATTTTCTATAAAAATGTGCATTTTTCCCTGGGTTTGCAATTGTTTATTCTATTATATGGTGTTATAGGCCTCTTGATATTCTTTGGGTTATAAATTTAAAAAATTAGATTCCATTCGGGCTTTTTCTTTGATTACATAAATGTACTGTTTGTACAGAAAAGTCTGCGTGTTGCCTTGTTTACCTTTGCAAACCTCTGTCTAGCATCGTATCTGGAACATGGATGAGATGCCATTATTTGTTGATCAAATAAATGAACAAACCCACAAATTCATGCTTAAATAGATCTTGATTTTTGCATGTTTTGTAGGTGTTCAGTTAGTCTTGTTATAAATATAGCTTTAGTAAATATCTTGGTAAAGACGGTTTTGGATGATTTCCTGAGGTTATTTTTCCAGGAGTGTAATGACATAGGTCAAAGGAGATGAACACTTAATGGCTATTGAAGTGTTTTTCCAAATTGCTCTCCAAAAAAGCTTTTACCAATTTCTAGAGCTATGAGCAACATCTGAGGGTAGTATTTCACCATAATACTATCTGTGTTTGTGCCGTATTTTGTTTTGTTCTGTGTTGTAATTCAATAGATGTAAAATTATAGTTTGATGTAGAATTAATAGTTTTTAAAATGTAAGTTACCTAAAATTTATATCATTTTTCTATTGGGTCATTGGAAAAGTCATGACTTGTTTTTCCATGCAAAAATGTTTCATGACTTTTCCAATGACCCAATATTGTAAATTATTACCATTTTAATAGAGAACTTCATGGACTCTTGTGAATTAACTCACTTGGCCTTTCCAGACCTCATCATAGAGTTTATTTAATATAATTCAGCAGAGAAAAATAACCCATGGTAACTACTGGGGCTACTTAATTCTCAATAACTGCTTTTATGACTAACAGATAGTCATTAACTTTCTTTTGCTTTAAATTCCTCATCTATAAGCTGAAGATAAAATGTACATTCAGTACTTGTGAGAATTACAAATCATTTCTATAGAATACTTAACCCCCACACAGAAAGTGCCCAGTAAATAATAACTATTGTTATTATTTTAATTATTAACTATGCAATTTGATTCATAATGTAGATGAACATGGCATTTATTTCCTGGTCCCAGTGCACGAGGAACAAATCTACATTAGTTAATGGATTTTTTTTTTGTGACCCATTTTGAATTACCTTAAGCAAAAAATAGAATTTACCAATAACAGGGTAGAAAAATTAGGAAGAAGAAGGACAAGAGAGATCCAAAGCACAGGAAGCCTCAACCCTGATGTTATCAGAATACTCCATTATTCCTGATTCTCATTGCTCAGTCCCATTCTCCTTTCCATGGGTGGACTTGTCCTATACAATTTCTAAGCTCCCTCACAACCACCCCTCCATTTTAATGCTTTATAACTTCAGCTTCTAGGGAGAAATTGAATCATATCTTGAGTCAAATATATTAAGAAAATGGTACTTTTTTTTCAATAGAAAGAGAGAGGAAGAGAAAAGGAGGAGGGGGGAGAAAGAGAGAGAGAGAGAAAGAGAAAGAGAGAGAGAGAGAGGAGAAAAGAAAAGGGAAAGGGAGAGAGACAGAGATAGGCATTTTTGTCAGAGTCTCTCCATGCCCTGGTCCTCCTGTCACAACCTCCGAAAGAACCAGGATTATAGGTTTGTAATGGTGCTCAGTGTGTTCGGATTGACAGGAACCCAACCCAGGCCTCCTGTGCAACTTCCAGTCTCCCAAGCAGTGGTGCTATTTCTGTGTCACTGTAGCTGGGCTAGGAATGGGCTTTTTGACTCAGATTGAATCAAATGCCTCTACCCCCAATTTCTAATCAACTCCAGCTGAGGTGAGGAGGTAGTAGGGTCACCTGAAAAGATGGCAGCTTCCATAGGAAATATTAGGTAAAAAGAGGATGGGATTTCTAGAAGAAATGAGGGATCAATAAAACAGTAAATGTTCATTGTAAATTAAATGGTCCCAGAACCCCTTGATAGGAAGGAAGGGGTTCTTTGAGGATGACCATAATTGCTGTTTATTAGATATAGAATAAAAACATGATAAAAATGAAGTATAAAGTTCTGAATGAGTGACATCCAAGAAGTATCAGTATGAGTCAATGCTGTGTAAGGACAACTGCTCTGTGTGTGTATGTGTGTGTGTATGTGTGTGTGTGAAAACCTTGAAGGTTACTCTCCTTCAGCTTGCTCAATAAATAACTGTTGAGTAAGAAAAAAATTTAAAAATTTTAAACACATTATTCACCTCCTAGTAAGTGCCCAATAAGCATTGGTTGAATAAAGAAGCAACTACAAGACTGTTACACTCTAGGTGTAATTCTAGAAATAAGATTGAAATAGTACTTTGGGGAACCAGCAGTTAGTGTAATGGCTATGTCGCTCAACTCCCACATAGTCGACTGCGGTTCGCGTCCCGGACCTGGTGGCTTAAACTCACGCCAGGCACGTGTGCGTGCGTGCCCAAGATCCCGAGAGGAGAATGGAGGAGAATGCGTGCATGCCCAAGATCCCGAGAGGAGAATGGAGGAGAAGGGATTGTGGCATGGCCATCCCCTTTGGGGGATGATTTCTCGCTTTCTGTCTCTCTGACTCTCTCTGTCTGTCTGGTGAGCGCACGTGCCCTATAGTGAAAAACCTCTCAAAAAAAAAAAAAAAAAAAAAAAAAAAAAAAAAAAAAAAAAAGGAATAGTACTTTGATGGTAACTAGAGAGAATCCCTGAAAAGGTTATCACTGAAACCAGTATAATCTGTGTAAAAAGTCATTGGCGATCAAGAGCAACTCCAGTTACGAGTGTTGGACTACTCTACGACAGTGTGGCAGGAGCAGAGGTGGAATCTGGTACAACAGAACCCCACTGAGAACAGAAAGGCAAACCCTCTGTGGTCATCCCATTATTTGTTTACAGGAACTTGAGAGTTCTGAAACTTATAACCAGGAGAAACTAACTAACACTGAGTTTGCAAACAATTATGTGCTTCACCAATATTCAATGTTCCTGGTGTCCCAGTGAAGAAATACAAATATTAGAAAAAAAAAAAAAAAACACAACCACCACCATCATATATTTGAGCAGTTAATTTATTCCATCTTCCCTGGACTTTTCCCCCTGCCCCAGTCTAGACCACACTGACTACACTTAGACCACACAGTGCATAACTTCAGTGACTGTTTTAGTTTCCTTGGTCTTTCTACCTTTCTATCTATATACATGCCCATCTAAGGATAAATACGAAACAGATCTCTTTTCTACTCTGATGTTCAGGTGCTTCCAGAGAACATTACACAATAGATTAGGACCACCAGAAGTCAAGGGTTTTCTTTCTTTCTTTCTTTTTAAAAATTTTTGCTATAGGGCTCATGTATTCACCAGAGAGACATGCAGAGAGAAAAAAAGATAGGGAAAGTGAGAAAGCAACCCCTCCCCACTCCCCCAGGGAAGGGTTGCCATACTGCAATCCCTTCTCTTCTGTTCCCCTCTTGGGATACTGGGCGTGCATACACATTTTCTGTTCTTCAAGTGGCCTGGTCCAGGATACAAACTGTGTAGTTGGTCGTGTGGAATCCAGTGGCCTTAACTACCTTGCCACCGGCAGGCCCAAGTTAAGGATTTTCAACTCCAAATGACCCCATGGGCTTAGTTTTCAATCTCTTGCCCTCAATTAGTTTCCTATCTTATTTTCCTCTGGTGCTCTTCTAAACTTTAGTCGTTCTCAAGTATTGTATGCAAAGCTCACCCCTTAAACATATGTGCCAGGCAACCAGTTTCTCCAACAAATGTAAGACATCGGCTGTAAAATATATAAATAACCTCCCTTCCCCACTTTAAACTTATCTGCATCTGTATCAGTGGTTATCAGCACTGGGTGCACATTGCAGCCAGTTGGGAATTGTTTTTGCCATATTTCACCCTGAGATTCTGATTTTATTGGTCAGAAGTGGGAATTGGTTATTTTAAAGAGCTCCCCATATGATTTTGTGTTCATTATATTCATCCTTCTCTCATTTTCCCCAATCTCTGAAATGAATGTCCTCCTATCTCAAAGTCAACTCCTCTGACATAACGTTTATTCTGTCTCTTTCAATTTATTGGTTTTCTTCTTTGGTGGTTGGGGAATTCCTAGCAGGAATACTCACAAGCTTGCACCTAAGCCTTGCCCTAGGAGTTACTCATACAAGTTGCTCTTCCCAAGTAACCAGAAGGCAATATGACCTGAGTGGTAAGCAGAGATTGCTCCTGAGAAGGCAGTTGAGGTGAACAGCAGTACCCGAGATTACAGATCTCTCACAGAGTTAGGTTCACAGGCTTAGAGTCCGACAAAGTCAATTCAGTTCTTGTTCTGCCACCCACCAGCTGTGAGACCTGGGTGAGTTCTTAAATCTCTAAGTCTGTGTTTCATTCTATATAAAGTAATTAAAACTTCTTCATTGGTGCTGTGAGCATATTTGAATAACAAATATAATGTCCTTCACGAAAAGGTCATCAGGTATGCTCATTGAATGTTTAGTGATTATGGACTGATTGATTTTTTTTTTTAGAGAGATTTTTGCTATCAGGTGTGTATACTCACTAGATAGACAGAGACAGACCACTCGGGGGGATGGCCACACCGTAATCCCTTCTCCTCTGTTCTGCTCTTGGGATTTTGGGCTCACATGTGAATACGCCTGGCATGAGTTTAAGCCACTGGGTCTGGGACTTGAACCGCAGTTGACTATGTGGGAGTCCAGCAACATAACCATTATGCCATTTGCTGGTTCCTGGTCTGATTTATTTAAGCTAAGCCTCTTTTAAATTTTTTTACTATAACTCTCCATGGGCAATTTCATGGGTTGCATGAATTTCCAAGTGTATGTATGTATGTATGTATATATATATATATATATAATATATATATATATATATTTCTTACCTAATTCTGGGCTTTAACTTTAACTATACCAGGATAATTCAATCTAGATCTCTAAACATTCATGTGGGGCCTAGTTACTTGCTCACTAATTTATTTGACAGTTTCTAAAGACAGTTTATTATTTTTTTATTTAACTTTATTTATTCATTCATTTATTTCATTTTTTAAATTTGACCAGAGAGGGACAGAGTGAGAGAGAAAGAGAGAGAGGGAAAGTGAGAGAGCAAGCCTCCAGGTCCAGGACTTGAACCGTGGTGGGCCATGTGGGAGTCCAGCGCCCTTAACCACCATGCCACCTGCCGGCCCCAAGACACTATTTTTTTAAGAGATATTTTTGCTAGAGGATTGAGGCGCTTGCCAGAGAGACAGAGAGAGACAGAGAAACAGAAAGCGAGAAATCCCCCACCAAGGGGGATGACCACAGAAACAGAAAGCGAGAAATCCCCCCCCCCCCCAAGGGGGATGACCACACTGCAATACCTTCTCCTCTAGTCTCCTCTTGGGATTTTGGGCACACATGCCTGGTGTGCTTTTTAAGTGGCTGGGTCTAGGACTCAAACTGCAGTCGACTACGTAGGAGTCCAGCAGCATAATCATTACTTCATCTGCTGGTCCCCCAGACACTATTTTTAGTACTAGAGGTATAGAAACAAATAAAACCCCTCCCCTCGAGTATTTATAATTCACTATTTTCTTTCAGTCTTCACAACCACTGTATTATTCGAGCCTGTGATACCAGTTGGATTTCCTAGATTCTTAATTAGACTCCTAGCCCTTAAGGGCTCTCCTTCAATCCCCTACAAGGTGGAGGAGAATAATTACTCTAAACCCCAAATGTTTACATGCTAATATCCTTTAATTCCTTCAAAATTTTTCAATAACTTGTGAGAGTATATCTAACTTCCTTAGAAAGACCTGATTCATTTCTATCTGCTTCATTTGATTCTTTAACTTCATCTCTTTCTAGATTTCCCTACACTATTGAGACCCCAGCAGTGCCCTTAAACTTTTCTGGTTCTCTAAACATTTTGTACTTCTTTGTGTATCTACATAGACTTGCCTCCCTGTATGCCTGGAAAACTCCTATAAGTTTGTTAGATACTATGTTTTCCTGATTTTTATAGAACTAAATCATTTATTCCTCTATATAATTTTGTGTCTTAAAAGGCTACTATTGTATTTTTCCTATGATATGGTATTCACTTACTTATCCTCCTGTCTTCTTCTAAGCCAGAAAGTCTTTTAAGGCAGTAATAGGGTCTTATTCTTCAGTGATCACAATGCCTATACATAACAGCAGCTGAACACTTACTGAAGTTTTTAAAAATTTAATGATAATGTGTACATAGCAAAATGTTCAAATGAAGTTTGTTCTCTCTCAATCTTGGTTGGCTGAGACACTAACATAATGGCTGATAAGAAATATATTCTTATTCCTGGACCATCAGTGCTAGACTTAAAAGGGGTAGCTGAAAATCAATTTTGTAACCTGAGGAAACTCACCTCTTTGAAGGTATATGTAGATTTAAGCTACAGTGGCCAAGAAATGGGATGTTAGAGATAAGATATTTTCATAAGGACATGCAATGTGTTTCCATGAGGAAGGAAAAGATGATGCGTCCCCTCCCCCTTTCTACACAAGCTTAGAGGAAATTTTTTTGGTCTTTAAAAGTATTTTTTACTTATTATTATCATAATTTATTTTATATTACATTGAATCACATATATCTTTACAGTGTATTACATTTCTTTTTCCAGCAGGAATACCATGCATATCAGTCAAGACAAATACATTACCATCCACATCATCATCATCAAATAGCTTTTCATCATTTTTTTCAGATTATTATTGCTATTATTATTCTCATTTTTTTTATACATTCAATCATTACTTATCATTTGGTTCCTAAAAAGAATTTACCCAACATAAAATACTTTTCAGACCAGTCCGGTTAAGAATACTATACATGTTATCATCAACAGGTAATAAGAAATTTCTGTGTCCCACTAATGTCATGTCTCTCTATTTGTTCTCTTACTATCCCTTCCTTTTTTTTTTTTTTTTTTTGGAGAGGTTTTTGCTATAGGGCGTGTGCGCTCGCCCGACAGACAGAGAGAGACAGAGAGACAGAAAGCGAGAAATCACCCCCCCCAGGGGGGGTGGCCACGCCGCAATCCCTTCTCCTCCATTCTCCTCTTGGGATCTTGGGCACACACGCACATGCGCCCGGTGTGAGTTTTAAGCCACTGGGTCTGGGACGCGAACCGCGGTCAACTACGTGGGAGTCCAGCGACATAGCCATTATGCTAACTGCTGGTCCCTCTTACTATCCTTTTCTATACTCTTCCTTTCTCCCGCCCTGTTCCACACTGTCTTCAGCATCCATAACTATTTTTACTGCTTTTCTGCCCTCCAATATTTCGATCTCTACCATAAAGTGCAGATAATTGGTATATATTAAGTGGATACATGTAATATCTTTCTTTCATCTCTTGTCTTGCTTCACTCAGCAATAGATCCTCCACATTCTACCACTTTCTATTAAATGCCAGGGTCTTGTTTTATACGGCTGAATAGTATTCCGTAGAGTATACATGCCACAGTTTTTTCATCCATTCATCTGATTGTGGACATTTAGGTTGATTCCATGTCTTAGTGATCATGAATAATGCTGCAATAAACATTGATGTGCCAGCACTTTTCCGACTGAGCAGTCTCCTGTCCTTTGGGTAGATACCCAGAAGTGGGATTGATGGATCAAATGGTAGCTCTATTTGTAGATCTTTGAGGAACTTCCATATTGTTTGCCATAGTGGCTGAACCAGTTTATATTCCCACCAACAGTGTAGGAGAGTTCCCCTTTCTCCACATCCCTGCCAACAATGATCACTTTGTGTATTTTTAATCATTGCTATTCTGACAAGGGTTAGGTGATATCTCATTGTGGTTTTAATCTGCATCTCCCTTATGATGAGGGATGTTGAGCATTTCCTCATATGTGTCTTGGCTGTTTATGTGTCTTAGATTTATGTCAGCTCATTTTCCCATCTTTCAATTGGGTTAATCATTTTTCCCCCCGAGTAAGCCACTTGGGTTCCCTATGTATTCTAGTTATCAGTCCCTTGTCTGAGGCATATTTTACAAAAATATTCTCCCATTATGAGTTGTTGATTCACATTAATTAGTGTGTCCTTTGCTGTACAGAAACTTTTTATTCTGATATAGTCCCACTTGTCTGTTTTAGGGATTATTGCCTGTGTTTGGGAGTGTTATTTAAGAAGTCTTTGCCTACCCCAATGTCTCCCAGAGTTTCCCCAGTATTTTTCACCAGTAGTCTTATAGTTTGAGGTCTTACGTTCAGATCTTTGATACATTTTGAGTTCATTTTTGTTAATGGTGAAAGATGGGGATTATTCAGTTTCATCTTTCTGCAAGTAAAGACCCAGTTTTTCCAGCACCATTTACTAAAAAGGTTTTCCTTTTCCCAATGGATTGACTAATATCCTTTGTCAAAAATCAATTGGCTGTAAGCTTTGGGGTTTATTTCTGGGGTTTCTATTTTATTCCATTAGTATACCCATCTGTTTTTGTGATGATACCATACTATTTCAATTATCACAGAGGTATACTATATCTTGGGGTCAGGGAGTGAGATGCCACCCACTCCCATTCTTCTTGCACAGGATTGCTTTGGCAATACGAAGTCTTTTATGATTCCAGACAAATTCTATGATTGTCTTTTCTAGATCTGTGAAGAATGACTCTGGTATTTTGATTGGAATTGTGTTAAATATGAAGATTAATTTGGGTAAAATTGCCATTTTGATTATGTTTATTGTTCCAATACAGGAACACGGGATGTCCTTCCTTTTTTTGTGTGTCATATTCTGTATCTTTTCAAAGATTTTCATAGTTTTCTTTGTAAAGGTCTTTGATTTCCTTAGTTAGATTTATCCCTAGGTATTTTATACATTTTTTGGCTATGGTAAAAGGGGTTCCTTTCTTCAGCTCTACTTTGTTCAACTTTTTTTTTTTTTTCGTGTGTAGAAATGCTATAGATTTTTGGATGTCGATTTTGTATCCTACCTCTTTACTCTATTCATTTATTACTTCAAGAAGTTTTTTCATGGAAATCTTTGGATCTTCTAAGTATACCATCATGCCATCTGCAAATAAAGATATTTTCAACTCTACTTTGCCTTTTTGAATGGCTTTTATATTATTCTCTTTTCTGATTGCATTGGCTAAGACTTCCAGTACTATTTTAAAAAATAGTGGAGAAAGTGGGCAGTCTTGTCTAGTACCGGCTTTTAGTGGAAAAACTTTTAGCTTTTGTCCATTCAGTATTATGTTAGCTATTGGTTTTTCACATGTGGCTTTTATTGTGTTGAGAAATGACCCTTCTCTACCAATGTTACTGAGAGTCTTAATCATGAAAGCATGTTGTATTTAATCAAATCCTTTCTCTGCATCAATTGAAATGATCATATGGTTTTTGTCTTTCTTTCTGTTAATAAGGTATATTATAGTTATGGTTGAATTACTCTTGCATCCTTGGGAAAAAGCCTACCTGGTTGTGATAAATAATCTTTTCTTTTTAAATAATAATTTTATTTAACTTTTTCAAATTACTTGTTTATTTTAATTTGACTAGAGAGGAACAGAGTGAGAGAGTGAGAGAGCAAGAGAGAGAGAGAGAGAGAGAGAGAGAGAGAGAGATAAAGTGAGAAAGCTAGCTGCTAGGTCTAGGACTTGAACCACATTTGGCCATGTGGAAGTCCAGCACCCTTAACCACCATGCCATCTGCTGGTCCCTCAGATGAATAATCTTTGTTATATGTTGCTGGCTATGATTTGCAAGTATCTTGTTGAGAATTTTTGCATCAATATTCATCAGAAATAGTCTGCACTTTTCGTTTTTTGTCATGTCCTTATCTGTTTTGGGGATGAGGATGATGGAGGCTTCATAAAATGAACTTGGAAGGTTTCCTTCCTTTTGGATCTTTAGAAATAATTTGAGTAGGATAGGGGTTAACTCTTCCTTTAAAGTTTTGTAGAATTCAGAAGTGAAGTCACCCGGACCTGGGATTTTCTTTGTCGAGAGGTTATTTATTACTGATTCAATCTCCTGGCTTGTTATGGTTCTATTCAGATTTTCTATGTCCTCCGGATTCAATCTTGGTATATTATATGCATCCAGGAATTTGTCCATCTCCTCCATATTCTCTTCTTTGGTGGAATATAGTCACTCTAGTATACTCTAATGACACTATTTATTTCTATTATGTCTATTGTGTTGTTGCCTGTTTCATCACATATTTGATTTATCTAGTTTCTTTTTTTCTTCTTCTTAATCATTCTAGCTAGTGGTGTGTCGATCTTGTTAATCTTTCAAAGAACCAGCTTTGAATTTAGTTTATTTTCTCTATAATTTATTTATTTTCTATTTAATTAATTTCTACTTGAATCTTTATGATTTCTTTTCACCTGGCATTTTTTTGGGGTTTATTTTTTGTTATTTTTCCAATTCTCTGAGGCATGATGTTGGGTTGTCTATTTGCCACCTTTTCATTTCGGTCTTATGTGCACTAATTGCTATGAATTTCCCTCTTATAATTGCTTTTGCCATGTCCCATAGATTATGGAAACTCGTGTACTCATTATTATTTGTTTCCACAATTTTTTGATTTCAGACTTAACTTCTTCAGTAGTTAAGAAGTCATTCAGAAGTAGATAATTTAGTTTCCACGTGTTCATGTATTTTTGAGAGTGTTTCTTGAAACTAATATTGAGTTTAATTCCATTGTGGTCAGAGAAGATGCTAGATATAGTTTCTATGCCTTTGAATCTGTGAAGGCTTGATTTGTGTCCTATCATATGGTCAATCTTTGGAAAGGTTCTATGCTGGGGTGAGAAAATTATATATTTTGTGGTCTTAGGGTGAAAGTTCTATAGATATCTGTCAAGCCCATTTGATTTATAGTATCATTTAGGTCCTGTATCTCTCTGTTTATTTTTTGTCTAGAAGATCTGTCTAAAGGAGATAATGGGGTGCTGAGATCCCCAACTATTATAGTGTTGTTCCCTATCTTTCCTTTTAGCTCCAGCACTCTTTCCTTTACGTATTTAGGTGCTTCTGAATGGAGTGCATAGATATTTATAAGCATTATGTCTTCTTGCTGAATTAGCCCATTTACTATTATATAATGCCCTTCATTGTTTCTTCTTTTTTTTTTTGAGAGGTTTTTGCTATAGGGCGCGTGTGCTCACCAGACAGACAGAGAGAGACAGAGAGACAGAAAAAGAGAAATCACCCCCCAGGGGGGATGGCCATGCCGCAATCCCCTCTCCTCCATTCTCCTCTCAGGATCTTGCGCATGCACGCACACGTGCCTGGCATGAATTTTAAGCCACCGGGTCCAGGACACGAACCGCGGTCGACTATGTGGGAGTCCAGCGACATAGCCATGATGCCAACTGCTGGTTCCCGTTTGTTGTTTCTTCTTATAGTCTTTGTCTGGAAGCCTATTCTGTCTGAGATCCGTTTCGCAACTTGAGCTCTTTTTTTAAATTTTCATTTGCTTTGAGTATTTTTTTCCAGCCCTTCGCTTTTAGTCTATGTGTATCTTTACCATAAAGCATGTTTCCTGTAGGCAACAGATAGAGGATTTCTGTTTTCTTATCCATTTGGCCAGTCCGTGTCTCTTAATTGGAAAATTTAATCCAATAACATAATAACAATGTTATTATCGATATTTCTGGACCGCTTCCTGTCATTAAGTGAGTCATTTTCTTGGGTGGTTTTTGTTCTCTTATAACAGTCAGTCTGACTTTTTAGTTTTCCTGGTATAGCACTCCCTTAAGAACCTCTTGAAGATCTAGTCTGGAGTTGGTAAATTATTTCATGTTTTGTTTATCTGAGAACGCTTTTGTTTAATCTTTTTTTTTTCCATATGAAGGATAATCTGGCTGGGTATAGTATTCTTGGTTGAAATTGTTTTTTATTTAACACTTTGACTGTATTTCCCCATTCTTTCCTTGACTGTCTTATTTCTGATGAAAGGTCTAATGTTAGCCTGATGGGGTTACCTTTGTAAGTAACTTCACTTTTCCCTCTTGTCCATTTTCATATTTTGTCTTTGTGGTTTTGGCCAATCTGGCTATGATATGCCTTAGAGAGGATCTTCTTGGGTTGCTTCTATTTGGGGTCCTATGTATTTCTTGGGTCTGGGTATCTGAATCCATTTCTAGGTTTGGAAACTTTTCTTCCAGGATTTCATGAAATATATTATCAATGCTCATATTATTTTCTTCCTCTTCTGGGATACCAATTATCAGGATGTAGTAGTGGTGCTTGATGGTATCCAATATTTCTCATATATTATCCTCATTTTTCTTGGGTGTTTTCTCAATCTGTTTGATACTTTTTTCTAGGTCAGAAGTTTTGTATTCTACATTTGTGATTTGATATTTGCATCATTTAATCTACTTTTAATACTTTTGAGGGAGATTTTAATTTTCTGTATCACATTCTTTATCCCTAACAGTTCTGTTTTGTTTGTTTGTTTGTTTTCTTTTTTTTAATGTGTCTATTTCTTCTTTCAGCTTGTGAAAGGACTTCCTCATCTCCTGGAGCTTGTTGTCTTTTTTCTCTAGCATCTCAATTAATTTAGTCACTACAAATATTCTGAATTGCTTATCTGACATGTCGACAACTTCCTTTGTATTGTCTGTGAGTGATATGGAATTGACATTTTCCCTGAGGGAAAGACATTTTGTTGGTTGGTTATATTTTTTGTGCCTCTGTGATCGTTCCTAGTGATCCCATGATCTAGTCATTCTTTCCTAAATTACTCAAAGTATATCTGAGTATTCAAAGGTGTGCAGGAGTAGAAAATTGGTAATCTCTCTCCTGCTCTGCCTCCCTATTGGTTGCCAGTACTCTACACTGTTGTCACTGGTCCTGGGTGACCCAAAGCCCTCCCTGTTTCTAAAGAGCAGATGCAACTCCAACTGATCTGTTGAGCTTCAACTCAGGAGCAAAGAAAAGATCACTATCCAAAACACTGAAGTCCTGAGAGTCCAAAGGTGAGTGGAGTGGGAGATGAGTCACAGTCCCAGCCATTAGGGTCTGCAGCCACAGGCAGCTTCATCTTAGAGGATTTTAAGAAGATAACTTGGAAATCTAGACCTGAGATTAATGGATTTTGTAGGACAACAAGTTTCTGCAAAATTCTCATAAGGAAATCCTAAAAGCTATGAAGTGAAGCTGGTGAACAAAGAAATTGTTGCTTTAGGAATGACCTGGAATTCTAGGGTTTGTCAGGGTAAAAGATGCAAGAGAAATCAGGGTCTTGAAATAGACATGAAGCCTATTGAAGGGACTTAAGACAAGGAAAACCCTTCAAAGGATGATGGGATTTTAACTTATGCATGTTGTGATTCATTCAGGGCCAGACAAGGGAAGATGAAGGAGAAGTCTGGCAACTTCTGTGATTGACCTGCTCACAACTCCTTAGGTTCAGTCCAGGGTACCCATGGGTTCCCCCTGCAAGTGTTATGACACTTCATCTGAGTGCTTTCTTTAGCCCCTGGAGCCCATTTCTGTATTCAGAGCAGACTAGAAAGCTAAGAACTAGGAAAGAGTCATAAGCATCCAACTATGGGGATGTACCATCTGATACAGAAACCTCAAATGAAGAATGAGATAGCTCCAGAACTGGAAGATTCTGAATAACCTATATATATGCTCCAAGAAAGAGAAATCTTTAGGAATTCAGTAAGCTCAGAGAAAATTAAACTGTTTGTTATCAACAGAGGAAATCAATACGAGGTATAACTTTATTTTAAAAACAGGTATCACCTGCTGTTTTCCTCTTCTTTTAGTTTGTGTTCTCATAAGAGCTGACTCTAAAACATGGATGTGAGGATAGTTTATTTGGGAGGTTATCCCAAGAAGCACAGGAAATAGAATGGTTAGACAGGGAAGGGAAGGAAACCAGTAATATAAGAAATTGAGTAAGTTATAGCTAGGGGAACTTGGGCTCAACCTTCTGCTCTGAGACATAGTGAAGTAACTTGGAGTTATTCCAACCCAGGGAGTCAGTTCTTCATCAATTCCCGTCAGCTCTCTGTTGAGAGCTTCTTTTAGGAGCATTAATTCCTAATTCATTTTGGCCTGTGCTGGATGCAGAAGGAGTGAGTTCCAAAGGCCAAATAAAGAGCTCAGGGGAAGTGCCATGGCCCTTGCAGGTGGAAAACATGGGTACTTTGGACTGCGTGCAAAGGGTTATGGGTGATGATTAAATTGTTGAACTTTTCTACCTACCTGAGTCCTGGAAGTGTCAAAGCAGTCATACAGGTAGAGAGGAGCAGAAACACCATCCTGGAAAACAGAAGAATCCCACTCTGTCCTTTTGACTGCAGACTTCCTATCTGCAACAGCTCCAAACGGAAGGAAGGGAGAAGCTGTACATTTGAATGGAATTTTATGTTTTTAATTTTTAAGCTATCTTGATACACATCTGGGAAAATGCTTGAGAAAAGTCTGTTGAACAATATAATTTTGCTCCATTGCTTGCCTCATAGTGGTCTGATGTTTTTCTTTAATGGTCTTGAGATCTCCTAGATAATTTATGGTGGGGAAAAAGGGGATATTAGGGATAGGGGATAAAATTCCTTATTGGCCTGGAGATATTGAAGGTGGACATGTAACCACGCTAGAGAGATTAAGTACCTTGGGTGAAGGAGGCACCCTTCTATGATGTAGTGAAAGAGCAAGGACTTGGCACTTTGAGTTCCACATTGGCTCTTGGTGTCTCTCTTAACCAATTCACTTATCATCTCTGGGTCTCCATGTGCACACTAGCAGAACAGAGATAATAATAAAGCCAAAAGTAATGGCGCTAGATTCTGGCTGGTGGGCTCAGTGTGCCTATCAGCTTGGGGTGACAATCAAAGAATAAGTAGACATTTGACTTGAAGGAAAGTGAAGTAAGTCCATAAGTAATCATAAACTAAAAATCTTGATTATACATTATAGCCTCACTTTACGAGATTCTGATTCTGTAAGTCAGGAGGACTCCCAGAGAATTGAATCTCCCTAGTAATTTTTGATGTACACACATTTGATGTAAACCGCTGAATCAGGGGGATAGAGTTACCAGGAAAAGTTTTTCAAACTGTCATAGTTTGGTTATGAACATGGGATAGAAATTTAACTACAAGACTGAGGAGGCAAAGTGTACAATTTTATTCATATGTAGGGTTGCACCCAAACAATTTAGTAACCAAGATGATGTGACCTAATTGGAAAATATGACTGAGAGGTCCATGTAGGAGAAAATATACTCCTTGAAAATAGGCAGTGCTCTTGAAATCACCTCAAAGTTTCTGGAAGATAAATAAGTTAAGCAACAGAGGTATAGTATTCCTAACTGCTCCTAGCCTAGATGAAAAAGGCTCTAGAAAGTTTACTAAAAAGCTGACTTAGTAGCCTAGTTTAGAAAACATGATCCCACATGACCAAGCAGAGCTTGAATCCATGCCCTGGAAGTTTGACAAATATGCTGGACATGTGTGTGTGCATGCTCAAAATCTTAGCAGGATGGGGCACCAGCAGTTAGTGTAATGGCTATGTCACTGGACTCCCTTATAGTCGACCGTGGTTCGAGTCCTGGACCTGGTGGCTTAAACTCACGCTAGGCATGTGTGTGTGTGTGTGTGTGTGTGTGTGCCCAAGATCCAGAGAGGAGAATGGAGGAGAAGGGATTGTGGCATGGCCATCCCTCCTGGGGGGTGATTTCTCACTTTCTGTCTCTCTGTCTCTCTGTCGTTCTGGTGAGCACACATGCTCTATACCAAAAACCTCTCCAAAAAAGAGAAAAAATAATCTTGTCAGGATGAAGAAATGGAGAAAAGGGGATTACCCCATTTGAGGAGAGGGAGTTGTTTCTGGTCAGCACACATGCCCTCTGATAATTAAGATGAAAAGAAAAAAGGTTCATTAAATAATGTGTTGCATAGTCATAAGGGGCAGGATCAGCCCTTTGGGGGGATATTAGATGGGACTTTAACATTAATCAACTAGTCATTGTTAATGGTAATATAACATATTTTCACTTGAAGAACACTTGTAACTTTGCTACAGAATGAATAGCATGGTCATATCCATTTTCTATGTGAAGAAACTGAAGTTCAGTGAGGCAAAATGTCTAGCTTAATGTCACAAAACCAATAAGGAATAAAACCCAAGCCAGGTTAACAACTTAGTTCTCTTTGTCTCATCCCAGTCTTCCTACTGTAAGAGAACTTGCTTGGGAAAGAATTTGGGTATTTCAAAAGTAATGTTGGGGGAACCAGCAGTTAGCATAATGACTATGTTGCTGGACTCCCATGTAGTCGACCGTGGTTGCGTCCCGGACGCGGTGGCTTAAAACTCATGCCAGGCGCATGTGCGTGCGTGCCCAAGATCCCGAGAGGAGAATGGAGGAGAAGGGATTGCGGCGTGACCATCCCCCCTGGGGGTGATTTCTCACTTTCTGTCTGTCTCTCTCTGTCTGACGAGCGCACGCGCCCTATAGCGAAAACCTCTCCAAAAAAAAATAAAGTAATGTTGGACTGCTATGAATGAGGGCAAGAGCAAGAAAAGTCAGCAGGGAGGTAAAATGTGCCAGAGTAGAAATTCATATAAGAAACAGAAGACATTAGGAGGATACTGGCTGGAGCACATGAAACATGGATTAATAGTAGAAGATCGGGGACAGATTAAAAATTTCATCCTCTGAGAGAAAGCCTTTGCTTTTTGACTCCATGTCTGAGCAGATATTGGGGAGGACCCTTACCCTTACTTAACAAAAATATCTTCAGAACATTGTTACCACTACTAAATTCACCGTGCTGTGAATTAAATAGACATCATGCAGAAAATAATAAATAGGATGCTTGGTATTATGTAGACAGAGCCTATAGATTTTAATAGACATAAGTTGTCATCTTGTTTATCCAGCTTCTTAAGAAGTAATATTTAAGTACCATTATCTTAACCGTAAATACCAGGTAAACCGTATCCATTAGCCATATCCTCCTGTTACACATACAATCAATATCCACTGTAAAATTGACCTACAAATCATACATTCACAGAACACATAGGGCCAGAAATTTTCAGGAATGTAGTCAGAACCAGGGCTTGAATGTATGTTTCTAGATTGTCATTGTTAATTAGTTTTTTATTCCTCCAAGCCAATTACATAAATCCTTTAGAAAAGTAGATAGGTTATGGTTAGAGTTTTGGATGGTTCTGAAACCATCCTTTTAATATAAATAATAAATGCAACCGAAGACAGCCTTATTATAAATGTGTTCTGTACTGGGGACAGTGATTCATATGCTCATTTGCTTCATGACTCATAGCTCTTGGAAAAGAACAAGATTCCAGGGGAATACTGTTTTTATTCAAAATTGGTCAATTGTCTTACCCACTTTCATCTTCTTTCTTTTAAAAAAAGACAACAACACAAATACTACAGTCAGGTAGAATCCTTAAGAAAGTATCAATATGTAAACCTTCATTACCTAAATTGCATAATAATAGAAATTCTTTACTACGTTAGTGCATATGAGAAAATTGATAATAGTTATTTCTGTAAAGAATAACTATGGATAACAAGCTTTAAAAATAAGAATCACAGCTGTATTATAACATATAACTATTACTCATAAGCATTTCTATTGCTATGATTCAGTCTTCACCCAGGTGTCATTCAGGACCTGCAGAAGATTTTGAAGATTAGATTGTCATAACACAAATTGGAGTGGGCCTCTTGAAGTATCAGAATTCATTCAAACTGAGAGTGCTCTCAATGATGGGACGAGTAATAAAATGTGAAGAAGAAAATTCCCTTGAGGTAATAATCCTCCCCAACAGCTTCAAGGGAAAGAAAAACAGCTGGCTAAAAAAACCAAAAATAAAAAAGACAACAAAACAACTTCTTCTAGTTTCCCAACTTAGAGACTGTTTGAAGGATACCTGATAGTCGACGCCAATGCAGAATCTCTCCTTGTCCTTTTTATGTTTATTTTCCCTTTCTGTCTGCTTCCTATTGTAAGCCAGGATGAAAATGAAAATACATAACTTGTGTAAGTCAGTTCAGTTTCAAATAA
The DNA here is from genome assembly GCA_026018925.1 of Tupaia tana. NCBI lineage: Eukaryota > Metazoa > Chordata > Mammalia > Scandentia > Tupaiidae > Tupaia > Tupaia tana. The sequence continues at coordinate 66,123,272 of JAKSZU010000010.1, forward strand.
TAAAAATCAAAAACTCAGCAGACTATATTAAAAAGGAAGAAGTGATTTATTTGCTTATGTAGGAGGGATGTTCAAGGGAAACCAGGCATAGTTTGGTTCAGAGACTCAAGGGATACTAGTGTCTTTGGGTTTCTGTGGTCATTCAGCTCTATACTTTCCTCCATTCTGGTCTCATTCTGAGGTAGGATCATCCCTGAAAGTGAGAAAGTTTATCATATTCAACTTCTAATGTTTCAGTTTAGGAATCTGAGGGGAAATAGGAAAAAACTCTATTGAATCATTTCCAATAGACCCAAAAGAGCACTGGGGCTCCTGTTGAAATGGTTTGGGTTGTATACCCAACCCTGATGATTCACTAAAGCTAAAGGAATACATTTATTAATGGCCACACCTGAAGGTTCATGTGACTTCTGTGATTGGTGACTACGGCAATAAAGTGAAGTCAGCTCTATGTGATCCATGTGAATTCAAAGCTGAGAACAGCCACGTTTTCTATTACTGTAAGAAGAGATAGACAGGGCCAGCAGGAGGTGTGGTGATTAAGGTGCTGAACTCCCACATGGCTGACCATGGGTCAAGTCCCAGACCTCATGGCTGGCTTTCTCACTTTCTCTCTGTCTCTCTCCTTCTGCTTCTCTCTGGTGAGTGCATGTGCTCCATAGCAAATTAAAATAATAACAATAAATAAAATAAATAATTTTTAATAAAGAGATGGAAAGGCAGATGTATTTGATATTTATTGCATAGCCTACTAATCACCAGTTTTTTAATTTATATTTTTATTATTATTCATACATTAAATCGCTATATGTCATTTAGATTGTGAAGAGATTTTACCCAGTATCATATAAACCTCAGTTCAGCCCAGTTGGGACCACCAGACACATCCTAGTCAACAGATAATAAACCTTATCTGTGCCCCACAAGTGTCTTACCTCTCCATTTTGAGCCAAAAAAGTTTTTCTAGTACCCAGAGAAAACTCTTTTTTCTTGTGATATTTTTTTGTCTTTCCTGAGGGACAAAATAGATTTTCTTCCTCTCTTAGCCCCTGACTCTCTCCATCTTCAAAACATCGTGGGGCCCAATTCTCCCTTCTTCACTTACCCCTTGCTATTTCATTACAGTTCATTCAGTCTGCAAAGGAACCACTTTCCCCAACTTGCCTGGGGTGCATCACTATTAAGTTTGAGAGGAAAGAGGAAAAAATTACTTTTCTTCCCAAAATATTACAGGAATTCATGCTGTTTACATTCCTTTTCTCCAAGAATCTAATTCTCCTGTCGGTCTGGAGCTACGAACCTAAATGCAGAGACTGTATGTGGTTAAAGAATTATATACAGGACTGTAGCATAATTTACCTTTGTTTATAGGCCTGATGGGCCATACTTACCCACATCTAGTAGATGTTTTTCTTAGATTTAAAATAATTACATTCTGAAGAAATATCAGAATACAAATTTGAACAAGACAAGTGTAAGGGCTAAATAAATTAAAGCTCTGCTTATGATTACACATTTACTTCCAAGGAATTTATGGGGAGTTGAAATTCTGGAGTCTGGAAATGGAAAACACATTGATGAATATTGACATTTATTTAACATCTAGTTCATGTTTTCTGTGCAAACCAGAATTGAGCTCACTGTTCAGCTAAATGTCTGCTTTGTTACATCCCTGCTGTTTTAAGTGTTTGGGAATTGGATTGAATTTGCAATGAAGGTGCTAAGGCATTTTGCTCATCTGGAAACTAAATACTGAACCACAGAGATGACAACTTTTAATTTCTTTTGGCTTTAGGTCCCAAGATAGTCATTTTCTATGCATATAGATGCCAAGTACTTTCTCTTAAAGTAATGGACAGACTTGGCAGGTAGCCAGTGGGTGAACTTCAAACATTTTCCCTAGCTGAGCTGAGATGAGGCCTCAATCACTGGCATAAGACTGGAACTTGATTTGAGTGATGACTTATAAAGAGACAGCATTAAACAACCAACTCACCAAATGAGTCACTCTTGCTGAGCTGTGCACTTTCATTATCCTCAGCAATCTATAAAGAAACTGTTTCATTGCTTGCTTAGTGCAAATGGAAATGCCTAGCATATTGATTCTATTCCCAGTTTATACTCTGGATAGAACCCAGTCTATACCTGGGGAGTGTGCCAGGATCCTGCTGAGGCAAAATTGTGAAATAGGCAGAAATTGTCTTCCAGCAGCTCTTCTCAAACTCTTTTTTAGTGCATAGTCTCCCCACCTCTCAGACACCAAAGCTCTTCTCTTCTCTCCCCTCCCCTCCCCTCCCCTCCCCTCCCCTCCCCTCCCCTTTCCTTCCCTTCCCTTCCCATCCTTTCCCTTTTCTTTCCACTCCTTACTCCCTCTCCTTTCCTCCCTTCCCTCCCCTCTTACCCTAACCCCTTACACATACTTTCTGGCTCCCAGTGATTAAAAGCTGTGATTCTCTTATCATGTGACACCTGCTCTGACAATACAGAACACATTTATAATAAGGCTGTCTTCAGTTGCATTTATTATTTATATTAAAAGGATTGTTTCAGAACAAGCCAAAACTCTAACCATAACCTATCTACTTTTCACTGGTAACTCAAAGTGGCCATAACCATTGCCACCACTTGAGAAGAGCTGCAGACCTAAGACAACACCAGGTTATCAATACATGCAGAAGAATATCGTCAGCATCTGTCTCTCAGGACTTGCCAGTTCATCACAGAAAGAATCACTTGTTGGTCCTGACTGGGTTAAGAGCCTATTCTTGAATCTGGTAATGCTTGTTACCAGATCCACTCCTAAGCTAAATGATCCAATATCTCCTCCTATTTGCTTAAACTACAAAGTTGAGTTTGCTTTCTGTGCACAGACAAGAGTATTCCATCTGATAGATACTACTACTCTTTCCATTTGAAAGAGTAGTAAAAATAGTTCTATGAGCAATGGGTCTTGCTCTATAGTGAAGTAGAGGGCCAGATTAAAAAAAATCAGTATTTATGGGCCATGTGGTCTGTCATAGCTACCCAATGCTGACACCATAGTAAAAAAAAAAGTGATCATTGACAATATGTAGATGAATGAGTATGGCTGTATTCTAATAATCTGTATGAGCAATGAAGTTTAAATTTTGTGTTTTGTATGTCTTGAAATATTATTCTTCTTTTGAGTTTTTAACCATTTGAAAACATAAAAATTATGCAGTAGGAAGATAAGAAGCTTGCAGTGGTTCTCTCACTCTTGCTCTACAGGAATAGTTGACTGCAGGAATCCTAGCAACTGCCTTTCTGGAGATAAAAGATCCAATTAATAATGAACATTCAGAACCCTATGTACAATCAATGAATCAATCCTTCTTAAGTGACTCCAGCTATTTTTCCTAACTCACAGCTAATGTCTATTCAGTTAATAGGACTGACCACATAGTGAATTTGATTTGAATATTAAATCACTCAACCATTAGGTTTTCTATATATTTATTGAGCCATTTTTTCCCCTAAGGGGCCTTTTAATTATCTAATGTGCTCAGATAGTGAATTGAAGAAATCCACAAGTTGGAGAATTGATCAATGTGATAAATAAAAAAATAAAAATGTGCCTGTTAAAGAGTACCTTATAGGGAATTATCCATAGGGAGGAATGACCGCAAATGATTTATGACCAAGAGCTGAATCGTAAAGATAGCAGCTAAGTGAGGAAGGTGAAATGTGGTAGAAGAAGCTCTAAATATTTAAGTATCACTGTAAAGTGTTAATTTTCATATGATCAACACTCACTTTCCCATTGCATGCCTGACTATGTGCTAGAAGTTATTAATAGTACTCATCTATCTATCTAGCCATATTCATCCATCTACCTGTCATCTATGTATCTGTAATTATTTATATATACCAATATTTATGTCTTACATCTATAAATATCTATTAATCTATAGACAGATAATGATACTTACAGATAGGTGGATAGATAGATGTCCTAGTTATGTGCTAAAGCTATTTACTTATATTTACCTATATATAGAGAGATAAATATTGATGACAGATAGAAAAAAGGCAATTGTATGAACACTGTAACAAATTAAACAAGGCGAGGGTAGCTCAGAGATGTAGTACAGGGAAAACAAATACACTATTTCCATTTACTGTTAAAACATGAGAGTTTGAATTTTATCATAAAGGAAGTAACCCAGCATCCTATTAGTTCTCTTTTCAAATAGTTCTGAGGCCAGTGATTACTTTTTAAGTTAGAGGATATTACCCTTGAATAAATATTACCCATGCATTACATTACCAAATAAATCTGAATGAACATCATGGAAAGACATTGAAAGCCCTTGGAATGACTTAGAGAAATCTCCAAGAGCTTTCCGTAGGGTCCTCCTTTCATAGAGATGATTGCCTTACCTGAAATACATCTTTAGAATGAGTTCTGTGAGAAGTGAGAGCTGCAAAAATGCCCAAATGTCCAAATATCCTGATGCCAAAATAAGAATCAATTCCATTTAAAAGTAAATGCTATTTGTCTTCTGTGCAATGCTTTAATTTTATTGTATAGAGGTATTCTGTACACCAAATCCGACTTAATTCCTATAAATAAAGCAGAGTGGGAGAACGTAATCCTCTATTTTCTTTTGTTACAAAGAAAAGCTGATTCCTGAGAATGAGTGGGTTTACATTTTGTTTTGATTTGATTTTTCACTTTAGGAAAGCAGAGTTTTCAGGCACTTGGGCCTACCAGCCTTAATTTCTGTTAAGACAAAAGGAATTAGAGGAGGTAGCCAATATGTAATATTGGCATTAGTCTGTAATATGGCCAAAGAAGGATGGTTCAAAGTACAGAAAATTCTTAGACACATAATTAAACAAACAAAAAGTCATACTCTTTCTTAGTAAGCAGGATAAAAACACAGTGATAAAATAATTTTCAACAACAGTATCTTTTGCATCAATTTTTCCATCATCTCTAGAACTAATTGCCAAAAATATTTTTTCAGGAAAAAAAATTTGTCCAAAGTTGCTGTTTTTCTCTTTTCTATTTATCTCTCTGCTTTTCAATTTTACTTTATGTTTTCTGATCTTATGACTTCAATGAAAAAAGGAAAAGCTTTCAGAGGCTCCCAAAAGCTAAAGGGCACTTAAAGGTCAAACTCCTAGTACCCTATTCGAGGTTCTCCATGTGAGACTTAAACCTGCCTTTCCAGAACATTACCACCAGCGCTGTTCAGACACTGTAAGAGGGCCAACCAGAAAATCTCACAATCTCTGAGTCACACCCTTTCCCCCATCCTCCAAATCTTTTTTCTTCTTCAAATGTTTGATTCTCATATTATCTGTTGAAGTTCCATTTGTCTTCCATTTTAGTCTTCTTTGAGAAACCCACTCAGTGGTCAGACAGAGGCACAGCTATAAAATGTGACACTTTGTGAGGTCAATCCACTTGGGAAGGTTCTGAGTTTGTGTCCAGAGACCTTTCTGAGTACACTGGGCAAGCACGTGGCCATGATCTGGGCCTGACTGAGGTTGGGGATGTGTCACAGGGTGAAGACCTTTTTGAGTCTTCTCTCTGTATCTCTTTCTTTCTCTCTCTTTTTCTTACTCATGGGAGAAAGAAATCAGATATAAAAAAAAAGAGAGAAAGTTACCCAGATTCCAGAGAAGGTTTTGATACCTGTATATCCCCACAGCACTTTCTTATAACACTCTTTATAATTTATGCAGAATTATACTTATGTATGCATTTTTTTTACATGGAATTTCTTCTACCAGAGGACAAGTTATTTGGGGAGAATAGTCAGATTTTCTTCACTATTATAGCTCTAGAATTTTGCCTTAAAATACAAAGATAGGGTATAATATTTTTGCTATATTAGAGAATAATTCTCTTCTTTCCTTTTATTTATTTTGACTTTTTTAATTCTCTTTTTTCTTTCTGCAACGAAAAAAACTTTCTTCTTTCCAATTGCCTTTTTCCTCTCTTCCTTTTTATTTTTCTTCATTTTTTAAATTTCTTTGCTTCTCTCACTGTCCTAAGGGATATCTTCAGTATGGTGGGATTTTCACCATCTATTCACGTATGTTTTTATTGTAAAATGTTTAACATGTTTTGAAGCAAATTTTGGCAATGCACAATTATTTAATAATTTACTAATTTGTCTTATTTCATTAAATAAATATTTACTGTTTAATCACTAATACCAGGCACTGTTCTAAGCATTTGTTGGTCTACTCCTGTCATAGAAGTTTTGCTATTGTGGGGACATGTGATTAAAAAAAAAAAAAACACCAAGAAATAAAATATATTTTAAAATGATGAGCTTTAGGTACAGAATTTCAAAAGACACTTAAAATGACACATTCCTCATCCAAGCAATGACAGCATCGTAACCACAAGAGCCATCCTTCAGCCATAAACAAAGACAAACTACAAAAATAAATACTAGCAGTAACTCTTCAGACATGTAACAACAGACTCTATAGGCTTATTTTCCTAGAAAGAAAAGAAACAAAGATGAGCAGCACATTTATTTAGATTTATGAAATCTATTTTTTATTTATTTTATTTATTTCAACGTAGGATGAAATAAAAACAGTGAAATGAAAATGTAACAATAAAATAGAACTCAGATCAACTGTGTCCAAGGTCAGACTTTAGAGACTTGTGAAGGCTGGAATTTGCGAGTCAGGTTAGTAGAGAGCAGGGAGCTGTTTAGAGATGGAGCATCAGTAAGTTTTACAAAAGTCACTTTGAGTTTCTCAATGAATACTAGGTTCTATGTTTGCTGGGCAAGGCTCTAAGAACTTCAGAAGAGAACTATTACTTGAGAGCGGCAAGATAGAGATCGTAGAGGTTGAACAGCACTGAGAGACAATATAAGTTCAATGATTCAGAACAGTGAGACCTTGCTGAATACACTGAGAATCCGGCATTCAACTGAAATACTAAGCAGCCACATCTTAGCGGGAAACTCTTCTTGGGCCAAAGGGCAAAGTTTTATCTATGCATGTTCTAACATAGCCTTAATACTAACCCTCAAGAGAATCAAGTAAAGCCACTAGCGAGATGACTGCCTGCCAGAAAAATAAAACAAACAAAACTCAGCAGTCTTTTAAAAGCTCCATGGTCTGGTGATGAAGACAGTTAGATCTCCCATAGCTAACCCTGCTGTTCAAGTCTCACACCTGGCAGCTTGAGAAACATGTTGGGCACATGTGCACGCGTGTCCAAAATCCCATGCGTGCCCAAAATCCCAAAAAGAGAGAGAGATGGTGGAAAAAGGATTATGTTGTGACCATTCTTAGTTGGGGAATGCTTTCTCTTCTCCCTCTCTGTCTGTTTCTCTGGCTACTCCATGTGCTGCTTTCAAGGAAAAATAAATAAATAAAAAAGACAGTATCATAGAGATTTTTTAAAAACTGTGGTTAAAAAAGAATCATAAAAATTTACCATCTTTATTTTTCCTTTTTTTTTGGAGAGGTTTTTGCTATAGGGTATGTGCGATTGTCAGAGAGACAGAGAGACAGAAAGCAAGAAATCACCTCCCAGGGGGGATGGCCACACCACAATCCCTTCTTAACCAGTTTTAAGTGTACAGTTCAATATTACTAACTTACATTGCAATGTGAAAATCTCTAAAACAGTTTTGTCTTACAAAATTTGAACTCTATACCAGTTGAGTAACAATATTCCAATTCTCTTCTTCATAGGCTGTGGATTACACTATTTGACTTTCTGTTTCTATAAGATTGACTACTTGCATATTGTTCTCAAGATTCATCCATGTTGTAGCAATTGTTTAAGGCTGAAAAATATTCCATTGTATTTATTTACATTTTGTTTACCTATTCACCCACAGAGGGATATTTGAGTTGCTTCCAGCTATTGGCTATTGTTAATAATTTTTCAGTAACAGAGTTTCTCTGTTTTGTTGATCATTTCAAAAAATCAGTTCTTAAATTGTTGATTTTTTTCTATTATTTTTTTACTCTCTATTTCATTTATGTCTGCACAAATCTGTTGTTTCTTTTGCCAACTTTGAGTTTTGTTCGTTGTTTTTCTCTGCTTCTTTGAATTATAAAGTTAGGTCGTACATCTCATATAATTATTCTTTTTAAATATAAGTAATAAGTACTATAAACTTCCCTTTCAATAGTGATTTCATTGTACACCATAAATTTTGGTACACTGTGTTTTTATTTACATTTATATAAGGATATTTAATCCTTTTGATTTCTTTGATTCATTGGTTGTTTAAGAGTTTATTGCTTAATATGAAAATGTTTGTTGATTTTTCAGTTTTCCTTTTTTCTATTGATTTCTTTTTCTTTTCTTTCAAAAAAATTTGTCAGAGAGCACATGTACTTGTCAAAGAGAGAGAGAAAGAGGGAGGGAGAAAGTTCATCCCATGGGAAATTGTCTGCAATCCCCTCTCTTCTATTTTTTTTCCTCCTTTTGGGATTCTGGCATGCGTGTACATAACCCTGGTATTTCTCAAGCTGCTGGGTCTGAGACTCTTATCATGCAGTTGGCCATGTGGAATCAGGGCATCTTAACATCCATGTCATGGTCTGTCCCTTGCTCTTGATTTCTAGTTTAATTTCATTGTCATTAGAAAAGATACTTTGTTTGATTTCAGTTTTAAATTTGTTAAGAATTGCTTTGTGTCCTAACATATGGTCTATCCTCAAGAATGGTTTTTGTGCAATTGAGAAAAATGTGTATTAGGCTATTTTGGTATGGAGTGTTTTATTTTATTTATTTTTTTCTCATTCACAATAAAAATATTTTGGTTAGGAAATTTCATTCATTTACATTTAAAGTAATTACTGTAAAGAAGAACTTACTAGTTCCATTTTGTTATATATTTTCTATATGACTTCTATATATTTTCTCTCTCTTCTCTTACTTTTTTTGTTGTGTGTTTGTGTGTGTGTTGATGATTATTTTAAAATAGTAACATGATTTGATTTCTTTCACATTTCCTTTTGTGCATTTCCTATAAGTATTTTCTCCATGATTGCCTTGACAATTACATAAAACATCTTGACATTCTAATAATCTGTTTCAAACTGAAAACTTATATTTAATCACATATGAAAATATTCTTTTACATCCCTGGCCATTTCACTTTATGTTACTGAAGTCACAAATTGCATGATTTTACATTCTGTATTCATTAACATAGATTCATCATTATTATTATGCTTTTTGATTTACATTGTATGCAAGAGTAAATGTGATTTATGCAAAAGAAACATAATTCTATAGAATTCTATATTTATCTATATATTTACCAGAGAGGTTTATGTTGTATGCTTTCACATTGTTGTCTTGCATCTTTTTATTTGAACTTGAAGGACTTTGTTTAGCATTTCTTTTAGGGCATGTCCAGTGGTGATGATCTTTCTCTCTCAGCTTTTGTTTATGAATGGAAATCATAATTTTTTCCTCCTTTTTGAAGAACAGTTTTATTGGACAAATTTTCTTGCTTGGCAATTTTTTTTAGTTCAGCATTTTGAACTTATCTTCTGACTTGAAATATTTCTGCTAATATATCTTCTGTTAATCTTATAGATGCTTACTTTTATGTGACAAGTTGCTTTTCTCTTGCTGCTTTCAAAATTGTATCTTTGTCTGACTTTCGTCAATTTCCTTAAAATGTGTCTCTTTGGTATTATCCTATTTGTGACTCATTGAGTTCTTTTGAGTTTGTATGTCCTTTATCTTTCTCAAACTTGAGAGATTTTCAACCGTTATTTCTTCATATAGTTCTCTCTCTCTCTCTCTTCTGTAACCCAATGATTTGTACAATGTCTGCTTGATGGTATTCCATGAGTACTGTAAGTCTCTTTTCTTTTCTTCATTTTCTTTCCTGTCCCTCCAACAAGATCATTTTTAGAAAGCTCTCCCCAAGTTTGCTAATTCTTTTTCCTGCTATGGAACCTCTAATGAACCTCTCTGGTAAATTTTTCAATACAGTTATTCTATTTTTCCACTCTAGATTGTCTGTTTGGTTCTTTTCAATGCTTTTTAAATCTCTTTTTTGGCATTCTCATTTTTTCGTGCATTATTTGTTCAATTTAATTTGGTCATTTATCTATGTTCTTTATTTCCTTCATGAACATCTTTAAGATGGCTATTTTTAACTATTTGTCAGGAACTTTGTACATACTAATTTCTTTAGGGTTGGTTTTAGGAGATTTATTTAGCTGCTTTATTGGGCCATGTTTCTCTGTTTCTTTGTATGATATCTGCTCTTTTGTTGACATTTAGGCATTTGAAAAAACAGCCACCTCTCCCAGTCTCTGTGACTACATACCAGGGAAGACCTATTCCAATAATCCTGTCTGGAGATTTTGTGATCCCTGAAACCTTTTCAGTATTCATCAACTCTGGGCTTATGAATGTGATTTCCCTCTAAATATTGTCACATTTCCTTTTTCAACATTTTGTTTCACCTTAACTGGGCCATATGATGTCCAGATATTTGCTCAAACATTATTCTAGGTGTTTCTTGAGAATATTTTTGGTTGATATTAACCTTCAAATTGGTAGATTTAATAAAGCAAATTGTCCTCTCTACTGTGACTGGGCCTCATTTAATCAACTAAAGGTCTGAATATTTTAAAAAAGCTTATTTTCCTTTGAGTAAGAAAGAATTTTTGCAGCCTGAGTGCTTTTGAACTGGAACATCAGTTTTTTCCTGCTTACAGGTTAAAATGCAATCTGTCTCTTTCTGTGTCTTGAGCCTGGCATAGTTAAGACTAAAATACATCATCAGATCTTCTGGTATTCAGGCCATCAGACTCAGACTAGAACTAAAATATCTACTCTCTGAGATTCTAGTTTATACATTCATCCTGTAAATCTTGGGATTTATCAGTTCTCTTGATCACATGAGTCAATTCCTTATACTTAAGAGACTAAGAAACAAACACACATTTTTCCCCAGAAAAGTTCACAGAAAACACTATTGCAAAAAAAAAAATGTTGAAGTGTTTCAAAGTTCTTTTCCACCAAAATAAATTCATATTTTAATTCCACTTCCCATGAACTTTTGAAACCTACATGCTCACACGAAACCCGTTCTATGTTTCCTTCTCTAGTATCAGTCTGTAATCTATTGCTCCCCCGATGTCTGTCTGCAGTTGCATAGTCTTTCTTGTGGTGTAACAAGCTGCAGTACTCACTTTTGTTTTCATCAGCTAGGGCATCCAAGGTATGCCATCCTTCGCTTTAGGTCTGCAAATAAGCCCAGACAGAAACCCTTGGAAAAGCCCTCCAGCAGCCAAAATTTTGGATGCACTATCCACTCTTGCTTTTCTCTCCTGAGAAAAAGATCAGGAGTTTTCCAAAGCTGCACTATGCTAGGAATGGAGAAGAGTATTTTGAGCAACAAACTTTCCTAGCCAATTTCATATGGCTTTTTTTTTTTGGCTTTAAACTCACCTGGATTGTTGCAATTTCTGGATTCTGGAGTGCTCACTGAACATATTTGGTCCACATATTGCTGGAAAGTCAGTGTCTACCCTGGGGATATGAGGGCCTTGGAATTCTTATTCTGCCCTCTTGCTGACATAGCTTCCCAACATCACTGAGAATTTTAATGTGAGCACCTACAATTCCTCACATGGAATAAAAAGTTACTATACACACAAAAACCATAAAAAGATGACTAACAGCAGGAGAAAATATAGGCAATAGAACCAGGAATTATATATACATTAGAAACAGCATCATGGTTCTTAAAGCTTCTATTGTAAGTATATGTATGTTAGGGTGTAAAGGAAAAGGCAGACAGTATTTCCAAAGAAAAATAAGAGCAATTTTAAAGAGCACAAGTAATTTAGAACTGAAAAAAAAAGACTGAAATAACTTCACCAGATGATTAACACAAGAGGAAAAGAGTGAACTTGAAGACTAGGCAATAGAAAATCATCCAACAGTTTTTCTTAAAAAAAAAAAAAAGAAAGAACCATTATGATATATGTGGCAGCATAAAGGAAAATAATATACAAGAGAATGACATTACAGAAATAAAGTAGAGAAACATTGAGGGAGAAAAAATATTTGAAGTAATAAAGACTAAAAACTTATCCCATTTATTAAAATATATTGACCCACAGATCTAAGAAACTCAATAAATCATCAACAATATAAACACAAAAAGTCCAATCTAAGAACATCTAACTCATGTTACTAAAATCAAAGATAATAAGAAAATATTAATTGCAGTCAGATCAAACAATCAAAAATAAAATGCCAAAACCACAACCACAACAAACCACACTCACACATTATATACAGAAAAACAAACATTATGAATGACTGGTATTTTCTCCACAGAAATAATGCAATCCCCTAAACAGTGGAATTACATTTTTAGAGTCTTGAAAGAATACAACATTTTGAAAATCACGTTAAGCTAGCCTTACAAAGATATTTTCATCAACTGAAACCAAAATGTAAATGTAAACCAAAGCTGAGTAAACAAATATCCAGCATACTTAGACTATTAAAAGTGTGAGTCGATTACAATACCTTTTCAGGCTGAAGACAAATGATACCAGATGGAAATTTAAATTCATGAAGGACTGAAGAGCACTGGAAATTATAAATGGATGGGAAAATATAAAGGATGTTTTTCTCATTTCTTAATTTTTCTCAAAGACAGTTGACTGCTTATAACAAAACTTGTAACAACGTATTTTGGGTTTGATAATACATATAGAAATAAAATGTACTACAAAAGATGGAGGGAGGTTAATCACTGATATGATTGTGAAGTTTCTGCATTACACAAGAGTTGTTATATGTTAATCCAAGGTGCACTGTGAGAAGTCAAGAATTTGTCTTGCAATCCCTAGAGTAAAATGACATACAGAGGGGACCAGCCTGTGGTGAAGCCATAACAGGATGATCTGTGAGGCAGATCCACATAGGAAGGTTGCCAGTTTGCATCTGGAGACCTCCTTGAGTACACAGAATATGCATTTACCTGTGATCTGAGATGGTTGAAGCTGGGAGTGGATTATGGCATTGAGACCCTGTCATTCATGCTGTATCTCTCTCTTTCTCTCTATCAGAATATATAAATAAATTTAAAAAAATGATACACAGAGCTGCACCTAAAACTCTCAATCAGTTTTATTTATAAAATTGAATGCTAAAAAATTAATTTAAAAAATTAATTTAAAAGATAAAGAAAAAAAGAAGAATAGGACAAACAAAAATCAATAGGAACTATTTCAATAGTCATTTGAATAAAAATGAATTAGGCATTCAAATGAAAGGTTATATATTATCAGACTACATAGAAAATCAAGACCTGGTTATATACTGTTTAGAAAGGAAATAGGAAAAAGTATAAGTTCAGAGGAAAAGAAGTTACCATGAAACCACTAATAATAGGAAAGCTGGGGTTGCTATAATAATTTCAGACATAATATTTCAAGGCAAAGAATTTATCACAGGAATAAAAGCAACATTGTGTAATGTTTAGTGGATCAGATCTTTAACAAAACATAATAATCCTTTTTATATGTGTCTAATAGCAAAAGTTCCAAATGTGAAATGTGAAAATTAAAAGAGCTAAAGGGACATGTATAGAATCATAAAACATTATGTTGAATAAAGAAGTCAGGCAAAAATGTATACATACTCAAGAATTCTACTTATAGAAATTTTTTTTGTTGGAGAGGTTTTCAATATAGGGCGCGTGCGCTCGCCAGACAGACAGAGACACAGAGACAGAAAGTGAGAAATCACCCCCCAGGGGGGATGGTCACACCGCAATCCCTTCTCCTCCATTCTCCTCTCAGGATCTTGGGCACGCACACACACGCGCCCCATGTGAGTTTTAAGCCACTGGGTCCGGGACTTGAACTGCGGTCGACTACATGGGAGTCCAGCGACATAGCCATTACGCTAACTGCTGGTTCCATACTTATAGAAATTTTTAGGAAATGTAAAATATCCTACGTTGACAAAAAAGTAGATTTGTTAATGCTTGGGTATGAGGGATGACTGGGAAATATTGTGAGGTAGGGATGGTTTTCACAGGGGACCATGGAAACTTTTGAGTTTGTTGGATATTTTTATTATTGTAATTATAGTATTCAGTTTTGTACCAGTGCCATGCTGCTTTGATAATCTCAGCTTTGTAATATATTTTGAGATTGGGTAGTAATATGCCTCCTACTTTATTCTTCCTACATTATTGCCTTGGTGACACAGTCTTTTTTGATTCTAGACAAATTATATGGTCTTTTTTTCCCTATTTCTGTGAAGAATATCTCTGGTAACTTGATCGGAATTGTACTGAATTTATAAATTAACTTGAGCAGAATTAACATTATAATTATATTGATTCTTCTAATCCAAGAACAAGCAATGTCTTTCCATTTTTATATTGTATCATATTTATTTCTTTTTTCAGTTTTTCTTGTAGAAGTCTTTCACTTCTTTGGTTAGGTTTATTTCTATGGATTTATGTGTCTGTGTGTGGCTATTGTCAATGGGATTGCTTTCTTCAATTTTGCTTCAGTCTGTTCATTGTTGGCATATAAAAATGCTATAAATTTTTATATACTGATTTTGTATCCAGAAGCTTTACTAATTTTTTAAATCACTTCTAGGAGTTTTTTTGTGAATTCTTTTCTATGTATATAATCATGTTGTCTATAAACAAGGACAATTTAACTTCTTTTCCTATTTGAATGCCCTTTATTTTACCCCCTTGTCTAATTGCATTAGGTAGGACTTCTAGTGCTATCTTGAAGAGAGTGGAAAAAGTGGACAGACTTGCTTTGCTCTAGTTGTTTTTTTTAATTTTTAACTTTTAATTTACATTTTACCACATATGTCCTTTTTTAAAAAAGAATTATTTTATTTATTATTATGTTTTTTAATTTATTTTATACATTCAATCACTATACATCACTTGGCTTGTAAAGTGAATTTACCCAATACAAATGCACCTCACACCAGTCCAGCTGAGGATACTATACATGTTATCATCAACAGACAAAAATCACATATACCTTTACAGTGTACAACTTTGATTTTTCAGTATGAATACCATACATATCAGTCAAAAAAAAAACATTACTATATACATTATCATCAGCAAATAGCTTCATTTCTTTGTCAGTTAAACATACTTTTTTCCCCTTCCCTATTCCCCTCCCTCTATTTTTCTACCCTTGTATTATCCCATCCCTTTCTTTACTATTTCTATCTAGTATCTACCATGCCCTCCCTGCTACTCTACCTTCCAAACTTTCAGAGCACAGATAATTGATTACATATATATATAAATATATATATATGTATATATATATACACACACACACACACACACACACACATACACACACACACACACACACACACACATATATATATATATATATATATCATGAGCACAGATAATTTATATATATATATATATATATATATATATATATATATATATATATATATATAAAACAAGTGGGATATACAAAGTCTGTCTTTTATGGTCTGACTTGCTTCACTTAGCATTAAATCTTCCATATTTGTTCACTTTGTATCAAAGGCAAGGTCTCACTGTCATTTTATGGATGAGTAGTATTCTATATGCCACATTTTTTAAATCCAATGATCTATTTTTGGACATTTGGGTTGATTCCATGTCCTAGCAATTGTAAATAATGCTGCAATAAACATGGATATGCAAGTGTTTTTCTGACTGAGGATTCTTCTATCCTTTGGGTAAATAACCTAAGAGTAGAATTACTGGGTCATATGGTAGTTCTACTTGTAGGTTTCTGAGGAATCTCCATATCATTCTCCAAAGTGGTTGTACTATCTCACCAGTTCTTCTTATTATTTATTTATTTTTTTAAATTTTGCCATTCTGAGGGTTTAAGTGGTATCTCATTAAAATTTTGATTTGCATTTCTCTTATCATAAGAGATGTCAAGCAAGTTTTCATGTTTTGGAGCCATTTGTATGTATTCTTATTTTGTTGAGAGTCTTAATCCTAATCATGAAAGGATGTGTTTTTTTTTTTTTTTTTTGGAGAGGTTTTTCACTACAGGGCATGTGCGCTTGCCAGACAGATAGAGACAGAGAGACAGAAAACGAGAAATCACCCCCCATGGGGGATGGCCACGCCGCAGTCCCTTCTCCTCCGTTCTCCTCTTGGGATCTTGGGCACGCATGCACATGCGCCTGGCATGAGTTTTTAAGCCACCAGGTCCGGGATGCGAACCAGGGTCGACTATGTGGGAGTCCAGCGACATAGCCATTACACTAACTGCTGGTCCCAGGATGTAGTGTTTTATCAAATGTTTTTTCTGCATCAATTGATATGATGGTTTTTAATCTTGCCTTCTGTTAATGTTATGCATTGCATTTATTGTTTTGCATATGCTTAACCACCCTTGCATCCCTGGAATAAAGCCTACCTGATTATAGTGTACAATCTTTTTTTTTTTTTTTTTTTTTTTTTTTAGAGAGATTTTACTATAGGGTGCATATATTCACCAGAGACACAGAAAGAGACAGAGAGCAAGAAATCATCCCTTAGGGGGGATGGCCATGCCACAATCCCTTCCCCTCCATTGTTCTCTCAGGATCTTTGGCATGCATGCACACATGCCAGGCATGAGTTTTAAGCTGCCAGGTCTGGGACTAGAACTGAGGTCAAATTTGTAGGAATTCAGTGACATAACCATTACTCCATTTGCTAATCCCTATAATCTTTTTAAAAAATATGCTGTTGGATTTGATTTGCTAGTATTACATTGAGGATTTTTGTATCTGTATACATCAGAGATATTGATCCGTAGTTTTTAAAAATTTGTTATGCCATTGCCTACTTTTGGCTTCAAGATAATGAAGGTTTCATAGAATGCATTTCTGAGAGTTCATTCCATTTGGATCTTTAGAAATATTTGGAGAAGAATCAGAATTAATTCTTCTCTAAAAGTTTTGTAGAATTTAGAAATGAAGCCATCATGACTTGGGCTTTTTGTTGATGGGAGACTGTTTATTACTGCTTTAATTTTATTGCTTTTTATTGGTGTATTTGGGCTTTCTATTTTTTTCTGATTTAGTGTAGATATATGTGTCCAGAAATTTGTCCATCTCATTTAGGGAGATTCAAGGGTTATAAATTTATAAGATTGTTCTCCATCTACTCGTTGCCCCACTTACAAGGATCATTCCACCATAAGGGAAGTCCCTTATGAGGGGAAAGAATCTGAGTCCGAGTTGTTGACTATACCATATCACCCTCCACAGGGATCCACCCTTATGGCCTATCATTCTTTTTCAATGATTTTTTTTCCCTCTAGAGTGTGCATATGCTCACCAGACAGAGAGAGAGAGGGATAAAATACCTTCTAATGAGGCATGATCATGTTACTATCCCTTCTCCTCATTTCTCTGTTCTGTTGAGTTTTGGGGCACACATACTCATTCACCCAACATGTTTTTCAAATTACTGGGGTTATAATTCACACTATGATCAGCCATATAGGATCTGACTCCCTTAACTATGATGCCATGGGGCTGGCCTTAATGATTTCTCTTTTAAATTAGACTTTTCATTTTCAGAACTTTAAACATAATTGTACTTAATCCCTTTTGTAGTGATGTTCCTTTTTATATGTTTTTCTACTTTTACCTTTGTATCTTCTAATTCCTGCTCTTAATCCTTAATCTTCTACATTTATATGGGTTTTGTCTAAAATTTTACTTTATGGATTCTTATCCTTTATCTCTTTTGCTTTTAGGTTTCTAGTCTCTAATCTCATTGACCTCTAGCCTCTTTATTTTGAACATCAATTAAATTCTTTTATTATTTTAAACTGTTAAACTCTCATCTTCATGGAGATTTTTATTATATTTTAATCTGTATTTTATTCCTTTTTTTCTTTCCCCCTTATTCTTAGTGTTCTAATGTTACTTCCTAATACTGTATTTTTTACTTAATTGTTAAAAAATGATCTTAGAGGGAGCCAGCAGTTAGTGTAATGGCTATGTCGCTGGACTCCCACGTAGTCGACCGCGGTTCCCGTCCCGGATCTGGTGGCTTAGAACTCACGCCGGGCGCGTGTGTGTGCGTGCCCAAGATCCTGAGAGGAGAATGGAGGAGAAGGGATTGTGGCGTGGCCATACCCCCTGGGGGGTGATTTCTCGCTTTCTGTCTCTATGTCTCTCTCTCTCTGTCTGGCAAGTGCACACGCCCTATAGCAAAAAACTCTCAAAAAAAAAAAAAATGATCATAGAGTTTCTTTAATCAATTTTTTTTTATCATGGCTGACAGGAGTGTGATCAGAGAGGCAGTAGCCATAGAGGAGTCCTGCTGGGAGTGGGAGGGGGAAGCTTTATTCTGCCATTCTGTCTTCACAGGTCCCTCTTAGGACTTCCATTCACCCACGTTTCTCTTTTACTGATCATCTTAATGATTCGCAAGAGCATTTAACATTTAGTTATTTTACATTTACCTCTGGAGACTTGAATTTTGAGCTTAGCAAATTCTAGTCTCACCTAGAACCAAGGGGAAAAAGAAAGTCGACTGGTCATTTTTTTTTTTTTTTTTTTTTTTTTTTTTTTTTTTTTTTTTTTTTTGCCAGAGAGCACATGTGCTCACTAGAGACAGATGGAGACACAGAGAGGAAGAGAGGGAAAGTTTCTTCCAATGGGACATGCGCGATCCTTTTTCCTCCATTTCTGCATTTTTTTAGGACTTGGGACATCCACGTACACAGCTCTGGTCTGTTTTTCATGTTCCAGGGCTGGGATTTGAACCATGTGGTCCGCCATGTGGCTGTACCAAACAGTCTTCCCCCAAATTTTTTTTGTTCATTTATTTCTTCTGTGAGAGAGGGAGACAGAGAGAAAGAGAGATAGGCATGGCTAACAAGGTCTTCATCTACCCACAGGCTCAGTCAGCCACGATCAAGATGTGCCCATCATGTACAAGGAGACCTCTGAATACAAACTGGAAATCTTCCCCTATGACTTTAGCATCATAGAGTGTTTCGTTATTACTATGCCACCAAGTGTGTTTGCTCTTTAAAAGAAAATTTTTTCATAAGATGTACCTGTGAACTGAAATGATGGTGGCATACATAATGGCTTAAGAAAAAATTCCAAACAATTTTGTACCCAGGGCCACTACATTGCAGAACCCTCCCAAGCACGGCATCCTCTTAGGTTATATGTAACATAATATATTGCTCGGGCAATTCCAGCCACCTACAGAACTAACTTCCACTTCAGCGCTAGATTTGTATTAAGTAAGCCTCTCTACTTATCACCATCCTCAGCAAAAGTTTTTCCATACAAAAAATAAACACAATATTTAATATTTAGCCCAACTATCTCACAGTTCACTGTCTATTCCCAGACCAGGGGCTTCACTCAGAGAAGTGAAGTGGATGAAAATTTTAGAATTCTCTTGTGCCGTATTGCTGCCCAAGGCCTGTTTTAAACTCTATCCTGATTCTTCAATGGCAAGTTTACCTCTTCCTCTTCAATCAGTGTTGTATCTGAGTTTAAAATAGATCATCTAACATGATGTCATAGCAAATGTGGACTCATCCCAATGCTGTTTCAAAATAAACCTGACCAAACTGTAGGAAAAAATGAGAACTCAGAAAGACCATCTAAGCCTTGATTTAAGTCATATTAAAATATTATTATAAATTTCAAATCACTTTAAAAACCCAAAGGTTTCATAAATTATCTAGGAAGAACTGAGTCTGGATGGCATATCTGGTCCTAAGGGCAGCCTATATGGGAGCTGTATGAAACTAACATCGTGACAGCTCCTTGGCAGGAGAGGATCATTTCGTCAGTTTTAGACATTAAACTCAGCATTCCAAACTTTGAGTATCTAACTCTGCTTGCTAGTCAGTTTCTTCATTGCCACAGCTGACCTCTCAAACACAACAGCAAATTTTATATTCCAGATAAAACTCCTCGGGAAGCTGTCTTGCCAATGAATGAATCATCTGCACCAACATAATAGCAAAGCCCCTTTGACTAGACCCAGAATGTGGTCCGTTTTAGTGTGTTTCAAATTATGTCCAGAAATGTAATCTAGAAGGTTCATATATTTTCTGTGTTTTAAAAGTATTTTATATTTTTTTCAGTGAAAATCTTTTGAAAATAAAATGAACTAAGCCCTCAATATGAGCACTATCTAGATTATCCAGTTGATGTCCTGATAACTGAAGAGATCTAGAAGAGTTCAGTGTTCATATTGGCAATTGTGATAATATTCTTATGGCAGACTTAGTTGCTTCTGAGTCTTATCTGAATATTTCTCCTGGTAATTTCATAGTGAGCCTACTCATTCCTTTTAGCCTTGTAGATTAAGTTAGGCCTCTTGTCACTCACAACATTTTTTTAAAGAGGGATTTTTGCTATAGGACATGTGTGCTCACCAGAGAGACAAAGAAAGACAGAGACAGAAAGTGAGATATCACCCCCACCACAGAGGGGATGGTCATGTGAAATCTTTCCTTCTCCACTCTCCTTTTGGGATTTTGGGCATGCAGGCACACTCGCTTGGGGTTGAGTTTTAAGTCACTGGGTCTGGGACTCAAACCACAGTCGGCTACATAAGAGCCCAGTGCCTTAACCACTATGCCACATGCCGGCAACTCTGTCACTCACAACTTTAAGTTCTGATTAAAACAGAGTGAGCGAGAGGTACTCCCAGCAGAATCCCCCTGACTTTTAAGCTTAATGTAACTCAAGACTCAGAAACATTTGATGGAACAAGCAAATTGTCCAATCGATATGCAGTCCATTCAGTCTCCCATAAAACTTCTTTCACAGAACTGAGATTTAGCATGATCAGCAGTCTGCACTGATGCTTGGTAATAAAGGCAACCCTA
Source organism: Tupaia tana (assembly GCA_026018925.1). Lineage (NCBI taxonomy): Eukaryota > Metazoa > Chordata > Mammalia > Scandentia > Tupaiidae > Tupaia > Tupaia tana. The sequence continues at coordinate 66,144,167 of JAKSZU010000010.1, forward strand.
TAACACTGTATAACTAGCTAAAGAATCTAATCTTCACCCGCAGAAGCTGGACATGACATAGTGTTTTCTTTTTAAGGATGATTAAGATAAATATAATATTCCTAGTTGGAGGCACTGAGACTGTTTTTAAGGGATAACATCATGCTTTAGTGAAAGGAACATAGGATTGGATTCAGAATGATTGAGTTCAAGTCAGGCCTTGTCACTTAGTACACTGTGAGTACTTGGAAAAAAGTAAGTGCTTTTGAAAGTAAAAATAGTGTGTGTCCTACATTTCTTACTTTGCGGCTGTAAGCCAATATATGTCCAAAGTGCTTTGTAAATTAGGACGTGTAAATCATAAATCATAAATGTGATTCATTGATTCCAATCCTCACTTTTACCATGAATTTCTAAGTAACTTGTTTAACTTTTTTTTTTTTAACTGCACTCGAGCTCTGCTTGGGGAAGTCTGTTCCTCCACCAGAGCAATTGGTGTGGGGAGAAAGACAAGAACAGTTGTGTGATGGGTCAATGCTCTGTTGGCCTGAGCCATCTAACTCCATGCTGAGTGCTTGCTGAGGTAAAAACCAAGGTCAGCCAAGGGTTTGAATGTTTATGTAGAATCATATAATTTGGCTCACCTAAAGGTCTATTAGGTTATCAGTTTGTTTTCTGCTTCTATTTTAAATCTATTTTGATTTAAACCTTGAAGTTCTTCCTTCAGGTTATGTGTGGTGTGGGAAGGGAGTGCAGGGAATGCAGAGGGAGATTTTAATTTTTCCTTCTGATAAATGCTCATAGAAGAAATGTTTGGATATAGAGAAAATATTCATATAAATTAAATTTACCCTATAACTCTTCTATGCAGCTATATTGTTAGCATTGAGTTTCTTTTCCATACATAATATACTTATATAGGTGAACTAATGCAGATCTATTTTTCACCCTAGCTTTTTAAAATAGCATTGCATGGGACAAGCAGATGGTGTAATGGTTATGTTGTTGGACTCCCATGTAGTTGACTGTGGTTCAAGTCCCGGACCCAGTGACTTAAACTCACGCTAGGCATGTGTGCATGAGTGCATGAGTGCCCAAGGTCCCTAGAGGAGAATGGAGGAGAAGGGATTGCGGCATAGCCACCCCTCTTAGGGGCCATCCCCCCGGGGGGGTGATTTCTTGCTTTCTGTCCCTCTGTCTCTCTGGCAAGCACATGCACCCTATAGCAGAAATCTCTTTAAAAAAAAAAAAAAAGAACATTGCATGTTGATAATTTTTCAGAGTCATTAGAATTCTTTGTAAACATAACTATGGCTATATAAAAATACATATAATCAATAATATAGATATGCTTTTATATTTTGTTACTTAATATTTAGGGATTGAGGTGAATTCTGAATTTCTATTATTATAATTAATGCAGTGATTAATATTTTTGTTCATAAAAATTAAATCTCTTTTAAAAATTATTACTTTAAGCTAGCCTAACTGTCATACTACTCCTGCCTCAGCCTCCCAGCTGGGACTGTGCCACCATGTCCAGCTCTTTTTCAGGCAGAGTCTCACTTTGTCTCCCAGGCCAGCCTCAAATCTCCTGCCTTAGCTTCCTAAGTGGCTGAGATTATAGACACACCCTGCCATCATGCCCAGCCTTTAGAACTGTAATAAAAACTGGGCCACCAACATGACCCCAGCCTGCGAGGGAACATCATCTTGGTAGTGTGCACTAGTTTAGTTGGGCCTAAATCAGCACTCTTTAAAAATAACTTCCCGTCCATTTTCTCATAGCATTTCTTTTACCACGTGTGGAGACTCCTCTGCTTAGATTAGTTCTGAGGATTATGTGTAAATCCATTTTCTCATAAGTGAAAAGGAGCCAGCAAGTCTAGTGCCATCTATTGATGGTAGGCAAAAACAAAGGTCCTAAATCTAGGTCTCTACATACAAGCCAAATGATATATAGTGATTGAACATTTGAAAATAATGAGAATAATGATAATAATCTAAAGCATGATGAGAAGCTATTTGATGATGATGATGTGGATAGTAATGTGCTTATCTTGACTGATATGCATGGTATTCCTGCTGGAAACAGAAATGTAATACACTGTAAAGATATATGTGATTCAATGTGATATAAAAAAGATTATAATAATAAAATTAAATAATAATAAAAAAAAGAAAGTTTATAACCAGAGGAGCTTCTGCACTAAAGGTTTACATTTAGTGGGTATATTTCTTAATGATTATATAGAACTATCCAATTTTATATCTTACTTTTAATTCAAATAACATATTGTTCTAATGGTACAGATATATTTATTTCAAAAATATGCAAAGCATAGGAAATTATGAAAGAGAAAATTGAAGTTGAAATGATCTATTGTTGAAGTATGCTCACCCTTTTGGTATTTTTTTTTATCTCAGTGTGAGTATTTGAGTGTACTTGTATTTTCCCCTACATAAGTAATTCTATACTATTCGTGTGTTCTACATATGGAAGTCATCCTACGAAAATCAATCCTGGTCTTGTGCATTTCACATCTGGGTGTAGGAGTTCCTCTGCGGTTTCCTTTGGGCCATCTCTTACCCTATGTTCTCTTGCTTTACTCAGTCCTATGATCAAGTGACAATAATGCAAGTGTTGGTGCGTGGTGTATATGTTGTGGTCCATGGAAAAAAGCAGATATGAGGTTGAATTTCCATACCTTGTCTACTGACTCTATGTTCTTGGACCATGTTTAGCTTCTCTGAGCTTTAGATTCTAGACCTATAAAGTAGAATTAATTATGCCTACTTTACAGAGTTGATATTAAGATCAAATGGAATATGTCATGTGCATAAAAAGTAATATGTACCTTAGGCACTATATGTCATTGTTGACTGGGAAGTAAAAAAAAATTAAAGTAGAAAAAATGGTGGGCAAAGCATCTGAAAACAAATATGAGTACACTCTTACACTAAGAAAACCCTGAATCCAATATTCTGTTTCATTTTGGGAAAGATGCTTGAGTATCCTAGTGCTTTGTTTATCTTTTACATCTTGCCAGATCAGCTCTGTCTTAAAATCTTGTGAAAAACTTATTTTCATGAGTAATGATTTATATAGCTAAACATTTATTCATTCATTCGCTTACTCATTTATTCAGTAAATTAAGTATTAGTGAATACCCTGTGTATGTCAGGTGTTATGCAAAGCTCTAGGGATAACATGTTTAATAAGGCATAGACATTGATCTCAAAGAGCACGTAGTTTAGGGTGCGAAACCCAAGTGTAAGCACAATCTTAATGACTACAGTACAAACAGCATAGTGAAAGAACAAAGATATAGAAGCTATTCATTCTGACTGGTGGTGGTGGTGGGTGGGGGTCATGGAAGATCTCTCTCTCTCTCTCCTCTCTCTCTCTCTCTCTCTCTCTCTCTCTCTCTCTCTCTCACACACACACACACACACACACACACACACACAGAAAAATGTGGCATTTGAGTAAGTCGTGTATATGAAAACCTGATGAATGCTTCTTTTCAGGGAGGAGGACAGTGTATGGTTAGAGAAGACATGCTTGGAGAAGAGAGAACAAGGGGTAAGGCCAAAGCAGGACAGATGAAAAGAGTTTTGTAGGGAATGAGGGAATTTAGTATGGGATTTGTGGTGTTTTTGTTTACCTGGTGGCTTTTGTTTACTCATCTCCCATTCATAGTTCAAATGATTTAAGCAGAGCAGACATCATCTTCTGCCTTGAGTGGCAATAGGTGTGCTTTTGATTACTAGAAATGGAAAAAATAACTTAATGAAAATATCTTGTGGTTTTGACAAAACTATGTAAAATATAAGACTTATAGAAAACAGTTAATGAAAGGAACTCCTGGCTTTGACAATGTTTGGGCATATCATGTGAATCAGGATATAGATGTAATTTTAACAATGAGTATGAGATTTTTAATTCGTAGAAGAGGGAACATAAAGTTACATTGACTAGATAATAGAGCATTTGCTCTTGAATGGAGAAATCTTTAAAAAAATAGGCCAACTCATGGCAACTATAATTCAAAGATTAAGATTTATTTTTTGTATTAACTATTTAAATAATTAGGGTTAGGGTAATTATTTTTCCTAGAGGATCCAGGTCCTGGAGGTTGGAATATATTTCTTTAGTCTTTGCTTAATTTTTGGTAGTAAACAGCCAGTCAGTAATCAATTGACCATGTAACAAGACATGGAAAAATGTTATTTCCAGTGAGTATATTTGAATTCCCTTAGACTAGAGGTAGCTATTTCTAGAAACCCTGGTTCTGACAACTGTGAAATAAAAAAAAAAAAAAAAAAATTGCCAGATTGTGACTTTTTTGTGTTTTGGTGTCTTCTTAGATGCAAATAAGATTGAAAAATACTTTATTGCTATTTTCTTAGTATTGTCATCTACATGGGAATGTAAGGCTAGTTTTGCATCTCACAACAAACGCAGAACAATGGTGAGCCCAACAGATAAAATATTAATAGCATCTGTAGCTTCAGTCCTTATGGGAAAAAGGATTCTGAGGCACAGAGTTCAGGCTAGATGGACACTCCCAGTGAGTTACAATTAGGAGGAAGGCGCATCTGGCCCAGAACACCTACTTTTCCACTAACAGTGAAAGTATTGATGTTGTCATTGTCATTGTTCATCCCACGGTCATTAATCGTAAGATTTCCCAACCATCTGCTGGGAGCAAGAAAATAAATGGAATGGTTCTTTTTGAGCCAGGATTAAATATAGGATTTAGTTCAGAGGAACCATTCCTAATGCCATCAATTTGAAGTCAAGATGAAAGGTTTGCTAGGCATCTCACCCAGCAGCTATATGGCAACAGAAGTGTTTTAGCTGGGAGAGATGTGAAGCTAGAAAAAAAATGCGTAGGTATAAAAATACTTTGTTAGAGATTTGGGTTAGGGGAAGAAGAGATTCTCTATGTGTCTGAGTCACACTATTTGGCTGATTTCTTTTAAAACTGAAAAAGAAAATGGAACATTCTAGCTCCATACAACTCAGATGAAATCAGCCTGATCCAGCTGTCCGAAGCATCAGGAATGATTGCAGCTGTCTAATCTCTAATTATAGTATCGCTATTATTGATGATGTTAGTGGCTGAATCTGTGGTTTGACTTCTATGATCCCTGGCTTTGTCAAAATCTGGGATTTTTAGATAATGTATTTTCCCTCTGCATAATAAACTAAACAAATTTAAATTAACTCTTGGAGCAAATATAATTAAGGAGCTGCAGATGTTATTTTTGTTCCTTTTGCTGACCAGAATATGCCCTAACTGTGACTTTGGATGAAGCTATTAAATCCTGTTTCCATGGGATTCTGTCCAGAGTGTTCAGCTATGACGTCTTAAGGTATTTGGAGGGGCCAAGGTCAACATCAGCAATTCTGAGTTTCAGAGAAAGTTTATTTCTTTAGTGGTTTGTGTTTAGAGAAGATTTCAGACAGAATGATCACATCTCAACTTTACTCTGAACTCTTTACTGGTCATCTGCCTTTTTCTGTTTTCTCTCTCTCTGCTAATTCTGCTTTTGCAGACTGGTTCAGAGAGAAAAATGTCAAGTTGAATCTAAGCAAGTTATCAACACCAATGTATCGGTTTGTGCAGTCTACCATAACAAAATACCATATACTGGGGGCTGAAACACAGACATTTATTTCTCACAATGCTAGATGGACACCGGGAAGCTCGAGATCAAGTTGCTGGTCAATTCTATTGTGACTTGCTAATGGCCCCTTTCATGCTGTGTCCCTACATGATAGAAAGAGAGAGAGAAAAAAAGAGAGAGGGAGCAAGTATTCTAGTTTCCTCTTATAGGAGCACTACTCTCCTATCAAGAGGACCCACTTTCATAATCTCATTGAAACCTAATTCCTACAAAAGTCGTATCTCCAGACATCATCACCTTGTAGTAGCACTGTAACATAAATTTGGGGGGATACAAACGATCAGTCTCTAACAGTCAGGAAAACCTTGGTTCAACCTATCACTTTAAGAGAAGGAGATAGATTACAAGATTATTTGGTTAGAGGGTTCTCGAGCAGTCCCTAAAGGGTCGTAAGCCCTCAGTCTCTCATATCATTTTTGTGTTTAGTACTACACCCTAATGATTAATGTTGAGAATATTGCTCAAAATCTTGAAAAATATTTAAACATAGAGTCAATATGCAATATGTTTTCTGTATAAATTCAAACCTGGACTCATAAACTAAAAGGGTTTTCAATCTGTTATTTTTTGGAGAGGTTTTTGCTACAGGGAGCGTGTGCTCACCAGAGAGACAAAGAGAGACAGAGAGCGAGAAATCACTCCCCAGAGGGAATGGCCATGCCGCAATCCCTTCTCCTCCATTCTCCTCTCGGGATCTTGGGCACGCACGCACACACGCCCGGCGTGAGTACAAGCCACTAGGTCCGGGACTCAAACTGCAGTCGACTACATGGGAGTTCAGCGGCATAACCACGCTAACTGCTGGTCACTCAATTTTGAAGTGAAAATATTTTAATCATAAGCAAGCCAGAAGAACAATATACTTACTCTACTCATTAAAATGTTAATCTAGGCCCAGCTTCTATGGCATAGCTGATAGTGACCTGGACTACAGATGTGGAAGCCACATGCTAATTGCAGTTTGAGTTTCTGGTCCTTCCATCCTGAAATACACTGGGTGTGTGCAAGCATATCCAGTATTCTGGCAGGCTAAAGGATCAGAGGGAAGTGATCCACAGGTGACTGAGCCCTGTGGAGGGTGCTTCTCTCTCTCAGTCCCTTGTATGCACATACACACTCTATCAAGAATTAAAAAAAAATGTTAATCTAATGTTAAGGTCTACCAATTTAAACGGTGATCTCATCCCAGAACACCTTCACAGAAACAGACCAATGTTTAACTAAATATCTGGTCATCCCATTGCTCAGTCAAGTTGACATATAAAAGCAATGATTGCAAGAATTTATCCTTCTTGCTAGAACATTCAGTGTGAAATAGCAGTAAAGTATTTAAGTTAAGGCAGTCTGAATCCAAGTCCAACCTTTGCCAGTTACTAACTTTTTGATCCTGGGTAAGTCAATCGGTTATTTTTGGGTGCTGGGGTTTTCATCTATAAAACATGGAGGTTAGATGTCTGAGGACTTCACTGCTCCAAAATTCACTGATTATGTAAGTTTTATGACTCATCTACCAAAAATGTGATATAAAGTTAAAAAAAGCTTTACTCCACCTACATTAAAGCTGAATACACAAAATTTATTTGAATTTACTGCAAAATAGAGTTAAGCCAGACATATGTAGGAACCACCTGATTTACTCAAGGGATTGAGGGGGCTGAAAAGTTGTCAATTTGAAGAGATAATGGAGATATGATAACCTGCTTTCTGATTCCATATATTTTCTACCGACTGGTGGGACCAGTCATTGTGGGCTTACAGTTCAAGACAACATAGTAATTCCTGATGCTTAATTCCACAAATTGTATATTTTATGTTTAGATGTGTACTGTTTAAATATTGTTTGATGTTTTAAATGTCTGGTCTATAAGAAGCTGCTTAGAGCAGAGAAATTAAGCTATTACAAACAACAAAAATGAAATTTTAAAAGAACTCAGGAAGACAGATTCGGAAATGTCAGTTGTTGAAACAAACCAAGCAAAATGCAATTTGTCCATCAAGTTCAGTCTTTTGTGGCTACACTGTAAGAGTGATGGTGTTTGATTACCAATTCTCTTGCTAGGCTTTTGTGATTTTTTTCCCTTTTCTTTCTTTACTTCTCTCTCTCTCTTTTTTTTTGTTTTTTATTTTCTAGAGGGCACTCATGCACAGCAGAGAGAAACAGACAGAGAGAGGGGACATGAAAAAGTACCTTTCATGAGGAACAGTCACATAATAATCCCTTCTCCTCTATTCTCCTTTCAGGTGTTTGGGTATACACACACATGTCTGGTGTGTTCTCCAAACTGCTGAGTCTGAGGTGCAAACCACAGTTCTTTGTATATTCTTGTTATTAATCCCTTGCTAGATGTATAGTATGTCAATATTTTCTTCCATTCTGTAGATTCTCTCTACACTATGTTGTTTCCTTTGTTGTACAAAAGCATTTACTTTGCTATAATCCCAATTTTATATGTTTGCTTTTGTTGCCTGTGCTTTTGAGGTTTTATTCAAAAATCCTTTGCCCATACCAGTGTCCTGAAGTGTATTTCTGTTTTCTTCTAACAGCTCTATACTTTCAAGTTTTATATTTAAGTCCTTCATCAATTTGACTTGATTTTTGTACATGGTGAGAGACATGGGTCTAGCTTCATTCTTCTGCATATAGATGTTCCATTTTCCATGCACCATTTATGGAAGAAACTGTCTCCTTTGCAGTGGTTGTTCTTGACACCTTCATCAAAAATCAGCTGGCTGTACAAATGTGGATTTATTTTTGTGTTCTTTGTTCTCTTCCATTGGTTTATGTGTTCATTTTATGTTTGTTGTCAGAACCATGCTGTTTTTGTTACTATAGGTTTATAATGTATTTTAAAATATGGTAGTATGATGTCTCTAGTTCCATACATTTTGCTCAGGATTGCTTTGGCTAGTTAGGATCATTTGTGATTCCATACCCACTCTATGATATTTTTTTCTATTTCTGTGAAGAATGTGATAGGCATTTTCATGATTATCTCATTAAATCTGTAGATTGCTTTTGGCAATATACACATTTTAACAATATTAATTCTTCCAATCCATAAACATGGGATGTATTCTCATTGTTTGTGCTTTCTCCAATTTCTTTTAACAGTGGTTTAAAATTTTATTATAGAGATTTTTCACCTTCTTAGTTAAATTTATTTTTAGCTCCTTTATTTTCTTTGTAGCTTTGTAAATGAAATTGCCTTTTTTATTTCTTTTTCAGCTATTTTTATTATTGGTAAATGAAAGCACTACCAATTTCTGTATGTTGATTTTGTATCCTATGACTATTGAATTTGTTTATCAGTTCTAAGAGGTTTCTTGTGAAAGCTTCAGGTTTTTATATGTAAGATCATATCATCTGCATACAGGGACAATTCATCTTCTTTCCAATTTGGATGCCCTTAATTTCTATCTCTTGTGTAATTGTTCTGTCTAGGACTTCCAATATCATGTTGGAGAAGAGTGAAAGGGGACATCCTTGTCTATTTTTTGTTCTTAGAAGAAAAGCTTTCAGCTTTATCTTATTCCATATTATATCTGCTGTGAGGTTGTAATAAATGGCTCTTATTGTGTTGAAGTATATTTCTGCTATTATAAAAAGTGTTTTTTAAAAATTTATTTTTGAGAGAAAGGAAACAAATACACCCAATCAGATCTCTCTGTGATCGCCCCCTCACATAGCCCTCCCAGCCAGATAAGATAATGTGTGGCATTTATAGGCCTTCTGGATGAACAGGTCAACAGAGAACTGAATCCATGATTTCTGTATGGATCCAGCATTGCTTAAACAGTGCATTACCACTGTGCCACAGAACTAGGACCCTCAAAGAAATTTTAAGCACTATTCTGATAGGGAAATATTCATGAATTGTGTATGAATATGCATATCATGTTAATATTATGCATATAAAAATATGGTCATAAAAATATTTTAAAATAATTTTTTATATGGATTTATAATATATTCTTTAATCCTTACCATTTCTTACGGCAATTTAGATTCACACAGTCATGTAAAGGATTGTTACTATGTCCAGCCATGGTGATGTACACTGTGAAGACACTGTGCTTTGTAGGCTGGGACCACATGGGAGGCCCAGGTTTGAGTCCTGGTCCAACCTGAACGCTAGGCACAATGAAGTGCACTTCTAATCCTAGAGACTCAGGAGGCTGAGGGAGAAGGATTATAAACTTGAGGCTGGCCTGGGCAACTTAGCAAGACCCTGTCTGAAGGAGCTGAGTGTGTTGGCATGCACCTGTGATTTCTGCTGCTTGGAAGACCGAGACAGGAAGATCATGACACAGCAAGACTCTGTTTTTAAAAATATTTACAAATATTCCATACCTGTTAAGTCTTTAAATATAGGTGTGTGTGTGTGTGTGTGTGTGTGTGTGTGTGCGCGCGCGCGCGCACGCGTGTATGTGTTTGAAACATACAGGTTGGCCTACAAAAAAGGACAGTTTCATATACTTCAATCTAATACACATTTTAGAGTTAAATGAATTGTTCCACATTGTAAAATATTCTCAGCTGCAGCTATCTTACTAATTCACAAGTGCCTCAAGGACGAAATAGAAAAGAAGAGAGGCAATTTGGATACTCAGCACAACTGGGAAATACTTTCTCATGCAAAAAATTTACTGTATTCACATTCTCTGAGAGGAAGGATTGACAAGTTAACTGATGTGTCTTTTCTCTTACCCAAGCTGATCTGTCATTAAAATCCTTCTAAGGCTCTGAAGCAATGTCTTTAAAACAACAACAACAACAACACTCAAACCATGAGGGCATTTGAACACGGGAGCCTTTGTTTCCAAGAATATAAGATGAGCATTGAAGAGGATGTTTCCCTGTGATGGACGAAGTGATAGGGAAGTTGTGGGTCACTCTCAGCCAGCTGAAACTGGGATCAAAATACAGTTTCACTGTATGTCACTGATGGTCCTTTAAATCTGGAAGCCCAGGACACAGCCACTTTTTGCTAGTCTAAGGGCAACACTGCCTGTGAAATTCATACCCCTGAAACATGGTTTTAATCATTTTGGGATCCCACCAGAATACTCACTGGTGCACAGAATAATCATGGCCTTGTGGACCCTGGATGATTGCAACCCGACACAACCTGCTGGTCTTTCCTCTCTCTTTGCCTTTAATGGTATTCTCAAAGGCAGACATTGCTGTTAAAACAATAATAAATTCCAGAGTCTAGGTTCTATATGTACATTACTTCTTCCTGTCTTTAAATGCTTGCAAGATTACATAGAGTAGTTTTGGAAACTCAGAGATGTTTGGAAATTAGGTGCTGAATCATTTCTTTAAGACTCCCACTCAGGGGTCCCTCCACAGGTGCTGCTTTTTCCATCAACGTAGGCTTTTCTCAAAAACCCAGACATGATTTTTCCCTTCTGCATAATCTCTCCATGTTCTGCATTCAAAATATGTTCAGTTAACATTTGTGGCTTGAATACACTTACAATTTGCCAGAACTCCAAAGGAGTGTCTGTCAAAAGTCATGATACGTTTTCTTTAAGGCATTTTTTTATTTTAGCAGAATAGCTTAATTTATTAAAAAAGAGCTGACTTCACCCAGCGTACTCCCCACAAAGCCCACATTGAATACTTGCTGGTTCTCTCTGCTCCTGTTATCATGGCTTTGGCTGGCTGTTTGCCTAATAAGGCAATGCTTTCTGTTTAGAGCTCTTTGAGATTCTGAACAGTCCTCAGCATTTTTTTATTCCCGGGTGCGATGGTGAATTTCTAGTTTGAGAGTGATTTCCTTGGTTTTCCTGATAAAACTAAGAGCAGAATCATAACAACAAGGCATGCAGATGAGGATCTGGTTATGAGAGACTTCACCTAATTACAGAGCTGGAGGCCATTCGCAACTTGACAAAATAAGCAGTCGGTCCAGCTGTAGAAGTCCATGCTGGATGCCAGTGCATGACAGAGGGGGCTACATGAGAGGCCCAGGTTCAGTCCCCAGTCCATCCTAGACAGGCTGGCTCAAGTGACGTGCTCCTATATTCCAATCTAACTGAGAGGATGGGGCAGAGATTTGTGACAAGGCAACACCTTGTCAGAAATACATCTCTCTGTCTCTTCTGCTCTTGTTAAAACAACAGCAACAAAAAAGAACCTATCATGACAGTACATATGTATAGCCCCAGTTACTTGGAAGGCTAAGCCAGAGGGATAGTGACACAGCAAGAGCCTGTCTAAACAGCACACACACACACACACAATACCCACACACCACACAAAAGCTGTAACTTAAAACACTCTAACAAGTGAGTGGAGCTAAGTGCTAAGAACCGAACCACATGCACCACAGACCTTGATGTGGACATTAACATCACAGTACTATTTAGCTGCTTCATGAATAGAACTTTACTATTCCACTGCCTTCATCACTCTGATTTCACCATTCCTAGGTGCTCTTGCCCAGGGAGAGAAATGCTACAAATAAATATAAAATTTGCTTCAGAAACTTCCCTTAAAATTTACTTAAATGAACGTCAAATGATTCGATAATTCCGTGGATTGCTCCAACTCCACCCTCACATCACAGGACTCTTTAAACCCTTTGCCTCAAAATTCTCACCCTGAAAATCCTCTTTTTGTCATGTCTATAGATCATAAATTATTATATCTTAATCATGCCTCCCTCCCGAGAAATCTACCTTATGCCAAACTCCAAAATCTTATAATTATTCGAAGCTTGCCTTTCTGATTTAAAGAGGGGATTAAGACTCTGGCAAGGTAGAGGTAACCCCCTCACTAAGTAAAAATAAACTCTGTTTTTATCATTAGGTTTAGGAACCAGCTTTTGGCCAAAGAAGAACTGTTGAAGCTTGGTGATAAACAGAGAGAGGTAAATTTAACGCACTAGTCTTTCCACTTTTGTGTATGTTGGAGAAGTCGGGGGCGGGGGGAGAAGCTAAAGTCCTTGAGTTAAACCTAACTGGGCTGAAGGCCAAGGGAAGGAGCTGCTGAGTGAGTGATGAGTGCTCAAGACAATGCGATGAGTAGACTGGAAAGTGCAGCCCTGTTATCAGCCTCTTATGGTCTATGACATGATTCTCCTTAATTTGGGGAGTACAAACATGAAATTCCCCAGTTGAGGCTTGACCTATAGAGTACAATAAAGCCTCCCTGCCACTCACAAATGCTGTAAGACTCCAGTACCATTCTTATGAGCACTTGTTACTACTCAGTGGGTGATTCTAGAGCCTGGAAATGTGCAATGAAACTTTTTCCACTGTGTTATTTCTAACCATGGTGGGAAGAAAGTGAATAATAAATAGGCAGGATGAAGGTATGCTTAGGATATAAAACAACCTAAGAGTTGGGCATTTTGGAGCTTTCCAAGGCCAGACTGAAAATTCAGATACCCCATTGCCTCTTACTTTTTTTTGAGAGACTTTTGCTATAGGGGATGTGTGCTTGCCTGAGAGAGAGACAGAAAGTGATAAATCACCCACCCACCCCACGGGTATGACCGCGCTGCAATCCCTTCTCCATTCTCCTTTTGAGATCTTGGGCATGCACACACATGCACCTGGCATTAATTTGAAGCCACTGGGCCCAGGACTTGAACCACCACAGTTGGCCATGTGGGAATCAGTGACATAACCATTATGCCATCTGCTAGTCCCTCCCTCCATTGCCTCTTAATATCCACACTTATTTTGTCTGTCATTTTATTCCTTCTTTTGATACTTTCATCACCCTTCATTTTCTTCTTTTGAGCCTTTTCCCTGACCTCAGTAGCAGCCAAACTACCCCTCCTCCACCTCTCCTTCCAGACTTTTAGTATTCAAAATGGAGGAGAGATGTTATTTTAGTCCCCTTAGCTTTGTCGCATAAAAATAACTTTATGGAGGCCAGCAGGTGGCATGACGATTAAAGCACTAGATTTCTACATGGTTGGCCAAGGTTCAAGTTTCAGACCTGGCAGCTTGAAAATCAGGCTGGGTCCATGTGTGTGCATGCCCAAAATCCCAAAGAGAGAAGGGATTGTGGCATGGCTTTTTCCCTTGGGGGTTAATTTTACACTTTCACTTTCTCTGTCTCTGTCTGGTGAGCACACATACCCTAAGGCAAAAACTGAAAAGCAAATAAACAAACAAAAATCTTTATGAATGGCAGGAGCTATGTAGTCAGGTTAACCCACTAAAGTCAAGTTACCCTATGTTTCAGAAATTAAGTCATTTAGTGAAAAACTAAATAGTTCTGAAACAGTCTCGTTTTATTTCCAAAAATAAACTACAAATTTTTGATGCGTTTATTGAGGCTTCCTAGAAATTTATAAGTAGAGCCTACAAGCTATCATTCTCTATAACAAGCTAATCAATGTTTAGTGTTATTGTAATACTATTAATTAAAATTCTTAACCACTGGATAGTTCTTTGCCACGTTCATTGAATAATTTATTATACTAATGTTGTCACTACCTAGAGAGAGTTTAACTTTAAAGTTTTCTCCATATATATACATATATATATGTATATATATAAATAGTTTTTCTTTTATCATATTTCCTCCCTTACACCCTCCTTTCCTTGCCTTTTTTCCTTCCTTTCTTCCAAAAATGGGCCATGTTGCTTTATTTTTACATTCTCTTTAAGTTACAGAATCTTAAAGCTGACCGAGCCATTAAAAACGATCCAGTTAAGCTGCCTGATAATTTAGGTCACTAAGGTCTAGAAAAGTTTAGCCACTCACCACGCAGGTGGGACAGTATTAATAGTAGAACTGAGGCAGCTTCCAGGTCCCAGGACTCCCTGCCCAAGTATTTATATTAAGCTATTTTTTAGACTTTTAAGCTTTTGGCATTTTGTTTATTGGACAAATAGTATACCTAATGGGTGATACACATTTTAAATTTTATATTTTTTATAAGTTGATTCTGGATATTCTATTTTTGCGCACTGCCGTCACCATTCCTGGCAGTAATTTATGTTCTACTGGTTCTAGGACTTGATGCTTCCTATTTGGTTGTAAGTTACAACGTCACACATAAATTTTTAGTGATTTCCTAAGGATCATTAGGAGTAAAGTAGTTGGTTTCTGTGCAAATTTAATCCTAGTGACAACAGGTCCAGCAGTGATCTGAGTTGAATCCTGTACTGGGAGATTGATACCAAATATAGGAACAAGGCAGCCCTGACTGCACGACGGCCCAAGGAATGCTGCTTTTCCTGGGTGTATGTAAACCACCTACAAATGACGAGCGACTCACAAGGTCCATGGAAGACAGATCTAAGTCATTGTCTTACGGCAGTGGTAAGGGTAAATTTTATTTTATACCACTATGCAGTTAGTAATTATAAATAGTTGTAGAGTGGGACCAGCAGTTAGCGTAAGGGCTATGTCACTGAACTCCCATGTAGTTGACCGCAGTTCGAGTCCCAGACCTGGTGGCTTATACTCACGCCGGGTGCATGTGTGTGTGTGCCCAAGATCCCGAGAGGAGAAGGGATTGTGATGTGGCGTGGCCATCCCCTCTGGGGGGTGATTTCTCACTTTCTATCTCTCTGTCTCTCTCTGTCTTTCTGGTGAGCACACGCGCCCTATAGCAAAAACCTCTCCAAAAAAAAAAAAAAAAAGAAAAGAAATAGTTGTAGAGTGAAATATTATGGTTTTGGAACTACAAATACATCTGCCATTTGCAGTATTAATGAACAATATTCCTGACACAACCTTAGCAAAGTGTGAATTTGAGTTATTTTCCCAGTAAGATTAGTCGTTGATACATTTTATTAAGTCTCGTCAGTTTTCACTTGTGAACCCATGGGCTGGGGGAACGAATGAGAAAGGCCTAAGAGAGAAGGGAGGACAAGACTAAGATTTCTCTCTATTATTACCAAGGAAAACAAACTTCAAAATTGCTTTATATTTGGATTTTATGCAACTTTTATCTAGCTAACTATCTCTGAACTAATTAGCAACATGCTCTAAGCTAAAGTTCTTAATAATTTTTTTTTTTTTCTTCTTCAAACTGCACAGGAGAAATGATGGCTGGGGGTGTGGAACTTCCCCATTCATGTGCCAGGATAGAAGCAATTTCCAGCAAGAGCTGCAGCTACTTCACCCCTTAGTATCCACTGAAGAATGTACTTAGAAATGCATGTGACAGAATGGTGCTCTTGTAGAGAAAAACTTGGATC